>JAYRBT010000001.1:10058625-10125694 GCA_036023395.1 Myiotriccus ornatus
CTCCCCTGCTGCCCACACTGCTTTGGATGCAGCCCAGGACATGGGGGGTTTCTGGGCTCCCAGTGCACATGGCTGGGGCATGTCCAGCCTCACCCACCAGCACACACAAGTCCTTCTCAGCAGCGCTGCTCTTGGTCCCTCCATTCCCCAACCTGTGTTGATACCATGGATTGCCCTATCCCAAGTGCAGCACCTTGCACGTGGCCCTTTTAGGTACCAAAAGAAATAAACCATTTAGGTTTAACAGACACAAACTCTAGCACCACCAGATGTGACTCATCTCGTTTCCAACAAGAAGCAACTACCTTGAGATAACTAAGCACATACTAAACACTTTTGGCTATCATAGTCTGTATGAAGCAAAGCACTCATTGCATATTAAAAAAATTATTTAAAATACAAAACCTTTACCAGACTGCAGATAGCATTACAGGCACATGATAAGACTTGAAAACTTGCCCTAAACTACATCTCAAAAATGCTTTTACTCCCACTTCATATAAATGAAGATATATCATTGTTAAGCCTTGTGTTATATCTCACAGAAAGCAGTGGTGAAGTCCAAACATTGACAGTAATATGAATTAAAACATAGTCATCACTGAATCACAGAATATCCTGAGTTGGAAGGGACCCATAAGAATTATTGAAGTCCAGCTCCTGGCCCTTCACAGGACACCCCAAGAATCACACCATGTGCCCAAGAGCTTCGTCCAAACTTTTCTTGAACTCTGTCAGGCTTGGTGCTGTGTCCACTTTCCTGAGGAGGCTGTTCCAGTGTCTGACGGCCCTCTGGGTGAACAACCTTTTCCTAATATCCAACCCAAACCTCCCCTGACACCACTTCAGGCCATTTCCTCCTGTCCTGTCACTGGTCACGAGAGTGAAGAGATCAGTGCCTGCCCCTCCACTGCTCCTTCTGAAGAAGTTGTAGGCTGTTATAAGGTCTCCCCTCTGTCATGAGGCAGTGACCAAGTTTTTAACACAAATAATTTTTCTTTTTCCACCATTAGTCTAATTTAAATTATACCAAGTAATACCTTTGAAGAAAAATAAAATCTATTTGAAAATTTCTAGCCTGGTCTAGCATGTGAAACAAGTCTGTTCAGCAAGGAGAAAAGTTAGGGGAAAATTGTGACTTGGGATTTGAAGTTTTGAATACTGCCCTCTAACTTTAGTGTCCTTTGTTCTCTATAATACTTAAACATGAAAAAATCTAGCTAAAAATAGGAGTAAGTCTTGCATTTCATAAATATATTATTATCTGACTGGGGGATGGACCTGAAAAACAAAATTTGCATAGTCTGACTTTGATTCATGGATAGAAGGAAATCTTTAATATTGCATGATCCTCCAGCAACCTTTGAGATGTTCCAAGGATACTGTCAGTGAAAATGGAGTACTGTCAGTATATCACAGACAATGAAGAGGTGTAATCTCTAATACATTGTGACCTTCTTACAAATTTGAGGCAAACATACAAATGTCCCTACATTAGGAATCAGTTACACTGTGTTAACACTCAGGTGTTATCCCCTCCCTTTCTGCAGACATATATGTGTATGTATTTCACAGAATCACAGAATATGCTGGGTTGGAAGGGACCCCCAGGGATCATCGAGTCCAACCCTACACCCTGCACAGGACCCTCCCCAAGAGTCACACCATGTGCCAGAGTATCGTCCAAACACTTCTTGAACTCTGTCAGACTCGGTGCTGTGACCACTTAAACACCTCACCTAAACAGAACTAGCCGTGGCTAAACTAAGAAAGCACACGGCTCTGGTAATAGTCACACCTTGCAAATTGATTTCGGATTTCCTGATTCATTTATTTTAAAAATTATTTCCTCAAAAATCTTCGTCATCGGCAGAAGTGGAAAGGGGGAAAAAAAAATCATGCCTTGGCTAATGTTTTCCGTGGTGTACTTAAAGAAACTCCTTAATTTTTCTTGTACACTCTTATGACCAAGTTTTAGAAAATCTGGCCTGTTAAAAATGAAGTAAAATTAAACTACTAACTCTCACAAGTGGTGTTTCAAAGGATTGGTGCTGTCACATAATGTAGTAAATTCCTGTCATTATCCCAAATACTGTTTTTAAATTATTTTATTTTAGATCTATGGGGTAAATAGTTTCTGTTTCAGGATAATTCTCAGAGCAAATCAATACTCACCCTTTCCCATTCTCTAACTGGAGTTAGGACAGTGTAAAGGAAAGTTCTTCACAGCAAGTAGTTATTCTGTCACCCTAGAAGAAGTTTTCCTTTTCTATATGAAGACTGCTGCTCTAAAGATCAACATCAAAGCATTTTTTTTTTTTTTTAATAGCCACACATCATTTCTTAAGGCCAAAACACTTTCTTAGTATGGAGAAAATGCTCTGTGTCTAGTAGGAATCAGTATGGTGCATTCTCTGCTTGGAGTGATAAATTAAATGAATGTAGACAACAACAAACTCATTTCTTTGTTGAAAGTGAATGCTAATGACATTTATCCTGCACTTCATGATAAACTAATTCAAAAGACCAAAATGCTGGGAGGGGAAATCCTGCATTTTAGGAAATGTACATAAACTGTCCTTTAGGTGCTCAGTTACAAACTACTGAGAGTAGCAGCAATACATATTTAAATTATTTTAAAATAATAATAATATCTGTTATATGTCTAAAAAGGTTTTTCATAAAAGTGTCTTGGTTTGCATTTTCAAACTGATGAAGAGTTAACTGTTCATACTATAAGAATAGCTGATTTTGCAAAAAAAAATAAAATAGGAGAATATATATATTAAAGTGCAATGCAATGGTCACATGCTCACGGCACTCAACTGAGCCTGTCTGTCTGCATTTATTTAGAATCCCTTTGTCACTTTGAGGGTGATGTTGCATGTTATGATGGAGCTGATCTGCTCCCTTACCACCTCTTTCCTAGGCTTTTGTCTTCCCTGAACGTGATCCTGATCATGTAGTCCCCAGCCTTCCTTGCTTAGCTCTAAGGCATATATTTTTAGTCTGGATTTTTTTTTGCCAGTGTAGCAATATAAGCCAATTCTGTACAGCTCCAGTGACTGCCAGCAGCAAAACAGGAGCAAGGAGAGGAGGGGATCATGTGAGCAGGGAAAGTTTATCTCCTCTCAGTGATGGGAAGCTCTGTGCTGGTTTTGGCTGGGATAGAGATAATTTTCTTCACAGTGGCTCATGGGGGGGCTGTGTTTTGGACTTGTGCTGAAAACAGAGTTGATAATATAGAGATGTTTTTGTTATTGCTGAGCAGTATTTGCACAGAATGAAGGCCCCTTCTGCTTCTTGTAACTGCCCCTCCAGGGAGTGGGCTGGGGGTGCACGAGGAGCTGGGAGGGGACACATCCAGGACAGCTGACCCCAACTGACCAAAGGGATATTCCATGCCATATGGTGCCTTGTCCAGCACACAGAGAGGGGGGAAAAAAGAGGAAGAGGGGAGATATTTGGACAGATGGCATTTGTCTTCCCAAGTCACCCTTAGGTGTGAGGGCCCTGCCATCCTGGGGATGGCTGAACACCTGCCTGCCCATGGGAAGCAATGAATGAATTCCTTGGTTTGGTTTGCTTGTGTGTATGGCTTCTGCTTTCCCTTTAAGCCAGCCTTATCTTAACCCATGAGTTTCCTCACTTTTCCAATTCTCTCCCCATCCTGCTGGTGATGGAGTGAGTGAGCGGCTGCACGTGGGGCTTGGCTGCTGGCTGGGGTTAAACCTTAGACAAGCTCTCACACAAGTTTAAGTCATATCACCTTATCTGCCTTGAGCCCGCCATCCACAGGACAATGAGCTGATTATCATCTTGTTGGCACAGAGAGAAGTCTAGCAACCTCTCTTTTCCCCATCCCAGCACTTAATTCCTCATCATTTCTCCCTTTTTTTTGTTCTAGCTACATGGCCTTGCTTCCTCTGCTTCATTGAACAAATCTAAATCATTAAAATTAGAGGGGGAAAAAAAGCAACTTTTGTTTCTTTGTGGTTGGGTAATTTTCTGTGATTTTAGTGAATTAAGCAGGCTCACAGAGGACCAAGGAAAGCAGCAGTAAGGGGAATGGGAAAGCAGATGGATGAGGATTCCTAGCCAAAGCTGCCCTGTGAAGCTGTTACTCATGTACACCTTAAACCAGTCTAGAGCTGGTAAAGGCCTCTAAAGCAGCAATCTCAGCTTCTCCTTATCCTGCTTTCCCTCTTTACTGGCCTCAGTGTTTGTGTCTATGCACCATAAAAACTGAATAAGCAAATTTTTCCCCTGTGGGTTTTTGTTTGTTTGTTTGTTTTGTGGAGTTGATTTTTTTGTTTATTTGGATTAGTTGTTTGGGGATTTTTCCCCCTTGCTTGGATAAGCCTTTTCTTTAACTGTACATTTTGGAGAAGAACATATTTTTTCAGAAAACCTATTTTCCCTATACCTTCCATGTTTTTCAGTAAGTGCAATGAAGGTGAATAATCTTCACATTTTCTCTCAGAAACTTAAAGAGTTTTGTGAATTTCTTTCTTTTTCCTGTCCTGTGCCTTTTCAAAACTCTCCCAGGTTTGGAAGTATATAACTTGTTCTATATGTTATGGTTTAAGTTTTATAACTGGCACTTTCCCAAACTTTTCAAGTTTGAGAAAGACACAGTAACAGAAAGAAATATTAAAAGTATTCAAATTAATACTTAATAATTAAAATAAATAAGTATTAAAGCATTAAAATTAAATAAACTGTGGAGGATTTCCAGCCTCATCCATTCTACTGGGTTCAGTATAAAAGGCAACGATAGGATGGGAAAAAAACTGATTTTAAAAATAAAGAGGCAAGTGTCTATGTTCACAAGATAATCTTAGATTTTATATTAAAAATATGAATTCACAAAGAAGCATATGTGCATGGTAGAAAACCAAACAGCTTTTATGGCCTGTAGATGCTTTCAAGAACAGATGAGTTTTGGCATTTGGAAGAAGGAACTAATTTCACCTCGCTCTATGATCTGTTTAGTGGATAACAGTGGTTTCTTGGAGGAGAAAAAACCAACATTGTAGAGATACTTCACTAGTAGTGAAACTCAATTTAGCAGGAATGTGGTTTTGAGCTACATAATAATACTGAGCTCCAAAGTAGGATCCTTGAGAAAACAGATAGCAGCTTTGCCAGTGTTCTTGTAGTTTATCAGAATGACCTGAAACTCTTCTGCTGAGGTTCTAAGAAAACTACTCAACAGCTCATAAATATCTTTTGCTTTGACTTGCCTTGCCTTCCCAGCTCTTCTCATTTTCAGATTCCATTGTGCCACATTTTTCTTAGACTCTTGTTGAGTTTGTTACTTTATCTCTCCAAAGGTACTTCTACATTAAAATTCCCTAAAGGGCTCATTTCTAAAAGGTAGTATTTACTAAAAAAACTACTTTAAACATACAGGTGGGATAATTAGCATAATTTTCAAATGCTAGTCTTTATCTATTTTAAGGGCAGGAACTGTAAGAAACAACACAGCAAGCAAAAGATGGACTTGCTTATAAAGCATGTCCAGCTATGTTTTCGCCCCTTTCTCATCCTTCTTTTCTTTTGAAGAACCTGACCTTCTCCCACAAGGCATTTTTCCAGCTTTTGATAGATAGAACAAATTTCCTCAGAAGTCTTGTAAGCTGAATGAACAGGCAGCCCTTTTCAGTGCACAAATCACACACACAAAAAAGTGAAACAGAGGAAATCTGAGCTCATGTTCCTGTACAAAGGCTGAGTTTATACTGCCTGTTCTGGTGTAGGTAACAGGTAATTCTTTATTGGCTGAGTGTAACCTATTGTGTGAGATAAGAGATTGGTTGACCATTTGAAAAATTATCTGGGATACAAACAGCAAATGGCAGTGGTCTGTGTTCTGGCATTTGTTTGGATTACTCTACTGGCATGTTTTCAGAAGTGCTGCAAACCTTCCATTCCAGGTTTA
Organism: Myiotriccus ornatus; assembly: GCA_036023395.1. Classification (NCBI taxonomy): domain Eukaryota; kingdom Metazoa; phylum Chordata; class Aves; order Passeriformes; family Tyrannidae; genus Myiotriccus; species Myiotriccus ornatus. Next base: position 10,064,570 of record JAYRBT010000001.1, read on the forward strand.
CCCACTGTAATGGGAGCAGGGAGAGAGTGTGTCCCAGAGCCGGCAGCTCCTGCTGCAGAACGGTCTCTTGCCCCCACAGAGAAAATCAGTGGGTCAGTCCTGCTTCTCTAATGAATTCCCAGAACTGGCACGGCATATGAGTGACTACCCACCTAACAGTGAAAAAGAGAGCTCTAAAAAAGTTACTCCTACAGGTCTGTTTGAAAATTGTACTCTAATCTTAAATATATAACCTTTCAACTTTTTACTCTTATTTTTTCAGCTGTGCATTTATAGATACATTTCAATAAAGGCTGACATTTTAGTACTGCTGCTAGTATTGCACTAGTTAGTAATACAAAATTGGCAAGCGTAGTATTACAAGTTAAAACAAACCATTTATGTCTGATGTACAAGAAGCTATTTACTTATTTATTCAGAAAGCAGTAATGAGTATAGACTGTTCAGATACTCTTGGTTGTATAGTATTAAGACGGTGTTAAAATTATCTAAAGCACAGAAAGGATATCTTTCCATTTTTTTCACACTATTAGAAAAAGAAAAGTCAAAGCAAAGACATAAGATTGCTTTTATTGACTCCTGGTTGAAAATATAGCTTTTATCTCAAAACTCCATACAGCTTTTTTGAAATAAAAGAGCTGTAGTTTTTGAGTAATAACACTACATATAGTTAACACCAGAAAGTGCCTATGGAAGGCTGGAAGCTGCAAGCTGAGATGTGGAAGTAAAGTGGGAAGAAAACGGAGGAGATGTCAGCTACAGGCTTGGGAGTTTTTCAGGCAGTATGTTTGAATGATCAGCACTACCATATACTGATTATTTATTACCTGATGCCAAAGCAAGGATTCATGCAATTGTTTATTATTACAATCTGTCCTGTGTAAAACACTTTCAGAAGGTGAGCTATCATCAGTATGTGGTGGTATATTTGAAGGATTTGGTAAATATCCTTGATTTAATATCTTAGGCACTATTTCATGCCTAGTGTGTAGAACTCCCTGATGTGACCAGAACCAACAGCATTGCCAAGATTAACCTGTACTTGTGGTTTTGGATACCCCCCTCCCTTTTACTGAACTTGCCAATTATTAGATTTAAATAAGATTTGTTTCACGATCAAGATGCTGTCAGATATGCTAATGCTTTTGATTATTTCAGGTCTTAGTAAAAGCCATACTGTCAGTACTACTATATTGTAACCAGACAGGTGTAAATATTATAAACTAAATGTTTTGTGTTTCTAGTTATAGATCATTCTCACTTTAATCATCTAGTTATATTCTTACTTATATACCACCTAATAGCATAATACCTAACATATATAATGCCTTAGTGGTCCGTGTGATCAATTCTTACACTTAAAAGACCAGTTAAACTGGAAAATCCCAGCACTGCAGAGGCAGGAAATTACAGGGAGTTTGGGATTCAGATGTTTTTAACACATGTGGACTGTGAATCACACATTAGTTGCATGATCACTCATAAAGATCAGGGATGCTTGTAAAGAGACAGAAGCAGAGATGAGAGCACTGTTTCATCTGGTGTCAGGCAGCAGAATTCTGCATCAAGCTTTAGTTTCTGCACTCTTAACCAGGAAGGATTCAGTGGAGACTTTCCAAATAGTTTGTTAAGGTAACAGGTCTTCAAGGAATAATTTAGAAAACTTCAATAATAGACAGATTTTAACAAAATTGTAAAGATTAATATTAATTTATAAACTTTTGAACACAGGAGCTGAGGAAAAGTTGTTGTGATACGCTTCTACTACATTTGTTGAATGTGTGTTAATTCCCTGTTATTTAGAACTGAGACTGAATGTTCTTCTCTGGCACATTTCATCTGATCAGAAAAAAAATCATAGAAATTGGCTGTAGGGATTGTTGGAAGGCACATAACATCTGGTTCATCACAAGAAGTTAGAATAGGCAATGTTATCTGGTCTTCAGTTCTTGAGTTTATGGGAGTTTCCCACTAGTTGAAAGGGAATTTGAACTGTTATTCCATTTCACACAGAAAGTTTTAATTAGATATATCAGCTGCTTAGAATATATCTTGATTGCAAATATGTACAATCCCATATTTAGTAAGCTGTGTCCCATGAAAACTGTGAGTGAAAGCAGCAGGTCTGCTATGGAACAAATCTCAATCCCTGTGATCTTGCCTCTTCCATTGCTTGCACATGCTCTCAGTTTTTCCAAGCCTTTGGCAGAGCCATCTGAATGGAGAAATGGAGATGCATAAGGATAAAACAGAAGCACATTTACACAAGTCAACTCCCCCTTTGCAACAAGAATTCCAGTACCTCATATCACATGCAGTCATTGAGGTAGAATCTCTTTCTCCCTGCCACATACACTGGGTTCTACAAATGCAGGTATTTATAGCTAATTGTCCACTGAACAATCCTATTTTACACGTAAAATAAGAATCCATTTTTATGCCTTGCAAGGGGAAAATCTGCTTAGTTTTTATGAAAGTGTATGTTCATTACTACTGCAGGACAGATGATCTGATAACTTTGTTTCTGATTCTCCTCCTCATCCCACTGGAGGTGGGGGGGTCAGGGCATGAGTGAGGGGCTCCTGGATGGGGTTTAAACATGACAAGCATCATGTCTGAATATAAAAGGCACGACATTTTATTCCTTTTTAACCTCATCAAGTCAAATCAACTGAGGGAATAACACATTTTTATATGCAGGAGCCTACTGTTAGCTACATTGGATGCTATTCTAAAACTTGTTGAACACCCTAACTCCCAGAGAGTTTTGCAAAAGGCAAACATACAGTCAAGAAGATAAGTTCATGGGAAGAGGGGGAAAAAAAGGAGATTCTCTTTTTCTGAGGTCAACAATTTCCACACCACATTTCTGATGAAAAGAGAAAGTAAAAGCTCACATTACGGAACTTATCTGCTTCTTGTGTTAATTGTTGAGCTATTCTCATATGTTTCACTACATTTATAAAAAAAAGAACAGAAATATCACGTTAATTAGTTCAGTCCATTAATTAACTCCCTTGTCAGTATGTACTTATGACAGACTTTTAAAACTTGCGTGTCAAATTCTAATTCCCTTAAACTAAATACCACATTTCAGAAACATGAGTAAGATTATAGGAATCTGGCAGGAACAGATATACCAGACCCGATTTATTACTAGATAAAATGGTGGTTACGTCTTAACGCTATTTTGTACTGAAAAGAGCTGTAATCATCACATTTGTTTATCAGCATGCTGGGAATGCCCTTTCACTGGTTCCACTTGTGATACACTATACTGAGAAACAGTATATTTAATCCACACCTCTAGAATTATGTTTATGATCAGAAATTGCTTTTAGATTCTGGGGAGGAAAAAAAAAAAGTGTTCTTGAAGGCTTTTACTGAGTTGCATTCTGGATTGTTTCAGTGAGTTCAGTAGGCCATGGATCATGTTAACTTGTCTGATACAATTTGCAATTCTTTTATTTAAGATCGGAATGCCACTGTGGTTAGACAGACATTCATTGTAATGATCACAAAACTATTTTTAATATTTATGGAATGGTACTGCAGATCCCACTATAAATTCAGAGCATATGTTTACCAGCGACAAGAAACAGAGGAATGCGCTAAATTTTATGAACTGTTAATGAGTCAATAAACTGACTGTTTTGCAGCCAGAACTCTGTTACTACTGGCATTGTCCAACATTCTAATCTGGATTTCTTATGGAGAGCAGAGTTCTATTCCAAATTTTAATTCTATTTCATTCCTTATATCTCTTCACGCTAGGGTCTTGTGTCTTACGAAGAAATACACAATTGAATAAGAATCCCAAGGTACGTTTATCACTCTTGTCAAGGTAAGACAGTCCCCAAAATTTCAGTGCTATAATGTTTAGGGATATTCCTTATTTATTCCCAGCCATATAAAAATATCCATTGTTCTGCCAATAATTATAGACTTTAAACAGCTCTTTACTCATTTGAGTTTTACCCCGATGATGATGATAAGTTCCTTGGTACTTCTCATTTCTGTTTGCAGCTTATCCAGTTCCTCATTTATCCACAAGTTTTTTTTCTACTAACTCTGACCTTCTCCATTTTAATTAATGCTTGTCCATATAGAGGTATTAGAATATTTTACCATGGTTTACCTTAAGTCTGAAACATTTGTCTGGAAATAAAACTATCGGTATAATCTGGCATGGTGTACCTTTGCATTTTATCTAAATTACTTGTAGTACCATGTCCAATTGTTCAGAACTTTGCTTCCTGCTGCAGCCAGACTGCTAACCCTACAGTCATATACTACTTCCTTTCTCTTCCTTAAATACAAGAAGTATATAAGGCGTTTTTCACATGACACAGTGACACCTGAGTCGATGAGTTTGTTGAAAACACTTTGCCATGTAACCTGTGACTCAGGTTTGATACAGCTCTGAGATGAAGCCTCTTTTGGTCCCTTGGTAAAGAGCAATCAGTACCTCTAAACTGGTTTTCATTTAAACTACATAAATTTCTCGCGCCCTCCCCACTCTACCAATGCTCCTATGGCCAAAGTCATTTCCCTGCTTAAAAACTGAGGTGGTTACCTAGTTCTGAAGCGTACTGAATCACCAGTGCACAGAGACTTTTCTCACTTGCTTCTTTTACTTATATGAATGAAGTAATTTTTCTGTTGGCTTTTACATCCTTTTTAAGACATTATTCAGCTTGACTCAGCAGTCGTCTCCATCCCTGCGCTCTGAATTCCTCACTGACCTGTCCTTTTCCTCATTGCTTTGTACTCTATTAGCATTTTTGATATGACTGTATATCCTGAATGGTGTGTTGCCCTCCTCCTCATTGTTTGATACACACATTCATGACAGCATTAAGCATTTTTAATCTGAACTTCATGGACCCCATTACACCCAAATTCCCGTCTCCTCAGTTAAATCTATGATTCCTTTAGGTATCAGTAGGATGAGCACATCAAGTGGCCCATTAAGGCCTGCAAAAAAAGATATCTACAAACAGAACAAACAGGATGACAGAACTCTGACAAGAAGTAAGAAATGGCAAAACCAAAGTGCTGCTGGAGTATTCTGTTTTGTAATGCTTTCCTATAATTGCTATAAACAGAATAATATGGACTTTAATTCTGTTTCTAAAACTCAACCAGCTAGAGGCTATCTGAACTATGCTTTCTGTATGGTTGCCTATTCCTCTTGCAGTAGGAACCAAGTCGAAAAGCTAATACATCTCTTAATTTTTACTTATATTTCCTTGTGTTTCATTTGTCTCAGGCCTCACTTTCCTCCATCCCAACCACTGTATTTTTTTAATGCATCTAAAGCATTTTTCTAGCAGTGCCTGTCAGAGTATTTAATACTGTCCCATTGCAACATTTGTCATTAAGTTAAGATGCTTGACCAAGGAGCTAATCTTTTCACTGCCATTTAAATCCACCAGTCACAAAGATATTTCCAATATGTTCCTAATTAATTGCATCATATACTTTTATGTCCGCTGCAAACTAAAGGCATGTTAGCCAGCATATTCCTTATGATCCAGTAGTATGACTTACAGTTAAGCAAAGCAAATGCATTCTTTTGTGTCACTGAATAAAAAGCCTTATATTACAGTGTATGAGTTAGATTGAAACTATGTAGAATATGCCTGGTACAAACACACAGGAAAACATGGCCTTTTTCTCAATATGAAAAGAATATTCTACTCTAAGAGAGAAAGTGCAACTGGAAGTACAGGAGATGAACATAAAAGAAGAAAACCATCCAGAAATCGAACGCTTTCTGGAAATGTAAGTTTTTTAGCTTATAGTAGAAAATATGAAGACTTCCCTGTCTGAACAAATCTATTTACCTCACCTTTTCTATGGTAAGAAGATATTACTAATATTTTTTCCTACCACTTTATAATACAACTCCCAGCTTCTAAACAGATAGAAATTTTCAAGCCTGCCTAAATATACTGGTTAGAGAGTGTTAGGAGATTATTTTGACCTGTCACACTAGGAGACTAGAGAGGCCCAGATGAGGAAAATAAACATTACTTTAGGATGAAGAGGAAGTTTAAACATTTTATTGGCTTTGTATCAGAGAGATAAAAGAGAGCTCTACCAAAAAAAAAAAAAAAAAGAAAAAAATCAAAACTGTGAAGTCACCAAAACTGACAGAAACATGTCAAATGAGGTGGTGAAACAGTTCGTGACCTTTTGGGACAGAAGTTAACTGTTGGAACAGTGTGCAGCTGATAAACAAGAAGCACCTCACAGAATGATCATCCAGTAGTTCAGGTTTTTCTACTGCCATTTACTGTTGTATAAACTGAACAATTAAATGGCAACAGCTTGGGATGCTACGATTCAATGAGAAATGATTTACATCAGTTTCACGATCATATGCCAGAGCCATCTGCATATCCAGGCTGTCCACAAAACTGCCTGACTTAAAGTTATGACTCATATCACTAAATCTACTGGACCACTGGTTGTTTTTTAATTGTTATAAGGGAGGAAACTTGTCTCTTCATCCCTAAGGGCTTTGGTAAAATGTATATACTACTTACATCCAGACTAAAACAAGAGGAGTGGCCAGTATTGCTACTAACATTTTAACTACTATTTTACACAGCTTTTCATTCTCATTCTGGTCAGAGAAGGGCATCTGTACACTCACTTTATGTGTTACATTAATCAACATCCCTATAGCAAGCACAGGCCAACATGAGCAACCTGGTCTAGTGAAAGACATCCTTGCCTGCGGCAGAGGGGCTGCACTACGTGATCTTTGAAGGTGCCTTCCAACCTAAACCTTTCTATCATATTCTAAAAATTTGGTAATAACACATTTGCTGAGCAGACCAATGTTTCTTCAGGGCAAAGACACACTTTCCAAGACAAGAAAAACCGTAGATGGACAAAATACATTACACGTGTTTTTGTTATACTTATGAGAGTGGCTTGAACTTAAAGCAATTAAATAGGCAGCTTTTTAAGTGGCCATCCACTAAATGTTGCAACTGTGCTCCTTTGTGAAAACTCCCCTAGGAGCCTGATGGCAGCAGTTGTTGATGTACCATTGGTAAAGTTTCAATATCTCTCACTCTAGAAAGGAGAGCCTTATTTTGGACTGCAACAAATGACCATGGCAAGAGTTAAACTTCCAAATTCCTCTTAAGATGTGGCATTTGATATTAAAATCTACATTTGCACTTCAGACCAGCAAATTGTTGGTTATAAGTCTAGCAGTTCCCAAATAAAAATGGTATCTATTTGGTGGTCATGCCTATTGGGGTTTCTTTTCTTAAGTAGGTGACAAATATACTTTCTGAGAAGTCTATTAATTGTGTTCTTTTACTGTGAATCTAATTTTATAAAACTGGCCACTATAAGTCAGCAACTGGCCACTTAACATTAGTCTTCTCCTAAAGATACAGGAGAACCAAAAAGGTGACAGATTTCATGATTCGTCACTTATTTATTTGCATTCAGAACTGGCAGGAGAAAAAAGCAGTGCTCTGCTGGAGAGCAGTCTGTAATAAATACTGCAGAGCTCTTCTTTGAGGGCACTGCTGAATACATTTCTCCTGAGGGTTACAATTAGCATCCATGGTGGCAAACACCAAGACGTAATCCTGTCCCCACAGACATCAAAGAAAGCCTTTCTCTTGATTTCAGTAGAGCCAGAATTTCTTCTGATGAGTCCTGCAGCAATGGCAGGAGAGTGTTTCCTACTGAGCTAGTAAGACAATAATTTCAGCAGTAAAATGGATTTGCACCCATTGTATTTATCTCCTCCTTAATGCTTTTAATTCATTGAAAAGGCTTAAGCCAAGACTTTATCCTGCTAAGTTAAAACAAACAAAAAAAAATTTGAATGATGTTAATGTAAAAGTAATTTATTTTCAGATTTCTATTGCAAAGATAGCTTTGGCAAAAATTTCACAAATACCATTCTATATGCAGTCTGTCCATCTCTTCTTAACATACAAATGAAAAGATTATGTAAGAGCTTCTGTTTAATCTCCTCCACTGTCTGTTAAACATTCCAGAAAAAGAAGCCATTTTTCTTGAAACAAGGAGGTTATTGACCCAGATGGCACAAACCTCACATCTACAATGTCAACAGAAAAAATTACTGCTGAAGGCTTGAAAGTACTATTTGCCCGTGTAAATTCAAAGGCATGGCCCCTTTTTATCTGTATGTTTTTCATGTTCACTGTTATGTGAAAGTCCGATTAAAAGCTTTTCAAAATAACCTGAGTGTGTAATTAGGGGGCACACAACTCCCATCCTGAGGTTAATATCCTCACAAACATGCAAAGTACAAATCTAGCAGAGAACCAATCTGTTTCATAATTCAGTTCCAGTGTCTCTCGCCTGCACTTAAAGGCTTACGGTGTTTTACAGAATAATACACTCGTTGGTTTATCAACTTAGAGAATGAGTAGTTGTTGAGGTATTCATGTTATAAATACTAATAGGTCAGTATTAATAAGTTGCCATGTTCATTGTTATCTGGATTTGAAGACTAATATTTTGCCCAAAAGTCAAGGGATTTTTTTTTCCTCGCAGAAGTGTAAAGACAGTTCTCTGATGTAAAAGTACGTTTAGTAAGTCATAAAGCAAATGATAGTTCTAAAGACATTAACAGACATTAGTTTGAAACTGTGGGTTTGACTTCAGTGGGAACAGTTTGAGGGAAAAGACTGCTCCTGAAAAGATTCACAGAGTGAAACACAACACCAAATATTGGTAGGAATTGAATAACCTATGCATTTCTCTCTTATATTCAGAATAAAGCCAGTATTCGAGGAGGCAATTCTTTATTACTCTTTTACTGAAAAATAAAGATGAAAAGCTCCATCAAAAACATCTGCAGTCATGAAATGGTAACATTAAATAGATGTAATTTCTGGCTGAAAGGAGTAGATACATAGCTTTGATAGCTGTATTTATGTCCATAAGATGTAGGAACTTAAAAACTCTCCTCAAGATGTAGTCATGAATACTCATTTTACAAATCCAGACAAAGGTTAGTGTGAAAAATAAAATTCACCCAATGACCTGTACTGAACCATGAAAGATGGGGCTGTGTGGCTTCAGATCATTTGGCTTCAGATCATTTAACTGTCGTTTAGCTGCCTCTGCACTTTTTTTGTGCTTCCTTTTCTATCAGCCTGATTACCACAATATTTGTGTATGTATTGAAGGTTTCTTCAGCTTAATTTACCCTCATTATCTCTCACAATTCATTCTCTGCTGAGGACATCAAGGGTTTTGAAAAACAATGAACTTCTGTACACACTAAAACCAGAGTAGAACGTATCCTACTGAGGAAGATGTAACAATAGTCAGAGATAAACCTGTAAAATACACTTTTAAAAGTCAATTAAGTAAGGTTCTGAATTTAAATTTAAAGAAATAGAAAGGTAAAAGGGACGGAGAAGTGCTGAGCTTGCTTCACAGAAGCGAGAAGGAAAATCGTCTTGGTACCTGTATTTCCTGTACTGTTATTTCTGCCCAATAACATTCTCCATTAAGCAGTTTGTGTTAGAGTTTAAGATTTCTTTTTTTTGAGGGGTGGGTGTAGTGTTTCTTAATGTCCTTGTCATTAACTTTTTATAAGTGGTTGACATGCATTTATGGGAAAGAGAAAGAAATGACAGTAGGTGATGCACATCTTGAACTAAAAGGTGGTGAGTTCAGTCAGCAATAATAAATAAGATGCTATTTTAGTGAGAAGATACAGCAGAAAGAAATCCTGCCAGAGAGATCAAACCCTCTCCATCACGTTTGTTCTGCTTTGTCTTTCCTGCACAGAGGTATCAGGTTTTACATTACGCTAATAGAGTAGGAGAGATTCTATTAGAAGTGGTTTTCTGGGAGCGCATCCAATACTTGAAAGTGAGCCAGTGGATGCGAGTGTGCTCCCTGGGCAGTGCAGTGGGTGAGCTGCTCGAGGTGATTGTGTGGCTCCTGCCTTATCAGCCACAGGCTGGAGTGGAGCAAGAGCGTAGTGGTAGAGCCAGTGCTTTGTTAAATGCTCCGTCTCGAAAAAAAATGGGAGCAATCCAGAAAATGTACATTCGACAGTGAGATTCAGGATGAGCTTTGGGGTCCCTCCTGGAAGAGAGGGGTCTAAAAGCTGCTCCCGCTCTGCCTTCACTGGTACAAAATATTCTTCCCAACTGCTGAAAGCAGTGATAAGACATTGACAGGGAAGTGTCAATGCAGCCACGTGAACAAAGACTTTGCTGTGCCACGGAATGATAAATAAAAAATAACAACAAGGAGAAAGTGAAGATCTGCCCGAAGGCAAGGAAGTCATATCACAAATAATAAAAGATTTCAATCAAGAGGAAAAGGCAGACAAAAGCTGGCTCCCTTCCTATCCTGGTCCTCTTGCTCTGGGTACAGGAGCAATGTTTATAAACACGAATACTATAAATAATTCTATGAACACATGTTCTTCGTAAGTGGCAAAGATCTCTAGAGGACAGTGCATTATATTGTGGATATTATCTATCCAAACCAAAAATCAGAAAAGCATGAAATTAGTAATTGACTCAATTTACCTCATTTATTAGCAGCCTAGACCTCTGTTTGAATTAATATTGCCCAATGGAATTTCAAGTGGTAGTGACATGGCGTAGCATGACACAAATTAACGCCTGTTCCCTCTACTGTACTGCAAACCACCCATATCTCCAATTAGGTTAGTTCTAATCTAATCTGCATGCTTTCACCACTTCTATTGACAATAAAATATGACTGTTTCCCCTTTCCTTTTCTGATGACAGACTTGCTTTACCAAGTAGCTGATTTTCCTAATGGGATACTGGCATTTGCATATAGGGCACTGATTGTATTCTCTCCCCGACTACCTTACAGTTTATGGCTGTGTCGCAGCGTAGATCACATCCAGTCACAATTAAATGTGTCATTTGGTGCACAAGGCACAGTAATGGCCTGAAAAGACATTTGACTATAACATATTGCCTATCATTTGACAATATAAATGATACAACTTAACAGTTCTTACTTATCTATCTTATTTCCCCCCAACCAACACTGGAGTTTGCCATTTGTCTTCCTAACGAACTTAAAATGGAAGGTTTTTTTGTTTCTTAGTATGAATTAACCTTGACAAAGTACTAGATACTGGAAAAGCACTTTGATTGCTGCCTGCAGACAGGGCCTGGTCCAGAGGCTCTCAGGAACAAATGGAAGACTTTGGGTAGATACTGAAGGGTTTTGTGTTAGATCCCTAGAAACGTCCAAACACCAATGTCATTGTGTTCACATTACATGACACAGTTTAAAATAAAGTACTGAAAAGGAAGAAATAAAATTAGGCTTTTTTTTTTTTTTCCTTTGGAAAGAAAGGATTGTAATAGCAATCGTGACCTTGGCATTGGGAATTTCCTGGGGATTTAATAACCAGCCAGGGGGTAATGGCCCTTGGCTTTGCCTCAGGCCATCAGCTCTCCCAGCTGGTTATTAATCCCTGGAAAATGCTCTGTACGTCAATTATTAATGTCTTAAGTTTTGTGTAGGCAAATTCTTGTTTTATTCTACAGTTTTTAAGGAAATACAAGTATAGATTCAAAATTTTGTAAAACGCCACATTGGAAAAAAATTTAGTGTCAATTTATATTTTTATAGTGCTAAATAAACTCACAATATTTTATGTTTGGACTGAGCTAACTCATGATTGGTTCTGTTTATTCCAGTCAGCTTCTGATCAGGCCCAAGAAATACTTCTAACCTATAGATTTTATTACGTCATAATTGAAATTTCTTGCATAGATACCCTACAGTGGCAGAAATGATTTCCAGTTTATGTGTTTCCTTCTGGATTCAGTTATTTTTCTTTTTTCCCCAGCAGTGAATTTTGATAATGATCTTAGAATGAAGAAACTCAACAACAAGACTATCCTGTCTATGGCTCCATAAACCAATTTTTTTCTTTAAGAGAATGAGTTTGAATCTCAGTTCTGAAAAAAACCTAGAAGGAAATAGAGGTGAATTTCAGGTACCTGTTCTGAATCAGATTTAAGTTTTACTATACAGAGAAAAAGAATATTTGAGGAATATTACAGGTTATTGATTGAACTGCTTTTCATTAACATGAAAAGCTTCCAGTAACACAGGAAGAAAGTAGTAAAAAGGAAAAAAAGCGTATTTTTATGTGATATAATGAACTTTCCATCTTGTGTGGCTTCAAAACAAGCAGATCTGTGACTGCAACTGATTACTTGCTTATTTTATTATAGAATTGAAGATGATATTTTGGCAAAAATAAGGAGTCATACTTTACATTTTATTTTATAATGTAATACCTTAGGGTTTTTTAGTATCAGTTCCGTGAGTTTTCATTTCCTATCAGCAGAATATTTACTGTGTACATTTTATAATTAAGCAATGAGATGAGACAAGCAATACACTTCTGTAAGATTACAGCATGCCTCTGGCAGTGTTATATGGGACAAGGTCATATCTAGAATTACTTTAATCACCCAAGTATAATAATTGCTTGGAAATACACTCCCTGCAGTGTCTTATTGCTAATAGAATTATAGCTGAGTCACACAATACAAGCTATAGTTAAGCCTGGAGAAGTAATTCTAATATAAAGGTTCTTTTTTTTAATTTGCTGTTTGTAACTTTCAAACTTTATGTCTTAGCTCTGACTGGTAGAAACCCTGCATTGCTGAAGTGTTAAAAGCTACCTCACAGAACCCATTTTTACTGATAACCACAGCCACCAATTTGAAAAAGAAAAAAAAATTAAAATATTGTTTAGTGCAGGAACATTCATGGCATCCTGAACCACCAGATCCCAAAGCTAAGGAGAATTCATGGGCATCGTGGAGACATGCCCAAACTTCAGTTTCCTCTACCTACAGACTAAGTAAGTCACCCTGCTGCTGAGATCCAGTCAAAAGTGCCTTTTCTTACTTCAGAAAGTTATTTTTCTACTTACTTGGCCAACTTTGACCAAGTATAACTTCGATTAAGCTCCTATAATGCAGAGCCAAAGAGAAAGCACTGGTGAAATGAAGACACGCTGAAAACTTCACTTATGTTTCTGAAGAAAGCAGCATCAGGTACATCTGCTTAACACTGATGCACGCAGCCTCTTACAAGCCAAGAACAGCTTTTCAGATTTGGATAACTCAAGTCTGAAGAATAGTTGCTGAGACTCTGAAATACATCTGACAATGCAGTGAAAACCCACTGACAGGTATGAGGGAATGAATCTGTTTTAGAGCTGAAGACACTAACTGCTTAGAAGAGTTGCAGTGACATTTCTGGTCACAAAGAACCAGAATAGGTTAAGCCTACAGTACTAAGTGACCAAGACAGAGGATGACGATTAAAATCCCATATTAAAGGATAAATTATAAAAGCTAATCTGACCATCCATGAACAAACAAATCAACACCATAACCGAAGCACAGAAATATCTCTTTTTCTAGTAAATAAGTACTGTAATAAAACTAATATTGTCTGATCAATATAAAACTAATTATGTAAGACATGTCAGTTATGACTGCAGCAGAGGAACCACCTTCTGTCTTGCTGGGTGTTCTGTACATCCACAAGGAAAACAATGGCATTTTTCCTTTGTCTAAGTCATCTTCATGCATTTTCCCTTAAACCTGTGTTTCACAAAGGACAGCAAGATCATGGACTATGAGCTGGCCAAAAAATGGTCCAGTAACAAATACTCAGTGGCAATTCCAGCACCCGCAGCACTTTGTGGCCCAGAGATACCCTCAGGAGAAAGTGTGGAGCCCTCCCTCTTCCTTAAGAAGAACAAACAACATCCTCTAGAGATTACGTGAACAATGAGTAAAGGTGCTTGGCTTTTTTCTTTCTAAACAAAAGCTCCTGTTTATAACTTCATTATCTATTACTTTCTTTTAAAGAAGTTCTGATGAGATAACAAAAAGGTCAGTATTGTATTGTATTGTCTAGCTACTCTTCGTGTCATAATCTTAATGCTCCAGTGTTCTTGTCAGGTGGAATTATTATTTCCCCTATTTTAACTTCTAAGGGGTTTTTTTTCCTGTATATGCCTGTAATGAAGGGAACGTAGTCACATACTTGGAAATTTTACATGTCAAAATCCATTATATTTTGTATTTTCTCAGGAATAATTAGATTCAAGCCACTGGGCTGCCTGAATACAGACTTCTGTAACATCATATATTTGAGAACATTTACTGAGGTATTCAGATCATTTGAGTTCTTGTGTCTACATTCAATATTCTGTGAGCAGGGAGCTGCTATTATCACTATTTTGCAGGTAGGAATATGGGAGAGTTTATGATTTGATCAACAGGAAGTAATCAAATTTAGGCCTCCTAATTCCCAACAGCTATTCTTTTTCACACTCATTCAGCTTCATTTAACATTGCTTAAAGGTGTGCCAGGGATAGAAAGAAGATGTGGATGTGGAGGATAAAAAGGCAATTTTATAGTTACCAGCAGGAGTTAAAATTCATCTGGAAACTTTTTGAAATCAGGTATTTCGGGATAGACCGTGAACTCTGAGAAAAACTCTAAGAATGATCATGAATCTGGAAGACATGTCAAGATTGAAAAGGTGCGAGATTGTTTACTGCTGAGGAAAGAGGAATAACAGCTGTCACAGTAATCGTGTATGAAATAATGATGACATGTAAAGTTTCTCACATGGTAGCCTAAGAATAAAAAATACAAAACAAAAAATGTGGAGTTTTTTTTCATAAAGACATATTATCTGACTGAAGAACTAATTGCTGCTGACATCAGGAATACGAGATTCAGAGACATCTACACAGAAAATAACATTTTGTTATGATAAATAATAGTAATAAAAACGTTGAAATAAATTACACTTCTGGGTTTAAAACAACCTTTAAGTATAAGCGATCAGTGTCAGATTATCCTACACAAGCCATCTGTTAGGTTATTACAATCTTCCTTAAAAGCACTTTACACAGGGTATTGCCAGAAGAGAAGGAGCTTGGATCTGAGCCAGCATTTACTATTCCTACACTCTTGTGCAGAGCTATCTGAAGAAGTGAAGCCATTGCCTCTTACCATGCACCCTGAGAGAACACAACCACACGTTTCTGGGAGAGACAAAATTCCTGGAAAGACACTGTTCTCCTAAATTAGTAACAGAATGCAGAAGCCCCATCTGCAAAAGTAAATAAAATCATCTATAAGGATGGATCCGCAAGGATCACATTAGGAAAGGTCATCTTGAGCAAAGCAAGTTTATTTTTAAAGGGAATTGATAAATAGAAGAAGTACGATTTATCACACCTGAAAATAAAAATTAATCCATTCCAGGTTCTCTTTTCTCATGCCTTTCTTATACCTTTGCAGAGCATAGAAGAACTTATATTTATGCTAGTCAATTATCTAGAGATACCATATCAAACTTTCCACAGACATATCCTAAGAATTAAACACATTAAATTTTGCTGAACTCTATGTAAGCACACTAGTTTAGGCAGCAGGGATTGTTGCTTCTCACAGGTTTAAAAATATTTAAAGAAGCAAATAACAGTGAGCAAGGCACAGGATGAAGCCTAAACTTGATATCTGAGAAACAATTGGGTTGTCAATATTTCTGATACAGGGGGAAAAAAATGTTCAAATATGAATGTAATTTCAGCATCCACCATCATATGTCTGCTAGGATAGTCTCACAGAGCTATGACCCCATTCAGGTATGATTGCATATCTTTATAGAGCAACAAAGGAATGATCATAAACCAAAATAATCCCTGGGAGTGGCATAGCATAAAGAGTAATCCTGAGTAAACTGCAGGATATACTACTGTTTCTAGATCATTCATCACAGGCTTGATTCTCCCTTTTTCTAGGTAGCAGTTTCTTTTATGCCACATTTTCAAACTGAAAAAAAAAAGGAAGTTTAGAATCTAATTCTGTAAAGCCCCTACTGGCATGATAAGTAGCTCCTCAGAACTGTTCTCCTCAAACACAGGCAAGGAAATGCCATGTGCTAGCGGGCTTTGCAAGTGGTGATTTAAGATGACTGCTTCAGAAAAAAGTGTTCATGTCTAATAGCCATCACCTTCTCCTTGTGGTTATGTGTCCCATTCATTACATTCCATACGCTTTATTCCATTCCATTCATGTGCCAGGGGAAAATAACTGGCAGAAAGACGCCAAAGCTCGCAGATGATACAAAATTCCTCATTTACAGTCAAAGCTGAAACTATACACAAAAAACTGAAGAGTCCAGAAAGAAGAAATGGATTTAGTGAGTGATAGTTACCAGAGAAATTACAATTCACTATCAAAAAGTATGAATGAAGGCTAATAAAAATAAAAAAACCCCAACAAAACCCAAACATACACAATGCTGGATGAGATTTAGCTGTTACCCATAGCAGTCAGGATGGCAAACAGATTGTTGGGCGTTATTGGGAAAGGAGGCTGGGTATAAACAGAGACATATTAAACTGCTTGTAGATCTTTGGTGTGCCCACACTGTAATTACTGTATGCATTTCTGGCTATGCTGTCTGAAAAATCATATGGTACAAGCAATAAAAACATAGAAGGCTGACAAGTGTGAGCTGGGGGTACAGAACAAGTTCTGCGAAGAAAAGGGACTGGATAGTCTCCAGTGAATAGAGGGGCAACTGGAAGGGTACCTAAAATTAAGACAAAGGAAATCACAGGTGGCGTGAAGCTGATCAGTAAAGAACAATAATTGAGGCCAACTTAAAAAAAATGTTCAGAATGCAAAACCCCCACAACATACTTAAATAAATTAATAAAGAACAGATATACTACTGGCAGTCAAACATGACCATCCAGAGTATGATCTGGAGCACGAAATTCTGATGCTGCTGACTGTTCAGAGGGTGTGCTGACAAAGGATCTAAGTATGACTTAATTATAAACTGTTTCTGGAAGTACCCTGGATGAGTTACTGCCCGAGACAGCACACTGGGCTAAATGAGTCTGCTGACTCAGAGAGGCAGCTGGATTGAATGTCCCACTCCTGTTTTCTTAAAATTCAATATCTGAGCAAACACAGAGTTAATATTGCCATAATATTTTAATTATTATTTATTTTATTGCCCTCACATATTGTTATAAAATTATTAGTTTTGCCTGTTTATAAGTGGGCTGGATACAATTCAAGATGGCACTCAAAAACTTCTTCTATGTACCCAAAATTGGGGTGGGGTGGGTTGCTTATAGGCTGAAATTTTGCTGTCATCTGAAATGTGCAGGCTCTTTACACCACATTATTTGAGGGAATGAAGCGTATTTCTAAGTTAGGATATTCTTTTCTGGCTTCTAACTCGGCTTTTATCCAGCTTTGCTTCTATCTAGGGCTGCTCCCAGCTTGTCTTCCTAAAAGCTTTCACAGAATTGTTTCCAGTGAAAATCCTTCCCTGCCGCAGGACTTGCTATCCCACACTGCAGTTATATATAGCAGGCACGAGGTTGTCAGGGCAATGGAGGTTGAACTGACATGCCTGGAGTTGGCAGATACATTCTAGGCACCCCTACACTCTTCTGCCACTTAATTTAAACTGTGTTCAAAGCAGGCGTAGCCCCTGTAAGCACAATCAAAGCGTGCTACATTCCGTGGTAATTTAGTTCTCTCCCCGGCAGAACATCACCAAATCCAGCTAGTGAGTTGTACGTTCAGCAGATGTTGACCAAACTTCAGGAAATTAATTATAAGTAACTCTGATTGTGGAGGAATGGGCACGAGGAGAGACAGACACGTATCAGGGCTTATTCCCATGGGATTTTTGAAAAGGAAGCAGGCGACAGCTCCAGAGTATTGAAAACCAGACTGGAAAATTAAGAACCCTAAAACATTCAGAGTTCCAGAACAGAAACTGTAAGTTATTTCTTAACATTCCTTTGTAACATATTTATTGGGAAAAAATTGGGGCAATTCAGGTGACACTAAAAACACAAAGTCATTTGATACTCTAGAAATCAAGCCTATAGAACACGGACCGCCCCAAAGTGGCAAATTCATGTTATTCTTTTATAAATGCTCCACAGAAAGTGGACAGTTTGGAAGCGAAAGGGAAATTACAGTGGACTGAGAATACATACAACTGAATAACTATGAACTCCACTGAAAATTATTCCATTGAAAACCAATTAACAGCCTTGTCTATACATCTCTTTCAAAAGCCTGGTAGTAGAAATGTCTCTTTTGGTATTGATTTCCATTGACTCTCATACGCTTGCCTGCCATGTAAGCTATTTAAGTAAATGATTTTTTTCCAGGATCTACTTTTGAACATATTGAAGTGTTAAAACATAGCAGCATTGTCTATTAAACCAAAACACCCCATTAATAATAGTGAGTACTATGGCTTTATATAAAACAGAAAAAAAAATGTGTGTGTTTTCATGTGATTTTACACACATTATTTTTCCTGAGCACAGACAAACATCTCTCTACTGTCCACCTGGGAAATAGCATTAAACACTAATCACAATAAGGAAGAAAATTCTCAGCTATGAATATGCCTATATATCCAAATACAGCAAGGAGATGAAACAACCCCACCTGTATAATTAAGACATTTGTAAAAATGAACAGCAAGAGCGAAGAAACGGACTTTTAAATGAGAAAATTATACAAAGAAAACTCCACTTTCTTTCCAATAATTAAGTTTCTGAAGGAAATTTGCTGAACTTTCACCCTGCAAAGCTAATCTATAAGGTATCCAGATAGCATCTCTTTTCCCCTTCTGTCTTTACACAGGCACCAGCTCTTTTTAATCTTTCAAATGGCCCACTGGCTGCATTTGAAGGTGATTTTCATTCCCATTGTCTCTTAACTAGAACCTCAGCCCGGCAGTTGCAAGGATTAGCAAAGGTAGGAATGGAAGGGATGCTTTTGGGGGTGATGGTTGCTGGTGCAGCACTGGAGGAGCTGCTCTTCCCAAAACAAAGGGAGGGACTGCCAGGCTTCCCTGCAATGGCAACTGCTTTGAGATCTACCACGGGAACCGGACAGTACAACACAACCCCATAATGGGTAGTGACCCACGTAAATAGAATTAGATATTGAGCACATGGTCTTTAAAGGGCAGCAGGGAAACACTTATTTTATTGCTAAGAGAGCAGGCTTTTCTGAAGAGCTCTTTTGTTTTTGTTTTGTTACCCAGAGCAGCTGCTAAAGCGAAGGCGAGCTTTGAAGAATATTGCATATATTTTAGACATTGTGATATCATAAAGGGAAGGAGTTTTAAAGTTGGTGGAAAGAGAGGGTAGGATTTTTATCCATATTGCCCCAAATCGTTTCTGTTTGAATTTTTTAACTCAATCTCTTGGCATACACTTAGAAGAGAGATCTGTGGGATTGTTGCCAGAGCTTTTATGTGCAGAATCAAGGTCTCTTGGATTTTCAAAAGAGGACAAAAAGCTAGACTGTTCCTGCTAGCTGCAAGATACATATAATGTGCCAAGCTGACAAGTGCTTTTACTTCTGCTGGGTTTGCAGTGACAACATTTAGAGAAAACAGCAAAACAATCTCACAATCTTATTCTACATTCCTTGAGCTAATCAGGGGCAGCCTTTTGAGAGAGCAAATCCTAAGATGCCTTCCAAGAGAAGAAGAAAAGCTCTTGAATATCACTTTGCTGACATAATAATCTACAGTTGTGAGCTAACCCAAAGGAAAGGGCACAGGCAAAGGAAGCTCAGTACACTGGAGCTGCCAGTGCTTGGCTAAACTAAACACCCCTATAAAGAGACCACTTCAGCCTGGCAAAGGAACATTGGTGTGGGAAGTAACTTGTGAGTATCAGCGCTGCTGACTGACTTCTAAGATAAGTGCAGTCATATCCCACCTCCTACAAGAGGAATTCTTTTCATATGAAAGGAGAGAAAGGAAGAGAAAGTCAAACTCTTTTGCTGTAAGTGTCCCACTGTTTGGTTATTACTGTGACTAAGGCTTGCCCCTCACTGATCCCTCTTCATGTGCTTTCAGACCATGAAGGGCAACTTTTCACTGATACTGCACATTTTCCCTAATGACCTCAACTGTTTAATCACTAATACCGACAAACTTGTGTTCTTTCACAAGGAATGTCTGCTGAGAAAGGTGCTGCTCTACCAGGTGGTAAATAACAGGAAGATGTGAGAGGATTAAGACACGCTGTAGCCTTACCACCTATTCATCTGTCTGATATTCTGTAACAAAGAAGGCACTGTTCATTAAATGCAGAAACTTTGCTCATATACAGGGGTTCATCCACTTCCATAATTTTTCAGACTGTGATTGATTTCAGAAGTGAAAATGCAGATGCTTGTCTAGCCAAATATTTGTGTGCACTCAATATTATATTGCATCACATCACAGAGAAACCCTCACCCTAATTAAACTGAGGTATGAGCAATGTCTGGATACACTTGAAGGAAGGGGTATAAGGTTAGTTTACACAAGTGCTGAGTAATCCAGTTTATGTGGAACAAGATATTCCATTCTGCTACAAAAGATCTGACTGGAACTGCTGAGGTATTTTTGAGCACCCATATGGCATCTTGTTTTTCCTCCATCTCTGTTGTATTTTCTTTGTTTCTTGTAAGCACTGGAGGAGAGTGATATAAAGCTCTGGAGAAATGAACCAGGTAGATAGCCCCAAAAACACTAGGTAAAAAAATTAAAAGATTGACTTTAAAAAGTGAGAAGAATCCTAGGGGACTCAATTTGAATGAAATCACAAAAGCTTACTGATTAATACACGTAACAATATTCAGGAAACATTACCAGTCTGCTGAACACCTCCAATATATAGATTATAAATACATTAGTTCAAGAAGCTACCAGAAGAGGATTTCTCAAGTTCAAAAGCTGTGCAGAATTTTTATATTTATTCATAAAGCTTTAATCTTTTATGCTGATAAACAAGCGTCCAAAAATATTCTGAGCCACTTACAGCAATCGTCTGCCTTTCAAATGTGAAATACAGGATAAATCCTTCTTTGCTAAACCGAAAAAAAAAGAGCTAAAAAATACGTGCAGCTTTCATTTTCCTATATACAAAATCTAAGCACCATATTTATTGCATTAGCCACGCATCTGCTGCACATAGACCAAATATTGACTTGCTTCCTAGAAGGAAGAGTGACTGCCAGTTTGCATTTAGTTCTCTTGGTTTGATCAGCTGGATTTAAGTGAGCTAAAATGACAACTGGACATTCAGCTATTGCACACAGCCTTGGTATGGAGAGAGAGTAGGAAAGAGCTGGTTGTTGCTGCAGTTGTCCTGATCATATTTGCACCCAGTAAATATTATCATCTAGCTTTCAGTTCTTCATAGTGCATCAATAGCTTTTAATGTGAATTTAATACAGTTCTTAAGATGCATGTCATATCAGACAACGCAGGCTGGGCAATGAGCACTGTGATTTCTTCCAGTCTCATTTACCACCAATGCAAATTACATGGGCTTGTGCACCTACTGCTAACAGAGAACATGGCAAATTTCCAAAACCTGTATTTCCATAATCTCCTGAAAGATATATTACCTAAATGATACCTATCATTCCAAAGAGTAGATATGGTCAAATCTAGGATTTTTTTTTTTTAGAATCTGTATTTTCACAGAGGCATAAAAAGCAAAGACAGAAAACCTAAATCTTCCTAGCTGCCACAGACTGTCATAAAAGAAGCAAATTTAGCACTCAAAAGATGAAATTTCAAGAATCACTATTAACAGACATACAGACTAGAAGACGACTTCCATAGTCTTCTTCAGCATAAGCAAAAGGCAAACAAAGTTTCAACATGAAATACTTCTTCTAAAACATTTTGAAGGATCAGATTTTCTGGTTAAAGGTTGGGAGACCCAGCTGGCAATAAACACTGGAGAAGTGTCCAGTGGAGAAGTGGAGAACTGCGGAAGAGGAGTTACATAAAGACCAAACTGACTGAGAACACGAGGGAAGAATGAAGAAATAGAAGACGTGAAGGTAAACAGCAAAAAAGATCAGAAAATCCTCTCTGAAACACAAACAATGCTAACACCCAAGAAATCATCAAATTACACATTAAACTTGCAGTGACTTTAAAATGTGGGAGAAATACAACAGAAAAAAATGCTTATTGTGCTGTGCATCTTTCTGGGGAATTTTTAAGCTTCAGTTTTCAAGGTATATGGGCAGTAATGAGTTGTGGTTCAAATGGGTGTTCAGCATTTAAACGTGGTTGCATTGCAGGCTTAATTTCATGAACTTGTGTTCTGTTGTCTTTCATAAAAGTGCAATTAGTTATGCTATTTGACCCTTTCCTGTTCCTGAAATTCTAGCTGATCTTGCATGCCATGACAGTGATGTTCTATGGGAGAAGTGGGGTCAAAGTTTTGCATAAATGCAGGGAGAAAGAGATTACTTGAAAAATAAACCAAACATGTATGTGTTTGTACTACGAGTTGTTTGAAAAGTATGGGATGGATCTGAACTTCTATTTAAGGGCTCACCAGAGTGAAAAGGGATTGAATCTAGAGCAAGTTTTCCAAAGGACTGATGCTGAGTGCACGTCCACAGCTTTCATCAGCTATGTTTGTGAGCTTTCTCAGGTGTAATCTGTGGGAAAAGCACCAATTATAGGCAAGGATATCCAGAACTCTTGCTCTTCTGCCCCTTCTGAGGAGGCCTTGTTTAGTTTGTGGTGGTGTAGACATCTGATGACAGCCCAGAGAACTGCACTGTGTCCATGTTTGAACAAGGGGCTCTAAAATCTGGTGGGTCTCAGAAGGTAGTGAAAAGCTTTTGTGCTACCAGGTCTGAAGGTGTGCCCTGAGTCCCAGCTCTGTATCATTCAAACAGCAAGTACTACCAAGGTCTCCCCTGTGGACCCCCATTTCCACACCAAGGCAGTCAGGATACCTGGACTGGATGAGAGCAGTAGTGTAATTAGGGCACCAGCACCTGGATGAGCCCAATCCTGACTTGTGCTTATATATTGCCCCATATTAACTGTAATTACAATTCTAACTCTCAGGTGGAGATGCAGCTCTCATAACACTGCACAGAATATGCAAAATACTAACCAAAAGTACTCACTTCACTTGCTCAGATTTGACTGAACATATATTTTCACAGAAATTTTCAGTTCTGCCTTACTTCCTGTTCACAGATCATGGAATCATTTAGCTTAGAAAAGACCCTCAAGAACATCAAGTCCAACCATTAACCCGAGACTGCCAAATCCACCACTAAACCACGTCCCCAAGTGCACATCCAGATCTCTGTCTTTTAAATACCTCCACAGATGGTGACTCCACCACTTTCCTAAGCAGCCTGTTCCAATGCTTGATAACCCTTTCCATGAAGAAATATTTCTAAATCTCCAACCTGAACCTCCCCTGGTGCAACTTGAGGCCGTTTCCTCTTGTCCTGTCACTTGTTACACAGGAGAAAGAAGTCGACCTTCCCCGGATACAACCTCCTTTCAGGTAATTTTAGAGAGCAGTAAGATCCCCCCTGAGCCTCCTTTTCTCCAGGCTAAACACCCCCAGCTCCCTCAGCAGCTCCTCACAGGACTTGTGCTCCAGAACCTTCCCCAGCTCCGTTGCCCTTCTCTGGACACGCTCCAGCCCCTCAATGTCTTTCTTATACTGAGGGGCCCAAAACTGGACACAGGATTCAAGTTGCTGAGCACAGGGGGGCAATCACATCCCCAGAACTACTGGCCACACTTTTGCTGATATTTAAGTACGGCTGGAATAATTCTAAATATCCGTAGAATGCTTTTACTATCCATCAAGCAATGTTTGTCAGACCAAACTAAAGTGTTTATTTTCAAACAGCAAACATCCAGCATCAGTAAAATCCCTTAAGAGAAAGTAACGATTAGGTACATCTTATTGCTCTTCAGTTCTTCCCAGAAAAAGTAGCAATAAAGCATTCAGACTCTGGCAAAAACAGTTGACTTAGGCTTTAGTAGTTTTTTGGGGGGGGAGAGCAATGGATTTTAATATTTTATTTGATGAAATATTCATCATCTATTTAAATTTTAGTGATACACTTAATGGTGGCACGGATAGCTTCTCTGTAGGAATCCTAGCTAATAACTGCTGTACTCAGTAATCAACTATGTCAGCTCTATACAGTAAAACATGTCAAAGCATTAGAGGCAAAACCATGAAGATTTGAGATAGCAGGATTGAACTATGACATGGAGATTAAAAGGGACACAAACAGAAATTGTGAGAAAAAACAAGACGAGGCAAGAAATTAAGTTCTTTCCAGATGGTAAAATAAAGGCTTATTTTCCATTTAGCTTGCAATGTAGCAGTTGTCTATTCATATATATATATATAAAATACACTCATTTATATGTGTGTGTATACATATATATATGTGCATGCTTCAATGCTGAAGTTTTTTTACTCAAAAGGGAAGCTGGGAGTCAAACACTGCATGAAGAGCAGGTACTGACAGCTTGCCTTCCCTAAAACTAACCAAATTAGAGGCTTGGCAGAGCTCACTGGAACCTGAGAGGCCCCAGTGACCAAGCCTTGTCTTTCTGATACTCTCCACAGGCATTTCTTCCCTTTTCCTAGCAGATCCTGGTAACAACCACTGCTACTTGTAGAAAAAATAGAAAACAACACAGATCAGGATTTCTATTTTTACCAAACCCTAGACAAAAGACTCCTTTGGTGAAAGCCTGGCCTCCCTCAATGCACATGTGTAGAAATCATCTGGCACAGTATTGTGGCTGTGAAGAAAACGTAGAGATTACCTCTGCAAACTCTACAGGATTTTTGAACTCTTAAAGCAAAATCTGAAATAAATTATGTCTTAGATGAATAAAGTACTTAGATAAGAATTATTTTGTATATAACAGCCATTTAAAATCAGTCACAAGCTAAAACATTAAAAGCTCAGCAAGCTAATATTGCTTAAATTTTTCTTCCCCCATAGAAACCTGAAAGGTCTATTATAGTGGGGATTTTAAATGGAAAATATGTTACTGTTTTTAATATTGCCCTGTTTGAACCATCTTTTGGTTTGAAATAGCAAGCTGTTTGTTGTTTCATGGAACGGGAAGTGTACCCTCATGTCTTAGGCTAAACAACGCAACTTAAGAAGTAAGAACAACTCACAGCACTAAAACCTTCCAAATTTTCATAATGTAATTTTCTCAAGCAGGAATCATCTGTTCCTTGAAATTTGGCTATGACAACAGGCTACCTTTTGAGGCATATAAACATTCAAGTCAGCCAAGTTTTGAGGATGCCTTGCTTTTAATTCCAAATTCCTTGTGCATGCCAGTGCTCAGAAATGCTAAAAATAAGGAGGAAAATGTCCAGGAAATGGAAGACTGAGCTGTGAAACACTGGTCATGCAAGAGAAAGCAAGCAGGCAGATGCCTCCACCTACACTTTGCCTTCTTACATGGCATGAGTCCAGGCACCTTCTGATTCCAGGAAACAGGCCTTTGTTGTTGCTGCCCTATTAGTGATATTGAATCAGGTACAGCATGTATTTTCATATTGATAAGTTAAATTTTTTTTTCTGTATTTGGAGAGTCATCACACTCACCAGCTCTTCCAGCTGTGCTCTTAAAACATGCTGGAGATGAATCAGCAAGATTCAAATCACAATGATTGTATCCATTCAGCATGAGAGGCCACCTGATAAGGTACATATTCCCCTAGTTTTACTATGTATTTCCTTAGTTAAAAAATAAGGCATGTTTTATGACCAGCCCTAGCTGGTTGAAAAGCAGCCTCATAACAATCTCGTATCTGTATCAGGTAATTAGGCTGTGTTCCCTTTCCTGTTAAAGCACATCTCACATCTTCAGTTGCTATAATATGAAAATATTGAACTTACACGTAGTTGAGCTTCCAAGCTGGGATGTAGCCAATTTAAGAATTTACAGGAAACGTATTAAAGAGCTTACGCGAGGTCTGCTTGTACATTTACACTTAAGGTTCTGAAATATCACTTGGTAGGCTTAGTATTACATATAAGAGCTTTATCTCCCTGCTGATGGCAAAACAAGAGGAAAGAAAATCTCCACGACACAGCCAGAAACTGCAGGATACAGGCAATGACCAAGCAGTGCATTTGGAGGGCGGCAAACTGCCAAGCATCACACCAGCAGTCATGATACGCTCAACAGGGTGCAAAATAATTTGTGATAATCTCTCTAGGAAGGATATTATGCACATCATGTGTTATTATTTATTGTCTTCTGGTCAGCAGTGGAGGACTCAAGGCCATCAGAAGAACATTCGCCTGAGAACTGTGAAAAAATTTGAAATAAAACTGGCACAAAAACGCTGGCAGTCAGATTAAAATAAAGTACATTCTCCACAAAAGTGATTCTTTCAGTTAGCCTGAAATATAACCTTAGCTTCAGAGAACTCATCGGATTTATTCTTCGCTTTATTTCTTCTACTGCTGTCAGACTAAATCAAAAGTTGTAAAGCTGACATTTTTAGAGTGCAGCACCTCAGGTGCAGCCACAAATCCACACTTAGTTATTTAGTGAAAAATGACTCGATTGTGAGTGGTGTTACACTGATTCAGAAGACCTGTTTACTTCCAATTCTTCCATTAGAGAAGATCACTTCCTTACTTTTAATTATCAGATTCTTGTATTCATATGTACCTCATTTCTCTGGGTTTAACTCACCAAGGACAGATGCAGGAGCAACTACAGAATAAAACCAGATCTGCAGTGACCATAAAGAATTTAACTAACTTAGGAAACATGAAGACTAACATTCTTTTTCCTTACATACTGTTCAGGACATATTTAGTATTTTCCTATGTTTTTATTTCAAACTTACAATGGGTTTTGGTTTATGGTTTTTTTGGTTTGGGGCTTTTTCTTTTGGTTTATTTGGCACTTTTTTGTTGGTTTTGTGTGTTTCTATTGGGTGTGGTCAATTTGTTGGTTTTTTTTAGTTCCTTCATTCTTCATAGCCCCTAAAGGTTTGGATTCATAAAGGATGACACCACAAAAGATAACCAGGGACCCACAGTCTCTAAAACTAAAGGAAAGAACCAGAAGAAGAGCTGGACTAGAAACATATTTCTTGCACGTGTCAGGATATAGGCAGCTTTTATGTACAGTTCATAGTCCATACACTTTCTTATGCCAACATCAAAAGGGCTGATTCAAAGAACACTGAGGTAAAGTCTAAAGAACAAAGTTTGCAAGCAGTTGGCTCCTGCTCCATAGGCATCAGGAAAAAAAAAGTAAAAGGAATAAAAGAAAAAGTACAGATAAAGTATTCTTAATGCATCCAGGGTCAAAAGGAAGTACTTATTCACATAACACATAATTAAATTGTGGAACTCATGGCCACAGGATGTTGTGAAGGCCAAAAGGATAAATGAGTTAAAAAAATAATTAGGCAAATGATTAGGAAAAAAAAAATCCATTAAGGGCCATTAAGCACAAAGATGTGCATGCAGCCTCTGGCTCAGAAAATCTCAGTGCCACACACTGTCTGAAAATGAGAGAACATACTAAGAAAGTGCTCTATGTTTAGCCTTTTATGAAACTCTTTTCCTAAGCACTTTACTGACTACTCCCCAAGGAGGGTAGTGACTATATAACTTAACTAGTACAGCTGTTCTTATATTGTTATGCACTAACTTGATATGTGGCAGTGGCAAAAATAACTGCAGTGGCAAAAAAAGTTCTCTCTTGTATGCTAAATTTTTAGTACCAGAATAATATTAACTTTTTTATTATTTTGCAGGACGAGACCTGTGACTTATTTGCAAGGAGATTACCTTGGAATTGGCACTAAAGAATGTTAAAAAAAGATGTAGTTTGTATAGACAGGGAAGAAGGTTTTTGCACCATGATACAGCTGTTGCTACAAAATTAGATATTCTGCACTGAACATAATTCCTAATTTCTGTGAGAATGACAGTAAGAAGTCAGTGTAGCAGATTTCTGCTATAGATGTATGCTCTTTATGTATGTGTGTGTGTATGTGTGACTGCATGTGCAGAGACAGAATTATATTTATATGCATATAATAAACACATCAGTCTTCACAACAACGTACTAAAACAGCTCCTCCTGCTACTCTTTGGAATGATAGAATTTTTTTTAGCATCCTACAATCCTACTGCATATTAATTATGTAAATGTCAGTGGCCAGATTGTTGAGGTATATTTATTTAGATGGCAATTAATTCCCTATCATCCATTTCTACTCTGAAAAGCCAAATCTATGAGGTTTTGTATGCTCTTTTGTTTTGAGCCAAGGAGGTAAGCACCAGGAAAGGATTCTGGGCACTTGGCCTCTTCAGTTTTCTTCTCAGCATCTTTTACTGGGTCCTTTCAAAGGCAGTGTAATCTAACCTGATATTGCTGTCCTTCCACTATCCATTCAGTGAAGATTTACATGTCTTACTGCCCACCACACATCTACATTAATGTAACCATTCCTCCTCACTCACAGTCCTCCTGATTACAGAGGTTCCATTTGCTCTTCTATTATTAAAATTTTAGTCTGTGGTTCAGTGGATATCCAGGTTGGAGCCCCACTTTGCAATGCACTATGAAATCATGGCTGCTCCCTGAGAGTGCTTACGTTTGACAAAATGTGACAGATGGATCAGGCAGGCATATGAGATGCGAAGCTGGTAGTGAAAAAGGCTAATGGAGTGTCTGCAGTTGTTAAATGAACCAAATACTGTGCTCTGAACTTCAATGGCAGTGTATAAGCAAACCTGAATATTTTAAAAAGGCAGAACCTAGTCATGTGCTGCACCATACCAACCTGCTTAACACCGTTTGGATTTTTTTGTTCAGTAGTGCTTGGGATGGACTTAGGCTGGGTTGAACATTTTAAGTCCTTCACTTTCTACTGAAAGGAAATAGTGCTACACCACAGGTACAACAGTATTTCTACCCAGATCAGCCATGAAAAGTTTGGTGCAATTATGCCTGGATCAAGCCTAAGAAAGGATGAATTCCTTCCGAACTGAAGAGCTGCCTCACAGATTTAAACCCCAACCCCACAATTTGTAGTGAATGCCGGTACGACTCCTGCATGGGGATAGCTTGTGCATTGCTAAGGATTTTTCATATTAGACGCTAAATCTGTGGTAATTTGGTTAGCCTTATCAGCACCTACTGATTGCAACTCAAAAAACCCCAAAACACAAACAATTCAAAACACTAAAAAATCACAGGGACTTGTTCTTCTCCTAACTTAGACTTTGTGTCTGTAACTTGCCGTTGAACGATGAACATACTCTGAGTGTGGGAACAGAGATGTCATGTTTTCAATTACTTTCATATAAATTATTATATTCAATTAATCCTGATTTGTAGCACCAAAGATAGATGAGAATTATATTAAATAATTTATTGTTGCTTGCTTTTTTTCTTTTTTTTTTTTTTTTTTTTTTAAAGCTCAGTAATACTAGAGATGGAGCTGTAATCACAGCTGGTGGCCTATTTAACAATCCAACTCGAAGAGAGGATGGAGATGCACTAACTTTGCTCGATTCTTTTAAGATCATGTTAATCTGAGAATGCTCAGTGCCTCTCAGCAGATCTCTTCTAGGTATGTTACTCTTGGTTAGGAGGCAGGTATGAATTTAGTAGGACAAACATTACTGGAATGCTGTTATTATGCACTCATATCATCCAGACTCTGCTTTCCAGAGATGTGCTTTCATCAGCTGTCAGTGGTGTGACGGCTCCTGTTACACACACTGCGCAGGACTTCTCTTTTCTTGATCCAGCTGCAGGGTGGATTTTCTCAGATCACTCTGCAGAGCCAGTTAATTTGGGAAGTGTTTTTCTGTGTGGGTAAACCAATAGGAGAGCAGATACTCCATTTAGGAAAGGATCCGTGTTTGGCTACACTCAGCTATGCTCAGTGTGAAGGTGAAGTGAGCGCTACTGGTGTCCGAAAGGGGGAATCCTTTCTGACTCCCCTCCACCTCTCCCCAGTTTGCTCACACATTCCATATGTCCAGAAGTCCCCAGACCCACTGTCTCCCCTTATGAGGTGCAGCTGCCTATAACACGGGCCTGGCTGTCACGTGAAAGCTGCCCATCAGCTTTTGGCATGACTGGGAATCCCTACTGGGATGGTCTCACTCACAGCACTATCTGTAATTGCTACAGAGAAAAGGTCTACTTGTTTTTAACCTGTTAAGATCTAAGGAGTTGAAGCACAGATCTATTTCAATGTACCTGGTTAGCTGAAATTACAAAAAAACCCAAACAAACAAACAAACAAAAACAGTTCTGAAAAACAACAACAGGATTAAATCATAAAATTCCTTTCATCGATTGTCCATGGAGGAAAGATCTGCCTTATTCCTTCTTCATTACCTTATTGAACATGAAGAAATAACTCCCAAATAATTAATTTCCAGCATTGAAAGCATTCAACTGAAATACAATATTTTGTAAAGATAGTGTGTGTGTATATATTTACATATGATAAAAGAATAATCCGTTAAAAATTTTCAAACTAGCACTCAAGGGTCAAAAATCTTAAATACCTGAACGAGGTATCTCTCATTCTATTAACAGATACTGATTGTTTATCAAGAGGGTTGGCATACAAGATAACCAAAACAGCAGACAAGCTTTCTACTACAGAAACACAGAACCTTACGAAATTACCACCATTTTCATAAGAAGAAAAATAATTAAAAGCTACTGAAATATTTTCAGTTGGCATACAGCCCTGCAAAGTTGCTAAAAAAATCTTGGAAGAAAACCAGTTCCAAAAAGAATCAGAACTAAATACAAATCTAAGCTTACTGAGTGTAACAGCATCTCAGTGACACAAGTAATTCTCTTTTGATCTCTGTTTCAAAAATTTGGTTCATTTTACCCTAGTACTGGCATCTAGTATGCACATACTAATCCTTGACTTCTGAGTTTTTCACAACTTGAATTTTATCATCTTTTTTTTAATTAAAGCTCATTAAAACACAGCTAAATACCATATGAAGTACTGTTTCCTTGAAAAATATATTTTGTGTACAAACCTTGACATTTTCACTTTGCTTTTTTTTTTAGTCGCTCAGTCCTACCTTTGAGTGCCCCAAAACATCGTTAAGCATATTGCTTTTCAGTTTAGCTTTGGTCTAATAACAATCTAGGGCAAAATATGGTTGTGTTACCTCCAGTGGAACCATTCACTCTGGATCTGAAAGCAGAGAAATTGCAGGCAGACAGAGCATGCTCAAATAAAAAGTAATACAGTTTGTAATTTCATTATTCCCTTGAGGATAGAGCACTTCAGTGACCTAGATAGACTAAGAAATGGAGGTCTAAAATATTTTATTGATTTACTTGTATTTATAGATCAATTGTATACAAAGTTCTTTGTCCAGTGACTGCTACGCTGAAACAAGTAAATGTTGGGGTTTTTTTAGAATTTGGTGCCCATCTTCAAATTAAATTTAATACACATTTAATCCATTTGTATCGCTTAAAATATTTTTTGATTTGTAGATCCAATTGGATTTTAGAAATGGAGCAGATCTAAACAAAAATTTACAGAAGTCGCTTATGGTATTAGCAGTTATGAAGGAGACCTATTCTAATCACATAATTAAAATGAAAGATAAAAATTCTGCCTTTCTTTTTACAGATTTCTTTTTTAAAATAAAACAATGGAACCAACTCCTTACTATTAGAGCAAAATTCTATCAAACCTAATAGATATGCCACCTTACTTCAGCTAGCATTTTACGGGACAGAACAATTCTACACCTCTAACGGTCTGAGAAAAGGACTGTATTTACAGAAATATGAAGTGACATTCTGGCATACGTAGTTTCTACTCTCTGTAGCACCATAACAGGTGAAAATAAATCGAGGCTGTATCAGCTTCTTCAAAAGAAGACCAAAGCAAAATCCATCTGAGACATTTTAGACACATTAATGCAGGAATGTAGGAGACTAAGGAGACTGAGGAGCATTTTGTTCAGTATATGCCAACCATGGGAGGTTTTAACTCAAACTTTGGAGTGAAATATAGGGATTCATACGGTACATCTGAAGTTGAAGAGGTCAAAATGTAAAGAGGTAAAACGCTGTCGTAACACACTGACTTCATTCAAGAACTAGAGAAAACAAGCAGCATGTTTCAAATTCATCACAGGGTAACTGAAACTAATTGTGAAAAACAAAGGTGACTTTACTGCCTCATTATTTCATTTCTAAGATTCAATCCCCATTATCCTTGGGGTTTGTGCTGTTTGAATACTCTAGCTCTTGTTGAGTTTCATGGAAATTTTAATCACACAGGAATGCAAGGTCAAACATTCAACTTAAAATGAACCTTGTCATAAAACCCTTTGTAATTTCTAACTTGCATCAATACAAACAAAAAATTTTTACTTTGGAAATATTTGTGTGTGCACTTGTATCATTAAAATGATGAACATAATCACAGGCCAATAATTATTTCTTGAGATTCCAGGTTTTGTGTACATCAAAAATAAACCACACCATGAAAATCTCAAAACTCAAGCAAAGCCAAGGACCTGATTTGTGGTTTTCTTATAAATTAGAAATAAGAATCCAGTTTCATAAACCTTTTGGGAAATTGGGGCCAAGTTTTGAGTGAATTTTGGAATATTATAGTTTTTAATGGGAACTCCATGCAAATAAGGCTTTTGACATTTCATTTTTGGAAACTGTTAAAATGCTAATCTTGAAATAAAATT
The DNA here is from genome assembly GCA_036023395.1 of Myiotriccus ornatus. Taxonomy (NCBI): domain Eukaryota; kingdom Metazoa; phylum Chordata; class Aves; order Passeriformes; family Tyrannidae; genus Myiotriccus; species Myiotriccus ornatus. The sequence goes on from JAYRBT010000001.1 coordinate 10,097,279, forward strand.
CAAGGAACTCAAAATAAAAGACTTACAGAACATCTTAAATTAATTTGACAATATATATTTATATACACACACTTGCCAGATACTTGGCAGTGAAATGTTTAAAAGATTGTGGGTTTTTTCAGTGCAAAGACTGACAATAATGTTTAGGAAAGAAAAAAACATTTCTAGCATTGAGGGTTTTTCATAAATAATTAAATTATTGTAGTGACACGGGGGAAGATTATTATTAAAAGTAATTTTGAACATTTTCAATATGCTTCTATGGACTAGGAGTTTTCTAAAGGGGACTAGAGAATGCATTCTTGCATCTGAACCTATACGGGAATCACTTTTCTCACAAAAAGAATTAGGTTTCAGAGTTTTTATAGGTCTAGCTGGGGACAAAATTTAGAACCATGAAAACCCGATGTTGATGTACTTCCATTCAAGTAGAGAAACAACTTGGTCATGGGCCTTTCACCCCCAGGAAATGTTGTGCTGTTGGTTACATTTGTCTCTCGATATTTTACAAGGAAACTTCCCCAAATAAAATTCCTTGCATGTGGTTAAGTTGCCATTACAACAAAAAGGGTGACAATGTAATCACCGAAAAGATTTTACATAGCTGTGCAATAAGTAATGGCAGGATACTGCTGGTGACTAAAACATAATTTCCATCTTCAAGTACTTATTATTTGAAAATCTTTCAGACTTCCAAAACACTTCCAAGTCATGTTTTCCAGCAATGGTGCTGATACACGCGTTCTCTCTTACATAAATGCTCCACAGTAGATAGGAAGAACTTTATGTGTACTTTAACAGAGAATAGTCATGGATTTCTTCATTTCTTTACGTCATCTTTCTCACAAAAATAGGCTATTTTATTTGCCAATGCATTTGTACTTGTCTTGTATCTCCTTATATCAGATGATTATATGTGTACCCGGGCCTGAATATGTTGTTTGTTTTCGCTCCTATGCAGCTCACACACAGAGTGGCACTGCTGATACTCAATGAACCAGCCACTACATTTGTCCTCCACAATGAGCCCGAGATCAATAACTAATTTTGAAAACTGATTAGTTTGCAGCAGGGAAGTAGACACAGTCCAAATCTTGCCAGAGGATATAATCAGCCAGTAAATAGCAATATTAGTGCTGTAGGTAATAGGCTGGGAACAGCAGAGGAAAGGGGTCTGGCCCAGCTCTCTAAAATAAAGGCCTTGACATGAAGGCCAATTCAGATTGTCTTTTTTTAAATCACACGACTTGTAAACTGAACTTTGTATTTTATTTTTTGTGTCTGTGTGTGTGTTGGAATAAAGCTTGTTTTTATCACATTCCCTGCTTGGAAACTAAAGAGAGTTTGTAATGCATCCTAATAAAGCTTGCAAGTGCAGCCTTGGGTGATTATTAAAGAGCTACAGACATTTTTACAGATCTTTACTGGTTGTGAACTCCAGATGTTTCCAACATGAAAAATGTTATGTTCTAACAGTTAATGTTGTATCACCAGCCATTCAGAAGATGTATCTTCTTATTATAGCTGGAATGTTGCTATGGTGATAATTGTAAAACTGTGACCTAGGAGGAAGAAAACAAATGTATTTGGCACAAAAGAGGGTAGGTAGTGTATCAATTAAGTCAATGAATGGGAAGATAACAAAAAGGTAGTAGGAAATTAAAAAATTATGCACAAACCTTGGATACCATATGATATACCATATAATTAGCACTTTCTTTTGTTTTCATGTGGAATGCATCAGCAGTTAGCTTTGTGGATGGACAGAACCCTGTCCCGATTTGTAATGCTTTTCCTTTTCCACAAAGCCCATACTTAAAGAGCATCTCCATGCAAGAGTTGCTCACATGGTTTTATATGATTAATGGTTTGTATTTTGTGTTTTGGTACTGAAGACTGAAGTCAACCGTGACAGCAGGTAAAATTAACTACAGGTTTTGAACTATCAAACTCTAATGAACTTGAAAAATCAGAATAGAAATAGATGTCGTGCAAGTCCGGCCATGGATTATTTGGGGAATAGTCTATTCATGGGATCACCACAATTCTGAATTTCTGGTGAGTCTAGCAGCAGAAAATCGGCTCCAGGGAGTCACAGAGTCCCTGGGGCTCGAACCACAGAAGGACCCGAGTCCTCTGCCACCTCTGCTGGCAGGCTGCTCCTCACCTTGAGCTAGTTTTGTCTCTCTGTCTGCTCATCCATTTCATCATTTGTTCGATGGGATCCCTTTTTACAAAGAGCTTTTTTAGATCGATGGATGAAGCATGCTGATAATTTCTAAGCTTGTAAGCAGACGCATATGTGAAAAAGCAGCGACGCCCATTAGGAGGGTAATGATCAAATATCCCATCTTAAGTCAGCTGCTATTGTGGCTGCAAACTGCAAATGGTTTCCAGCTCGCAGGCAGAGAAAATTTCTGGTATGTGCTAAAGACATCACTATTATCATTCATCCCAATCAGCTTGATTAGACTAAAAACAAACAACAGGAAACCACACATCAGCCCTGTTTCAGGAGTCCTCCTCACTGGAAAAGAGTGTGAAGCCCTGTCACTTGCCCTTAAATGTATATTCGCCATAGTTCCTTCCTATAGATCAGGAAAGGAAGGAAACAGAGTAGATTACATTTCTTATTAAATTTATGCGTTACAACAGCGCGCAATGCACAATGTGCTTGGAAATAAATCACACAACAAAGGACAAAATTACGGAAAGAACTGGCACACTGTAAATCTCCTGATGTTTTCAGATGGAAAGGGAATGTCTTCCTGCAAGTTATGCATCAGTCAAAGCACTGTTGAGATAAAGGCTTGCAAGTGATATTTTCAAGCCATATTAGTCGCCCTGTAGCTCTGCACTTCACTCAGACTGGAAAGTAGCCAACAAGCATGGCTTGAAATCTGTTAGCTTATGTCTTGAGGGATTTTTTCCAGCTGTATTAAAGAATTAAGACTGAGCTCCCCAGCTCTCACTGCACTGCCTGCATGCTGATCCGGGGCAGGAAAAGAAACAGAGGCATGGTGAGGTAAAGGGATTAATCCAAGGTCAGATTGAAAGTTAAATGTAGGATTTAGGCATAGATGCTTGCTGCTTATGTTGAAGTCAGAGAAAACAGTGAAGCCCTTTTATTTTAACTTCAAAGAAATACAACTGTTTTGCACATGGAAGTGCAACAGCGTGCTACTGGGGAAGGCAAACCACAGATATGACTCAGACCAGAAAAATCTCACATTAAACTTATCCTAAACTTTGTTTCTCCACACACATATACCTGGTTAAAAAGACAGACTGAATAATAATAAAAAAAAAATAAATCTAGGAAAGAAATAGAAAACACCATCCGAAAAGGTAAAAATAAGCAGAAAGAAATCAAGCATAGCTGGAACAAACAGAGGCTTACACTGCCTAACAATTTGAATAAGATTGTAGTTTTTCCTTTTTATATATATATTTTTTTTCTCTTTCTTACTAGCTGAGCTAGTGCTAGTGACAGACACGAAGAGAAACTGTATGAGAGAGACAAAGGTCAAGATAATGGTATTACTGTGCCAGTGCAAAGAACGCTTGACTAGATGGCAAAAACTAAAGGTCATTTATAAATGTGTTTTTCATTTTCTCAATGGAAAAGCTAGAGAAATGCAAGGAATCTGCTGGAAATGAAAGCCAAGAAGAAGATTAGTTTGATTTTTTCATGATAAAGAAGAAGAATTACTCAAGAATATTCTTGTTTGGGTATATTAGGCCAAAATATTCCAGTGTTTTAAAAACAAAACAACTACACAATACTAAAGACAACCCCCTTCAATACATATTTAAAACCACTTGCCTTACCCTTCTAGATCTCTCATTGTGATCCCTTTCCTCTTCACCCCCCACAGCTGTTACTGAAGGTATCTTGAACATTCTTTATACCTGCACTCACTGACCAACCCTTTCCTTCTGCACCTGGCTCTTCTGAGAGGGGAGAGGTGAAATAACTCTTATATGTGTAACTAGCAAGAGATAAAAACTCACAGAATACAGAATTCAACAGATAAATTACAAAAAAATAAAAGTGAGCAAGAGCCTGGCAGCAAAGTTCCAGTGAGAGCTAAAATACACCAGAACGTAACGGATGCTTCCTTTAGGTGGTGTTCTTTAGGTGAAAATGCAACGGAAAAGAAACATACTGCCATTTTCAAATTTCCTTCTATGACAAACCCTTCTTAATATTCCTCCTGACATCCTTAAAATCCCAATCAGGCCGTGGGATATACCTTTTATAGATGTATCAGTTATAGTTTATACAGACTCCCAAAGGAAAAAAAAACCCAAAACTTATCAACCAACCAACTAAGCAAAAAAACCCAATAAAATAATGCATAACCAGGACAGTGCAGTAAAACTCTGGGGTTTGTGGAGTCAGTGGTGGTGAGGACTTGCTGCAAGCCCATATCCCAACCTTACCAGGTTTTGTGATGTTCAAAACCAGCAGCCCATTCTATCTCTGTCTGAGGAGAAATGAGTGTTTTAACAGCTAACACAACAAAGAATAAAATGAGACTGGACAGCTAAAAAAAAGACAATAACTAACTGTTTAAAAAAAAGACTGCCTTCATTTCCCTGCTAATTTCCCTGAAATTTTTATTATTTCCTATATCATGAAATAGGTAAATGTAGCACTGTGGTGCTACAGCCACATGTGCTGGGATGTCTATGCATTATTTCATGTTGTCCACACTGAGAAAGTGTCTTCTCTGCCATACAAGAGAGTTGCATTAAAATAATTTCTATAGTTACAACAAAGACATTCAGATTGAATGACTATTACTGTAAAGATTTGTCCCTCAGCACAGGGTTCATCTAAGGAAATTCAGCCTCCTAGACTCTCAAGCCTATTCCCCCCTTTTCTGGTCTGGTATATCCCTTTCTTCCTCTTTTCCTTCCAGTGCCCCTGGGTATTTACTATATCTATGACAAAATGACAGTTCAATCAATATTTGGGTCACAGATTTGCTTCTTAGACCCCTTCAAGACACTGGTTGTGACTCAGCAAGAGCTTTTTTTTTTTTTTTAAGTAAAAGAATGTTCCTCAGGAGACTTCAGCCCAGAATCATGGCAAAACTGAGCTCCTCAGGGTGAGTTTTAGTCCAGCAGACCCTGAAGCATTTGCATGCAGGAGGCAAAAGTACTTGAGAATAAGAAGCGTGTACCCACACAGCCTACAGGGACTGATGCTCCACGGTGTGTACACAGCAAGCAGCAAAAACGTGTCTCAGTGCATCGAAAACTCACTGAGATGCTTGAATAGAAATTATTTATGTCATGAACAGGGTGAAACAGAGCAGGGAGAAGGACAGAGAATCAGAATAAAATAGGGAATAAGGAGAACAAAGGCAGAGAGAGAGAAAAACAGGAGGAGAGGAATGGGAGACAAAAAGAACTGTCAGGCACACAAACTCGCTGAGCATAAGGGAAAGACTGAGTCAGTCTTGTGCTGAGGTTAAAACACAATATAAAAGCAAAAAGTGATGCTTAAAACTGCAGTAATCTCCTTTTATCCGGTATGTAGGAAACAGTCAGCCAATTAAGGCGCACTGAAATATTTTACCTGTTTTACACTTGAGAAAGCAGAAACAATGGGCTTATGTAACTTGTCCAGGTCGAATATTGAGTCAGCAATGAGCCAGACGTGGCTCTCTGACCTCCCTCCATGCAACACTTCTCCAGGGGAAGTAAAAGACGTTTTCCCTCCAACTTGTTCACTCTATGCTGCACTGAGGGGCCCGTAAGGAACCATAAATCTCGGCAGTTCCTCGTTTAAAGGTTGCATTCAAGATTAAAACACTTCGCAAATAGAGCAACTGCCCTCGGTTGCACGGTCAGGAAAGCCCCACCACATCTCACTTTTCCTGTGGTTTGACTTCCAGCGCACACTGCTTCAAGTCTTTGCCATTACAGAACCAGTGCAAGGGGTGGAGCGAACACACTTCCCAGAGTTACCTTTGGAGCGAGAGCAGCACAAAACTTTGGTAATTACTGGAGGCCAACATAGTATCAAAGGCCCAATAAACACACAAATTAGCTCCCCCTCCAGGTCCAACCACCCATTCTTTGATTTTTATCAGTTAATTAAATGTCTTGTCAGAAGAGTGTAACGTAGTCAATCCGCATGTGTGCTATGTGCTACGTACTGTCAGGAATTAATGATGCACGGTCTTGGCAGGAGTGACATTATTATTAAACATCAGCTGGCAGAGGCAAATTGCAACAATTTTAGTCAACTAGTAATGACCTGTAAAATTGGTAAAAACCGTAGGAGGAAAACAATCTGCCACCACCACCTAAATTAAAATAGTTACAACCCAATGGAATACTGGGTTGCATTTCCTGAAGAACTCGGCAGAGAAACAAAACCTTGGAATTGTTGACAGAGAACACATTGGTGTGGATGAGGCCTATGATATATGGCACATGATATGTGGTGTATAAATCCTTACTACCTGGAAAGTGAAGGCAAGACTTTGCAACTAGGACTTGTAAATGATCTAAATGTCAGTACAAGCGAGGTCTTTAAGATGTCACATCACATACTTTACACAGAACAGACTGACCACAACAAAGGAGCAATCCCGTATTTGACCTTGTAGCCCCCAAATGTCAATGTCTTACAGAAGACTTGCATTCCATCTGACAGAACTGGGTGACCTTGACCCAGAGGAATAAGAGATTCTGGATTAGGAAGCTGCATGAGTACAGACTTTCTGCTTCCTTTGAGAGCTTACAAACGACTGAAGGAGAAAATAAGTAGTTTTCTGAAGCTGCACAGGCAGATTCTCTCACTTGGTAAGGCTGCTTCACGTTACCGTCAGTGAGCAGCACACACTGTCCAAAAGGATTCTGTGGTTTCCTTAAGTTTTCCATAATGGCTTTTCCTGCCAGTGAAACCAGATCCTGCACTGTTTGGTCTTGAGTGAATTATTTGACCATGATTTGTGTGCAACCCTAAACACAGACTGAACTATACATAACACTGGAAATGTGGATGACCCAGGGATTTAGCCAGAGGACTAGGCTTACTTGACATTTTGGCATGCAGCAGGAATGCAGATGTTTCTGTTGGGCATTGCAAAGGTATGAATAAATTTTACTTTTGCAAAGGTATACATTACAACTGCATAACTGTGTCCCCGTCCTGGGTCAAAAGTTGAGCCCAAATGTCTCAAGACTACCAGCATAGTTTATTATTGTGTCTGAGGTGCTGAGGGACTCAAACAGCAAAAGAATATAAATAGATTGGTAGAGTCCTTCTACAAGCTATATATTTTTTTTTTCCGAATAAAAAAAACTCCATCCTGCACTGTTATAAAGTGTTCCTTGCTCCCTTTTTTCAGACTTCATCAGTTTTTTGGTAAAGCCAGGAAGCTTACTGCTCCCTGACAGGCAAGGCAGTAAGTAATAGAATAAAGGACAAAATGATTGACATTTCTAACTGTAAACACAGATGTTTTCATACTAGAGAGTGGTGCTTCTTGCTGGAGGTGCTGATAAAGCTTCTGCCACATACAGTGATGAGTGGTGTGCAATGTCAGCTCAAGATAAGGAGGTTACAACACTGTGCAAAGGAATCCCCTGAATATGGACCCTGTGGCACCAAAGCAGCACTTAACAGTACAGACCTTGCTGACTTCCTGGAGAATTTCTGACTAAATAGCTGAAAATATAATTTATAAGTTATTGACAGAATATATATTTAAAAAAAAAGGTGCCTAAAGCCGTGCTCACTGTTTACATTTTAATCTCTGTCTCAGTTGGGGATAGTTTGGATACTGGATTTGCTCTTCAGCGTAGAGAGTGGCAGTGGAAAAATTTACTCATTACTTTGGTCTTCTGGTCTTTGTATAGACAGAACAAAAGAAAAAAGGGAAAAAGTCTCTGCCAAATCTGCCCTTCTGTCAGTGCACTAAAACCAACCTCAGCTATGGGAGAAATTGCTATTTCCCATTCTTTCGTGCACCAGTCAACATATAATTGGGATATATCTACTTCAGACATTTCTGTATATACACTTATAGTACAGCCATAGCTGTTTCAAAGCTGTGAATAGCAGTGGGACTGTGCCAGCATGGAACTGGTCACAGACTGCACAACTCCCCCAGGGAACACCAACATGCAGCTCTGGAATGGCTCAGCTGCCACGTGTCCTCGTGTGTTGAACTTTGATTAAAAAACACTGTAAAGACGCATTAGTTTTCAAACTAATTCATGCTCGTCTTTCATACTGTTTGTGGCCTATTTTGGTGGTTCACTGCTGCATTTTCCTCCTGCTCCACAGCCTGATGTGTCAAAACCAAATCCCCACTTCTTGTAACTGTAAGGCTCACTGATGTGGGGGAGGAAGGCAGGACCTTGCTGGAGCTGTGCACTAAAAGGACCCCTTAGATGAGATCCCTTCTTGCCATCAACTCACAGCTGGGGTCTCCCTCCTTCATCTGCTCCAATGAATCCATCAGGAGAGCCTGAATGTTGGAACAGCACCTACACAAAATTCAGTCTTGTGTATCAAGGGCAAGGAAATTAAGATGACTACCCATGGCCACCACTGTGGAATCTGCTTTTCTTCTGGAAGAGACCTTTTTTTTGAGGGTTTAAGCAGTGCATGGCACAGCCCAAACCATCAGATACTTCCCCTTAAACTACCTGGTTGCAGCACTATAACAAACTTGGGATCTACAAGTTGCTGGATTGAAAATATATGGCTGGAGGCAAATAATAACTCCCTGGTTTAAGTACAGCAGAATTGCAGACCTTAGTAAGTGGCACAGACTCTGGGAACTTCCTGGTAATTAAATACTGTATGTTATTATAGTTGAAATCTTATCATGCTTATTTATTATGTAAATTGCCATTTGCTCTTTTAGACAAAATTTTCTTATTCTTTGGGATTATTTCATCAATTTACGTGTACATAAAGACTATACAACAGACATACAATTACAGAGGTGGACTGTGGAGTTTAATAAAAAAGTTTCAAACCAGTCTTATGGATCTTAACAATCACTCATGGTTTCATTCTAAACGTTTTCTTTGCAGTGGGAATCCTTTTTTACAAAATTGCCCCAAACCAAAAAAACCCCAACCAACCAAAAAAACAAAAAACACCCACAGAAAAAACCCACCAAAAAACCCCAACCCACAAAACCCCCCCAATTCTGAATTCACACTGGTTTTAGGCATCAGCTTATTTAAGTTTCAGAGCTTTTGGTCTTGCATCTTTTAATTCAAGAATAGTATGGCCTTCTTTGAGAGAGTTTAAGTAATGCAACCTGTTACAAGCAGAATTTGTACAAGATTTTCCAGAGGTTTCTAGGAGTAGAAAAGTCATGATTTCTGTTGCCTTGTGGTTTTTGTTTCCCTCCTCATCTCAATTTGAATTGCATCAGTTTCAACATGGGCACATATTTGTTGTTTTCCCTGTTTGGAATACTTATGTGATTCCCTCCTGTGTAGTATTTGATGGCCACTATGAAAATAAAACAATTTTAGAAGCCAGATCTTCAAAGGAATTTCAGATATAAACCTCATTATAACCACACAGTGAAAATACATAGCATTTTGGTGACATGCATAAACATATCAAGAGTTGGCTTGCTGAATAAAACCCCACAACAACCTACCTCCTTCTCTTGAAAAGAATGTCAGTTCTCATGTCTTAATGAAAGAGCATGTGGGAGTGACTGGAGGGGGCTGGAGGAGGGTGATTTCCCCTAATTTATGAGAGTCTTATGAAGATTCACATTTTACCAGGGCAGTATAAGAGCTGGGAATTGTTTAGTTTCCTAAACCTCCTTTCTGTTCCTTGCTTGTGTGCATGAGCATTTCTGTGCCTGTCACTATTTAAAGTTAAGGATAAAAAGATTTCCCCATGTTCTCACAGAGCCTCTGTGCACCCCTATCCCGAGGGGATTTGTATAATGGCCTGGGTTGGAAGGGACCTTCAAAATCATCCAGTTCCAACCCCTTGCCATAGTCAGAGACACCTGCCACTAGCCCAGGTTGCTCAGAGCTCCATCCAACCTGGCCCTGAACATTTTCAGGGGTGGGGCATCCACAGCTTCTCTGGGCAACCTGTGCTAGGGCCTCACCACCCTCACAGTAAAGGATTTCTTCCTAACATCTTACCTGAATCTTTCCTTTTCTAGTCTAAAAGCATTCCCTTACTTGTCAGTAAGAGAGTAAGAATGATTTGGGCAAAAGATATATATATGTATATATATACTCTAAATGTCTGGGGTTGTGTATGAAATTACATATATATATAAGAAACAGCAATTTTCAAAGACCAAACCACAGGAATTTTTTACATTATCAAAAAAATATTGCACAAAAAAAAATCATGCCAGTAACCCTCACTTTCTCTGTCTATTTTGGGTACAAAATTTTTTCCTGAGTATTACCATGACAGCCTGGGGTACTGTCGTGTGCACATACATAAAAAGCAAACTCCTTGTGAGTGAAGAACTAAATGAGCCATGAAAATGCAAATGGAAAGATTAAGAGTATCGAGGAACCCAACAGGTAGGCATGTCATTCTGTCACAGTGTTTGCAATAGGAAACATGTTCTGTCTAACAAATTTTGCTTTCCAGTTGTTTGGGTTTTTTTTTTTTTTTTTTTTTTTTGTTTTTTTTTTTTGTTTTTTTGGTGTAAGTTTTGGAAGTGGTCCAAGTCACGAAAGTTTATATTCAACTCAGAGTATATCTACAAACCTGCAGGTATTAGGATGTATTGGTCTGGTTCAAGCTCACCTTTAAACCTAAGTGCAGCCTGAAGTGAGGTTAGATTTTACAATATTTTACAGATTCTTATAATAGATATGACTAAATTCCTTATTTTCAAAGTTGGCCTCAAGCAAATGAGCTCCTTTCAGTCCCACACTTGTCCGAGGGCCAGGCTTTGCTCAGGTCAACAGTTTCACCCAGACTTCCACTGACTTGAAACAACACATTATTCTTATGTATTGGAAATAAAATGCTCCAAGATCAAATTTACCACCCCATATTCCTCCACTTTTCACTTGGGGATATTTTTGTCATGCCGCTTCTTGAGTGTGTTCCTAAGGTTAAGTCTGAAACCTAAGGTTTAAGTCTGAAAATATTTTGAGCAGAAATATTCTAATCTCAAATATAGTGGCACAATTGAAACTGCTGTAATGCAGTCATATTTTTGTGATAAAACTAGCTTGTAGATCTGTGTAACTCTGACACTTAATGATTTCTGATGTCTGGAAGGTATTAGACTGTGGTTGTAATAATCTCTATAATTGTAACAGTTCATGCTAGCTAGACTGCATATCTATTCTTCATCTGTCCTTAAACTAATTTGTTCTGTGTATGAATATATCACACTCATCAATTTAAAGTGCCATCCTTTGGCTATGCAGGTGATTAAGGACTATACATAATGTATGAGGCAAACACACCAAACTTAACACAAATGCTTTTTAGGAGTGTGCAAAATAGCTGCTTTCTTTTGGAGTTTGTAAGTTATTATTCTAATTGAAACCCAAGTCACAGCTACAACTAACCAGCAATCAATTACTTCTCCCATACTTAATGCCTTGGATGATGAGAGTTACACTGGCTCTGTGCTGAATTTCAAAAATATTTTAAAAAGACAAAAAACCCAGCACACACAAAAAAAAATCCACAAAAAAACCAACCATCCAATCTAAAAAAAACCACAAAAAACCCTCCACAAAACTTGAAAATCAGAGGATAATAAGTTTTCTTAGTCACTGCTGCCTATAAACTTTTCATTGCAATTAGTGCAGTGTTGGGTTCTTAAAATTCTTTTCCTGCAAGGGTAATTCCATTCAATAATGTGGCTAAATATGCAGAGAGCACCTATTACAACATCTAGTACAATATTTCTCCGGTCACAGGTCTGATAAAGAAACAAAGAAACTGTAAGTTAATGATTTCTTGCAGGACACGAGTCACATGTGAAGTCTCAAGGCCGTACTCGGCAAAATCTTGCCATGAAGAGGCTGAGGACTGTGGAGAAGACCAAATGGCTCATGGAGAGGGCCAGCAGTGTTAACCTGTACCAAGAGGGTGGCTCAGATAGCAACAACATTTGATTGCTACCTGACTGCTTTTCTCACCAAGTTTCTGAGCTGTGCATGCTCAAAGTCACTGAAGAGGAGGATGCACATAGGAGAAGATAAAGTAAACTTTCCTGCCGGTACAAGAGGAGCATCTCTTTGGGGACAACATCTCCAGGAGTGATTGAGCGCCAGTCACTTCATTCCCACAGTTGGGCACAAAGAGCAAAACCCAGCCCTCAGTAAATTAAAAAGGTTGACAACACAGGATCCATTTTACATCTGGAAGCTGCTGAAAGGGAGGGAAGGAAGATGGGAAGGGGAGGTTGTGCACGTCATGACAAGCACATCCCTTACTCTTATAGGCAGTGGTGTATATTTGATTTTTTCAATGTTTTACAAACAGGCTAAACACTCACAGAAACCCATTAAAAATGCTCTGTGACTAAGATTAAAACAAATCCCCAGATGGTATTATGAAACCCCTTTAAAATCGCGTCAAAATTCAGTTGCCAAAATATAAATACTTTGCATTTTTGCTCATCAGAGATATGTTTTGCTGTAGCATATTCCTCTGGGATACCAAGATAAGGAGTCATGCAGATGTCATATATTCTTGCCTCTGCGTGTATGTCTACATGTATATAGCATGAGTATATATACTCAGTTCTTCAAGTGCTACTTCTTACTGCCATATAATTGTATCAAATCAGTTATTAACTACTGATCAGACTATTTTCACTTCTTTATCACATCATGATCATCACTGAAAAGTTAGTCTTTGAGTCTCTGATTCAATGGGATGGTCACTACACCATGAGAAGAGAGATGGAGAACTAGGAGTCTGGGGAAACAAGTTGGAAACACAATCATTTCACTTTCTTTCTTCTGCACAGGTGCCAGGTTATCCCTAGGCAGTAAGAAGTGGCTAAGAAGTTGGTATCCATCCTTCTAATAAGTTATTTGAAGACTGAAGGAGACCATTTTCTCTGTAGAAAACCAGTACAATAAAAGTGGAGGATTCTGATGCTTTACTTAATGGCATTGGTTCATATAAACTCTGATAATTAGTAACAACTACAGAACTTGATTAAGGAGGGGTTAAAGTTTTTAATGACAAGCTCTGTTTGAAATGGGAGTTAAATTGGGGTATTTGCAGGCAACACGTTCTTTCTGAGCAGACGTCTGTTTTCCTTACAAAAGATATTTGGATTAAGTTCCCTGGCTCAGATTTCTTAGGCTTCAGTTTGCTTTTACAAAGGTGATATCAGCTCTGACTTAATAGAGGATAAGAGAACACATTAAAACTATATTCAGATTATTTTCCTCAGCCTTCCCCATTCTGGAACCAATTTCACATTCATTTGCTAATTTGGAGACAGGGACTGCATATCAAAGGTAGGCTGGAGGCAATAATGAAGGCTGCAAATGTTTGCTGTTTCAGTAGTTACTGTTTTGATTTCTGAAATAGAGGGCAACTGTCACTATTAACAAACAGAGGAAGAAATTATATGAATAAAGAAAAAAAGAAACATAAACAGAGCAAGGCTTGTTCTTTGAAAGGTAGATCTGCGTACAAATGCTGAGTAGAAAACCTTTCCCGATGTGAAATGAAGCATTCTGCAAGTCTGACATCAGAATCAGATGCTGACTTTCCTGAAATGATCTTTCTTACCAAGTATTTGTGATGCGGTCAAAACATAGTTAGTACAACACTTTGTTCCCCTGTACCCAAGCAGGATGGACAAACAATCCATTGCTTTCTCCATCTTCATATTCTTCACAGTGATATCAGATACCAAGAAATGGTAGCAAATTTACTTCAGAATGGATGTTCTTTTCATCAATATATGATTAAATAACCCAGTGCATTCCACCAAAAGAAAAAAAACCACAAATATATTTTTAAGCTAAAGGAGTAACATAAAGCTTAAACAAAACCTCATGTATTTCCAAACCCTTAAATATCTTCCCAGATCTGAGCAAAGACTGATTTAAACAAACCCTTTAAGACTGAAAATGGCCTCTATTAGTCCACTGTAGAATAGACTGCTATGATTTGTTTTCAGTGTTCACGTGGGATGCATTTGGTTTGGAAAGAGGTCCCTCAAGCTGAAAGATATGTTTCCTGATGTCATGATACTGTTAATGTGCCATAAAAATGATTTAGCAGTGGGGATCAATGTACTGCATTCTAACAAGCCAATAAAATAGCCCCTACGGTATCCCATCCTTATTATAGGGTCCTATTAAGAAAATGGAAAAAAAAATTGTTCATATCATATATAAACTGTTTGAACTCTCTATACAAGAAAGATATATTTCAACAGGCTGGTACATTTTAGCAGGCTGGAAAAGATCAATATGATGCCCAAACCCTTACAGTTTTAAGTTAGATGCTAGCACAGAGTTTTTGCAGTGTACATGAACAGTGTATGTGAGTATATGAGGTCTGATTACCTGGGTGCCACTACAGATTTTTAGATTTTTAGCTTGCATAAAGGTAAAAAAACTAAAGGAAAAAGATAAAGCCTACACATGCAAGAATAAGTGGTATTTACATAGCAAAAAGGATAATTTCAGAATATTTAAGAGCAAAGTTAGTAGTTCTAATAGGATAGATTCACAAGAAATAATTCAAAATATCCAGTGACATGTTAGTGTATAAAAGCATTAATGCCTTTTCTGCCAAACCTTACTTGTAAGATATTTTCAGACTTATTTTAATAAATGAAATGCTTAACAGCTTTCTGTTCAGTAATAGTCCTTCTCTGCCCACTCATGTCAGTTATTTTAAATATTCCAGCATCATTCTTTTCAGAAGCTAACTTCTCTCCAAAGACATAAAAAGCTCATTTCAGATGTTAGAGTGCATTAAGACACCAGATATTGTCTCAGGTTACAGAAACTTTCTGCTCCACACGCTGAGGTGAAGCTGGGATGTAATTCTTTGGCTTTGCCCTTGCCATTATTCCAGCCCCATAGTGACAGGTAATCTGCAAAATAAAACACAGGTGTGAATTCAGTCACACGTGTGAGTGCTAATCACTGGCATCCCTGGATAGGCCACTATTTCTTTATTACATACAGGTTTGAGACTTCGCTGAGAAGCAAAATTAGCAGAGAAGGTTAAACGAAGCAATTCTGGGCGTGTCTAACATAGTCTCAACTGTAAAAACTTAGCCAATGTAAAACAATTTACACTCATCCCAAGTAGCTGGGAAGTGTTTTCCAGGAACTCCATTTTCCGTCTTCTCACCTAAGCAACTGCCGTTTCTTTGGAAACTGGAAATTACCAGAGCATCCAATGTCTCCAAAAAGTAATGGGAAAGGATGAAAAATAATAATAGAAATAGCTCACAGAAAAATAGAGTATAAAACCTGAATTACGTAACACCATGGTTAAAAAAGTTTAAAATTTAGAATGTGTATGAGGATTGCATGGCAAGGTTTTGGTGGGGGGAGTGGGGGCTGCAGGAGGAAGGAGCAGCAGAGACAACATACGGTGAACTGAGAGCAGCCCCCATTCCCTATTCCCATGTGCCATTAGTGGGGAGGAGGTAGAGAACCCTGGGAGAGAAGCTGAGCCTGGGAAAAAGGGAGGGATGGGGGAAAGGTTTTAAGATTCAGTTTTTATTTCTCATTCTTCTACTCTGATTTGATTGGTAACACATTAAATTAATTTTTCCCCAAGTAATATCTGTTTTGCCCATGCCAGTGAGTGGTGAGCGATCTCTCCCTATCCTGACCGCATCCCACAAGTGTCTCCTTGTATTTTCTCTGCCCTGTCCATCTGAGGAGAGGACTGATAGTGCAGCTTTAGTGGGCACCTTGCAGCCACCCATGGTCATCCCCCCCCCCAAAATTTTTAATGTAATCTCTGTTCTCATTTTTAATGTATGTTGGTTTTGTTTTCTAAGAAAATGCTGTTCCTAATATGGTTTCTAATGATGACTACAGGATATTTATCCTTAGAAGTGTATATGAATTGACTCAGTTTAGGAAAAAAGAAATATAAGGCTTTCACTTGATCATTCATCTGTTTCAATATGTGTGAAAAATTATAGGTTGACAACAGGGAAAAAATTAAATTGATTATAAAAACAAACCATTTTCCCAGTCAAAATTAAGGGACTTCTCATGTCATATTTGTTGTAAAAAAATATACTTATTCCTAAGAAAATTATGGTTGAAACAAATGAAAAACCATTTTTCTTAGTGTTCCTAATCAAATATCTGTGACAAATATGTGGACAACTTTCAAAGGAATTGAATTATTGCTATTCAAGTTTGCATGTAGTTTGTTCACACTTTTCCACTGGAAATATATGTGATAATACATTTTTACCTGTAAGGGTAATTTTACTCTCCTGAAGTTATTTTTCATCCTTTTTTTTTTCCCTCTGTCTGATAACTTTCAGTCACTTTGGGGGTGCCAGTCAGTCACCACCACCCCCCAGACCTGACCAGACCAACTAAAACTGAGTTTTAAGTTTCTGGGAGTTAAGGTTTGCTTAGGTTAAGGTTTTCACTACAACAGAGAGAGGAGAGAGAAAAAACCAGCTCTGTCAGCACCTATCCTAAATATATCTGTTATCAACGATTACAGCTGGTCTGAGTCATGCAAGGAAATGTGTGTTATACACCTCTGTTTTTCCCCGAAAACTTCCTTTACTATAGCATTTTTTTAGCCTCTTTCAACTCAACGCATGGTGAATATTTACTGCCTGTGAGGAGTCACCAGCCTCCCCCAGATCCCTTTCTTAAAACAAAAATCAAAAACTGTTGAAAATGGAATCAAATTTTAAGAAACCCAGATGCCTAGGAAGCTTCCACCAGTTTCTTCCAGTTGCTCCCCCACTACCACGGTGCAAAACGGAAACATGGAAAAGTCATTGTCGTTGCACTCTGAAGGGCTCCTATTTCTTTGGCTCCCACAAGATTACTTATAGAAAGAATATACCAGAACTGTAATACAATAAGCTATAATGTGAAACAACTGTAAGCACTTGAATACTTTTAGTACAGATGACACACTGGTCTTTTAAAGAATGAAACCATAATTTATAGGAGAAACTGTCAGATACACAGGACCTAAATGGCGTTTGAGAACACAGCTTGCTTGCTTACTTGTAGGGATATCAATCAATTTATTAAGAATTAATCTGCACCCTAGTGTTCTCCTAAAACTGCCTAATGTTTTGGCAAGCTACTTGAAAGGGTTCAGTAAGAATTTATAAGGGCAGCTTGGAAACGGGATTTTTTTTTTTTTCTGGCTCAACAAAGGGGATACTGTTTCCCCTCTGAACATATCTCTGTTATAGTTTAACACAGTAATGGATAGGTTTGCCAAAAATCACAGTTTTTAATGGCCTTCAGCGAAACAGTAGATTTGTCTTTGCCTTCATACTGTGTCCTGCATTTATGCTGTCAGAATTGCTCTTAATCTGCCTGGAAGTATCAAATGCTCTTGGCCTCAAGAGCACAAACTTGTGCACACACTAAAAAGTACAGTTCATAGAGTAACCACATTTTTCCATGCATGCAGAAGAGTAAGAAGGACTGAAACTAAAGGATCTAATTTCGAGTATTTTCCAGCTCTTGACATAAAAATGGCAAGGAGGCCTGGGCGAATTTAAAATGTGGTATTCATATTGCCTCCATAAAATGTGCTAAAATGGCTTGAATGATGTCACTTGAGCAACACATCCAAGCTACAGATATTTTTGAACTCTGAGAACACCGAACACTTGGCACTGACCAGATACAGGGTGTGTGAGGCTGCACACATAAAACCATCTTATGGCTATCTCAAGCTATTAGCAAACTGCCTGGTTTTGACCAGAGCAAAAGTGATACCACACACGTTATGCAAAGCAATTGCAACTTTCTGGTTTCTGGTTTTCAAACATATCACATTGCAGTCAATGCAACATCGAAGTGGTGCGTGTAACACATGAACCCTTACTTGCTTGGCCTTAAGTTCAAGGAAAAATGAAACAGATAATGGTTATCAGTGGTCTGTCAGCTCTCAGGGCTTCTTTTCTTTTCAGGGTTAATGTATGTATGTGTGCACACACCCCCACACACATCTCCTTTTTAGACTACTACTGGAATAGACTTATTAGAAACAGCTTATTTTGGACTCTACTCATGAGAAAGTTGTTTGGTATGGAACATGAATTTTCTCTCCATTTTGTGAAAATCTCAGAGGAAAAGAAGCTTGGCCATTTGCTCCACCAGCTTCACTCCAACATATCAAATAGAAATGGTGCACTTCTGTTCCTAAGAGGCCCTTCCATTTCTAAAAAATCCTCTCCTCCCTCTTAGAATTCATCACCCAAGTGGTTATTCCACTGCCTCCAGAAGGACTGGTTACAAGGTTAGGGACTTACACTTTGCAGCAGGATTTTTAGGGCCTTGACAAAACAAAAAGATTGTTTTATATCCATGATTATCTTAAAATAAATGGAACATCTTTTAGCTTATCCATTTAAATCCTACATCTGCCACTTTACTTAAATAATTATTACATTCACCATGAAAACACACTTTAAAATTACTGATATTTATAGAAGACAAATTGACTGATAAGTTGCATAATGCTAGACAGATCTGACTGACCTATTATAAAACAAATCTGCCACTGTTTCTAAAGAAATATAAGACCACAACAACTGTTCAGTCCTACCTAATAACAGTTGTATTCTAATACCAATAAAATCAGAATTGCTTTTTTTCCCTGACAGTGTGTTTTAACCGACACAGTTTTTTGTGAAACAGCTCTTAGAGGTTCTTCTAAATTCAAGAGCAAGCAAAGGATTTTAGAGGTGAAGCTGTGCCCTTGGAGAGAAGTGCACACTCTCCATTCCCTATTTCTTCTACCTTATTAATGCAGAACTTTGCATGAACAAAGAGGCAGTAATTAGGCTTGACATGGACCAGCGCCAGGCTTTTCTATCAAGTTTCTTTCCTGTTTATGTTTGAATTACTCCGGGGCTGCCTCTGTGAGCCCTTTGGTCTCAACAAATGTGTTTTTTTCCCTTACTCTCATACTACAAAGAATGTAATCTTAGTTGACTGGAGTCTGCTGAACATCATATTATTTCCTTGACTCAGTTAAAGATTCACAAGCTAGAGTGGGGAAAAATGCTTCCGCTGAATGCAGGCTGCAGGAGGATATGTTCTCCCAAGAAGAGTTGCTTTGCCTGAAAGCCTTTTGCTCTGCATTGCTCTAAAATTTTGTCTGAAAGAACCCATACAGATAGAAGTTGGATGATGAGGCTTCCAGTCAGCAATTTGTCATATAAGGGATGTATAAGTTTGTCATATATAAGGGATGTATAATCCCAAGTGAGAACTACAGTCCACCTGGTTTACTCTGTTATTTCCACCCCCTACCATATGCTTATGACCGGACCTGGGCTGGTCTTATGACAGCTTTACCTGTTTTACTAGCATCAAAAGCTGCTATGATTACACATCTAATTAGAAGACAACAGGGTGGGCACAGAACATTTGATTCAGGAAGAATATGGTGTTAGTGTAGTAAAGGAAGTTATTAACTTCTGTATCTGCAACAATGCCCATTTGAGATGTTGTTTTCACTCAATGACCGAAAATTGTGATCATAATACAGAGAAAAATCCAAGGAAATTAAACAATAAGCATTATTTTAAATCACAGAAACTGCAGGTGAATTACTCTTCCTAAACAGCTATCACAGTGTACTTCAAGGTAAGTGTCATGCCCAAAGGTTACAAGGCATCCTTCCCTAGAAAAGGAACTCAAAATATCCATAAGGATTATGATTATGTCTGGAAACATTTTAGCAAAGAAGATGTCTCATTTTTTAGCTTACTTCTAAACATAAACCCAAAAGAGAGTTCTGAAATTCAAGCTCTCTCTTCTTCATTGTAGCATTTGATGTTTTGAACCTGTAAAGGGATTTGCTTTTCCAAGAACCTGGACTACCAGGTTATCAGACTACGCATGTAATATATAAAAAATCACTTGTTCAAATATTGGATTTTTACAAGACAGAATTTGATCATGATTTTAAAAGTGTTTCTGAACTTTATAAAGATAGTTAGTTACCCTGAAGTGTTCTCAGTGTCACCAAACCTCCCGAGTGTCCTTAAAATGTCATTGAGAACTATTTATTCGTGTTTTTCAGGATTTGGCTGGCCCAGTCATGATGTCTAACTTTGGAAGCACTTCCCTAATACTTTTTAAAAATTGGAGTCTGGCCTAAAAATAAAAACAAACAGTTAAGCCGTGGAGAAATGTGTATAATACCATTTCAGTAAGTCTTTAAACACACTGGGTTGTAAATACATCTAAATCTCAACAAAGGCTCCTGAAACATGAATCCAATATAAGTGTGTATTTATACCTAAGTGATGTTTTAGTGCAACCTCAAGCTGTCGGTGCAGCAGTGGACTCATCTTTATTTTGTTCCTGATGTAGCCGACCGGAATTTAGTTGTGAGACACAGAAAGGGCAGGAGTTGAGACATCCTGCAACTCGTCTGGTTAGATATGTTCCCAAACATGTTTTGATTGGATGACCTAATTGAGGATTGAACGAAAGGCCCCTGGCTTCTGTCTCAGCACTATCATAGGTGACTTAATGGGTCAACAGCACGGTCTGAACTGTCTATTCCCCAAGCAGACATAATTTTTCTCTGTCTAATTCCTCCAGCCTCCAGCTGTTTACATAGGATCCTATAGATTTTTTTGGGGGTGTATGAACTCTAAAACTGTCCCTCAGCTATCATTCTGTTTGTAAGGTTCACTGATCCCCAAGCTATTCAGTAGGAAGGCTATTCTAGAGAACATTATGTGCGGAATTTTCTATCCATACAAATGCACGCAAAGCCCAGACACATTCAGCGTCAGGAAAAGCATATTTGCATATTTTCCCAGCCATTTTGCATTTCAGATAACTGGTTGGGGATAACCGAACTCTAAACATGAATTTCGAATCGCAGATTGTGAAGGTTAAAATAATAATAATAAAGAAGCATAATAAGAAATTATCTTTCCAAGCTCAAACATCCAGAGACTAGGTCTCCCTATTACCAAGATACAATTGTCAGGCTTTGTAACAACAGATTCAAGACAGGATGAGCCTGATGATCACACATTAGTTATTATTATTATTCTCTATTATTATTTTAAACATTATATTGTATTGTGGTTATAATAGAAGATAATGTGCCATGGGAATGGAGCATCCCTGAAACTCATTAGAAATTAAATATATAGAATGAGAGTGTGAGAGATAAAATTGCTTTTCTGCCTGCCAGTATAAATGGAATGGTGTATGACAGGGATGGAATAATGGGATGCTCTCAGCTCTGTCTGTGAAGGAACATCTCCACTACCTGCCGAGGAATATAAAGTTTAACCTCATACACAAGCACATACTCACATACCAAGAGGGCAAATGCAAAACTGAGAAAGAATAGGTGCCTAGAATTCAAATTTTGACTTGGAAAAGATGGCAAATCTCTGTACTAGTTTTTTACCTTTGGGATCTTGGCATAAATCCAATCAGAGGTTCTAATTAAAGTGTATTTGATGGTCTCAGCTTAGTTCCTAATGATGGGAGTTCACACTACAAAACACGGTAAGAATTCATTACAGTCCTGCTCATTTGCAAATTTCTGCTCAGAGTGAGCAAGAAGAGGTTACTAAAGTGGATTCCAGCAAATATCTTGCATTTTAGACAGGGTGGACCTTTCTGAGCAGTCGAAAAAGGGTCATCAATAGACCATACTGGATCAAAAACCAAAGTACTGCTCTAGAATTCACTCAAATGTAGAATAGTAAATGTACTTAGTAGTGATTTATTTTAAGACTCAAAGCATGGATATAGAAGTTATGACATGTTCCAAGAAGAAATTTGCACAGTATTTCTAGGCTTTAAATTGTATATCTTGTCAAAATACAAGTCACTTCAAACAGAACTTTCTGCCTACAGTTTGCTAAAAAAAATTTTACTCAAACACACCAGAAATACAACTTTTTTTTTTTTTTCATTAAAAAGGTCATTTAGTGCTTTGTGTCAGGATAGTCACTGGTTTGGTACAGATAATAAGTGGCAAAATATTAATGTCATACTAAATATGCTGATGAGAAAAACTATTTGCAAGTTCTAAATGCCAGCCAAGAGAAAGACTTTGTAACTAGTATATGGTTACCATTCATCACTTGGGGAAAAACAAACCAATCTTGATATTTATGTTTGTTTTTTGTTTGGTTTTTTTTCCCCCTGATCTGATCAGCTCCTGTACTAAGACTCTTGATGTAAAGTTTCCTGGAATGAAAGAGGCTCGAATGCATTGAAACTTTGGGGGGTTTGTGCAAGGTGGCATGCTCCTTCTTCAGAGAAGTTTGTCTCTGCTAATAACTTAGATGCTTTCTTACTACTGATGGCTTTGGATGGAACAAAAGGGAACTGCTACCTACACATGCAGCATTTTGCCTTATCTTCACCAGACCCAGAGCACGTGTTTGCTTTTCTTTGGAGGGAGGCTTATCTAATCTTCCTGGAGAAGCAGGGAGAATGGCGTCATTGGCCTCAAAGGCCTCAAAATAACAGACTAAAATTCCAAGGTTTAGGTTTAGTTTCCAGTTTAGATGCAGATTACATACAGATCTCCGTTGCTGTGCCTCAGCTTTTTTTTTTTTTTTTCCCCTTTTGTTTTTTTCTAACAGACTAATGAGACTGATCTATAAAGGAATACATATTCCAGAAAGGAGCACCAGGGAAACAACCCAACACATGCAGCATAATAATCTGAATGTGAGTACTGCTGACAACACAGGGACAAGATACAAAGTATGAGGATGAGGAATCTTGAGCATAATGCAAAGCCTGCTACTGATGAACAATGGTGACAAATTATGGCCAGTAATTTAGTCTGAACTAATTACACATTTGTAACATATTTACGGCATTTGTAACATCTTAACGCTACGGTGACGTGACTTCATGTATTGTTTCTGAAGACCAAAAAGGCGCTGGGACGGGTTTTAAAAAGCAAATACATCCCTCATTACTCTTGATTTCCAGCCAAGTGCCAAAACACCTGTGCTGAAATACCAGCAAACCCCCTGGATATTCATTCAGGCACCTCATTTGCCCAGAAGAAAGGAAGCCATTACTTTGTGCCAGGTGCACTTTTTCTGCTTGCTGAGTGGTGCTACCTGCAGGATATCCTTTTGCCAGCAGCAGCACTCACTTCCTAGTTGCTTATGGACACAGTTCAAGCTGCTGACAAGGTCTCCATATAGCTCCAGCCATACACCTTGGCAAAGGGAAAACTGAAGGGGAACATTCCTGATTCTAAAATAATTTTTCCTTTGTCGTCAAATTAATTCTATGACTTCAGAGCTTTGAAAATCACTTTCTCAAGACTCTTTCTTACATCAGAAAAGAATGGATATGTAATCATCAACAAAATAGGCTTTTGGGTTGCTTTTTGGGTTTTCAACATTTCCCCCCCCACTCAGTTTCAATTGATAAAACACTTCTACTATGAAGGTGACATTCATCTCAGAGTTGTGTTATTCTTTACTTAGGTGACAAGTTGTTTATGTTGCTTTAAACATGGTATTCTAAAATATAAAATTATAATGAAAACAAATCCCTTATTGTACAGATACTGCACTGTGGGAGAGGAGAGGAGGGGAGAGCAGGGGAAGGGAGAGGAGGGGAGGGGAAAGAAGGCTCTAGAGTGACCTTATTGCAGCCTTTCAGTATTTAAACAGGGCCTAGAAGAAAGACAGGGACAAGCTTATTAGTATGGCCTGTTGTGATAGGACAGGAGGTAATGGTTTTAAATTAAAGATTGCAAATTTAGACTAGATATAAGGACTGGGTTTCCCAGAGAGGTGATGGATGCCCCATTCCTGGGAACATCCAAAGTCAGGTTGGACAGGGCTCTGAGTAACCTGATGTACTTGAACATGTCCCTGCTCATTTCAGGACTAGATGGCCTTTAAAGGGTCCCTTCCAACTCAAACCACTCAATAATTCTATGATTCTATTAGCTTCATTTGGTCTTTAAAGGACACCTTATTGCCCTCTCCATACATATGTATGATTCAGATCCATATTTGCAAATTGCCTGCACTTCAAGAGATATAAATTGTGTCCGTACAGCACACGCCATTTAAAAATGGCTTGGCATTTTCAAAACATTATTTTGTCTAGCATTTGTGCTAACAAAAATACTATCTCAGTGCACTTAAGTCACAAACCATCTATCCAAAATGTCATCTAGATGGAAATAATAATGAAACAAAAAATGAGGCAACATTTCTTGTGGTATTATCCCTCTGCCCTGGAGCGATGCAGGGTCTATCTCCCACTATCTCCCGACCTCCAACCTACTCCATTGTTTTACAGCATTAACTTTCTAACTTGCATTTCTTTCTAATTGTTCATGGTTGTTTTTTTTCTCAAAACACTCATTCTTTACCTACTAATCAC
Source organism: Myiotriccus ornatus (assembly GCA_036023395.1). Taxonomy (NCBI): domain Eukaryota; kingdom Metazoa; phylum Chordata; class Aves; order Passeriformes; family Tyrannidae; genus Myiotriccus; species Myiotriccus ornatus. The sequence goes on from JAYRBT010000001.1 coordinate 10,121,867, forward strand.
CATTGACTACTTTTGCCCCAGCTTTTATATACGTATCACTCCTCACTCCTATTTATTCCACAGTCTGCAAGTATTTCTATGCATGGAATGTAAATTTTCCTTGCCACACAGGTTTAGTTTCATCCCGAGGCTGTTCAGAGATCTGTATTAAACAAATTAATATTATCCACTGTTTTTTTCAAATGATGGTTGAGTACTGTCCACAGTCTGTTCACACCGGAAGAAAATCTAGCAGAGCTCATGCTATTCCACATACACGAAACAGTCAATTTCCAGTTTCCCATTTTGTGTTTTCTATCTGTTGTGAAAGTCTTGTAATAATATCGGACTACTTCAAAAATATCACAGCACACCAGGGTTTTTGCTTCCGCAGATGAGGAAGAAAGGCACATGGCGAGATTAAATAATTTCGGTAGAGTCGCACAATCAAATGAAAGTGTAGCTGGATTGGCAGACAGAGATTCTGGGTTCCAGCTCAGTGACTTAAAGAGAATTGCTCCTGAATGTAATTTAAAAAAAAAAAAAAAAAATTGAAGTATTTCACTAATTTTTAATAATTTAAAACTTAAATATCTTTTAAAATTTCATGAAAGGCAGTTTAAAAAGAACCTCAGAAGAGCCTTTTCTTTCTCATTTGAATCCAGTCAAATACTTTACTCAGAAGGATCTGAATTAAACATTATTCTTTGGTTTCCTTTGCAACTGCATTCATTTTGAGCAAAGTCAAAAGTAAGCTTTGTTTTCCACATGTTGAGCAAAAGTCACCAGTTGAAAAACACCTCCTGATGTAAAATACATCTAATACTGAAATTTGAGCCATAATCCAATCTTCACTAGCCACATAGAGAGCATGAGCTGTATAAACTTTTATGTACACATCTGAAACCACACACTGTCTCTAAATCTCTCATGCAAAGCCATGGCTTTTTATTCCATGCTCAGAATTAAAGCAATCCCTCATCTGTAACCATCAGTCGAATAAAAGCATTAATTTAAGAGGTACGGGCATCAAAGCTAAAAAAAAAAACCTTCCTGGCTTTATTCCCAGTGCTATATGTCTTCATGGAGGTGGGGAAAGCTGAGGGGTTTTGGTCTGGGTGGGGTTTTCTTCCTTTTGGGGATAGGAAGACCATTTGTAGCATATGTCCTACATCTGGCAGCAGTGCACTGATAAACACGTGTAGCAGCAGGAACCCAATTATCCCTGTTGCCCTTTTTAGAATTACTATGAGTTGCGTTCTTCTCGGCAGCGGAAATAACACATGAAGGCAAAAGGCGCTGTTTTAAAGTTTCCACAGCACATTTCCTGGCACAAAGCCACAAATGACATGCGGTAACACTCTCCCAAAGAATCTTTTGCTGCCTAAAGAGTGGTAGGGCCTGCGCCACCTTTCAGCTGTACACCTTCCAAACGCTGTGTGTGATTAGCAGTGCAGACAAAGAGCACTGACAGGTAAAGAAATCGATTATGACTGTTTAAAAACAAACTTTTAGTCGACCAAAAAAACCACCCTATTTATTCTGAAAGTGGATCTTTCTCATTTTCCACCCTCTTTTTATTAAGTGCTTGTCATTTTTAGATCCTAGATCGCTCCTTCCCTTCAATTCCTGATCTTGGGTTGTTTCTAGGCCACTGAGTCCACATTGCTCTGTGCTACAGCTGAGCCACATCAGCATGCTCAGAAATTCAGAGCAGGGCACTGGAAGCACTGAGGTCTTTGTCTTTTCTGCTCTCGTGTTCATATTTGTAAGACAGCATAAACAACAGCCTGTGAGTATTATAGATACTCTGCTTCTGTGTTAGATAATTTGAAAAAAAATTGCATTTAAAATACAGAGAAATACAAAACTGCATGAATTTGATTAAATTGTATTCATGAATGAATTGTACTTCTGCACACTTTCATCTAAACTATTTTTGAAGTCTCCTCTCATTCAAAATGATTGATTTATTGATATTATTTTCCATATATATTGGTGGGCTCATATATATTTATATTACTAAAAATAATTCAAAACAATAAAACTCCATATTCCAGGCAGTTACTGTACAATTAGCAACTGGATTATCAGCTTATCAAGTATTTTTCTCTGTGTCATTGCCCTCTGTTTCAGATTGAACCATAAGCCAGAACTCTATTGCTATATAAAAAGAAAATACTCCCTCTAATACGAAACTTACTATGAAAACAGCTAGATTTTTTTTTTTTTTAAATGTATGTCTATATTTACTATTTACCTTCCTGCTCAGATGACTGAACTGCGTGAGCAGCATTAATATTTTCCTCATAATTAAACTGGTATAAATCTGAAGTTAACATGTTGACTTCCTTGTCAGCATTTTAGCAGATTTTCTTCACCAGAAAAAAACACAAAGAGGTCATCCCTTATAACAGTTTTTTACTGGCTGCTTCTATGCCTGTAGAAAAATTAGGGAAGATTAGAATTGTTTTGAGCTTTGGAGTAAAAACATATTAATTGCCTTCATCCTTCTTTGTTCTGATCATCTTCCCATATCTCTTCATTTTGGAAGTCCATTTATGTTCACCATCAGGGGAGTTTGGGACAAAGGGAATCATTTGTCCAGGTTAGGACAGGAAGGAATGATCCAGACAGTTGAGTTATGTAGTTTGAAAGGACAGAACAACTCAATATTTTGCCCTGCTTAGCTTAAAAGAATGATTTTTAAGTGATATGTACATATATATTTTACCAGCGCTACTTAGAAAGTTCCAACTGGAGCCACAATCAAAAATCATTATTCCTGGACATACAAAGACTTGCACATACTGGTTTTCATACCAGAGTTCCATATCTGAGTAAGTTCCAAGTTTGAAACGAGATGAAAATAGTTTTAGTTCAGTCAATCAGCATCACCGAACTAACACAACGAAATAAGCCAATGCCATGGGCAGCAGCTAATACTGGCTTTGTAGTGCTCTTCCTGGAGGAAGTAATTATTTGTTTTAAAGGCAGTAAACCCAAGGATAGGAACCTAAATAATCCATCCTGTGACATTGCCAAGAGCAGCTGCTGGAGCTGAGATGAGGTTGTGAAACCACTCTGTCCCAACCCCATTGTTCTCGGTCTGCAGTGCAGCTGCAGGCTTCCAGCCTTTGATCCCGGAGTCTATAAATATATGAATAATGGAAATGTGCATCTAGTGGAGTTTAAAGTGACCACTGGTCTTTGAGGGAATGTGGCAAAACCCATGCATCACTGGAAAAACATACTGCATTCTCTCCCATACCTCCCAACATCTATGGTCTGGCAAAACTTGCCACTGGGGACACCTGGTCTGGTGGGAAGTGGCAAAAACCCCATGTTTCATAAAGATCTTAGTTCCTGTCAGCTAGCTTGGGTGTAGCCCGATTAATCTTAGGATTTTCTTACAGGAAATCTTACTGAATGGTTCTGTCCTGCAGCAACTGCCCACAATGGTCATAGTATTTTCAGGGAGACCATCTAGGAGCTACTCCTCCTTGAAATACAGTCATGGAATGGTTTAGGTTGGAAGGGACATTAAAGATCATCTCATTCCATTCACCCTGCCGTGGGCAGGGATGCCTTTCACTAGACCAGGTTGCTCAGGGCCCAGTCCAACCTGGCCTTGAACACTGCCAGGGATGGGGCATCCACAGCTTCTCTGGACAACCTGTTCCAGTGCCTCATCGCCCTCACAGTAAAGAATTTTTTCCTAATTACCTGATGTAAACCTGCACCCTCTCAGTTTAAAAACATTGCCATTTCTCCCTGTAAGGCAATCCATCTACGTCCTGAGGACCTCACTGCCACCGTCCAAGCTTGCTTGGCCCCGGCAGATGAACC
>JAYRBT010000001.1:10125794-10202336 GCA_036023395.1 Myiotriccus ornatus
CGCGCACACTGTAACTCACCTAAAAAATCCAATGCGCAGGCTGGAAGGTGTAAAGACCTTCCCCGGTTCTTCGTTCATGAAGACTGGCCATTATTATTATCTGCCTGTATAAAAAGTCCCTCTCCCTCGTTTTTATAAGCCCCCCTCAGGTACTGAAAGGCCACAGTGAGGTCTCCCCAAAGCTTTCCCTTCCCCAGGCTGACCAACCCCGGAGATCGCAGATAATCACAGTTCTTATCTGCTTTTTTACTCCTCTTTGTCCCTTTATCTAACAGTTTAAATGCATGAGAAGAAGTTGCCAAAGGAGACAGAAATTTCTTAATCCCTTTAAATGCCCTTTTACTTGCCTATACTGTATGTTCGCAGAAGTTTAGACTAGCATCGCAAAGCATGAAACCACCGGTGAAACACAGCAACTGTACTGGATTGGGGCCATTAGGGAAAGGAATAATATTTAAATGAAATTAGACAGAGATCTCAGGCACACAGAGCATAAATATTTAATTTGGAATTTCACCAGGACACTAGGCCTAACACCTTTAACTTGGCACATGCAAGATTTTTAAATGACCACAAATTTTATGAGGACTTCAGATTTCACCTCCCCTTTAAAGGGATTGGTTCCCCAGTGTAAAAATATGGTGAGAAGCTGATTCTTTATTAGTTCAGGTGGGAATTTGGCCTTTGGTCTTATTTCATTAACACAGCAGAATCGCAACTCTCATGCATAGAATTCGGTGGTAAACAAAGTCTGTTCCTGAACCTTTTACTGAGAATTCATTGCAAGACCAATTAAGACAAACACATCTTACCTGTGAAGTGAATTCAAAAGGAAATGACCCAAATCTCACAGAAGTTTATTGATTGTTGCAGGAAAAATAAAACAAATCTGCTTTTTTTTAAACTCTCCTCCAGAACTTTAAAAAAAAAAAAAAAAACCACAAAAAACTTCGAAGGGAAGAGAGTGAACCAATAGTTTGAATACAGTAAGTGTCCTGTATAATCCTTCACTTACTAATTAGAATTCATTTATGGTTTTGGGGTTTTTTTTGGTAGAGAGAAATGAGGTCTGTCCTATTTTTTTTTGTGGGAATACTGCAATTAGTAGAAGTCAGAAGAAATCCAGTTAAGTGCTAAAAATCCTTCCAGATAGAGAGATCTTTAACACTGTGGCACCTTATCAATTTAAGCACAGTGGGTTTTAGACAGATAATTTGCAAGTCTTAGCCGAGCACCTCCAGCACTGCTGCAAAGAAGACTAAGAAAGAGACATTTTTCAACCAGTAGTGCAATCTCTGTCAGAGAAAGTTTTGCAGGCACTAAAACAAGAATTTTATGTATGTTCAGTATCTCATTTGTGTAGTGAAATGAGGCAAGGAGTAAAATGTACACAATTAATTTTATAGTGTATGGTCTGCAAGTGGTTTTAGAAGGAAATTCATATTTTTCTCATTAAACCTGGTTGGGAATGTATCTTACAATTAAGTGACCTTTTTGAGGATTGTAAAAAGTTGAATATTTGAAGGGTTTCAAAAATCAGGAATGGCAAGGTTTTCAACATGCCACATGTACATGTGTGAACATCAAAACTAAACAATTAACTAATAAATCCACATCCTTCTCTGTTTATGGCCCTGATTAAAACTTGGAGCCAAGGCTTTCCCAGCAACATGAGATAAAGCCATTTTTCTAGGGGGCACATCCAGATGGTGATTTATAAACTATAAAAAGCATGATGTCATTTGGAAAATACAACTGTATCCCTAATGCAACTGTTCTGGTATGCAATGATAGCTGCAAGCACAAGCTCTAGTTAACACATAATTTTTCAACAGGATTACGCAACTGAGATGACCTAGGAAGTAATGATCTGAACCTCATTTGCATACATTCCTAATTCCTCCAGCAGCAGTTTTTGTGTGCCATGATGCCAGAACACCATTAACAGACTGAGATCCTGACCAAGCACACCCAGAGTAGCTCAGTACCAGGTTCAGGAGGAGGAGGAGAAGTTCCCCGTGGCTGCATCGGACTTGTAGAGTACTCAAAAGAGGCGAGAGATTTGCTTTGCTTATTTGTACTTCCTCTCTCCTTACCCCACATATCCCCAAACATCTCCTGATCTACTTCATTTATCTCTACACTTGAAATGAGAAGATATTCTTCAGAAGCTGTAAAAAGGTGATCACCAGAGTTACTCGGTTAAAGCAATGATGAAGAACTCAACAATACACAGCCTGTGTGTTTCAACACAATATTTCTTTGTTCAGTAGTAATAGAAATAATTAATTAAATAATTACCTCTTGATATATTGAAGAGGACAGATATGTGATATATTTTCTAATAGCCCAGCAAAGTTGTAAGAACATTCTGTTGACTTCTTTTACTCCTCTCAGAGGGGTGACTAGTGTCTGGTGAACATGAAAAGATACAGTGAAGGCTGGGGTAAAAAACTACCACAGCAATGAACAGATTCCAGTAGCCCAATTTGAAAAGCACTGCACATTTAATGGCTATGTGTACATTATCATTAGAGTATAATGACTAACTTCCCTGGCATGGAAATCTGCCTGAATTAGCCACAGCAAGTGAAGCTCAGGGACAAAAGTCACTAACTTAAATGGGACAAGAACTGTATTCTGTCTGTCCAGAACAGGTGGCAAAACAGGGTCAGCCTCTTTCTATAATCCTCCTTAAAACATGCTACTGATTCAGCAGACTTTTTTTTTTTAATTTCACTGTAGCATACCTGATTCTTAAAATGAGACTTTAGCTCTTGGGGAAGTTGATGGCATATAATTTCTTCTCATTTAGATAGATTGCTGGAGAAGCATGCTAGCAATAAAGATAAGCTTTATTTATCATAATTATAGTGATTTGTTCTTTTAATTAATTTTCCAATTCACACTAATGTTTATATATTAAACAATTTACATTGCTGCTTAGTGGAAGTAATATTGCTATTACTCTTATTAAAAAAAATGTGTCTCCATTTAGGGTATAAACATATACAATTGTGTAACACAATTTAGGAAATCTGCTTTGTGTACCATGGCAGAAATTAGCTCATCAAATATGTTGTATTTGGTAGAGACTAAAGGCCATTAGGAGCATCATGTCTCCTTCCCATCAATTTATCAAATTGTTGTCTGACTGGCATTTCCTGATTACACACTATCTTCTCTACGCATTTTTTTACACTTCAGTACCCGGCTCTGTCAGAAAACGACGGCATCTTTAAATTAACATCCATCCATCTTTAAATTACTTCCCTTCCTAACTCCTTTAAGCCAGAGCCAAATTAAATTCCAGGGAGCCTAGAAGGGGAAGAGCTTATAAAGAAAGTGAGGATTAATGTTGTTTAAACGCACATTTTCTTAATATCTCAAAGTTCCCTTGCCAATCTTGCCGAGATGTTTACTGTTGTTCTGCCAAGTTGCTGACAATTGTGACTTTTAAATTGATTTCATTGTTAGAACAGTCAGATGAATGAAAATTAAATTTAGTTACTATATAATCAGCATGACTATCAGAAACAATGGTGTCTCCTTTCCCTCAGCATATACTCCGTACCATGCCTCAAATTATGGTGTCTGCAGGCAGGATGGGAATTTAATTCAGTCCATTCAGAAAGCAAAGCAGTGTTTAGCACTGGACAACAGGAAGGGGTCTGAAATGTGTAAAAATTTAGCCTCTTTTGAGCACTGGGTTCAGTGCTTTGCTCATGGAGGGGAAGCAACAGGGAGAACACCTTGGAAGTGCTGGGAAGCAGCCATGGGGCTTGCAGGGACAGCTGGGAAGTGATGCCTAGGGCAGCAATAATTTTGGTTTTGTTTTTGGTTTTTTTTTTGTTTGTTTTTTGGTACTTTCTTCAGCGAGTTCTCTCCTCCCTCCAAAATGTGGGTTGACAATGCACTGCTGACTATCCTTATAACACCCAGCACTAGATGGAATAGGAGCTCATGAGTGACTCGTGGTTCATATGTGTCTCCTGCTCTCTCTGTGCAGTGAATGCAAACATTTGTAGTTAACTTTTTAAATATTCTTCCACTGTTTAGGGATACCTTCCAAGCAACATCCTTCTGACTCTGTTAAATTGACTAACCATGCCAAAATTCACTTTGATATTGATCACCTCCTCTGTTTTTAATACTTTATCCTCTCAATTTCTGAGTGATAGTAGTCCTCATAATATATCTTGCCCTGAAAAACCATTTAAATAGACTTCACTGTTATTGCATTCTTTCCCAGGCTCTCCTACTCTTGCAAGATGTATTTATACTTTCTGTTCCACCTTCCCACTAACTAGCATTGCTCCTTATGAAACCTTTTTGACATTTTGAAAATTGACATCGAGTTCAGTGGGGTTATGAAGGGGTTTTTTTAGCATTAGAATCTAAGTTGTGATAAAGACACCTGTCTGTAATAAACCCAACTTAACAGGGATGAATCTTGATACCTTTCAAGTCCTGCCCTAAAGTATTTTACTTGGCTCAGAGAGTAGAGTGCATATATAAATATATATACACACATACATGAGCCAGTCTGGTGTCTGTTTTCACTTTTCTCTGAGAACTGCATTGTGCTCTTAATTGTACACCCAAAATCAAATGGCTTTTGCCGTGTCCTAAATTTGTTCTTCTATGCAAAACAGAATATTTCAGGAATGGGTATTATTCAGTTTCTGCTGGCAAATCAGCAAACAAGAAATAGTGTTCCGAAGAGGCTTTTCATTTTGTTTAAGAATATCATTCTTCAGCTTTAAATTTTCTCTATCTCAACACAAAATCTGGGGTCAGGAAAACAATCCCTCAAAAATGCAGAATGCTAATTTTTTCATGAGGCATATCAAATAGCTAGCAACAACAAGCTGCTCTTTTCCTATATCAACCCCCCAAAGTAGAAAGAATAAGTACTCCTTCTTTTAGCAGAGTAAATTTCCTATTGTGAAAAATGTTTTCATTTCTACCACAAATGAAAACTTTTATATTTTTCATTTTTTTCCTGTCACTTACAACACTTTATAAAAAATGTGATAACAATCACATGCTGCTTGTAGAGTACAGAAAACATTGGGGATATTTCCAGTAGGTGAAAAGAACATGTTTTATTCAACCACTTTGAGGACCTTGGGGTGTCATGCACAAAAAATAATATTCTGTGTTAGCACCTGAGTGAGAGGAAGAACAAAGTATAATGGAGTATTACATCGAACATTGTTCAAATAATTTTGCATCAGTATGTGTCTTGTTTAAAAAGTAATAATACCAGCACCTCACGCTATTCAGAATTTAAAGAAAGAATATGTATTTGTATGCAGAGTGCTGGCTTCGTAATCAGCATCACCTTTTATTTAAACCGTGCTCGTTCACTTCTGAAACACCTTGGGCTGACAAAATCTCATGCTCTGAAATACAATCAAGGCTCGTGCTTTTCAGGAGTGAAAAGAGAAGAATAACCAGACCCAGTTCCTTTGTTCCTAACCAGCCCTGGTTGCTAATCAATTTTTCTTGGCCTCCAAATGTGTAATTATGGTGTCGCTTTCAGACTGCAATAGAATACCAGGTTTACAGAGCACAGGGAGAGATAAACAAGTACTCACTGCAATTTGAAAGGTTTTGACCTTTAAAAGCTGTTAATCTACACGTGAATTACAATTAATCAATTAAAAGAGATTCAGTCTAGTACCAACATAATTAGATACAATTTTACTGCTGAGTAAGCCGTGATAACCCCATACAAATAAAGACAGAGTCCACTGCTTCCTCACATTTTCAAATATCCCAGCTCGGCAGTTTTAGCAAAACTATGTAGGTTTCCCAAGTGGGATTTTTATGGTTTTGGAAAGCAGAAGTGTTGAATGGTTAGACTGCATTCCAAGTTCAATAATATGGAGTAGTGTTTGGAAAACTTCTCGCTTTAGACTACGTATTGTCTTCAAATGTTTCCCCGAGAAAAAAGGGAAGGAGGAAAATGTGATCCAAGGCACTGCAGGAGTGGAAAGAAGTGATTGCTGATGACTGTCTTCTGGCATCTTAGAGGCCAAATTCAGGGATAAAACAGTAAACAAAACCCACATAATGTGTGTTGTATTTAACCACCATAGCTAATAGCCCTCAACCTAAACCCAATGGGAATATACAGTGATTAGAGACACCTGCAGGTTAATAATTGGAGGCATCTAAGCACAGAGGCAATTAATGTAGGAAAACTCTCCTGAGGTTGGAAAGGCAGCACTGTTTAAATAAATAAATAAATGAATACGTATGAATACATAAAGGGGAAAACTTTTAATTCCTCTGCATAGTCCATCTTTCTACAGAGACTAATGACGAAGTCATCACGAGGCATCTTTCAATGTCAGTAGTAGCCTTGCCCCAGAAAAATGGCTGGAATAAAGATTTTGATCTGTTTTCAAAACTTCAGTAGGCTAAAAAGTTAAAAGTGTTCAATTCAGATACATATTTTGGGATGGTTTGAAATTTAGTTTTGGTCCCCTGACTTTGAATGTTCTCTGTAGAAACTTCCCATTAATTTCAGAGGCATTTTTATGCCTTGCTACATGGGATAAGGGAAAAGTAAAAATTCAGACATATGAGAGACTATTCAAGAATAGTTTTCCGAGACTGAATCCACAGATCTAGGAATGATGTGAGATGTATCGCTTAGTGAACTTTGGTTTTAATATATAATGTTAACATAGTTGGCATTTTAAGAAATTACACGCAAGCCAGAAGAGACAATATTTTCTCCTGGACATTTTCAATCTTTGAGGTGAAATTTCTCCCCCAAGTATGTGTGATGCAACTAATATTTCACTATTAATTTTCTCTTCGAAGCCTACTGCTAAAGTAGATGTTTCAAGGGTAAGTAGCAAAGGCTAATGTATTCCTCAGCAAAATGGAAAAATGATAAAGTTAAAAAACGCATTAAAGAACATTAAAGGATAACTCTGACCATGTGACCTGGTCATAAAAAAAAAAAAAAAAAGCATTTTCAGAGAAAGAAATCAAAAATATACAAGGGCATGAATTATTTATAGGCATAAGGGTCCCCGGGAAACATACAAAATTTGGCCTTAAATGATTCAGTTTAAGAACAGTTTCTGTTGCTTTTCCTTGACTTCTAATGAATAAATAACTTGCTTCAATTTTCCTACATTTTCCTCAGCTGATTTTGGCCTGAAAACAGACATCCAAGTTATCTAATACTTCTCCAATATTCTGGTCAGAAAAAAGGCTTTGTAGAGTCCATAAATATTTGGATCTGAGGAGGGTCTGAATTACTGAGAGAAAAATATTAAGATGAAAAAAAAGAAAAGAGAAAGAAAGAAAAAGAAAGGAAAAGAAAGAAAAAGAAAGCAGCCTCACAACTAATCAAAACCAAACCAAATCACAACAAACCAATGATTCCTCCTACCCACCCGGGGCACTTTTCCCACCCTCTCTTGTTAGTGGAAAGGGGTGAGGAAACCTTCTCATCTTTCCCTCTCCACATGCAGCCTTAGGGCAGCAAGCCTGCAACCTCAGGCACACCAACTACCCTGCCCACACGCTGGCCAGTACTTCAGCTCCAAAATAAATCAGAACACAGGCACAGAACAGATGTCTGTACAAAGAACACACTTTTCCAGAGCAGTAAAAAGCCCTGCCAAATACGTCTCCCTGAACTGCCAGGCCATATACAGCCATATAGACATGCCCCACCAACGTGCATTCTCCCAAATTCATGTATATTTTCTTGATTAAGATTAAAATTAATTGAATTAGAAACATAATCTAAAATACTGAAAGAAGGGAGAAGACTTGCTTCCAGCTTTCAATTGAATCCTGTTAGCTGACAGTAAACCTATCCCAGCTTTGCTGCACTAAATTTCCAGAACATTTTACCTGGCACTTTCAAACACAACGACATGATCAAACTTGATCAGGATGTGGCAGAAAGGTCTTTCTGAGAAGAAGCACAAGTCATGTTTTTTCAAAAGGCTTGTTCATTTTTGCTCTTTATTGTCAGATTAAGTGGGCCACGCTGAATTTAAAGGAGAAGATAAGCTATTATTACATTGTGTTCCAAAATCTTCAGAGGAATACCAGAGATAATTGCCTTTAATGTTAATTTAATAAGCAACATTCTTGTGTGCAATGCATCTGCATTGTGTATTCAGGAGTGGAATTACTAATTCTGGTAGTAATTTTTGTGTTTACAGAAAGCCAAAACTTAAGCAGCATAATTTATGTATAAATGTCCCCTGGTGTAGGCATTTTCCATGTAAAAATAAGTTATAAACAAAGAGAAAAAGGACATATGAATTAACCCAGAGACATGCAAGATGTGTAACAGAAAAGGCCCTTAAGGCCTGTCTGTGTATTTTCCTAAATGTTCTCTTGATGAATTTCCCCCACAAATTTCTTCCAAGTCCTTATTTGTAAACAGTATAGTTCTAATTTACAATGTTTAGCAGAGAGAGAAGCAACAGTTAAAAAAGAAAATAAAAAAGGATACAATTTGCTTGCTCCCCAGTCTATAAAATTTTAGGATTTACACAGGCAAATAAATGTAATCCTCGCTGAAATGTAGATTCTACTGAGAAAGTAAAGCACTACAGATATATTCCTACCTAATAAAATTGTATGAATAATATGACTCAGAAAGTAGGAATAATGATCTCCTGAACCCAAAAATCTGAATTGTGTTAGGGTCATGAGGTTGGGGCAGGCTAACTGAGGCCAGTGGCCTGCATAAGTGCTTTCACATGCCCTCTGCCTTGCCAAAGGGATTGAAGGATAGAAAATGATGTGGTGACATTTTTTGGGGGTGGGCTTTGCTCTCCTGCCTCTCTCGGGGATGATGGATGAGTACAGACCATAGCAGAGATTTTTCCACTCAGCTCAGCTCTGCCATTTGGCTTTGTTTAAAAGCACAAAAGAGCTGCATGGTACAAATCGTTCGGTGCACTGGTGGAACCTTGAAGTTTTCCAGCAAACGCTTTTTCTGTGTTTATTTTCCTGAAAACTTTAGTATCCAAGTTCTTTATTTCCAACTCTCTTACAGTTCTAACCTCATGAGAAGCTGAGTTACAGGTGACAAGGGGAGACTAACTGGTTTGTCCAGGATGACACACATGGAGCAAGATTTGAATGAGGAATTAGCCCTTGGCCCAAGGTAGCACTGCATTGCCAGGATTTTCTTTAATATGGGGATAAATGTAACAGAGAAACATTAAAAATGTAAGAGGCATCTGGATGCTTTCTCAAAGAAAACCTCTTAGGGGTTTCTCATCTAAGTAATATGATTTCAGGAATTGTTCATAATCCTCAAGACCTCTCCCAAGACCATGAAAACTGGTTTTCCTTTTACCAATGGAATATTGTTTCATACAGTGTATAGTTTAGGAATTACATGAATGCTGGGCTAATTTATGTGACCCAAGAGTTTAAAGACAAATGCATTCTCACTGTCATGGCCACCAGCATTAGCTGAATTATACATGCATCTCTGACTCTGCCCTAAGTATTTTTCAGCAATGTACTATTACAGAGGAAACAGTAAACCAAGTCCCTCTTCCTCTCTTCAAAGGACATACAGACACCTCCCTTAGTGTTTTAATGTTACTTTGTCCTACATCAAGTCCAGCTTCAACAAATAAACAAAACTGACAAATTTGGTGAGTGATCCCAACATTATTAAACATTAAACAATACATTTTCGATAACTGTAACCTTTTTTTGCCAAGAATGGGCAATCTGTAAAGAGGTTATAAACCAGCCATCCTAAACTTGAAAGGATAGAACACTTACTCCTAATAACAAGATCTGGAGTTGGAGCTTTAAAATTAAAGTTTATTGAGCCCTAGAAACTGATGTTGGCAAGCAAAATAACTTCAGAGTACAAATATCTTCTCGGATAACCTATCTATTTCCCAATAAACCGGTATCATAGGTCTCTAGAGAGTGCATCCAAATTATAAAGTAAGCTTTATTACACGTTTTGTCTTCCAACTTTGAAAACTACAGGAAGATTTGGTGAAGTAAAAACACATAGCTCTTTGTTGAAACTAAACAGCACCCTTTTGCTTCAAACCTAAATATTCTGTAACTTGGAGCAAGTCTTTAAGAAAAGTAAAATATTTATGAAGTGTTTTTCATCATCCTGGGAGACATGAATTTAATCTCAGCAGAGGTTTAATATTTTTGGAGTGCCCCATCACCCATGGAGATCAACAAGTGTTTGTAGCTCTTAAAGTGGGCTGGAAGATTTGTCTAGTACTGCACTCCTGTAAACAGGTCTGGATCACGGAATATCCTGAATTGGAAGGGACCCACCAGGATCATCAAAATCCAGCTCCTGGCCCTGCACAGGACAGCCCCAAGAATCACACCAAGGGCCTGAGAGAGTTGTCCAAACGCTTCTTGAACTGCCAACAACAGTATGGATTCTGAATACTGAGAGCAATACCAGATTGGGGCCATAAAAAGAACGGGTAGATTTATGGCATGAGTTTAGGTTAGTGTATTATTTACAGGGAGTTCTCACAGCAGAAAGGTTGGTTATTTATACACTCATGAATCAACCTGGGCACTAATTTTTCAAGATACCTGTTAATCTGCATCTGCACCCTGCAGACAAAAAAATAAAGCTTATTTTGCTTTGTGGGATGCTGACAGGGATGCAATGGCCATGACAAAAATATAGAACTCTTGTTGTAATCTATGTTGAATGAAAGATTGAAATTCAGTTATTAAACAATTAACTTTGCAATGCATAATATGTGGCTGGGTTGTGGACTTATCTTTCCATTATGCTCATCCTCATTTGTAAACATTTCTGGCTTGTGACTATATTCAGTTAGCTCTTCTTAGATTTACATTTAAGATAATTTTGAAACGGATTTTTTAAAAACTCGTGGTGATGATTTTGAAAGCCAACACATGTATCTTAAATGCAACAAAACTGTGTATTTTTATATGGAAGTTTACCTTTCATGTACCCATCGTGCTTCACCAAGGAGTTGAATTTCATGTCGAGCTTTGCAATGAGAATAAATCTTTTCTGTGTATCCATTTTTCTGAAATAAATATGACCAGGCTGAGGTTCCTACAGTCATTATACCTTTGTCTTACTAATTTCTTAAGATGAAATGTTTCAAAACTCTTTTCTCTCTGTTTTCAAATGCCAAGCTATTGTCAAATTATATTCTTTATATATGGAACATCTGTAAAATCAGCTTTATTTTAGTTTTGTGAAGATTACTTGTCAAATGAAAATATTGTTGAGATTTAAAAAAAGTAATATATGTATATATAACATTTTCTATGGGTATCAGCTCTGGGAGTAGCTTTGTGTTTTAGAGGAGTACTTAACACTCCTGTCAAAATACACAGATATTTCTTAGACTTTTGCTAATCAGTTTTGTGAAAAACATGCATCTACTCTCACATGTTGTGATGGAAAATGACTGTCAGATATCTTATGTCACTACTCACAAACATTTTCACAGGAAGAGATTATCACCACTGGGATAACAAAAGCAATTCCAAGCAATATACCTGACTGAATGCAATTAAGCAAACCAGGTTAAGCACCAAATATGTACTGCAAAACTGTGTATGATCAATCTGTGTAGCTAATTAAAACAGCAATGTAATCCTCATAGATTGAAAGGTTTTCAATAAAATCAAAAGTAACTGTATTTTGTGAGGTTAGACTAAGATGACATTCATCTTGGTAAACACATGAATCTTTTATCAAGATCTGTTCTATAAACTATACATTGCAAAGCCTTAAAAAAAAAAAATCTCTGTCATGGGTTCATACTGCATAGTATCTCCTCATTCAGGTTTTCAGGGCTGGAAATATTTGCTGTTAGCTGGAACTTTAACTATATTATTTGTCTTCTAATCCTGTCTCCTGTTACCATGATTTCCCAGGACCACGTGTCGTGTCCAGTCCACTGGACCTGGATCCCTGTACTGCTGTTTTCTAAGATTTGTTTGCCATTTTTGTCTGCACTAACCTTACATTCCGAAATTATAACCTCTTCAATGTACTTAATGGAAACTTGTATGAAACAAAAAGGGGTGATGGCTTGAAAAGAGAGGGAGAGGATAGGTAGCAAGCTTAAAGTTGAAATAAAGAAACATAAAGAAGGCCATATAGGCACAAGCTGTTTCTCTAGAGCACAACACTTGACCCAGGAGATCAAAATGAAGGAGTCAAAGAAAGTATCATAAAGGCTTAAATCCACTGATTTTGTCACTGGCTTGGCTAATTCGATACAAAAATCAGACGAAAGTGAAAAGATAATACTTTCAGGTAATGAAATTCTTAATGATTATAAGAGTGTAGTTTGATAAACTAATGTATCACGTCAGCTTGTGGAACACCCCACCTGTCACAGACCCAAACTCTAATTACAATATAAGCTTTTTGGATATGAAGTAATTTATTATCAGTGCAGGTCAGAACATTTGAATGAGATGCTGGGATCTAAGCCTGGGAGGACCAGCAGACCTGCTCAGCCTTAGTGGTTTCTGGCTGAGTCCCACAGCGATGCTGAGAGTAGTTGCCTAAATTGCTGCACAGCTGCAGGGCTGGATAGTTAAGTGATTTCACAATTTGTTTATACTTTGCGGTATAAAACATATTTGCCACAATCCTCTGGTCCAAAATGTTTTCCAGGTCCCTAGACTTAGCCCTTAGACTCCCAGAGATAGTCTAATTGAAAAACTATGAACGAAAGCTCACAGAAACTATCGAAGACCCCACTGACCTTACCGATCTTTAGATTGGACTGTGAGAGTACATCTGCTTTCATTCAACATAAGACTGAAGTGTGATAAAGAGAAAGATATTACCTTTCACATTCATTTTCTTGAAATCCAATATTATCTTTTTTTTTTTTTCCTTTTCTTTTAACCTTTGAAGATTTTTGGTATATGGTTACTTTAGTAAAGGCAGGCTGCCATAACACATATCCAGCTGATGAAACTACTGGAAAACAGAGATCAAGAAAGGTGTCCTAGATACCGCTAAAAAAAGAAATTATTACTAGTTTTATTTCAGCATTCATATTTTGGGTGGGGTAGAGGAGAGAAGAAAATTACTTAGCCTGTTATGCCAAGAAAAATTTCCAATAGCATTTTAGGTAAAAGCAGGCAGTCTGCAAAGGACTAATGGTGAAACTCCACTCATTACCTCCCAGAATTTTAGTACTTTGAAGAAAGTCACTATGAGCATGTAAGGAAAAAAACCTGGCCTGAACCTCAGATGAACTATTTAAAACTGAAGATTGGGCTGAGCGCTTTAACATCTGCTCAAATACCTTGTGGGGGCATTTTATCATGTATAGACGTCCAGCAAATACATAACACAGTGTTCAGATATGTAAATGGATATGTACTGACTCAAGAGGAATAGAGCTACATGAAACTAAAAAAACACAGGGGCAGATTTTATCTGCATTCCATGCCTGGATTAGAGGCTACCTTGTGTCTACCCATTACATGGTACCATAGCAGCTAAGATGAAGTGGGAGATAGTGAAGCACGGATTTTTTTTAAAATTTTTAAATAAATAATTTTAGTCAAATGCATTTTTTGCTTGTTCAGTGGCAGTTTTTAGTTCCTGGAGAATTCAGAGTGTTGGAGTGATGTATTAAAAGGAAGCAAAGAGAACACAGTTCACAAAGAAACAAGTTATTAATGAGAAGTTGCTCTAGCTACATAATTGAGGTTAGTTAAGTCATCCTCTCTTGTAAAACCAGTAGGAAGGGCTGAGTGATTAACTCATTTGCTAAATGACTTAACTAGATCAGACTCTCAAGAAATTTATGGGATGAAGAGTAGTTGTTCAGATGTGCAGGTGCTACTACTCAGTTTCTGGAAATTATCCTCTTCTGGCAGATTTTTAATTCAGTCTAATTACATAAGCAATGTTACCTTTCTTACGCATGACTCATTTTCCAAGTTATACTGTTGTAAGGGTTACACTGCATGTGTGCCCCACATACCTGTTGCGAAGAAAATAGGTTAAACCTAGAAAGGAAATGTACCATACAGCTCAAAATAGCTGTCTCAAAGATGCACTTTTGCAAAGGCTCAAAGCAAATGAATAAATTTAACTTGAAACACTGTTGATATTTACAGCACAGTATTAATACCTTCTTGACCTCGAAAAAAAAAAAATCTATTGGATATTTATTTTCCTAAAAGTTATTGGTCAGTTTTTGATATTGTGCAGTTTAGACAGCTAAAAAGTACTGTATGATACAGTAAGTGTAAAAGGCCAATCAAATGTACTCAAAGAGCAATAGCCATAATTGTGCTCAAATTGGAGTTGTGTTGGATCATCCAGGTCATCTTTCTGACAAAGCAGAGCTGTTTACTGCAGTTTAATTTGTCATGATTTGTTCAGCTTTTTAAAGGACAGTATTGTTGGCTAAACTTTTCAGTAGATATAGTTTGAAATATTGTTCTGGTTTAAAAATCACCATAGGTGCTTACCACTGAAAATTCATCCATAAAATCTAAACATTTCTTAGAAGGCTGGTGTAAAACAGAGGAAAGCCCATCTAGTACAGTCTGTTTTCTTACACTCTTCATTTAGGCAACTTAAGGTTCTCATTGCAAAAAGTGATACTGGGTTAAAGATACTCTTTTCTTTCAGATTCAGATTCAAATACAACCTTTCCTAGAGTTGTCACAATTGTTAGAGCTTTCCCAAGGTTGGTTTCCAAAGATGATGCATAGACACAACAGGAAAGAAAGCAATCGCTATTTCCACTGCTACTGCAAGACAATCTTACACGATAATATTCTAGATGACTTTTATTGTATTGGAAACCACACTCTTTTCAAATTAACAGCCTCAGGAAGAGAGCACATCATGAATACATCTTCCTCTCCCTGAAATCTGTTTCTTCACTAGGAAAAATATGTGCATAAAACCAGGGTGTAATTAAAATCAAACCTATATTTATATGAACCTTGTTAAACATCTACAGAGTGTAATAGTGAACTGCCTGTGCCAAATTTATAACCCTACTACTTCGGAAAGAAAATCATTGACTATTAAATGGAAGAGAGTGTGGTGACTAATGGGGTTCATACTAAATCTGCACTGCTTGTTCTGGATGGTTGAAATCAAAAGAACACTTTTCACCACTCGCAGTCTGGATGTGCTTTGAAAACCCTAGACTTCCCTCTCTTTGATCCAATGAAATGAAGTGAAACATGTAGCCTCTAGGCAGTTTTTTAGGTACTGAAAGATCAAATAGATGCTATTACAGTGCAATTTGCTTGGTGAAGCCTAACAGAACGGATCTGCTCGAAAGTTACTGTGTATTTTGCAGACCACATAGAAGAGAAAAAAAAAAGTAACAAACCTGAAATCATAGTAAATTTGTAGTGCTGATTCAAATGTTACTGAAAAAATACATTCTTTACTAGCAATGGTAAGGTTCAAGATCCACACATATGGCCAAGAAACTACTCTGGGATTAGATTGAGCCTTGCATTTTGCGTAATACCACTTTGGGTTTGACTCAAAATGTCTGCTTGTTTTGTTTTTTTTTTTTTAAAGCAATAGATCTGTATAAATTTTCAGTCAAAATAGAACTCTGTGTTCAGTCTATCCTTTGTGTTGGTTAATAAACAAGTCCTGCCTTCTCTGCATGTATCCTTATGAATTAAATATTGTCATGACTGTGATATCTCTATTATGATTTCCTTTTTGTCTCACCTCTAATTTTCTAGAGTTTTGCTCCTCTGGATGGATCATAATTCAGGAGGCTTTTAGGATTCACAAACATATCCTTGAATGAAGTGACGGAGTTCCAAATAGCTACACAAGAGAAAAACCCTAGAAATTTGTTTATACAAATATTTTCTCATCATACGTTCTTTGCCATGCTCTGTTATTTTGTTACAGAAAAATGTAGTTAATATAAGACTAGTAATTACCCAGTTAAGAGTGGCATCCCAACAGGCATTTGATATAAGAGGGAAGAGCTGCATTTGAAATTCACTGGAATTTGGGGACTGTACAAGTTTAAATTGGAAATTAGAGTATTTTTCCCTGCTCACCCGCAGGCCTTTTTTTCCTCTACGTATAATAATTTGAATTGTTCTAAGAAATCACACTACTGTAGTTAGCACTGTCTTTCTTGGCCTATGCCTTTTGAGATGTTCTGCAGTGGGACAGTTTGTGTGGTTGTCACCAGTCAATTCACTTCTCTAAGATTTGCAGTGATCACTTTACTCCTGCTCTCTGCTCATTCCCCGCCTTTCCCTTAGTCCAGAGTAAAAACAGCCAACCAATGAGCCTGGTGCAGGGAAATGTAACAATATCAGTATTATTTTCATGCTAAGAACTATATTTTAGAAAGGACAAAATGGCTTCAAATCAATTTTTACATTGTGATGTAAAAAGCATTAATTTGGTCCATTGCTCCTGAAAAACTAATGACTCATCAACTAATCAGTACAGTTCCCATTTCAGAAGGTTAATGTGAGAGTCAATGCAATATGCTTTAATTCTATAGAAAATACTAATAACTTAGGAGATATTCCATGAGTCTAAGGTTTTAACTGGGTCTACTAGAGAGAAAAAGGAGACAAAGAATCAGGTTTGAGATTCTCATAGGCTACTTGGAAATACAGAATTGATTGCTAACACACCCTGACCGAAACCTTTCTCTGGGCAAACCGGAACTCCTTTTTTCCCCACAATTATTTAAAAATAAAACTCCATTCTGCTGATGGCAAAAACCCAATTTAACAACAACAACAACAACAAACTAACCAATAAGGACCAGTCTGATTTCACTAAAGATCTTGACTTTTCCTATGATTCTGGGCATGACTATATAAGCAGCAGCACTGGATACCTGAGTGACCAAAAAAGACTCATCAAATCAGATGCTGTTTCCACCAAACCTGTGTTTCCAGTTCTGGGTAGGCTAAGCATTCCCCATGCTAAGCATAAGCAGAATTGCATGTTTTGTATCCATTCATAAACCTGTTTCTAGAAAACACGTTGTTATTCTTCATGACTGACACCTAAAATCTAATGCATACACGTGTGTTCATGGTTAAATTATGCAAAACTGCTATTAAGCATTAACACAACATCAGCTGGATTGATTTGCCTCTTTCTGGCACTGGAAGCTCCCAAATTCCATTTTCTTGTTTCATGAGTGGAGTTTTGATTTTACAGATTGAATTTTTAGATCTTATTTTCAGCAATGCCTAACTGACCCAGTAGCTATAATTCTATTTTTAAAACTGACTTAGCCTTCCAAATAGCTAAAGAATAACATTAGTTTCATTCACCAGCTGCCAGGTTCTTCAAGATGATGAGGATCTGCCAGTGATACAGAAAGAAAACTTTTTAATTTAATTTTTTTTTTTAAATTTTAAGCTTATTTAAAGCCAAGACAAGTGTTGTTATTCACATTGTGATAAATGCAATAAATGAGTCACAATCTCTAAATTACCTGTGACTGATAAATCCTGAGATTTGGCCCGTGAAAATTAATATTCAAGGTATAAGTCACGTCACACCTCTTTAGCAAGGGCTAGCACATCCTGTGACACAGCTGGAAGACTTCCTTGAAAAATACAACTGTAATTTGGATTGCTTCAACTTCAGAGCAAAAATACTTTCATGGTTTTGCAGTAATAACTCACTACACTGCCAAGCACTCCTACAGTGGAAGGTACTGTTGCTATTAAAAGGCTAATTTGTGCCCTTGGTCGATGATGTAAATCCCATGGCCTGGGCTACACAATGTTTCCTCTGTGAGGGACTCAAACCACACTCAAACACAATTAATTGCTTACAAACTGTGCCTTTCACTCATGTGTGTCCAAGCATTCCTTTTGATCTTATCTCTCCACAGATTAGTGACAGGGCATATTTTTATGGTGATTTTGCACGACTGCTTGAAGGAAAGCAGCACTAGAATATTTTTGTTGCCTACCTTTATAGGAACTTAGTTTTTCATCCTAATTAACAGAAAGTATGGAAGCTTAGATTTCCAGAGACACCTACCAGAAAGTAGGTGTTCAAATATCATGGATTTCTGTGGGATTTATATATGCAGCTTTACTAAGGTTCTCCCTTGACTCCTAGCCTAAATCTGAGCAGGAAAGAAGTGGAAATGGCATTAATGTGCAAACTATTGAGAGAGGATAGGCTGAAAAATTATTGAGATTCTTGCTTCCTTCTAAGTAAGCATAGATGAAAAGATTGGTATTGAGGGGGGGAAATAAAAAATAAAAAGAAAATCAAAAAATTAGACACTCATTTCTTGTCATATATGACTGAACTCATAGAGAGAACACTCGCTGTAAAAAGCAAAGCCAGATACTGGGTCGAGGCACAACAAATTTTAAGGACAAAAGGGCCACTTCCTAAACACAGCAGTCAGAACAGGGGTTTATAAGGAGGTACTACAAGCCCTCACTTTTCTTCTGGTGACTAACAAACCAGCAGAGAATAAAAAATATACTGGAAGGATAATTGAGACAAACTGAATAGAAATATTTGACTGCCTCTCTTCTTCCATGTTACAGACAAACACTCAAATAATTGGCAAGTGTTGTGACTGAACAGTAGGAGCTTTTGGCTTTAAAAGGTCCTAGTTATTTGCCAAATTTAGAGAAAAATATGTGAGTAAAAGTTTGCAGCTCCCCTTTATCTTGTGGTCGGGCATTTTATTTTTAAACTGTTTCCTGTATGACTATATTCCAAATTAGCAGTTTGATGTTGCCAATTACATTGACTTACTCAGCAGTACAATGCTGAGGTATCAATTAGGATACATTAGCAAATAAGAAGCATGTTGAAGTTTACTCTCCTGCTAGAATCAAATAAAAATGTCACAGTACTGCAATCAGACAGTTCAGATATGAATATTCATTGGCAACTGTTTGTGACAGATTTATGAATGCTTTCACCTGCTGGTGGAAAAACATTAAGTTGCAAAATAAAGCTATTAAAGTAAGTGAAAAGAAAAAATAAAGGATATACACAGATGGATGATGATCTTGGAATTATGCAATTTTGAGAGAAAAGAATGGTTTTAATTTTCATATTATGAAAACATTTGTTTTATATATGCAGATTGTCAAGGTCTTAGCATTTAATTCACTGTCATCACACACAGCGCTCACCAAAGAGTATTCCTGGTTTCTGTGGAATGAATCTCACAGCTATCCCATCCCCACCTTGTGGCAGAAACACATGCAATGGTAATTCTTTGAGGCTTTTGACTGCTATGCTGAATGCTATTTTCCTAAACTGTTTAAAAATATAAAAGAGGAAATCTTCATTATGGGAACAGCATTTTGTCACCCAGGATAAAAGGTTTGATTGCAAATATTCTAATAATAAAAATGCACAGCACCGCCAGAGTGCTTTCAGCCTGAGGATCTGAAATTGCTTTTAATAAATTAAGTCTCGAGATTTTTAAGAGGAAAGCATTAGCCCCACTTTAGAGACGGGGAAAGTGATGAACACAAAGGATAACTGATTAGTTCAATTTAGAAACAAAACATAACACACAGGTAAGAGACAAATAAACTAATTCAGTATTTTATTGATGGATTAAACAATTTCTGTGAATTAAAGCACTTTAATGATTTATGCTGGAGAAGCATCATGATCTGAAGCTTGTTAAAAGGTATGTAAAAAAAGTATGTGCTTGCTTTGCCATTTGTATTACAGGAGACTTTGTTGTGCATTGTCTGAATTGCTCTCTAGAGTTTTGAAACTTTGATTCCACAACCCTCACTCAAATTTTTTATTGCAAACACAAGTGAATTAGTCCAAAATTCAGATTATTTTAATAAGCTAGTGGAGGGAGTTAAACAAGTAGTTCTATCCCTATCTATAAATAACATGCTCATCTGAGTGGATTTGTGTGATAGTGCCTGACAGAGCTTATAAAGATAAAATCAGAAGGACACAAAGTAGAAGAAGAGATAAAGGATCATAACAACATAACATTAATGAAGCAACAAAGAGAAAGCTACTTAATGGGGAATAACCCAACTCTGCTGCAGTGGAAAGGTTTATTTGTCCCTGAAACATAAATAAATGGAATAATAAAAAATGAATTAGTTTGAGCAAAAAGGAAATTCGAGTGGGTATCTTAACAAGGATTGTGTTTGAGACTGCCATAGAAACAAGGGCCAGTAGAGAAGCAGGGATGAAAAGAATGCAAAATTCACAAAAGGAATGTTCAATCTTTCCTGAGAATAAATTTTCAGAGAAGTTTTTTCTTCCTTCAAATATTTATATACATCTGTGGGTTAAAGGTAAGGCATCACTGTCCTTAAGATGCTTAATTTATTAAGACATTTTAGTAGCTTTCTGGTCTTCTGTTCTCTAGGAGGGAAAAAATCCCCCAAGCTGTCAAAGACAGTGAGGCCAGACAAGTTAACCTGCCTGGCTAACAGAGAAAGGATGGTGAAGGACAGTTCTTCTTGCCCTGAATGATCTATTTAACCCACTGGAAGAGAAATATGACATTTGCTGGAAAGATGTACTCAGAGGGCCTAAAAAGTGACCAAAACGTGCTGCTCAGCTTTTAAACTGTGGAAACAACACGTGATCTTGAGTGGTGTTCTTACAAGCCAAATGTGGTGCAGTCTTAAAGTACTCTTTGCATTTTTTGGCACCCTGAAATTTGGGCTGTATCCTGCTGCTCTACCTTTCCCTTAATCCCTTTTTGAGGCCATTTATGCATTCAGAGTCAACAACATCCTCCAGCAATAATTTCCATATTTTGAGTAATAGAAGTAAGAAAAGCACTTCTGTTTTAAATATGCTACTTGGTTTTTTAACCAGGTGTTTGCAAGGTGTTACGAGTAAAACCAACTTCTTACTCTGTACCATTTCCCTGCTGACCTTTTTAGGTGCTTTCTAGGAGAGACCCTTACTCCCAGTTGGCTCCCCACTGAACTCAGAGAGGCTTAATATGGCCTAATGAGTCCAGGAACATACAGTAGTTTACAAGATTTTAAAACTATAGAAAAAACAGACATCCCTCTAAAACTATCTTTATCATTCTGATGAAGCCAGGAATAGTGTCTGTAATTTTGTTTTTGAGCTACAGAATTAGAAAATTCTTAGAAGAATTTGGATACCTGAGCTTGGTGAAATACTGGTAAAGAACTTAAAGTCTGGATGACAATTCTTATTTCATTTGCCAGACCTTAATTTTATGTAAACATTTAAATAAATCTTACCGTGATATTATGAGAAATTCCCTAATTTTGTTTTTGAAAGGAAAAGCAAGATGAAACCACAGAAGTCACAAAATCTGTCCCCTTGAGAGATTAATTGGGAGAGGAAACTTTGGGGTTTTTTGTTTTTTATTTCTGTAGGCGCATTAATAAATTACTGTGGTAGAATTCTGGCTTATCCACATTCTCCATCCTTGTTTCCTGCAGGCAATATAAACATTGGCTTTAACAAGGAGAAAGAGAAATAAAAACAATTGCTTCCTCTCTAATTAGAAATTAAGGTAGGGTAGGTATTACTTCATACCAAACATGTACAGGAACAGCATGGTAATCTAAAAAGAAAACTTAGAGTGTGTAAGACACATTCTTAATACATTCTAAACATTCTTATTAGAGCACCATCATTAAAACTTCCTCACAGGCTGCATGAATATCATGGGGTTTTTTTTTAAAAAAAAGGTTTATGAATGATTGTCTTGCCATATTCTGTGCTCTTCAGCTACAGATTGCTCCCTTTCACTCACTTATGCTGTCATGAAACCTGTTTTCCATTGTATTGAATTTAGCCTGACTGTATACTCCAATCCACTATAATTGAAAACATTTAGTCCCAGATGTTGTGATTTTTTTTCCCCCCTCACAACAAAAGGCAGTTGTGGTAAATGCATTCATGTTCCTATTTTGTTTCTCCAAATTAACCATGTTAATGTTTTCTTTCTCCTTTCACGTTAATTTGAAGAAGGACAGAGGGATACTGCTTAATCCAGGTCATGATCTCAGCTTTTGTCTTTGGAGTTTTAATCAAGAAACCATTGTAGAGGGAAGATATTTTCTTGATTTCTTACAGGAATTTTAAGCAGTGTGTGTGGAAAAGAGTGACAAACCTTTTAGACTGCTTAAGAACAATAAAGAAATATCTGTTCTCAAAAAGGAAGAAAAAACCCCAAAGTTTTCACTGGCTTTCATGACTGAAATTTAAATGCAAGGGCTTGTACTGCCTTCACATTGTGGTTTTGCATTAGTCATTGAGCTTCTTTTGTTATGATGTTTTGACCCTGAATGAGCACTAGTTTTGTACAATTTTTAAATTATACTTTTAGGGAAACCTCAGAGATTTCCACTATTTCATTCATGGAAAAAAGATTTTGGTAACCTGATCTGATTGTTGAATCTCAGGCATAACTAGGTACCCATTTCATATTTTCTTAGTAAGAACCTGACCCACATTATTTTTACTGTAATGTTTTCATTCTTATGACTCCCATGTGGGAATGGTAAGCACTATTATATCTTAATTTTGTGAAAGGGAAACAGACCAAATTCTGATCCCATTATAATCACTGGCAATATTTTCATTGACTTTAGGTTCTTGTTCTAATTATCTTTCCCATTATTATTCAAGACTGTCAAAAAGCCAGAAATGAAACTCGGTTCTCACACTTCCCAGCATATCCCTGATGCTCTCTAATTAAAATAATTAAAGAAAAACCCTAATATAGTGGTCTGTAGAATAATTTTTCACTGTATTACATTTATTAAGAGAGCAGAGTTTATTAAAATAGACAATAGCTCTTACCATGAAATCTGTTTTGTGTAAGTCATGGTGTAAAACTGTATGTTTAGGCCTTTTTGTTTAATGGAGCTAAATGAACTTCAAAAACATCTCTTTATCAAGACTTTTTTTCCCTTAGTTCTCCTGCCTTCTCCCAAAATACACCAAACATTCACTTGAGAGGTTTAAAAAAGAAATAGGATATCATCCCTGGCCCTTTTTTATTTCACAGCCAAAACGCTCACGCAGAGACATGTGGACAAAGTATTAGTACAGAACAATATGGTGTGTAATTGCAGCTATGCTGAATGTGCTCATTTTCTAAACAAGCTACATGATAACAGCTCTGACACATCTCATTAAAGGTCTGTTTTCCATACCAT
This sequence comes from Myiotriccus ornatus, assembly GCA_036023395.1. Lineage (NCBI taxonomy): Eukaryota > Metazoa > Chordata > Aves > Passeriformes > Tyrannidae > Myiotriccus > Myiotriccus ornatus. Next base: position 10,148,982 of record JAYRBT010000001.1, read on the forward strand.
TCACAGTCTAGATGATTTTCAGAGGTATTATGCTATAGATGGATATATATATTAAAAAAATATGCTGGAGACACGGCTGATTCAAGATATGATGGATCATTCACCTCTCCCAAAATAAGTTAGTTGTCTGGTAATGAATAGCATTACAGACAAACAAACATCATCATATTTATTTCTATTACTTAGAAAGGTTTTGGTATGACAGCTGTAACAACTCAGGAATTTCAAAGTTCTCAGTATTTTCTACAGCAGTTCCCAAAGGAATTGTTTTGATACTTCGATGAGCCCATGATCTATATCATTGCATTTCACCAGGTTCCCTCTTTCTTTTTATCATGTTGTGGTAAAAATAATCTCCAGTAAAAGTGAGCCCTAACCTTATTCCCACACTGAGGCAGCTGAGGGGGAATGGATGGGCGTGCTGCTCTTTTTCATAAGCATATACCCAGTTTCCACCAAAAAAAAAAAACCAAAAAACAAACAACCAAAAAACCAAAAAAGAATGGATGAAAGGAAATCACCCAGCATTCAATACTTTGCACTAGAGAAGTGATTGCTGAAAAGGGAGAAGGCAATGGGTATGGATGAAAGCTGCTAAATATTTCAGCAAACAATTCAAATTGTGAATTGGCTTTTATAGAAGAAAATTAATATTGACAAAAGCAGTTTAATGTGCTGTTGAAAATGAGCAAGGCTATGTTTATTGAATTAAGACTGAGGAAAACTGTAAACAAAACAGAACACAGAATCTGTTGCAGCTTAAAGCGCAGATAACAGAAAAAGTGTTGGACTTGGGTTTAGCACGCTGCTGAACCAAGGCCCACAGAACCCAACTGAGCTGCAGCTGAACAAGGTTCTCTAGTCACCATATACCCCAACTATTTAGTAGTCATGTAGCCTCTTTATTTAGATATACTCTGAAAAATTATCACACTGCAATTTACTTTCCACTTTTCTATATATTGGGTTTTTTTAAATTGATTGTTTTTTTTACTTTGTGCTGTTTCCAAAACTCAAGAATGACAACCAAATGGGAGATTAATTCTAAAGCACATATCCCACCATCATAAAAATTCTAGACAAACTTGCCCTCATGCTTCTATTGACAGTAATAATTGTACCTCATGAGCTTTCAGTTTCTCTATCATGCATATACATAGAGATAGAGAGAGCAAAGGAGAGATTAAATGTTTTTCTTCACCTGACTAAGGGGAATCAGTTCTAAAATGGGATGTGAAGCTTGAGGCAGTTCAGAGAAAGTAGCAGAGGTGCTCTTTTGAGGACACTAGTAGAAATCAAATGATGTAATTGTATTCTCACAGCCCCATTAGAAGCAGATGAGTAGCAATAGTTTCTTGTTGCTACATTTTGGTTAATGCTCATGGAATAGAAATTAAAACAGAGCTATTGTGTCAGTTCCTGCTTCAGATCAGGAAACTCAGTCATCTCATTTATGTAAGGGCGATCCCAGGCTCTCGGTGTCAGTAAAGCTTTGCATTTAAAGTGAGGCTTAATGAGGAATCCCAAGTGAATGGAGAGTAGCTGCCAAAAGGTACTTGATGGTACTTGAAAGAACTGATGCCTTCTATCCAGAAAACAGATGCTGTATAGATAGCAGCTTCCTCATGCTGTTCTACTATTATGTTGACTCTGATAGGGATGAACAATTATAGAGAAAGCAAAGATCAATTATTATAGTCATTTCTCGTCCTGACCTTATAGTCTGAACTTTGGTTTGTACAGTGGCTACTTGGAAACTGAAACTTCCTGCTCAGGTGGACATGAAAGCTTCTTAAACTGAGGGTGCTTTCTTTCACTGTCCTTCTTTCAGGTTATGACTCAGCTCCAGTTCACCTCAGCAGGACCCGAAAATGGTCCAGACTGCAGGGCTTTCTTATTCCAGTAGTAAAACTACAGTCATAATTTCTGCGTGAACTGCTTGATTTAACAAAGAATATATAATTTAGTGGGAAATCATCTTCTACTTCAAAAGACTTGATCTTAAAAATAGCTCTTGGCTCAAAGAATATTATACTTCAGCTCAACTGATTATTTGTATTAGAATAAGTAGCTTAGTATATACATCCTTCTCCAGCATTTTGTTAACCTTTGCAAATATTGTTAATAGAGGGTTTAGCCCGAAAATTTCTTTAATAACCATTAAAAAAACTAATATTGGTAAAAGTGTGGTGGTCAGAAAATTATCCTGTATCTCTGAGATTTGTAAGCCGTCTCCTATCCTAAGACTATCTCAGCGATGATCCTTACAAACAGACAAAGTATATTATTTCAATCTGAAACAGCAAGTTTCTCTGATTGTGGTATAAAAATGGGATAACAGAGCTCTTATTTTAGTGGGCTGAAACATCTCCCTTCTTTCCTCTCTGCTCTGGACACTTTTGTGCTTTCTTTCGTCCAGACCACACCGAGCCACTGCACACTATGCTTGGGAGACAGGAGGAAATAACAGCTGGACTTTACCTCCTTAAGGAAAATATTGCTGCTGCTGGGCATTTTTTTTCTATCACATCAAATATTTACATTGGTTCAACATAGCTGGACATCTTGGAAGACTGATGTTGCCTGACTGTTTCATATTTGTCACTCATATTGCTTTGATATATCTTGACTTTTGGCCTAATTTCATCCACGTACTGTTCTTCGTTTGTTGTCTGTGTGCATCTAAAGTAAGTCTGGAGCATCTTGAGGTCATTAAAGAGTGTAAATCACACAGACAAATTTGCATGATGTGTCACTATGTATCTGGCATGGCCTCCTGGAAAAAGACTTGCTACAAAACTCTAGCACTGCCCACACTTTCTGAATGTTTGCTTTTCAAAGTCAAAGCACATCACATTCTTACAAGTTCCTATGGTTGTGTAGCTTTCAGAAAGTTCACAAAGTATTTTATTAGTAATAAAATTGATCTGTACATAACCAATTATATATCAAGTCTATTTTAGGATTTTAAGCTTATGAAGTGATGTCAATGCATTGGATGAAAAATTAATAAGCTCGTATCTTAGCTAAGTAAAACAAGTGCATAAAAGAACCACTTGTTCACATATTATTATTATATATGTGAGATTTAATTATGGTTAAAGGAAAATAGAAAAGTGGAACAATCATTGAATGATAAGAACAGACTGACTACATTCTTTCTATCCAGCTCTAGCAGTTGATTCCAATTTTCTTTGTTTCCATGACATAGATGAAAATTTGTCTTCATATTTCCTTGAAGCAAAAGCAAAATTATAATCTCCCCAGTTTTCATCTATTCACAAAAACAGCGCCCTAGCATCCTGTCTTTAAGGACTTTTCCTTTCTCTCCCTCTCCCTCTCTCTCACTCGCAGTGCTTTTTTCCCCCCTAAAGAAATCTACACTTTAAATTAAATTTTTTTAGAAAAGCAGAAATTTTCTTGCAAGTTCAGAGCAACTTAAAAAGAATCAAGGCAGGAAAAAGGAACAGTTATTTGTGCTGAATGATGACCTACTTCATTACAGAAAAGAAGAAAGATTACAGTGAAGGCAAGGCTGCGTTAGGGGATATGTTGGTCATCAAGGAAAGTATTTGCAGATGGAGATAAAGCTGGGGAATATAAAACATAGAGCAGAAGGCTCCAGGGAAAATGTTCTAAATGAACATGTTCAGTGTCACTCTTATTTCTACAATAGTTAATCAGTGAACAATAAATACATAAGGAGTGAAGAGCATTATTCTCTTCCCAAGGGTAGTGAAAACATCTGAGTATGGTGCTATATATGCCTAGAAATTCCCAAATTACCTACAGATAGGAGGAAACTGTCCTTTTGTGTCTTCTCCATGATCTAGCTGAATAAGTCTGACATTAATGTTTTATATTTTTCATTATAAGAATATAGTTAGTTTATAAAGTAGGGGTGAATATTTAATTATATTAATGGGGAAGAAATAAAGTAAACATTTGTTATTAGATTTGAATATTAAATATTTTTCCTTTTCCTTGTAAGATTCTTCACTCCCTCTAACTTCCATGTCAGAGGTAAAAGGATTTTCATCACATAGTCCAGTTCAATCCTTACACAAAATCAGTATAACTTCTTTTGAGATTATGGTCAGTCCAAATATTTATCTGTTAAGCAAATGATGCCATGACTTTCTGAAGTCAGAAATACCACACAGCACTTATTTGGGAGCACACAGGAAAGATGCTAAAATGTTTATTCAGTCAAGAACAATGTATGAGGAGCAACCAAGTGGGCGTGAATACTTGCAGAGATTATAATAATGAATATAGTTCTATTGAAGCGGGACAGTCTTGCAAATAAAATGCATTGATGGCACTCAGAAGGCCCAGGGTCTGCTCTTGCCTTTGATACAATCTCCTTGTCTCATGGCCTCTATTGTGTGAATGGAGAGAGCTGAGGAAATCCTGTATCTAGGGGAGGTCTAGCACAGCACTGCTTACATCTGCTTGGAGTATCAGTCAACAACAATGTAGTTTGAACACAGCTCTGTTCCATTTCCCTCCAACCTCTAAGTAATTAACTAAAATATTAACATGTTCTTCTAAGGAGGATACTATTCTACTTTTATGTCAGCAGAGATATTGCTCTACTGCTTAAAAAACCCTGTAAAATGGTTGTGGTAGCATAAATCTGAAATAAAAGCCTTTCTTTAATGTAAAACCATTATGTATCTTACATTACATAAATATCTTGCCTCCAACTGTGAAGTAATAAAAGAAATTAAATTCTTATAGCAATAACAAAGAAAATAATGAAAGCAGAAGATTAGAGATTGGTCGTTACACTAAAAAAATAGACATTCTGGAGAGCTGCTGGAAAGAGCCATGGGACTGATTTGGCTAGCTAGTTCTAAGACTTACAGATTGTGCACAGTCTCTGTAATGTTCAAGAGGAATGTGGCCAGACATTGCAATGGCATATTTGGAAAGGTCAAGGGTCACACAAACAAGCCGTTCAGAGCAACAGAAACCTTGATGCACCGTGGTTCTCTCAGCTGCTGCCACAGGATTAATTTGGAGGATTCAAGAGATTATCCACATACAGGAGCAGAACTGATATGTGTAGTCCAAGAATAACATTATTATATAAATAAATACTTGCAGTGTAACCGAGCTCTCTGCCAAAGGGACCACGCTGCTGTAAGGGTGATGGATTTCAACTGCTGCTTTGTTACCCCAGCGCACCAAACACACAGCTTTCTATTTCTCAGAAAAAGTCATTTTCATTTTTCAAACAGTGTTCTGCCTGTTTCAGTTCTGTAGATATTTGACATGCATTGCCTGTGCTCAAGGTAGCTCATGTGACCACCACAGCATATGGGTGATTTTGCCTGACCAACCGGCTACAAATGCACATCACGTTTGCTTGAGTCTGATCCTGTCTTCAACATGTACAGCACCAACCCTTGAGCTGGTGGCATCATTTACATGAGCAAAAATTGCGAGGCTGTTTCTCTCCTGCAGTTGGATCCTAACTGCTGCTACTAATGAGTGCAACAACACAAAGGAGTCAGAAGGGATAACAACCTAAGATATAGGGGAGAGGGGAAAGGATTGGTTTCATTTGCTAAAAAAATTAGCTGGAGGTATTTAAGCTGCAGAAGGTAGGAGCTAGTCACTCTGCTGGGCTTTTCTAATCACTGCTATTTTCTACTGAGAAAGGAAAGTATGTGCCCTAAGTCCACTTGGAAACCTAAGGCTGCCATTTTCTAATGAATAGTTCCTTTCAGAGGCATATCCTGCACATATAAAGGGTTCTATAGAAGGAAAGGTATTTCTATACCTATAGTACCTCTTGAGAGGACCAGTAGATGGTGCTCAGCACACCATGGAGCTGTACCATGGCTATTTAGACCCAAAGAGACCTACCCTACCCTGCAAATCATGGAATGGTTTGGGTTGGAAGGGACCTTCCAGATCATCTACTTCCAACCCCTCGCTGTGGGCAGAGGGATATTCCACTAGACCAGGTTGCTCAGAGCCCCATCCAGGCTTGAACACTTGAACACTTCCAGGAATGGCACATCCACAGCTTTCTCTGGGCAACTTGTGCCAGTGCCTCACCACGCTCAGTGAAGAATTTCTTCTTAATATCTAGTCTAAATCTCTCCTCTTTCAGTTTAAATCTCTTGTCCTATCACTACATGCCCTTGTAAAACGTCCCCCTCCATCCTTGTTGTAGCACCCTAAGGTCACTCCCCAGCCACCAGCTGTGGCTGTTCCCAATGTCCACACAGGTCCCAGAAGTTACAGATCAGTGAAATGCTGCTTTTGGAAAGGATGGTTGAGGAAACCTCCTGGGATGGTCTGCTGGGTACATTACAAGTGATACTTCTGGACAGCTGTTTCCAAAAGCTGTGGTAGCAAATGTTGCTATTGGTACCTGTTCCTTGTGGTGGGTAATGTGAAAAATCAGCCTTGGAAACATTAGCCATTTCCAGAAGGGTCCCAGTAGGGTCAATCTAAATTGCATGAATAAATACCCACATGAATCTCTAAAAATACACTTTTCCCTGGGTGATAAAGAGCAATATTTAGCATTGCAAAAGGTAAAGGCTGTGACAATAAATGTCTGAATAAATGTCATTTTCAACCCTAACTATCGTATGGAATTATCACTCTGAAGCTTTCAAAACAAAACCAGCAGCTGTAGGGCCCAGATTTGCATTTAGCCTTTACACCCCACTGTGGATGTGCCAAAATAACAAAGTAGAAATGTTTAGGAAGCACAAATAATCCCCTAAGAACCAGATGTTTCTGCAGGTTGTTTTGTGCCCTCCTCCCACCAGCTCTGCCCTGTTTGTGTGATGGTTTGCATCACCCAAGTGTGAGGAGGCTGGTAGGGACAGTCACTGCTGTTGCAGTGCAGAGGGAACGTGCAGCAATTAGCTGCTCCTGCTTTGGCTGCACTTTGATGATGTGGCTCTTTTGATCTTCTTACCCATGCTTTCCTATCAGATGTTAGAGCTGTATACCTTTGAGCTGTGCAGGATACCACTGGGTAAAAAATGCTCAATATCTTCTTTTTTCTCCTCTGTAATCTCTCCATGAGCCAGCCTTGACAAAATCCTTTGTATTTGTGTGAAAATAAAGGCACAAAAAATATGCTACCTAGTTTGGAGTATTAATATGAATTTTATACTGTTACATTGTTAAGCTTCTTCACACCTAGTAAAAACCACTAAATTTCTACAAAAGAAAAAAAAACCGGGGAATTAATAGAAATAGACATTTGCTACAACTCATTGTTATCTGCTGTTTCTAACCAAGTCCATTTTTGAATGAAAAAGCCACCTATTAGCAATTCCAAATTTTTTCTCAGCTTTCACGTATCGTCATATGATCAGCATCCCTAAGCATTATTTTTTTGCTTTTCAGTGACTGGAGCTACTTCACAACAGTGACTTTAATGAAAGGCAGGAAGTTAGAAACAGTGCAAATTCATGCTCTAGTGGTATCATGGCCTTCATGTGGGTTTTCAATAGGGGAGACAAAAAATATTGCTGATACCATTTAAGAAGCATGGATGATTTCAATCTTAAGGGGCAAAGAACTGAATTTAAAACTAAGCAGGGCCCAGACTTGTCAGTCATACCTCATAACATTTAAAAATTGTATTTCTGGGCATATAATGGCGACGTCTATTTCTGAGCTCCAGGCATTATAAAAATAGATAACACTTGGATGAAAGGAGGAGCTTTGCCTGGAAACAGAAAAGGTACTCTTTGGCACTGAAAGTTAAGCCTGAGAGTGGAAGAAGCAAAATAGTTATTTCCTATTTTAGATAGAAAATGCTGTCTCTAAGCCTTTCTCAGCTTTATTTGATTGTGACTCAAACGTATAATTAGACATCTATGCCGTGAACAGAACTTTCAAACAATAGCTTAAACTTTTATTTACATTTTTGCATTATGCTTCTAGTTTTATACTAAGACATGAGGAGCCATCTATCTCAGTCTCAAATTCCATCATTTTCATTTCTTGTGAGTAATCAGTTTGTTTAGTTGACTGAAGAATTTAGTGACAGCTCCTGAGAAATCCAATCTAAGCAATGCACAGTATCCCAGAGATCCAGACAGCACAGATGAAGGATAAGGTGTGATTTTCAGAATAGGAACAAAATAGGCCAGAGAATATCTGTCCTCCATAGGTAAAATACAAACTTCTCATATGGATTTTGAAATCTTATAACTAAGAAAGGCAGTGATTCTAAAACAGAATAAAAAAAATTTCTTAAATGGTATTAATTAAAAAAAGAAGAAAAAAAGCAATGTTAGAGCATCTCAAATCATGGTGCCTGTACCACGTATAGGAATAGCATGATTGCCTTAACAGCAGGTTCAACTACTCACTGTTGGACGGAAGTCATTCAGAGATCCTGTCAAAACTTCTGACACAGGAAAAGTTAAGGAAAAGATGGATTTTTTGAGGCACCTTTGAAGCACTGAAATACTCGCACTAATAGGTGAAAATTCAAGAAACATCCTTGGGACTTGAAAACATTGCACACTTTAAAGAAGCTACTTGCATTTAAACTATGCTAGCATTTCCTATCTTATCATTATAATCCTCCACTTTTTTTTTCTCTTTTGTAGTCTTGAAACAAGTCTCTCAATCTAGAGAAGAAATATGGTATCTTATTAAGTGGACAAAGTTTGATGGCATATAAGCAAAAGACCATTGGAATTATTACATGTAAAAAAAAAATAATGTAACAAGTTATTGCAGTTTAAATGGTGTTCCCATTTTTCTCTCTAGGATGAAATTCAGATGACTTACATTTATGTACCACAAAGGAAATGAAAAAGGAAATTTTTAGGCTCAAAATAGAATTGATTGCTATGACAGCACTATCTGGTTTGTTCATGTTGTATGATATTTTTGAGCAGCAGCTTTACACACTGCCTTATTCAGCCAACACTATTTTAAGTGGCATCCTTCTGAAAAGTGTAGATCAAACTGCTCTTATTAGGTTTTAATCGTATACTTGGGTGTTTTTTTTCTGCCTTAAACACTATATTTCTTCAATGAAGAAGTGATCTAAAATCTTTTGTTAATATTTTCTTCCATGTAATTTTGTGAGTGAAAACGTTCTCAAAATTCTGGGTTTTTTTTCCATTTATATGTATTTCCTGTAAAAAGCCACAGAAGACAAATGGCTTTAGGGAGATATGATATGATCTCTCTGAACAATAAACGCAAGCTAATTCCTAAGGTTCATAATGCAGTGAGTTGTTAATGCACAGGAAGAGAAAATTTATAAAAGTCAGATTAAATTAACTTTAGATTGCCAATACATTTATCGTGTAACCACTGAGAAACCATTCACTCTGGGATGACAGGACTCCCTTTCTACTGCTAAACTTTACCTCATTTCCCAACCATTTTATACAGATAGCCATTTGTGGAAAGAAGGGATCCATGTGAAGATCCCTTTCTGTGTGCTTTCAGAATTTGAGTCTATAAACATGCAGAATATATTTTACAGTGTGCTTCATCCAAGGCTGTGCTGTCATGATGCCCACTTTCCGTATCACTGCCGTGATATCCACTATTGCATGACATACACTTTAAGGCTTATCTATTCTGATTGCCTAAAGCACACATCTGACTATAAAAGAACATAAAAATATGTCAAAGGAAAGATTTATAGGTTTCAAAAGTCTTCAAAGCTTTCCAAACTCATATTTTCTCCATAGCCTATGTGGCCTGGCTTTCCAGGTTAAAGCCAAGTAATATCGAATGAATATAGAAAAGATCTGTGTATTGTGGGGAACATCCTACATCCCTATGCATGAAACAGAAGTCCATCTCAAAAGATAAAGTTTTTTGCTTGATTTATGCAAAAGGAATCCAACTGCTACTTACAGGTTCCACTTATCTCTAAGAAACTGGTTAAATACAAATGAACACAGAGTTTTTGATTAGACATATTTATTAAAGGCTTCACATACTAGAATGAGTGGGATTTATTACATCTGTATCCTTTCCTGAACTTCTGGATTCATTTTCAATCACTGCAAGCCTATATAAAGCTTTTGATACATATCAAGTGAAATACATAAAGTCACTGTTACTGCAGACTTTACATGTACATAATTAGGGGCTTTCTTTAATTGTATTTTAGCTGAAGAGCAACTATATCCAAAACTATTTTGCTCTTTGCATTAGCTTTTGAGGATCAGGGCACTAATGGTTCTGGGTTCCTTAGCAGTAGATCAAATTTGACAAGTTACATTTTTCTCCTAAGTTCTTGAAAGGGCTGAAGCAATCTTCATAATATTAGAGAATTTGCCAAGTTCACCAGAAGTCATTTTCACCTGGTTTTACAGCTTGAATAAGACCTCATTGAGAAAGCAATCTAGTTCAGGGGAAAAAAAACCCTGTTCTTTTGTTTACAGGTCGTTTTCCTGTTTGACTCTGCTGGGAAATGATTTACTATATTTACCCAACTGAGAAGCTGAGGCACAGTCTTTGTGGCTGCTTCCTCTGACACAGGTTTTTCCAAGTTTCATAAGATGACTTCATCTATTTCAGTAAGAATGCACTTCCTTGTGTCATGTCAAGTGTATTATTCCAGCAAAGAGGTCTCAGGCAGCAGTAAAACTTTCTAAAATTCCCTCAGTTACTCCTCAGGAAATGTGCTTCTTTGTTCATCTCAGCCTACACTTTTAGTTTCTCTCCTCTTTTGATCCCATTCCCTATTTACCACTGTTGGGCACCCTCTCAATAAATTCAAGAATGTAAATGGAGCAAGTTTGCCTAAATACCCACAATTATGATAAAGTCAGTTAAGACGAAATTAAATTGGATTTACCTGGGTGTATTAGTAAAATTGATAAAGTCAACTGCAACAAGTACATAACAAAAGTGTACTTCTGGATAAAACTCTCCCAGAGGAGCTTGTGCTGGCACTCTGCATGCAGCTGGATAATTTTTTTTTTTTAGGAAACCAGGAATGAAAGCCAAGCAATGCTGATCTTAAAATAACCTCTTTTGAGGGTGATGGGTAATTTCTCAAAGGTGAACATGAAAATATTTTCAGTTAATATTTATACACACACTACACATGAAGAAAATGAGGATAATTGCAGTAATCTCAGGGATGCACTAGGGATACTGAGTTAAAAACATTTCAGGAATCTCTAGAATACAAAACTGCACAAAAAATAAATAATCTGAGAAAAGAAGGGTAAAGGTTTGCAATTCTTGCAGCGAGCAATTATAAGGATAATTAAGTGTTAAACAAAAAAGATGTTTGATGATTTCTGTTACCCAAGACAGCAAGGGAATGAAAAGTAGATGCAATTTTAAATGTTATTTTCCTTATGATCATAAAAATGCAAATGGAAAAAAAAGAAACCCATCAACACATATAAAGCTCACACTTCAGGAGTGGCAGGCAGGATGTAGCAGTAGTTTAGACACTGTTCCAAAATACAAAATAATTTAAGAAGTGTGCTTTGTCTTTGGCTATTCTCTTGACTTGCCTATTTTTCCTTGCTACCTTACACAAAACGCTTAATACAACCTCAATTTCTCATTTTCCAAAGGAGGATACTAATTCCCACCGCTCAAGAAGAGATGTGTTGCACAAATAATTATAGGCTGAGCTGCCACAGTGAGCTAGGAAGAGATAATTAAACTTAGGAAAGCCCGGAAAGGATCAAAATCTGGATGTAAACAGGTCCAAGGCTTCTTGCAGCTTGTGCTGCCCATCAGGCTGAACCAGCAGCCAAAAGCAATGACTGAATGGACACGGTGGGACCAAGGTGTTCTTTATTTTGATGAACTTTGATTATGCAATGATAAGAATTATATAGAAATACATAAAAAATCTTGTTTACAAACAAGTCACTGGCAATGGTGGATTCAAGCCTTTGACAGTTTTTCTAGACCCTTAACCTCATTAGATTTAAAGTCCATAAATCATGGTGAAAGGGAAAACAAAACAAAGAAAATCACCAATTGTAATTTAGCAAGGCCAACAAACTTGTGATTGCCTGTCCCATTATCTGGGAAAGGTCTGATGTTAGGACACTTGCTAGAAAGCAGGCTTTTTTTCCAGGGAGGGTGCATTTGAAGTCTGTCAAAAATCAAAGAACACGCACGGTAGGTCTGGGGCATTTCTCTCATAAAGGATGCCTTTGACCTCTGCATGAGCCAATATCTCCAGAGGAAGGGAAGTTCTGCAACTAAGTCAAACTAAGCTTAAGAGAAACACTGGGTAGCACAGGGATGGGAAAGGCATGAAATTTTTTGAATCGATCCACAAACACCTTTAGAGAGGGGATTCAAGCCCTTTCATTAGATGCATTTGCTTCCCAGGCTTCAAAGAGGCACCTGTCACAGCTGCCACCATTCCTGCGTGCACTTGCAGTGAGGCTGGAACCAGAACACAGACAAAAATAGTAATTATGAGGGGAGAAAGGGAAGGAAAAGGTTCCCTTGTGATCAAGCGAACAAAGCCTGAAAATTTAAGTTGTATAGCTGGAGAAAGGAGGAGGAAGGGGATTGACATTATGGTAATATTCAGCTACAGAAAACCTGGCTCTTTGACATTCTTAGACAAAGGAACTCAGTTATTGTGTAAGAAAACATTTTAGTTTTAGAAGTAAAATTTATACGACACAGGTCGGATAGATACAAAGAAAATGGTGTGAAGACATAAGGGACAAGGGAACATGACCACAGACTGGCAAGAAGAGACATAAAAAACCTCCCCCACATAACTTCCATAAATAATTCTGGCCATAGAAAACTAAAAAATAAACTGTGAGTAAAAGCTGTATTTTTAACAGCAGACTTAACATTCTTCTGGGAAGAAATTACTCTCTTTTTGGCCTTTTTGATTAGAAAAAAAATTTTACCTACTGATTAAATGCCAACATTATACACCAGTAAAAAAAAACCAACAAAACCTGGTCATTTCATAAACAGTTTTTAAATACTGGAAGACTGATAAAAACTGTAGAAAGCTTTGAAGACATAATTTTGAGACTAATGTCTTAAAATTTAAGTCTTTGTACATGTTCTTGAGCATAATTACTACAGGAAGATATAGAGGGAGATTATGAATCCCTGTATATTTTTCTTCCCTTTTTTATTTTTTTCTGGTATAGCAATAAAAACTATGTATGACAGTGCTACTGTCATATAGTACTCAGCAGTTTTTCCTTTAAAGAAAGGACTTTGGAGCTGTTTCCTCAAACCTCACCTCCAGATTTGAAAGACATTTTAGGATACCAGAGATTGGATGAAGGACAACTACTTAGGGGATTATGGGTTAAAACTGGAGAGGTTATGGAGAACATTCAGACAAAATGGTATTGTCTTGGAACAATTTGTTTGAAAAATAGCCCTCAAATAACTATACATACGTACATTATTTGTAGTCAGAGAGAAGTGCAAGTGAAAATGACATCAACTGAATGGCATAAAAACTATTCCAACTGGACAAAGGTTAGCCAGATCAACGTTTTATGATGATTTTAGATAAGGATGTCCCACTATTTCCCATTAAAGGCATTGGGATTGGGCATGGAAAGACAAAAGCAGGAAGAACGAAAAGGAAGATATTCAGTTTTCAGAGCTATTTGCTTTCATTCCTTCCCTCGTGCACTTGCGTAAGGTACATTTGCCCAGTTCAGCGATAAAACTCATGAGCTGATTTGGATCTTGTCTGAAAACTTGCAGTTCCACACACACGTTTACTTTCAGTTTGAATGCATAAGATGACTTGATTCCAGCAGTGGTGCTTTCCTTATCTGTAACTAGTGCCTGGTATAAGTTCATGTCCACTTCCAGTTTCACGTTCTGCATGAGCCTTGAGTCCTCGTGGAGTTCTTACAGCTGCTGTTCTTTTAATGTTGGAGTTTGACCTTATGTAACAGAACGACTGACATTTGCAGGCAAACGGGGGGAGGCAGAAGGTTGGCAATACCAGACTGAATGAGTGCACAGCTATAGTGCCATTTGCTTGTAAGAGAGGAAAGATTGCTGCTGGATTTCCCTGCTGCTCGGTTTCACCAGTGACACAAATCAATTATTTCTTTGGCCAGAGCAAAAACGATCACTCAAAGGCGAAAAGGTTTTTCGCATAATATCAAATACAACACCAGCAGAACAACACTGAAGGATGGATCGCCTTTTGGAGGCAAGTGCAAGAATGACATGAGTGCACCAGTTGCACATATTAATGAAAGAGTTGGGATGTCATTCCTATTGCTCCCACTGAATTTCTCAAGTGCGCTGGGCCATGATTGCTCCAAAACATAAATAACAGAATAGACTCAGACCTTGGTTGTCTTTGCTCAGTTTCTTTGTTTAAATACAGATACACATCTTACGGCTGATGTCTATGTGTTTATTACTTTTACCTAAACTTTTACAAGGATATTCTTCATAAAAGGCGCTATTGCAATAAATCACGCTATCCAAATAAAATATTCTAAACAGTCCTGATTAAAAAAAGGACTTATCTTGAGGTTACATGCTGTACAGCATGATGCTGTCATTCCCTCAGCTGGTATCATACTACTTTTCAAATCTGTGAGAAGGAAGCAGAGACAAATGATCTGTCCTAAGTCCTAAACTCGCTGAGTTTAGGACTTCATAAGAAATATTTGTGGAAATAAGTTACAATCTTAGCAAACAGATCTTTGGATCAAGACTCTTCCTAATACTAGGCCAGATCTTAAAAAAACATCCAACCCCCCCCCAAAAAACAACACCCACAAAAATTGAAGAGTATCTCCCACAGGAAACACAGGTTTGTGTTGTTGTTGTGTTCCTTTTCACGTCGTGAAACCTATCAGCTCTAGGTCAAATTTCAAGAAACTGCCAGCAAAGAAAAATGAATCAGCAGCTGTGAAAAGTAGGACAGAGAATCTGCCAGCCTAGAATCAAGGACTCTAGAAAGCTCTGCATAGAGGGGAAAATAAATGACTAAAGAGGGGGAGATTCCTCGTGGACTCTTGTGGACTTCAATTAAACAAAGCCTGTGTTTAAAATGATTCCAGAAGATGACCGATGTAAAGGCTCCCTGCCTGAATCCAAGCAGATCTAGGGTGGAACTAGGGTGGTACATTGTCTAAATGTACAACATCTGGCTCATCAAGAAAAAGGGCACAACTTCAGCGTTAATCGTCCTTTTCCAACTGCATACTGAATTTGCCTAAAACTCTAGGAATGAGATTATTTTGTACAAATGGTTCCTGCAGCTGGACATGAAACTATCCTTGGAACAATAACATAAAATGTTATTTATGCCCAATGACATAACTTGTGAAAGAAATTGCCTCCACTAGTAAAAGGATGACGGGTAAATTAAGAAATAAAATTAAGTGAATAACAGCCCACAGGTATTTGTCAAGGATAAATTTTGCCAAACACAATCCCTTTTCCTTTTATAACTCAATATTGTGCTTTCCTTGGGGAAGAAGCAGTAAGTGCCATATGCCTTGGGTTTAGTAAAGTAGTGTCTTACAGGCCCATGTCGTAAACAAGCTCCAGAACTCGGTCTAGAGGAAATCACTGTGAAACAGCTGCACAGCACAACAAGGCTACAGAAAAGGGGAAGTAGACCAGCTTTCTGGTAAGGATCTACTCAAGTGAACAATTCTCAAGGTTTCCTTTAAAGTAGAAGAATCATTATTGGGCTGGGCTTTGGCTTCATTGAGTTCTGTGTATGATAGAAAGGAAAACTGGCTGTAAGTTTGCATCGGGCTGCAAGGGGTTAATAAGCTCTTTGAAAATCAGGCTGAAAATCCAAGAGGCTGTTTATACTGCTTTTAGGATCTATAGCAGACAATATAAGAAGGAACATAGTTAAACTGAAGTGTGGTGAACTTAGGGTAGGCAAAAAACATTTAAGGTAAAAAAACCTGTCTAATTGAAAGAACAGTCAAGCGGCAGAATAAATTTTCCAGAGAAGTTTTCAAAAATTGTTTTGACAAACAGTCGTGACCGTTTTGGGATAAGGGAAGGACTAGCAACCTCCTTTCTCCTGAGCTCGTATTTTCTATGCATTCTAAAATAAAATTTCAAAATATTGGTATTTCAAAATAACCTTTGCATTATAGTGATAGAAATAATCTAAGAACAAGAAATGGAAATGCTTGCTACATCATGATATATTTGAGTTTGATTCAGATGAGAGGGAAAGAGGTATGCCACGGTCTTTTATTCCACTGTCCCTGATCAGAAAACTGCATTTTTTGAGGATAATCTGCAAGGGTACATGGTTACTAACACAAACATATGTCATCTGCTCATAAAAGTGATTCTTACTGAAGTTTCTTCCTCTGTTATGCCAAGAATCATTTGATTTGCAGATAACATAAACAACAATAAACTTGGACTACATTCTCCTGCACATCCTGCATTTGATTGTCAAAGAATTTACTTCTTTGACAAGATGTTTATGGAGTTCAGTGCAGAGAGAAATTATATTTTGCTTACAAATATTAAATGACATGTATAATCACACAGAAACAAAATGCTGAAAGCTTCGTAAAAAAATTGTTTCTGGGCTGAAAGTTCAGTATTTGACTCACATATAATAATCAGTGAATTCTTTGGTTTTTTTAATGTATCTATCATTCAATCCACTTATCAGCACACACACTACAGTTATTTTCATTATGTTACTCCTGGTAAGAAATGTGTATTTGTTTTGTCTAGTATTGATATGAATCAACAAAGACCTTAGAGTAATTTGTGGAATTCTTAAAAAGAAAAAAAAAAATTCCCTTTCACCAAAACTTCACAGGAACCAGTGAATATTCAGCTCCATTTAAAGTGACAAAAATGCTAAATTTTTCTTATATTTCTCCTCAGCCTGCAAACAGACCATAGAACTCTATGATGCAGAGTACTCGAGGCAAGATGGACACATTTATAAAACAGTGTTTGGATACCAAGTGTCCTATCTATAGTACTCACAGTATAAATACAGAGTTTAACTTAAATTACACGCCCCGGGTCTTACAGCAGCTTCTAACAGCCACAGGAAAAGACCAAGCCCATCTCACACCTGCTTGCTGTGACAATCTCTCATATTTCTCTGAATTGTCCATAACTGGCCTCTGACAAAGCCAGGATGCCAGAGGGAGGGGGCAGCAGAGCTGACCTGGATCAGGGCTCCTGGTGCCAGTGGCCAGGGCTGTCTCTGCCCTTGGCTGGAGTTCCGGAGCAGAACCACAGATCCAAGGGCAGGTAAGGACTGTATGTGACAAATAAACCTACAACAGCTAAAGGGAAGTAACTTAAGCCAAACCCCTTGGTGTTGGAAGTCTAAAAGTAACCACCGACATTTAATACTGCAAGTTCAAAAAAAAAAAAAAAAAAAAAAAAAGAGTTAATTGTTTAAATTTTTTTGGCTTGTTTTCTTAACCTCCCTCTGCTGCAATGAAAGGTATGCTATCTGTAAAAGAAAGGTAAACACACCCAATTAGCTCACAGCAGGTTTATAAAACATGATATCCTTCAAAAAGCTGACTGAAAACCCATAGTAAAAGAGGAAAACCGTCTTAGTAAACATTTAGTTTCTTATTCCCCCCCACACTGGGAAGAAGAACTGATTTCTTGCAGAAACGCTTACTCCTGAACTCTGTTGCTATCTTCATCAATTTATTTGATATTTATGAAGAACCATCCTATTAGGGTGCAGGTTGGTGCCCTGTCCTTGCAGTGATTTCAACACCCCTTTCTTTGCCTTACAGGAAATTGAGAAAAAACCTAAGGAGAGTGGAACGCATTTCAAAAAAAAAAAAAAGGTAAACTAATGGATCTTGTTTCTCTTTCAGTACCATGAGTACTGTAACTCAAAAGAATTGTGACAGCAGAAATCAATAATTCATCAACAGCTGAAAGTGGCACATAGTGAAAAGGGCATGTGTACATAAAAGGGGAAATCTGTGTGCTCACAAAGAAAGTCTGAAAGGTAGATGGGTGGACTGCAGAAAAATTACTTTAGAGACAGCAACTGAAACAGTTCTTTGATATCCGCTCTGTCACAGAAACCTTATATTGTCATTATTTTGTTGCTTTTATTCCACCAATAAAATATACAGTGTGTAGTTTACTATCAATATTCAGGTCCTTTACAAAAAAAACCTATATGTGATAATTAAGGTTGATCTTGAGAGAATTAAAAATCTACAAAACAGAGTTTACAAAGCTTTGTGTTGTTAGAAACTAAGACTTCACAGTGAACAGAAGAGGAATTATTTTTGTATTCAGAGAGACACGACTCTAGACAAATTCACACTCCTAAAAATTCAACAAGATATTTCACAATCACCCATATGGTCCCTGTGCTAATGTCACTTCACAAGCTGGCTTATAGATCTCTTATGATTATTAAAATGTGTTACTAAGCTCCTGAAATTGTGAAGACAAAAAGATCAGTTGCTGAACTCAGTGCACTATGAAGGCACATCATTTTAATTCCTTACCCCAACTTTCTGATTCTCAACTTTGCCATGTAACTTAAGCAAGCAAAAGATGCTACCTTACAGTTACAAAAAAAATAAGCCTCTGCCACATGGGAAGAGCTTTGTGTGGCCTCCTTCAATAAGGAAAACAGCCTTTCCAGTGTTCGCTGATCTCAGTGGTGACAAGAATAAGAGGGAATGAAACAAAACCAATAGAAAAAGTGTTAAAAATAGGAAAGTAACAGAGCACTTTCAGCTATGGAATGAAATGGAGGTTATGGCATGGCCATTCCAGTGATTGAAAACATCAGGAGGTACACCACATACTACCCACAGTGCTAACATGGACAGTGAATTCTTACACTGTGAAACAACAGCTCCACTTCTCCCGTCCCAGGAACCTCATCTCACGGGTGAGAGGCACAGTGTGTGTGCAAGCACAGCCCTAGGGGTTAATGTAGCAACCTGCAAGGTTCCAGGTGATGTGATACGTGTCTATCACTCACCTTGCAGTAGCTGCTGCAAGACCCAAGACCGATAGACAGAATTTCTGTGTTGTGTAGTCCTTAAAAGGAAATTCCCAGATAATTAGTGCACTGAGTTATTTTAGATGGTAACAGAGAAAAGAAAACCAGAAGGCTTGTTGTGTCATTTCCAAATGAAAATGTTTTTAAGAAGGAATAAGATTTTGATTTTTTTTAAGGACATTTACTGATAACTTACTCCAAAGCAAAACTCAGATGGCCAGCCTGCTGTGCATCACAGTAAGAGTGCCATTCGCTCACATAGTTTGGATTTCTCCAGTGTGGGGCCGTGTTTTAAGCACCACCCTCTTGAACAAGGCCTGCTACAAACTAACTAATACAGAATGCAAGTGTTCTGTGTGTTCTGTAAAATGATTTCTTTGTACCATACCATGACTCCTCACGATTATGATGCCAACCGGTTTGAGTAAACCAAAACGAGCACAGCACCACACAATGGAACTCAGCCTTCTAAGAGGATGTGTGCAAATGGGCAGCAATAGAAAGGACAGAAGCGGGTGGAAGAGTCAACAAAACACCATAAAAATCAGAAATAAGCATCCTGAAGAATATTTCCATCATTCACCCCTGGCAGCTTTGTCTTTTCAGTGGGGCAGCAGCTGCAAAACTAGGAGAAAGCCCTGCCAGCTAGAGGAAAGTAACACTGCAGCTACACGAGATATGCTGCCATCAGAGTTCCGTGTTTTCTGGGATATGCACTCCTTCTCCCCATCAGCATCAACAGCTGTTGCCTTAGTGGTGTTTCACAGTAGAACAGTGCGCTGTACTGACGGTCTAATTGCACCATGCCTGTGACCTGAGTGACGGCGGCGCGGGAGAGATGTAGTTAAAAATGCGGTCACACACACCATTTTATGGTTTTCAAAAGCCTTAGTTCTATTTGCTTCAAACAGAAATCAACAGCAAAACAAAACTGAAGGCAATACAAATACGACAGAAAGAATTTGAGAGGGAGGCAAGAAGATTTCAAAGGATTTTAGACACAAGTGTTGTACAGATGTTCAGTAAATGAAACCACAAAGTCTAATCAAACAAACATTTTCAGGCAGTTTATAGTCATGGGAAGAAAGTGGAAGGGGATGGGAATTCTAGCTTTGATCATGAAGCTAGTATCAAGGAAACAGCTATTTTCAATTTCATAGGATATTTGGAAAGTGCTGTTTAGCGGATGTACCACCCCCCTTCGATGCCTCCACCCTTTGTGCAAGGACAGTCTGTGGCTCGCTCACAATGAGGAGATCAGGCTTCACGACACTTCGGGTCTCAAAAAGTGAGGGCTTGGCTGACTGTTCCAGTAGTACCCTAAAGGAGCTCTGAAGTCCAACATTCCCAGCATCGCTGTGGAAAACCAAAGTGCATGACCAGGAGGGTCTATAAATTGTTACCAAGAGGAGTGCCACCATACAGTTCAGAATTTTTCCTCTCAAAAGCCTTACAGAGAGAAAAAAAATAATTATACACACACACACACAAGCTCTTAAATTCCACTGAATCAACCTCTGTCAATTTGTAAGGATTTGTTCAGAAGGTTGCTAACCAGTCTTAATTGATCAAAACCGCTGTGTGTAAGGAAAGTGAAATGCTAGGTAGAATATTCTTCTACTTTCTGGAATTCCATTCTTTCGCATTACACGTATGAGCTGTAGGTATCTATTTACATAACACTCTTATTAAAAAAAATTAGTTTTCACTTGGCTTTCTATTTCTGAGTGGACTTGCAAGACCTTTTTTATATTACACCTAAGCGAAGTGAAATAAAAACATAGTTGAAGTTCTGGAGCTAAACATCTAAACCATCTCTACAAACTGATGGTCGCACTTACATTTCCACAAAATTCTTGTATCTAAGTGATGCTGAGAGTTTGTAAATGCATATTTTTTTTTTTAATTTTTCAAAAGGCTGCTCAAATATTTCATCCAAGAATAGAAATAAATTGATGCTGAGCTGGAGGCCTCCAAAGAATTGAAGACACTTGTGCTCTACAGTAACAAGAAGCTCTTGTCCTTTCCTCACAGAAATCCTAAGTAGGTCTGCAAGGACAATTGCACCTTTCATGATCCTAAAAATTGTAAAACCACATTTAATTATGTATTATATGTAGCTAAGCAGTCTATAAGTCATCTGTTCCCTCATAAGTAATCATGTAACAATGCCTTTTGCTATTTTCCAATAAATATCAGGCATTTTCAAACTGTCTTCTTAAAAGGTTGTCTGAATTCTTTTGTCTGTTGATGCTAACAAGTGCAAAAAACGAGTTTCCTTTTGCTTAAGATGCAATGACAACCATCTTTGTTTCCTCATTTGTGCCGCTCAGAAAGGTAATCTCAAATATGAACAAATGATATAAAAAAAATTTATTTTTTTTTTTTTGGCTAAAGAATACAGACTGGAAAGTTCTACAGCGAAATTACACTAGCTCATAAAACAGAACACAAGCAACGGGAGATTGATTTAAATATTTATTTTGAAAGTTTTGAGTTTTTTTTCATTTTAGAGAAAAGTCAAATTTAGTGCTGGCTCAGGAAATCTTCTATGCATATGAGTCATAACTATGCAGCTGATCAGTAAGAGAATCCCAAATGGAAAGGTGAACAAGAGTTCACACATTAGGTTTTTGCACACTAAGCACAAATAATTTCAGAAGAATATTATCTCTGGCTGAGGTTGTTTGCATCCCTTTTCTAACACTTCTCTTAATGCCACACGTGCAGCCTTGAGATTGGAATCAGCTCTGGGACTCTAAATTGCCACTTCAAATGCTGGAAAATATTGAAAAGAACCCTGTGATTGCTTATGCCTAAAGGGGTATTTTAGTTTTCCTTGTCTAATCAACTTTTTCTGGCTTCTAAGTACACATAAGTTGCTTTTTTACTCTGACAGTTTGCAAGAATATTAACAAGAGGACAGGAATGTATGGCAGAAGTTCCTTGTAAGACTAGAAGAAATAAATTATCTCAACTTACATAGTTTGAGGAACACACGGTTGAAATGCAGCCCATATGCAGGGTGATTATTTATAGGCATACAAATTATATTCAAAAAAGAGCCAGATGGCTTTAGCAACACATCTGCTGTCTTCAAGGCAGAACTTCTGAAGTAAACTTGGGACATTAACTCCTATTATAGAGCAGTCAAGAACCAGTAGGGCTACATTTGCTTTGTAGTCTGTAAGAGCTGTATCTTCCTACACAGAAGTTGAATTTAATCTGAAGTCAGCATCAAAGACAGGCTGCAATACTTTGCATTTTAACAGGGTTATCATGCTGTTACTAACTAAATGCAAGGCTTGGGAAGGTAGGTCACCACTAAGGCAGAAGCCAACCCTCACACATGCTAGGATAAGTGGTGATTACATAAATCTTTATGTCAGCTTGCAGTTCTGTGTATTTTGCACTAATTTTCAGCAAAGTCACAAACATTCGCAGTGCACGTTATTTTTCTTGTTTTACTTTAAGACAAGGTTCTCTTTTAACAAATAATACCGAGAGGCGATTGAAAGACATCTTAAACATAGAAATCAGAACCATGCAAGTATAAGATTCTGATTTATAATGCCAAGGGTGGGATGGGGGAGAAGTCAGACATCTACTAACTACATGCAAAATATGCATTTGAAAATGAGAAGACAAACTGGGAGAGAGCACTGGAAGCCCTCTTCTAATCCTCACCTGGACAGGCATAAGCTGTCACAAGCACTTGAGTTTACACCTACTGCCTCCTGCAGCAATGTGCTACTCTAAGTAGTACTATTGCTCATTTTTATTTGTATTCAGCTTTTCAGAGTCTTCTGCAGGAACAGTACTCCTCTCCTCCCCTGCTTATCCTACTTGTTATAAAAAGCAGCTTTAAAACAAACAAACAGAACATAAAAAAAAACCCAAACCAAACCAAAAAAAACCCCAACAAAATAAAAAACCTGAATTTGCCTCTTCTGCTAGAATGGATTCACTCCTCGGAGTGCAGCTTTGCCCAAGGCACTTTTGGATCCTGTCTATTTTTCTGGTAGCATAGATAAAAGTGGAAGCTTGATCCACTGCACCATGTGGAAGTCGCAGTGCAGGCAGTTTCCAGCCTAGGTCTTGCTAGAAGGAGGAGGAACAAGCTCTCTGTGCTCTTGTGCTGCTGCTGTTCCCAGCTGGGAGCTGGAGAGCAGATGAGTGCAGTGGAAGCTGTGCCTCCCCTGTCAGCATGTGCTGGGGGACATTCAACTGCATCAGCATCTCGTTGCTGGGATAGATAACTACAGCAGGACCCTGTTTTCCTGGCCTCTTGACCAGCCCACACTCTCTATACTCCTCCATTGGCAGGGTGGCCAAAGGCGGAATATACAGCAGGACCATGCTGCTCCTTTGTTCAGGGAGAACTTAACTCTCCTGCAAGACAGAAATGCACTGCAAATAAAATTCTGATGGTAATTAGAAGCATAAAAGTTAAAGCATATACAGATGCTTTTCCAAGTTTGAAAGTTTTCTTAAAATCTGAAAATTCCAGATTCCAATGCATTATCTTACCTCCATTAGGTAAGATTCTACTGGTATTTATGAACACTCTGTTTCCCAAATTTTTAAATGCTTCTGGAATGATTTTTAGGAAGGCTATTTTTATTATACCAAAAAAAACATTATCCTCTCTTTCCCTATGTATATAATTTAATTTTGTTAGGCTGTCTAATCTCACTGAGGCTCCCAATCATCCCAAATAAGAACTTGCTATGAGAGGGAGTGAATTTGACCTCTTTGAAATGCTAATTGAATTCCTTATCTGTAAAGCCAATATTTGTGTTGTATAGCTCAATGATGGAGGAAAAAATAATCCATAAGCCTGATGAAATGATAAAACGCGTTTGTTTAAGTCATTAAAATTAAACAGTACTTATTCTAGGTTCTTATTTCAATTCACATGAGATCTGAAAAAAATACAAAACAAATGCTGGAGTTCACAGGTCCCTGCAAAAATTCCACAGCAAGGCCCTTTCAGTCGAACAAAATCAACCCAAAACTTCAGCGCTTACGTGCATATTATTCTCAACAGCGATATCATCAGTGTGACTCAGACTATTCCAAGCGAGCCACCCTGGCAGAACTTTGTCCTTTAAACATCAAACACTGTCCTTTTTACCATTAAAATGCTGTGTCACAAACACACACACACAAAGCAAGTTGTCTTCCTGCTGCTGTTGGAAAGGAGTATCACTGATAACAGCAATTCTGGAAGTTAATACAAGTTCCAGGACTGCTGGGGTTTGCAAATATCAAACCTCTTTCCCTGTGTAAGATGTTCCCTTTGTGGAGTCAGGGAACCACTGTGCTGTTACTGGCAGTAACTTCAGCTGTGCAGTGGTGACTGGGGAAGGGATTAGCTTTGGTTAAACACTGAACTGCTTTTCCTTTGGGAGACTATGGAAACATGCCAGGAGGAGTGATTCTTCAGAGTAACATTTGCGCTAATCTCTAGACCTGCTTGCATCAACTGCATGTGCCAGGCCTCCTCATCCCTCTGGGAAAGGAGTTTCCATGGGGCTCATGCTTCTCTTTTTAACATGTAAGACTGGGCTTTAACGGTGTTGGCTTCTTCCACCAGCCGTAAAAACAAAGATAGGAACAATGGGATTAGTTTGTTTGAAATCAATGGAGGCACATCCCAGAATTGCAGCTTTAAAGCCATTAGCAGGAGTTAGAAGTGCACAGTCTGCTTCTTAATATAACCACTATCATAAATCATGTGTGCTCAGCCATTCCTTCACTTCCTATATGGGGAACACTTCACAGCCATATGGGGAAGAGGAAAAACTGGCTGCTGTAGGCAAACTCTTTCTGGTTGGGCCAAACCACTGTTCTGTGCATTTTGGGTGCACACAAACCAATTTCTGTGTGACTTACCCATGGTTAACTCCTGGTGACATAGTTAAAATGTAAAAACAACATGCTTATTAACGAGACAACTACAAAAAAGGTTATTTCCTCAGAAAATTACTAAGTGTTACATTTGGATGGTATAATACATATTTGGGGAAGGAATGAAGATGACTTGGATGCTTACTAGGTTTCCTGTTCAAGAAATACCTAATAAATCATGTGAGGGATTATTTTCCTGTGAAAATATTATATTAAATAGAAGTAAGTGGAAAATCTTGCTGTTAAAGCCATCTGTTTCCCTCCCTCCTGCTCACAGAAGCCACACATGCATGTGCCTGCATGAAAAGAAGAGAATGGATTACATACAGATAAGTATTTGGAACTAGAGGATTCATTGAGTTGAAATTAATTTTAGATGCAGTGAGATGGTGTCAGCCAGGACCAGATCTTTGCAAGTCATGGAGTGAACAGCACCGTGTGTGGAAGAACATAAGTGAATTTTCTTCTTGACCTTAGGCTGAAGTTAGTAAACTTCTGAACAACTACTGAAATCCCTTAAAAGATTTTAAACTGTTGTAAATTCTAAATATGCAGGCAAATCTTTTAATGAAATGACTATCACTGTCAAAAAATGAAGTATATGGACCAGCAAAATACATACTTCAGGGGCTCTGTATTATTTGCAAAGGTAAATAACAAAAGTGATTGCAGAAGGCTGTATTTAAGGACTGTTTTAAACTAAAAGGGTCTTAGATAGTCACCTGCATCTATGGAAAGTATTCAAGTGCCGATGAGCAAAGAAACATCTGTGGCAATAATCACGAAAAGATTAAATGATGGGATTTTTAAGGTATAAATGTAAATTTACCACATGGCAACTAATCGCACTGTATGTGGTTGGGTTTCTTTGGACACAAATGTAGTAATTCCCTGGAGACATTAACTATAATAATAATTTAATTAATAGGGTGGAAGATTAGAAATGGGGGTGGGGTGGGGAAAATAAACAGTTTTCTGGTTGCTCTTTTTTATGAGAATTGAAACTTTTTAGCACAAAGCTGTTTGGAAGTAAGAAGCAACCCTGATGTTTTACTACTTAAATTACCTTGAAATCTTGTGCAGCAGATATTCAATCTGGGCATAGAAAAATGAATAGATGTACATAAATAATCACACTAAAATTAAAATCCATTAAAAATCAGTATATTTCCCCTTCAAATAGACACTCTAACCAACAGTCCTTGCCATGGACAAAAGGAGAAGAACAAGTGTTTACTGAGAGCTTCTGAGCTTCAGAAATTACTCCAGCTCAGGGGAAGGTTCTCAACTCAACATGCACAGTCCACTCAAGTCTCCAGGTGAAATTTAGGTGTTATAAATGTTCTTATTTGCAAAGTACTCAATGAAGTAGCATGAATCCCTGCTAGGCAAAACCACAGATCTGTAACCCCACTTGACTTCAGGTCAAGTCAAACAAGGTCAAGGGCAATATTTTGGATGTTGGTGTAATTTGAATAAGATGGGTTACAGATGTGAGAGTTGGTGGAGAAGCACAGGGAGAGATGCTGAAGCAGAAGCTCTTTGGTTCCCCCCAGAGATAACACTACATGCCCTAGGGAGTTTTCTTACCTCCTGCTGAACATCTACCAGTCTGCTCCTACCCTGTACTAATTGGAAAAATTATCCTTTTACAAATGGACAAATAAAATTTTCATCTATTTTCTTCCTAGTGTTTAGTTTCCAGAATAGGCTTAATATTTCACACTCTCTTCTTCTTATATATATTTATCTTTCTATTGTTTTGAAATTTGTTGTGCATTTTAAAGTGTTAAAGATCACAAAATGTAGCATGTTTTGCTCACAAAGACTTCATTAATGAAATAAGCACCAGGTTAAAGCAGATCACAGAACTGTTACTTCCTGAAATCTAATTTCTAGTTTTGTTTAACCTCTACAACGTTACTGAAGCATCACTATCATATAAAATCTAATCAAATCATTCCAGAAGGGATAATATTACGTGCAAACAGCTCAAGATTGAGAGCAAGAATAATAATACTGATCATAATCTGCCACTCCCAAAGACAGATTAAAGATCAGTAGTAACTGTTCAGTGCTAAGAATTGAACTCATTTACAATACAGATCTCCACTGAATACAAGCCATCATGCATAATAAGTTTACTGTCCTTTCATAAATATGTAAAGCTGATATAATGTTGTGACAGTTTTATGCTTTCTTTCAGTTCTCTTTAATAGCAGGCATAAAAAAAAAACCCATGAAAAACTATCAGTTTTAATAAGTTCTGGAGATCGTCCAAAGTGAGAGGAAGAAAAAGTAATAGCGAGGTTCTTGGAGAAGAACTAAAGGCATTAAATAAACCAGGTAAAAAATTTGCCTCAAATAAATTAAAAAGGCAAAATTCAGCTTGAAATTAATACTGAAGCTAAACAAACCCCCTGAGTGTTGCAATGTGTTTTTACGCTGGAAGGCTGGTGGAATAAGGAAGTTGCTGCCTCTACAAACTCACAATCACACCCAATTATTTCTGCTACAAGTCCATGACCTGTAGATTTCAACTGGAGATAGGTACCCATCCTTCAACATCCCAAGCTGTATGAGAGATGGACTTATTTTGCTCTGTCAGTTGTGGAGCCAAATTTAAAGCCTCAGATCTCACTGCCTTCCACTTTGGAAAGCTAACATTAATACCACACATTGTTATTACTTCCTTCTTTTCTTTAAGATGAATGCAGAATTAACCTCTCTAAATGGTTTGATTATCTCCAACAACAAATCTGAGGCTAATAATTTACAGTATTTTACCAAAACTTTTCTATTAACAAGCAGACCACAGGGCACATTTCTCATGTGCAGTTCTCCTCAAGAAGTTTTTCATTCAGCAAAAGTCCCAGGAGAGAAAAGTTATGGAAAAAACAACTGTTTAAGAACTCTTCAGGGCATAGTCACAGCTTAATATAAGCCAGTCTCCAGGCACTTCAGGTTGCCTTCCCCTGAATATATTTTCAAGGCAGAGTACTCTGGGTTTTTGCTGTGGTTGTTTAAATGTAGCTGAACAAACCTGGTAAAATATAATAGAGTCCAGATGCATTACTCCTGCTTTCTGAGAAAATGCACTGATATTATAAAGTGTCCTTCATCTTTTAAGGTTTTATGGTGTTCTGGCCTCATCCATCTCACTTTGTGAGAAGGAGGTTACTGGTTACTGGCTAAAAAAAAAAAATACTTAAAAAGCCCCTCTTTGGCAGTGTCTGCCCAGAAGGCTTTTGAACTTCCATAATTAAACATACACACAAAAGTCACAGACAGCAGTGCTCTCAGTACACATTTGCAATACATACTGCAATTCATTGGGGTCCATCTTCCACATTGCCAAAAAAGTGGGGGAGAGAGGGACTGAGTAGACAGAACTCAGGTTTTGTCAATTAAAATTGCAAAGGACAGACCCTGAGTTCCTGCAGGCTGATGATATCCCATATAACAGGCACAGCAAAGCTCTTACAAATCACAAGTGTTTCCTCCCTGCTCGTGTCATAACACAGGCAACAGCAGATTGATGAGATTTTACTAAAGGCTACTCCCCTCTCCTCACAAGTTCCTTGGATTTGCTTATTTGACTGAATGACTAGTGAGTACCAGGATCCTGGTTTTCTTTTCAGTCTGAGAAAGATTTTGATTCAAAGATGAGATACTATTTCCAAATACCTTTATCATTAAACAATCAGTCCTTTGGCGGAATACGTGGAATATGGAATTTCACCGTCATGAGAAGAAAAGGCAGTTGTCCGTCAGCAGCACAGCTCCAGCTCCAACTTTGTGAAGGATAGTGTGTCTCTAGGTTTGTAAAGGTGGCAGGCAGACCTAGAGCTTGGGCTCAGATAATTGTGCTTCCAGGGAACCAACGTGAGGGCAAAGGGAAGGGCTTGGGGCAGGCAGAGGGGAAAAAGAAGATGGAGCAGTTTACACCAGAACACAGCAAAGCCTTGGGGCTTGTTTAGAACCCTTGGCTGGTTTTCAGTAGCTCCTTAATGCCTCTCTATTGCTCTCAAATTATACGAAATACACTGAATTGAGAACAGTTTAATGTATTTTAAGTATACAGTGCATATTTTTTCCTCTCTAGAGTGGGGTAGATCTCATCTAGCCATTCTGGATGAGCTGAGGGAGGAACTGACAGCACAAAGCACCACTAGAGGAGAACACGGATCTGTACCTTGATTCCAAAGAGGAAAAAAAAAAGTGCCTGTACTTCCACTGAGGAAAGGAGACTTAACATCTGCATTCCTTTTAAATCAAAGCTGACATTTTCAGGGCAGTGATTGTACAAAGAACCATCAAATGAAGGGGGGGAAGTAATCATAGTCCTTGCTCAAAAAAAAAAAAAAAAAAAAAAGGCAAAAGAAAAAAGGAATTACTTTTGTGGTCTCAGTCACTAAGAAAACTCATTAACTTGTATAATTTAATTGTATCCAGCTGAAGTGGTAAATATCATGATAGATTTTTTTCTTATGGGTCATTACTTGTGTGGTTAAGTGATTACAAAGAGAGATATGAAGCCTGTGGTGGTATTTAGCTTTTAAATATTGAATTTCCTTACACCTCCAATGCAAAGTGGAAAAAGCTGATGTAGATTGGTTTTTTGGTTTTCAGTACAACACAGTTAAAGCACCACTTGCAGATCTTTCCCACACACTGTTCTGCAACATGATTATCAAATAAATATGTTTTCTTGGAGGATTTATTACCTATTAAGCACCATTTTTTCTCTTTTGGTTTTGCTCGACAGATAGTAAAATTCTTCTGCAAGAGGAGGGGAAGGTTGTTTTGAAAACCTAGGACTCTGGATACAAAGAAGGGCAAGATATTAGAATAATCTCTTGCAGTTCATAGTCCCTGTTTTAATTGAAGACTTATCAAAATCAAACTAGAATAATACTCTGTCTATATTCATCTTTTAAGGATATACATTCCTAAAATAGACAGAAGAGGGAAAGCATAGAAATTCAAACTAGTAAAAAAACCCACTACCTATGATTTCCTTCCATCCCTTATTTATCAGGCAAACTGATAGATGTGAATGAGCAATCCTGAAAAATCACACGTTTCTTTGGGTGAGAAAGTTGCCTCACCCTCATGCTATAGCAAAATATCCTCAATTGTTGCTTCTACAGCAGCTGCTGGGGTTATTTATCATTTTAAACACCAGCTTTGGTGGAAATACTGGGAATATTTGCCCTCCAGGACACAATGCAGCTAAAAGCATTTACAAGCATTTTCATATAGAGAAACGGTGACATGGTACAAAAAATGTAGTTTTCCCGTGTTAAAGCAGAACCCTGAAGTGGTAACACTTAAAATTAACAAACCCCACTCAAATATGATCTGCCTTTTTTTTTTAGTTGCTGTGGTGTATTGATGAGTTTCTAAAGAGAACCAAAGTTCTGTGAGAGAAAGAAGGAAGCAATCAGCTAAACTGTAGCTAGATCATAATTTATCGAAGAGCTAACTTCAATATAGGCTTTTTTCCCCAAAATTTTGATTTTACTTTCATTTGTACATGTTCAATTCCTACAAACATTGTCTAGGAGATAAATCTTAGAAGAATACCAATGTAATTAAAAAAAAATCCCAAACCCATCAAAATAAACCCCACAATCTCAACTTGTCTTTTAAAAGATAGAAGTAGAAAACTTTTTTGTTAGAGACTAACACTAGCAAGAACTGTACTAAGGGGGAATGGTTTCAAATAGAGAGTAGATTTAGATTAGATATTAGGAAGAAATTCTTCACCACAAGGGTGGTGAGAAGCTGGCACAGGTTGCCCAGGGAAGCTCTGGATGTCCCATCCCTGGAAGTGTTCAAGGCCAGTTTGGATTGGGCTCTGAGCAACGTGGGCTCTGAGTCTAGTGGAAGATGTCCCTGCCCATGGCATAGGGGGTTTGGGATTAGATGATCTTTGAGGTCCCTTCCAACCCAAACCATTTTATGATTCTATTCAATTTGCACAAACTCCTCAGCACAGCAAGAATTACTGCTCATGAGGAACCATAATTTCCACCTCCCTCTCTCCCTCTTTATTTTTCATTTGGAAGCAGCTACAACCAACTTGTGGAACAAAGATGTAACCTCATCTCTCATAAGAAATCACACAAGAAAAACATCAAAGTCAGTTTGTGATGAGAATCCTCCACAATGACCTGTTTGAGGCAGCACTTCCAACTGCTGGACAAAGACAATGCTAATTCAGTATTTCTTTCTGATACAAGAGTGGCTGCTAGACTGTAGCACTAAAATGAGAGTCTCCTGGGAACAAGTCCCCCTTGACTCTATTTCCAGCCTCTTTTCCCAGTGTGATTTGAAAGAGTCTTATGGATACTCAACAGTGCCAGTAAAGACTTCCTCTCACACTTGGTCCAGTGAAAGATTGTGCCTCTCAACTTGATTTCATCTAAAATCATATAATTTAACTATTCTTTCTCTCTCTCTCTTCCTTAATTTGGTGTTTTATTTTCTTAGAATCTGGTATTTTATTAAATTTTCTTCACTTTCTCTAGCATTTCCTCCTTAACAGAAGTACTTTAGCAATGTATCATGTTCGTTTTCGCTTACCTTTTTTTTTTAATTATTATTATTATTATTTGGTATATGTTTCCCATTCTTTCACTAGCTCATATTTCCATACCTGAATACACATCTTTCCTTGTTTCAGAATCTTAGAATAGTTTTAATTCATTATGGGCTTTTCTAAAACTTCCAGTGGGTTGGTAATTATGTCATACCCAGCTGAAACAAAAGAACTGAGTTAAAGAAAAACTCTTTTCTCTTGCTGCTGTATCACATTCCACCATCAAGAGGATATGAAGTGTTTTATGTTCCTCGATCTTGTCAACGCTCTTGGGTTGAGATGGGAGGTTAAAGGGAGGTGACAAGGTTAAATGATTTGACTAACATCCCAAATAAGCCCCGGTGTGATTATGAGCCTGCCTCAGCTTTCTAATAACATATGTAATGAGGGAGAATTGGAAGCTTCCCACACCAACAGCTCTTGCAGAAGTGATTTGTTTCTCTCTATACCCTGGCCACAAGAGGCATCCATATATTTCTTCTAAGAATATTGTCATGGCCCACTAAATTACCCCTGGGCAGTGCTATCAGCGGTGTTCCACTTTGGCCCTTTATTTCTTTCTGTGACATTACTCCGCACAAGGGTTACTAAAAGACAGATGAAGTAGCAGTAGATGGGTCTCTAGGGAGTGATATATAGTAGGTGCATAATAGAAAAAAGTGAGGATGGTGTTGTAACAGGAATTTTCATTTCTTTCTCCTCATTTCCAGAAGAAATTCTAGGCATTGGAAATTTATTGTGCCATGGCTATCAGGTTTATTTTTTCTTAGACTCCAAATTCTTTTCAGGGAACTTGACTCCTAATAGCCATATACTTTTTTCTCCTCCATTTTATTTTCTCTTTCACAGTGGCAAATCAAAGGGGATTAGGGTCCTCTTGATAAATTCTCTTGTCATCATACCAGACAGTATTTTTATTGAAATCAAAGTCAGACAATGAAAAATATGTCAAAAATTGTACTAGAGCACAATGTTGCAGTTTGACCAGCAACAAAAGCAGCTATTCCAGCAGCTAAGATGTTGGAGAAATGTCTGGCAGCTTTTAATGTGGGTGTAAAAGTTGTCATGTGAAGTTACTTTCGACCTGATGGATTTAATGGTTCCTCAGAGCCATCATGGTCTATCACCTCTATGAGTATTAAGGGACTCCTAAATCCATGGATAGATAATTTCGCTGCCACACTTGCACTGTAAATCCACATCTTTAAAGCCTTCATTAAATTTGTACAGTCCATTTCTTAAGTGCAATTAACTGTGCATTTCTTAAGAAAAGTGGTTGATTTGTTTCCATCTCCCGTAGACCCCATTATTTCCCATCGCCCTTGCAGAAATGAGAATCTCTCTCCTGAAACTTGTTTAAAAGCTTATCCAATTGTTGGGAATTGGAAATTGTTTATAACCTTTGCTCTCCACCTCTATCCCTCCTGAACATGGAACAAAGACAATCTCCACAGCTGGATCCTAGTTTGGCTTAGCTTAGCATGGCAAGGTTTGTGAAATTCTGATGTAGCTGTTGGACACATCAGTTTGTGGACAGACTTGTCTCACTGATTTATTAAATCTTGCACCAGATTAATTTGTTTCAACTGTGACAATATAACCAATCCATTTTATCCACTATTACTACTGGATTTATAAAATTTATAAATTTATAAAAACTAATAAGAAGCATGGAAATCTGTGCATTCTGATTCGTCAGACCGTATCATCATCAAAGCTGAGGAGACCACACAAAAATCATCCCAAAATAATTATTTCTAAAAGTTACTGAATAATCACTCGAAAAATACTACTAAATTTCTCCTGTGGCAATAAAAATTCTGAAGTAAAGCTACTGTGTTGGTTAATGCCCAATGATGTATCTTTTAAAGTTGGTTAAACCTGCACACAACATAAATTCGTGATTAAAACAGCACTAACAAGATGTTCATTGCTTTATAATATAAACCAGTGTTTTCAAGAAAACATTATTTGCACAAATACTTTTCATTACAGCGGTATAAGCTTGCATAACTTGCAACACCTAATGAAATGAACTTGGATGCTCTAAATTCTCCCTGCTCGGGAAACACCCTGTACCTTCAGAATCAAGTACTCACACAGCATGTACAACTATCTCGTGTTGGTTTTGTGGAAGGAAGTTAATTTGACTGCATGAATAAAATAACTTACTTTCTTAATTAGACGTTTTAATCAGAGATCCATTAGCTAATCAGAGCTAATCAGTGTTTCATCAAGACTGTAAATAGGCAACTTGGGATAAGATGGTCAGGACTCACAGGCTTGCATGCGTAATAGGAAGCTGTGGATATTATTTGAAGGTTTATCATTGAATAAGGCCCTAAAAGATTTTAATAATTTTGATACAGAGAAAAATTGGAGAACAAGACAAGTTATTCCTTCTTCTCTCCAGCAGCTCATTACAATAATTTTTGAAAAGGATATATGAGAGAGAAAATTAGGATTCTTCTCATAGTAATGCCTGGCCCCCTAAAAGTAAGTGCTAGAATTCCCACTAAGGCACTGTTGGGAGGTCAGTCACCAATAGTACATTGGTATTTATGTTTAATCTGGGATTTTTAAAGTTTCAGCTCTATCTGAATCTCTGCAAATGCCAACAGAGCATTCACAGTACTCTTTTCCAAGCTGGGCACCTTTTTACTCACTGCCTCCTCAGATTTCTTACGTAGGTGGTTGCCAGTATCTTTGGGAAATTAGTAAAATCAAAAGAAAAACTAGGCTAATAATAAGAAAGTAGTTTGCTTTATGGATTGCCAGATGAAATACTTACAACTACTTAAGCACCAAACTGTATCACAATGTCCAAAAAACAACTGTACAGTTTTGAGCATAAGACAACACATTCTCAAGAGTACTACTGGAAATAAAAAAATTGTACAATTACATGCAGTAACGTGATGCTGACATAATTCTGCACAGAATTACTCCATAAAGTCAGGTTTCCTATTTTTCACAAGGCAGTCCTTAATAACTGTGACCTTAAATGTGATTATAACTGTGTTGTTGTCTGGCAAACACAGTTCTTTCCTCCTCTGATACCTTAGGCTATCCAGGAACAGGATAAAAGAGACAGCATAACAATTAGGTGATCAACCATATGCATGAAAAGACCTACTGTGACTGTTTCATATTCAGCTATCTCTTAGAAACTTGCCTAAAATCAGCATTTGTTAATTCCCCCCCCCTTTTTTTTTTTAATTGAAATTTAAAATATCAATTAAAATTGATGCCAGAACTAAATCAAGTAGAATAAAAATTTCCAGGAAACTGGAAGTTCTTTTGATGGTAAAGAGGGAAAAGAGAGCCAAATTAATCTGCTCCCTGGCATGAGATAAACTGAGCAAAGCGAAGATTTTACCAATTTTCCACTCTCTTGGGGATCAAAAGGAATGCTGTAATATAGAAGGGGGAATTTGAATTTTTTCCTCATCACCAATGTACAGTTGCATTAGAAAAAGTACTGGCATTTAATACTGAAGTTAGTATTTGCAAACTAAAAGAAATCTAGTTACTTCAACAAGATGCCATATGGTCTGTGCATTTGTGCTGTGCCAAGTTGAAAGAGTATTTTCTCTACTTCAGTGGAGGCCAAATAACTATGTTGAGTAGCTCAACATCTATATTGCTCAAATCCTTCACAGAAGTTCTCATTCACCAGATAAAATTAATGGAAGACAAAGGAAATGATACAGAAGCTGAAAGGAAGAGGAAGTGGTCATAGCAGAAAGTCCTCATCAGTTAGACCTCTGACACTCCAGGAAAATGTTCCAGTCAGTCTGGCTACAAGTTGTCCCTGAACACCATAGGAAGTGGTCCAAAGGAGCAGGGCTTAGCCTCCTCAGTATTCCACCACGTAATATCATTTTTTTTTTCCTTATAAGGTTATAAATATCTAACATTATTACCTGGACTTTACTGAAAGGTAAAGCACTATAATACCACAGCATTTCAACACTACAGACATATTATGTACTCTTCTGGAAGATAGAGTGAATACCAAAAAAATTACTTAAACAGTAACAAGGAGACTGACAGAGGGAAGTAATGACAGGGAAAATTGAGGTCTAAATTTAAAGGTTCATTGAATTTTCCTCAGAAGAAAAACCTTATATGTTGGGGTTTTTTTTTGTGATATGAGCAATTTTTCCAGTAGGAACTACTTAGGCTACTACTTCATTTAAGCTAACAAACACAGCCAAAAAGAGCTTTACAAGGACAACATGAATCAGATTTAAACTAATGACCTAGATAAATCTTACTAATCACTGGAGCCACCTAGTTTCAGCAGTCTCATTGAGAAGAAGCATCTTGCCCTCTTGTCTGAGAATCTTCCTGGACAGCTGGAAAGCATCATGCTTTATCTGCAAGTTTCAAAAACTGCACAGCATATTTGTATTTAAAGGACATCAGTGTTGCTGTTAATCAGACTTTGTGGCCTTGCTCTGTGAAGAAATCCCTGGAACTGCTCCTAGTCCCCTTTCCTGTCATATTAGAAATGTTGACTTTCTTAAAGGTAAGGTGGGAAATGATATCCTGCAATGAATGGGGAAAAGTACCTATTTCTATCTGTTCAGATGGACTGCTAATTCACCTGAGAGTGAAACAGAAGTAATCTAGATTTGATAGGTTTTCAAAACCAAGACATGTGAAACATAAGTGTTCAGAGAAGAAAAGACAAACTAACCACAAAATCTAATGCAAGGAAATAAAATTCCTCCTCCAGCTCTCCTTTCCAGTGGTGATAGATCAGTGATTTCACACATGCAATTCTCTTTTCTCTCCCAGCTCCAGCAGTACATCTTACCCTCAATCTTTCAGCTTTCTTAGCAAATGGGGAAATGCAGTACTTGCACGAGGAGAACCCTTTTGATCCTTAAAGGTGATCAAATATAGATCTGGCTAAGAGGCTCTTTAAGACGGATGACACTAAATACTACACACCTCTTATCCACTGTTCTTCCATCTGCCGATGGCCGAGGGAATAGGCACTTCTCTAATGAGTGTGGATCAAGTCAGTCTAATCCGTATACTTATCCTCTCTGTACTTGGGTATTGCATTATAGCACATGAGAAGATGAAAAGAGACTTAGAAACAGCTCCAGTTTGTTATACCTCATTACTTGGAAGCACCCAGCCTTTCCATCTCACCACCTGATGACAGCAGACACTACATTGCCTCCCCAGTAAGCATTAAATCAATAAAGGCTCACTGGAGCTGGCCCATTTTACCTTAGAGATCTTCTCTGACTCAGATACATGCTTCCTAGGTTGCAATCCCCAGAAATAAAATATCAATAAATAACCCGAGTTGTAGAACAAGATTTAGAAATTCCTTGGCAGCAGAGACTGCTGTGAGTTCCACTCGTATTTATGGTTCCAAACCCACAAAAGCCTGGGCATATTCCAGCATCCCTGCTTCAGTAGGACTCCCCCGGGCTCAGGGGGAGTGCCGTTAGGCAATCAATTTCATGGCTGGAATCTCAATACATATAATTTAAACAAAATAAAATTAAATTGATGGGTCACCAGGTCATTTGGAAAGAGCGCTTTTCTGACAGTCAGTCCAGCCTGCTTTTTCTTTGCTACTACAATCTCCACCCTATAAAGTTAGAGTCATTATCTGTGTTTGTATTTTATTATGTATGGTCCCGAGCTAGCAGTGAATTCTCTTCAAGGGTTATCATTATAAAATATTACAGTGGTGTCTGGTTGTGCAGCTACAGTAAAGTGTCTTATCATGTTCATTCTTAGTCCCTGATTTCACGGTTTTCAAAACTAAAAATAAAAATGAGGTCTAGGTTAGAAGTTAGCAAGCCAAACCAGAGACTAAAAGAAATATTTTATTTTAAGCGCAGCTGATAAAATATGATTTCCCCCTTAACATATCCAGCCCTTTTGTGTATGCATATATAGATATGGAGATGAGATGGACTTTTTTCCCCCAGACCCTTTTTGTCATATTATCTTTGGAAGACTGGTTCGCTTTTTTAAAACAAACTGGAAGTGAGATTAGTTTAAAATATGTTAGCTAGTTTTAAATGAAAAATAAACTAAGGCAGACAGAAGAGATATCAAGGGTGTTTTAACAAAAGTATTCTCAAGATATTCTATCCAACACATCAATTTATCTGAATTTTTGGCCCTCAGACTCCGTATAAAAGTTTAATGATTAAAGATTTTTATATTCAAGTCTTAAAAAATGCTGTTCAAATATGAAAATAGATTATTTCAAAGAAAAGTTTGAGAATACACAACACTGCCAAGTTCCCTATGTTATTATGCAGCACTTAATATTCGTGTCATTGTTTTCTAAATAATATGAGGCACCTTCTTGTGTTCCTCACCAGCTAAATCTCACACATTCCTTGATATTTTAGCAGTAATTTATTTGAAATTTGCTTCCCTCAACTTGCAAAGAAATACTGCATCAAAGGATGTGTTTCAAAGAATCCATTCTAAGAACAATACATTGAGATTAGGCCAAACATCTCTCATGCATAATGCAACTCTGATTAGAATTGTACATAAAAGAAGACAAATAATAGCTATGTGTTTGTAACAGGTATTTTTATATATCTAGTAAGTAAAGATCAGGTAATAAACATATGCCATTCACTCTTTTTAGTGTGATACTAATACATGTTTCTCCTGTTGCAGAGCAGTTGTTCCAAACCAGGATAACAAAGTTTAACTACTTCCAACAACATTAAATTCCTACCAACACATAAACTAAGAAAATAAGAGTAAACTTTCCTACTTCTCTAGCTGACAGCAAAAGGTCTGAACAGATTGAAGCCCCAATTCAACACATGTCCAAGTATAGAGAATGGCCTTTCAAGCCCAGCTCCTTTGGACCCAAAAGCTGCCTGAGTGAGGAGGGGAACACAGATCAATGAAACAGCAAACATTCTTGGCAATACAGCCTAACCACTAATGCAAGTTTGAGAAAGATATGAACTAAGAAACATTCCAGATAAGCCAAGACCATTAACTTGAATGTCTTATGCAGCTCAGTTTCTTTTTTATGAATGGCCAAGACTGCAGTGCTATTGGCTTAATGCTGAGAAAATATTTGGTCTGAACTGAGAAACAATTCATACCAAGTAATGATTGAGTAGTGAATACTTTTCCTGAAATACTGAATCCCAGATTGTTTATACCCTCATAAGACTATAAACAAAACTAACAACTAGTATGAGGCTATTTGCAGAAGGCAAAGCGTTCAGGGCTCCAGCAGTGCTCTGTCCAAGCAGACTTGGACAATGTGCTACACATCAGTATTCCCTAAAAGCAGCACTGAAAGCAGCACCAGCAGGAACTAAGAGAACAGGTTAAAATACACATTTTGTAATCTTTTGTAATCTAACTTTTAATTATTCAATAAAAATTCAAAGTAGGAGACTAATAAAATTTATCAGTAGGTGTTCTTATCAATGAGCAGAGCTGTGAAGCCTGCATGATGGTCTATCAATAAACCAAGAGACCTGAAATCTTTCATTAAGTTGAAAGAAGAAATGTATTTCAATCAAATACTTGTATACAGTAGGTTGATTTCGAGGGTGAACACAGTTGGGGCTGAAAACATTACAAGTGATAACTAATTTTCAGCAGAAGCCTGTGGTGCAAAGAGAGACAAAAGTAGAAATTAATCAGTTTTCATGGCAGATAAAAGGTGTCTTCCCAATCTTTACTAGAGAAATGAGCTGGATGACTTAAAAAAACCCTGGGTTTATTACCCCAACCACATACCTCCCACACAAAGGAAACTCATTTTGCAATGCTTTTTACTTTCACTTACTTGTGCATGCTTACACATGTGCACACTGATAAAAGTTCTTGCAATATGATATAAATGATATGAATGTACAGATCAAGCTTGCAGATAAGTGAGTTTTAATTCACAGTGGACTCAGTGACCAAACGCATTTCAGTATAAATTCAAGATGTTCATGAAGTTACATGTAACCCTCCATGGAAGAGTGAATGTATCTTATGTTTCACTTGTTTCTGTCTCACTATTTTCTTACAGTACATAAGTATATGCATCACTTTGTAAATGGGATTACCACCTTACACAGAAAGTTCACTCAAGATCACGATTTCTTTTAATTAGGATTTTGAATTAGAAATAAGTTCAAGGGCACAGTTCAAGTGTTTAGAGTCAGGGTAGAGGAAAACATAGTAAAAAAGATTCATGTGCTTTTAGCCTTCAGACCTTTAACATCACAGTAGTAATTCTCCATTGCTAAAATGTGATTTGAAGAGATGTTAAATGCTCATGGGAAACTAAGAGAGACACTTTACTTTGTTCTCAAGACTCAAATGCAGTACTAAATAGTGCACTGAGACTTCTCATAATTTATCCCTAGAAATTAGAACAGGAAAGAAATTAACTGAAAACACCCAAGAAACAAGCTGAAATTATTACTATGAGAAAGAGCATAAACATTATTGTTCTCTCACTCTTCTCACTTTTTTTTAATTTTTTTTTTTAGGGCTGTTCTTGCGCCTGCAACCAAGAGTTAACATATATGCCATGAGTGAGCTATATCAAAATATTGCATTAGGATGACATTTCAGATTGCTGTACAGCTCTTCTAAAGTGATTAAAGCTAATTCTAAGAAATCAGAGTAATAGCTGCTATTAAAAACCGAACTCAACTCCTGGGCTTCCTGGAAAGTTTGACATGACAGATATCTGCAAGACATTAATAATACAGAATAGAAATTAAGAGACCTCGGATCTGTTCCTGGCTGTGATATAAATTATTTGTATTCTCTCAGGAGCAGGATTAAACTTCCGACTATTTGGGGCAGACCTACATGGAAGGATGCAGATCTGTGTGAGAGCCGGGGAGCACGGGCAAGGCCAATGTCTGACCACGGCACCTTCTAAGGTAGACATACAAGAATTCCTCACCTGCAAAAATGAGGAAAAGCACTTGCTTCCACGTAACCCATGAAAGCCTCGAAAAACATATGCTCATGCATACATTCAGGCTGTGGAGCGTGTGTGCGCTCCTGTGAATGCTGTGGCGAGGTTTTCCTTTAAAGAGCTTCAGTCTGGGAATGCAGCCAAGCCTGGCATAAATCTGCACAGCTCGGTGCTGAAAACCAGCTCGTGAGAGGAGCGGAGGAGTGGCTGCCTCCAGCCATCCTTGCAAGATCCACCTTGTCCCCAGCCGAAAAATTGTTGATTTGCCTTCACAGATATCGCCAAGAGCACGGGAACAGAGCAGGGCAGTTTCCAAAACAGCACATGGATGAATGCATTTTTGTCCTCTGCTGAAATGATTATTGCTTGCAAATTACATTCATCCTACTTTTTCTTATTTGGGGATATTTATATAGGAGGTAAAGGTCCAGGGTGCTAATTTTAAGGAAAGCCTTTCCCAAGAAAATATAATAAAGTTTCATCAAAAGTGCTTAAAAAAAACCAACCAACCAAAAACCCCCAACTTATATCAATGCTGAAATTATTTTCTTTGCTTTCCTATAAGTGTTGTCCCTAAAATTAACAACATCTTAACAGATGCATTGGCATTGGATTAGTTCCTCTAAGCATTTCCTTCCAAGCAGCATCTTCTCCCAAATTCAGATAACCTTATTACTTATTTTGGGTGTGTGATTTTCGCAAACTTCTGAGCCAAGACATGGTTATACCAGAGAAGCAACTTTACAGATGGATGTTGTTAGAATAATGGCTGCAGCACAAGTTCTCTGTTTCGTTATGAACATGACCTGATTTGGGGGAAATTCCTGTTTTACCTTCAGGGAACATAGAAACATCAGGAATTCCTGCACCATGACTGTTCTCTGCTAGATGCAGCAGCAAATGGTTACAATAAAGAACCAAACAAATTTTGTTCTAATTTTCAGGCAGGTTATTCCTGCATTGCCTGTGTACTAGAAAATGGAAATGAATTTTTGAGTCATTAACACAAACTAACAAACATTCTTACACCACCTATCTATCCTT
Organism: Myiotriccus ornatus; assembly: GCA_036023395.1. NCBI lineage: Eukaryota > Metazoa > Chordata > Aves > Passeriformes > Tyrannidae > Myiotriccus > Myiotriccus ornatus. Next base: position 10,190,475 of record JAYRBT010000001.1, read on the forward strand.
TCCATATGCTACTATTTACTGTAAGCATCCATTCAGGAAATCTTTGAAAATCTTCTATAAGCATGCCAGTAAAAAGATGGATATCACCCATTCCCTGGACAAAGATTCAAATGTATACCAAAGGTATGCAAGTTAAACAAACTACTCCTCCTTATGAAGCAGTTCTTCCTAACCTCCCATGCAGCACACCAGTGGAACAGTTTCAGTCCCTAAATCCTGACTCATTCTTTCCCCATTATCACTGGTGGATAGCATGGATACAGTTCTTTCTGACAGTGCAAAGGTTTTGAATCTGAAACACAAAGTTAGCAGAGATCCAAGGGCTGCAAGCTGAAAAATTAGATAAGCTTAGTTTGTAAAACAGTTAAAATCACAATAAACAATTTCCTAGAGGCATGACGGCAACTGAAATCCCCAGAGTCGTTGTCTTCCTGTGGATATACTTGGACTACACAGGAAGTTATTGGCTGATGAAAAAATTCCTCTGTGAAATTATATAGCCTCTGCATTGCAGGAAGTTGTCAGCATTATCAAATTGCTCCCTCTGACATGAATAATAAATCTGTGATTCCACAAAACAGTTCAGTAAAGTCACTTATATTTTTCTGAGTTTTATGAGGAACAGATTTTCTCTGACTTTGTGTTAGGGTGTAAAATACTCCATTTATAAGTTCTGCTATAACAAAACCAAGAGTTTTCATTACTGTGTTGAAAGTTGTATTGTAAGCAAGGAAATCAGCCAACAGACAGATTGCTCAATCTACTTCCTCTGAACGCAGGGAGCATCCCCCTCATTGCCATCATTTTGGGATAAGGGCTCTACGTGGTGTGTTGGGGGCATGGCCACACACAACCCTTCCCTCAGTGGGGTCTCAGTCTTCCCCATGACAAAGGAATCCATGGGAATCCAGCATTCCACTTGTTTAAAGCAGAATTCATACAGAGCCTTGGGAGCTGTACTGAACAGGGTAGTTTTATTTTAGTCAATTATTCACATAAGAAACACTTCTATAAAGTTTGTCAAGAAACAGATTGCAAACATGAAAATTTAATCTACCAAATTTCTTGAAGAGCACACACAGAGAGAGAGAGAACTGATTATACTTTCTTTTTTGAAAATGTGAAGCTAACCACAGGAATTTGTAAAATATTTGTGGAAAGAACTATTATGTACTTGAGAGTTCCACCAACTGGGAGAAGCAGAGAGAAGACACTAGGCAGTGAGAATGATTTACTTTGCACATCTACTTGCAATCTCACTTTAAAAAAAAAAAAAACACACAAAAAACAAACCAAAATCCAAAGCCTCCCCAGGGACTGATTTCCATTACACCATTAAGAAGATTTTATGTGATTAAAGGAAGATGAGAAGCTTTCAAATTTCTCCTGAAAACAGAAGTCAGGTCTAAAAACCATACTGACAATGAACCAGACAATTTCCATGAACCAAGAATCTTCACTCATAAGTAACAAAATAAATAGCACAGGCAAGGCAGCAGGGAGGTGGTGGTCAAACACCAGTACCCCTTTTACTGCTGGGAAAGCTTAAAAAAGCATCTTTACCCATACTGTCTTCCATGCACTTCAATTCAAACCCTACCCAAGCAGAAAATATTGGTGAGGTTTTATATTATGATTTCTACGTCCTTTATTTACTTCCTATGAAACTATTGCCAGTTTCTAACTTTCTTCCAAGCTCCAAATTATTTCAGAATGGGGCAATCTCATTCAGAAAATGATGCTTCTTTTCAAGAGCTCCACATGTGTGCAAGTTCACACAAGCTTAGTGGATCCAGCTTCAAATTCATTTTTCAAAGTGACAGATAAAAGGAGCACGTATGGCTCACATGGAAAATGACTGAGAGATTTGAGGGCATTAACTGGTAAGAGAAGTAACATTTTCTGAAGATGGTTGCAAGATTGTCAGAGTTACATGACATGATATCCCCTTATCCCTACTATTAATCGTGATTGGAAACCAACACGATTTTTACGGAGTTATGTTGAAATACAAGATGCTCCTGGACTGTGTTGTCCTCCCAATCATAAATTGTCTCTCAAATCTCTTTAGTTTGCGATTTTGTTCGGAAAACCAGCAAAGGAGCTTTCATATTTGCCTAGTTTCATCAGACTCTTAGAGTACTAATTACAATATCTGCATCACATACGTAAAAGAAACAGAACTAAATCTGACATTATAAGGGAAAGGGGAGGCAGAGAGCATGATTTTGCCTATCCCACATCCTGTAAATAGAGAGGTCTCCCTGTATTGGGCTGTTCAGTTCTCCTGAGAGCATATTAAAAGTAATACCCAAGGAAAGCTCCCTGAGCTGGAATTCTATGTATTCCTTATACTACATGTAAAGGATTTTTTTGTACATTAACATCATTTGGTTTTTAACTCCTAACAGGCACCAACTTAATCCTGGTGAATGGCTTTCATTTGTGCTAAATTTATGGACTCATGGTGTTAGCTAAGCTGGACCTCCATTCTAACCTCCGAAGGGTAATTTGGAGCATTATTAAGATGCTAAATGATGATACCAAATACTTGGCCTTTCTAAAAGAGACACACCAAAAGTGGAGGTAAATTGTCTAAAATTGCTCAACATCAGAAATCTTCTCTGGAAATTATTGAATGAATTTTGCTAGCCTTTGAGTTAAATTGCCCTCTTGTGCCTTAAAACCCCCTTCGAAAAGAAAAACAAATATTTTGAGCAGAAACAGAGTTGGCCAAAAAACTCTGGAATTTTTTTTTCGGGGAGGGGGCTGAAGGGAGAAGGGAAGAACGGAAGAGGGGTGTATGTGTATATACAAACACAGTAATTTGGATGGGGGTGTTCTTTCCTTAACCTAAGGTGTAGTAATTTACTTGTCCATCTGGAAACAAACATCAAAGGACAGGCGAGACAAAGAAACTGAGAAACTTGATTTTATCTGAAGAGTCTGGTTACTCTTTGAATTAGCAGCCTAATTTATCTGCTAATTCCACTTGTTAATCAAAAAGCTGTCTCAAAGTCAGGCATTAGCATATATCATCAGTTTGTCAGCTGGGGAAAAAAAATAGTAAACCTTATTTCTCTCATATCACCAGTGTCAACTGAGCACATAAATCAGAAAAGATCTTATAATGTTCAAGAATATAAGAGAAAATATAAGGGGGAAAAAAAGGCATAGAACAGAGCACATAACTGAATTCTTGTAGTCACATGAGAATAAACTATATTCAGTTCAAAGCAATGTTTTTACTACTCATTTTTAAAAATAATAGAAAGTTTTGAGAGAACAAGCTATTTTTATGTTTGAAATACAATATTCAATCTGAAAAATACTGTAATTAGCTCTGCTTTCTTTAGTACTTATGGCAAGGAACTTGATGGCTCTAATCTGTATTTCTCCAAGTGCTCCACTTTCATCAGAAAGAAGCACCAAATTCTACTGCTCCCTATTTTTTGTTACTTAAAAAAGAACAACAACAACTAGTAATATCTGTGTTCATCACAGTTTCAAGTTAGATTCAGGAACTGTGAGATGGCCTCTTTGGATGCTCTGCATTATTTATTTTGAAGCCAAGAACAAATCACTCATCTAGGCAAGAGCAGATAATAGAGAGCAATAACGTGTTACTTGATATCCATCATGCTTTAGCACTGCTTTTAGTACCTTCGACACTGACACTTGTTGGCCCACCTTCAATATTTTAATCTCAACACGAATATACTGGAAAATGAAAGAAACCAAAGTGGGCTCTTGTATTATTATATTGTCACTGAGAATGTTTGGGTAACAGCTGGCCATGTGAGGGGCTGCTCTGACACAGTCCTGTGAAGGCAGCTGTAGGTTTTTCAGGAGCTCAACCTGCTGGTGTTATCAATACCACCTTATATATATAAGACAGCAAAACACAATATAATATATTTTTTGTGTTTGGAAGAACTAAAACGACAAGTAAACCATTTATCTGTCTCAATGTCTTCCTCAAGAAAGGTCAGTGGAATCAAGCATTTTTCTCTCCATGCTGTTCCTTAAAGGCCGAAGCAACTACAGAAAGGTATTTTCAAGATGTAAATCTCATCAACAGGGAAAATGAGAGTTCATCCCATGACCAAGTCAACTATATTCCCTGGATGGATGATAACTCTTAGGGATAACTCTCGGAATATTCTTAATGCCAAGAAAGTAAACAGTCACAGAGTTCAAATCTAATCTTCCTTACAGCACCCACTCTTTACAGTAAGATGCTACACATAGTAGATTCTCCCACACTCAGATAAGTGTGTGAAATTTAGATAATATCTTTGTTCAAGGTGTACTAAAAAATTCACAAATTCATTTTAACCTGAAACGTTTTCTGATAACTTCATCACAACGTGCCTATACGCACACCAGTATTTTAAAATTATTCTAGCTCATACAAGGATTAATGATTCGAATTCTTATCTAAAAATTATTTTTAATAGCCCTGGTTAGCAATTATTGCACTCTTTAAGATCCCCTAAGAAGTCAGCAGCCTTTTGATAGCAGATGGTAAATTGTATAATGAATCTGTGGAGATTTTTCAGTTCCTGTATATAATAACTACTATGTCCTTTGTAAATTAAGTGTAATTTCATAATCCTTAAAACTAAAATCAGTTAAACACACATTAGAATTCTGTACACATTGCTCAGTCAATGTAGTTTCGTTATTTTATGCTAAAAGTGCTACAAATTTCCTTTAAAAGCCTCTGTGCCACACTAACTTTTCTTGCATTTACTTAAAAAAAAGTAAAATAAAATAAAGAACACAATTACAGTACATCTTTACAGTTAAAGCATTTTTTTTGTTAAGGCTAAAGATTCTTAATTACACCAGAAAAGATGAGGGGCTGATGCACCTTGAACAAAGCAAGTAACTTTTTGAATGGCACAGTTCTGTAAACTTTAGCAGCTGACAGCTGGTTATGGGTGGCAAACACACTATCTACCTAAACTCTTGTACACTCTAAGAAAGGCTTTGTTTTGGTTAGGCAATGGGGAGAAAATTCTAATTGAACCAGATTGCGAGGCTAACATTCTGATGTTGAAATACACTTGATGTATTTTTCTCAATATGAAAATGTTTTTTAAGTTTAAGAAATCCCATTTTAAAGTTAGACTTTCATCCTTCTAGTACATAACAGGTGACCTTTAGGAATAAATAGAAATAAAAGAACTTGAAGAAATCTTACTGGCTTCCAACAATGAAAGTTTATTTAATTTCTTTCTGTTCTGCCTCCCTACAAGAAAGTAGCAAATTAATACCAGCATAGAGCAATAGGTATTGATATTATCATGACAATATGTACTTTATTTGACTTAAGGATCATCAATAACTGAGTTTCTTGAGCACTGAGACCTTCAGCAAGGCTCACTGATTTTTAAATATCTCTATTACAAAATAGCACGAGGAATCCTATATTAACATTTTTTTGCTCTACCTGCTTTGTGATAGGAATCTTCAAGGCACATGGCTTTTAATCTGTAACCTTAAAAAGCAAAATCTGTAATCTTAAAAAGCAAAGCAATCTGTAACCTTAACAGCAGTATTTAGATAGTAAATCTTAAAGAGATGTAGCCATAAATATCCTAAAGGTATTTGTCCAAAGTCAGAAAATACTAAGCAAATTTTAGGTGGGCTGTATAGAACACTGAAGGCATGAACAATATGCACTGTTGCTACAGCACGGACATTTTAATTTCCATGTTAGCCACCTAACAATATTATTGTATCCCTCCGGGGCACAGGGCAGTATTGTATGCCTTTAGAAGTGGGATTTTATCATGTGTTTGTGTGTTTACATAAAGTCATTTATTCAAAAAAATGTACACTTGCAAATGCAGCTGTCCTCGGAACAGCATATGGGTAGTAAGAGAGAGAAAGAGAACTATTTTATCAGGTGAAAATAGACCAGTCTTTGCAATCCAGAAGGACCAGCTGAAGGCTGGGAAAGAGGTCAGCTGTGGGAAGTCTTTCCTTCAGGTCTGGCACATGGGGAGCCACCAAAGGAAGGATGTTCCTCTCCTCCAGCCACATCCCTCAGGCTGAGCAGCTCCAGAAAGGGAGGCAGGGGGATCTTGTTCAGCTCTCCTTCCCTTTTCCTCACACTGAAACAGTCTGCCCTTATTGCTTCTCTTTCCCAACATTGCAAAGGGGGAAGTTAATTTAGGGTGGAAATGATAGAAAAGGGGAAGGGCTGCCGTGCCTGCTGTGCTGCCACTTCCAAAAGCCTGGAGAGAGAGAAACATCTGTATAAAGATAAAAACCTTATCTGCCAAAATAGCTACCAACGTGGGGCCTGGCTAACACTATGTTTTTGCGCCCTCTACAAGAAAATTGGTGTAGAAATGAGGTGCCAGTGCCTGAGGAGGTGTCATCAGCCTGCTCAATGAAGCTCAGTGTTTCAAAATTCATTCCTGTGTCTGGAATTTGTTCCCCCGTGTCTCAGTCAATGATTACTTGGGTTTGTCTGTGTTGAGCCTATTGACAACACCAACCAGTTGTTGTGGCTTACATAGGATCAAACATTTATAAGTCTTCAGTACAAGTGATACAATAGCTTTTGCAAGAGGGGATCAATGACTTCCATCAATATTATTTCTGCAAAATGTTAATGATATGAATGACATTAAGCCAAATTGATCCAAACAAAAATAAACACTTGGTATGGTCTATATGCAGGCCATGTTGTTGCTATAGTAAAGGAAAAACAGCAATTCAAGCATTGCTAAATAATAAACTCTTAACAATCAAACTACCAAAAAATAGACAAGTATGTGTAAGAGGACCTTTTTCAGCTATTTTGCTTTTGGTAGAATACCATGCAGAAAGACTTTTCATTTTATTTTTTCAAATTTAAGAAGAAGCTGGGTGACATTCATAGAACAAATATGGGAAGAGGAACTGAAACAAAACCAAACAAAACAACATATTAACATGTGGATAAGTTTCCCCTGTCCTGCATTAGTAGTTTTGTGTATTATATTACTTCTCCCAGTCTGGTTGCGGCAGAAATGAGACTTGTCATATGACAACAGTTCAAGACCCTTGAAAGATTTTTGTCTCAATCTGTTTTTCTAGAATCAATATCCGAGATGGTCCAATACAGGTTCCAATATTAAGGAACAATTTTTTCCCATTAGGCACATTCACTTCACAGTCCTTCCTGATTGGATGCTTTTGTTCATCAACAGGACTTTTAGAAAGCTTACAAACAGTTGAAAAGGAATGCGATCTGCAGATTTGTGTCTCCTGCAAGCTCCAAAATCTGAACTGAGAGGTCCACAAAGGTCCACATTAAGATAGCATTGGGACCAAAAGTTGGAGTTCAGAGAACTTAACGTTGGTTTTGACAAAAACAAACCTTCAGCTACAGTGATGTCTCTGAATTACTTTCTCCACTAAATCATGAAGGTAAACTGATAGGCTATCCTGCTTAATGTTCAAAATGAACTACAACATTTTCAGATGAAATAGTCCATAAGGCTGACAGAGCATTGTCTTCAGAAGGCATTATAAAATCATCATTGTTACTGCTGTAACACAAGATCTCAATAATGACAAAATAAAGATCTCATTTTATTATGCTAAAGTAAACACTGCAACAAAGTAAATGGCAACTAGCATGCAATAGTACATAATTTATCCACAGTTACTTACACTGGGCTATTATTACCTTACCCAAGAGTCTGAACAAGCACTCCCTATACATGACAACTACTGTAATCCAGTCCCAATTTTATATTTAAAAGTATCGGAGGTAGGAGGGGGGAGGAGGAGGAACTTATTTTCTGAATACACAAATATTTCTAGAAAGTGCTGTGCTTTCACTTACTAAGCCTGTTTTCCTAGGTTTATGTATAGAATTGTGACATTACACATTCAATACTTCTGCTGCAGAAGAAAGGTTGCAACAACATTACATTAGCATAACCAATCTCAAGTTAACATAAAAAAAAAAAAAGAAAAGAAAAACCAACTCTAAAACTATTAAAAAAGGGGGGGTGGGGGAGGAGAGGAAATAATATCACAAGGAAAGGATAAAAAGATAAAAAGGAGAAGACATATTACTATGGTCTGAATAATGTCACATTCCATTATTGATTAAAATGATTTTACCATGACATTTCATTCATCAGATTCTATTTCTCATTACACACAAACCCTGAATATTTATCAAGCTTACATGAGGCTTTTCTTCTCATCAAGCAATGTATTTCCTCTCTCCCCTCTAAAACTAGGTTATATTATGTTGAAGGGTTTACACTGTCTTTGAACTCTCTCCTTCTCACACTTGACCTCACTACCATCACTTTTTATCTCATTATATTGGATGCTATTAAGTATTTATATCTAATAAGGTGATTTCAATGGTTCATCCTTTTCAAACAATCCTGTGATCATTTTCAGTTAGCAGGAAATAGACATTTTATTAAATCAAGATCTATCTTCTACTACTCAGAATTAATATTCTTTCTAGTCAGGACATTTAAGACCTTCACCATATACAATTACAATACATTTTTGATGGCTAAGGATGGAATTCTCCAACTCTCAGACAACCAGCATGCACATAAATTTCAAAGACTGATTTTTAGATTTTTACAGAATGTAGGCTCAAAACCTTTGTTAAAGGAACAGGTTAAACCTGGAACGCATTATACTGTTATTATAGATGGCCAGGGAAAGCAAAGGAAACTGCAGGTGCATAAGAAATCTGCTCTAGATTAAAAAGGGTTTGTAACCCCCTCCTTTGAAAATGTATTACATTGAGATATACTGCAGATAAGTGCCTACTATTCCTGGAAAAATATGTGAAAATAAATATGGCAAAAAAGTGGTGACATGCAAAAGTTGATTCTGCATTCTGTAGCAGTAAACCTTCCCCAAAAATTCATAGTGAAAGTATGCACAATACAAGTAAAAGCATGTAAAACCTCAGCTCTGATATATTGCAGCTCATGAAAAAAGCTTGTGTTCATTTCATTAACTTTTTGACCAAATTTCATAGGATTAGCAATAAAACCATTTCACCTTATGGAGGTTATCTAGAAGACAAAGTACTACCTACTCTTAATACTAAACACAGTGCTGCTTTATCTTCACATTATTATACACATCGCTGGACTTTATCACTACAAACCAGTTGTGTTTGCAGAACTTCATCAAAAAGCCTTCACTTTTTCTTTTGCTAAATAGACTGACATGCTTATGATCCTCTCAATCTTAATCCTTAAAACAATTCACAGCTTAGAAATATTCCATTCAAACAAAACTCCATATTGACAAAAAGAGAAAGAAAAAAAAAGCACCCAAATTTGACTCTTATTAATTCCATGATTAATAATACGAACTTCCAGAAACACATTTTCCTTTATAAATAATGTTTTCTGTTTTCAGACTTTAAAAATTCCAAATGAGAAAGGATTATTTTTCTGATATTTTTTCCAGCTTTAGTAAAGAATAAAACCAAGTTAAATTTTTTTTTATAACTTGCATTCTTAAAATTTGTGAACCTATATATTTAGCTGTGATGGAGCTTAAAAAATAAGTTAACATTCGACCAATATCAAAAACTCTCATCAGAACAACTAATTATAGACTTTGGCCTCAGAAACACAAGACAATTAAAATGGCCTGATCATTTTCCATATAGGCAGAACCTTATTCAGTGCAGCTGGCCAATTTCTAAGGTTTCCCCAAAAAGAGAAATCATAGCTGGAGAATGATGAAGTATAATACAACACACAGAAAGCACATGGCATGTAAGCACATGTAAAAAATATTGCACAAGAATTTGACACTAACAGCTACATTACTTCCACTCCCAAGAACTAAAACAATCAGTTGTAGGAAACTGGCCCCAGTAAAGCAGTGGTCGATAAAAGCAATCATGCCAGCTAAATTGTAGCTGAAGTCAGTGGCACAATTATTTTTATTTTTAAAGCAGTGACATACCAGTGAAAACATTCCACTGAAGATGAAGAGTCTGGGAAGTGTCTATAAAGCAGATCCATCTGGAAGAGCAGCTGAAATAGTGAACAGAGTGAATTTCCCACTTTTAGGTGTCTTGCATAATTTCTTAACCCTTGCCCTTAGATTTCAACAGATCTCTTCAGACTAAGACTTTCAGTATTTAACTAACAGCCCTAGACAAATACCTTAAAAAAGGGGTCCCAGTTATCTGAGCCTCCTTAAACCTTCCTGAGATAAATAAAAACAAGGCATTTTACCCCACATACACTTCTGTTCTGCTTAATCTTTACCTTTCTCTTTTGCTGCCTTTTGGATTTCATCTGTTGATATTGCACTTTCTGCCTTCAAAATAGAAATTATTTGTGTGTTGGTGCATATTTATGAGAAATAGCAATGTGTAAGAACTCAAGCTGTGAGGAAGTCTTTACCCTGAGATCCCTGTGGTCCCTCAAAACTCTCCTCAGCTGTTGCAAACCCACAGGAGACCTATTTGTTTATGGAAGTATGCCAGGTGTTTCTCTTTCATAAATATTTAATTAATCAATCTTGTGAGGAAAAAATGCAGCCTGCACAACACTCATGGTAATGAATATGTGTTAGCTGTCTAGATTTTTTTCCCCTCAGAAGCTGATTAGTTATGTCAGTTGTAAAAGAAAGTGGATCTATTGTATTTCTAACAGGAAAGTAGAACACAGTGATTTTGGGGGGGGGGGAAGTTTGTACCAATGAGACACAGAAAATGGGGGACTGGTAAAATGGTAGCTGTTCTGTTAGCATTAAGGGAAGGCTGATGGATTTGAAAACAAATAGTTTTTTTTTTAATTCATCATGATGAAGAGTCTGTTCAAATGGCTGCACAAAACCTGCTCGCCTGGGTATATCAGGTCACCTCACTGAGTCCCGCTATTATGGCCAGCCAGCCCCTCCTGAGATCTGAAACTCTTTTCCCTCCTTTCACGCATGAGAACCTGTGGATCACATCTCAGTGGGTGTAACCAGAACTAAACATGAACTCATCTGTAAAGGAAAAAAAAAAAAAAAAAAAGGCATATCTGGACACAGTGATCTGCAATTAGATCTAAGTAAGTATAAGATTGCCAGAGATTATAAATTTCTTTCCATTTGCTAGAAGTGCAATTTCAAGTGTGTGGTTAGGAATACAATATCTTGATGTAGGGAGCAGGAAGACAAAGATACCATCAGACCATCCAAGAACCTAAGCTTTCTGCCTAACTCTGCATGGTCAAAATGTACTTAAATGGCAACCTGTCACAGATCTGCCATGCTCAGGGTTTGCCTGGGGTTGTGCAGAACTAAATTAAAGCTGAGTAAATGCACTCAAGCTTTAACTACCACAAAGGACTGAAAATTTTTAAAAAATCAAAAGGAACTTGAAGGTCTGGTCAACCACAAACAATACAGTGACTATCATGAAGAGAAAATCTCGAACGGTTTTTACTTTGTGTCCTACCCTCATCTCCAAGACTACTTTCCTCTTGGGTAACACACAGTGGCTTTTTATATATAATAATTATAAATGTAAGGTATGAGATTTTTTGTTAAGGAAAAGCGTGTAGCAGAACTATACCAATATCGCATTTTGCCTGCCTGTGAGGTTTTTTCAAGGCATAGTCAAAAGAAAAATTGTGCAGGAATGCTGTCCCACTGAAGTGATTGGGAACCTTCCCTTACAGGTTGATACAACATCCAAAGCACAGAGTGCAATCCAAATCATCCAGATTTTGGATGTTCAATACACTGCATAAAAATATACTGCATATAAAAGAGGGCTGGTGTGGGGGAGCCCAGCTGGCCCTGGGCTCTCTGTAAGCTAGGATACTGAAGATGGAACTTTACACCTGGCAGAGG
>JAYRBT010000001.1:10210209-10292597 GCA_036023395.1 Myiotriccus ornatus
TCCAAAATTACACATGGAATATTTATGGCTGTTACAGAACACATTTCATAAATGATTGTTTGGTGCCTCTCAAAATGAGAATGTGACCATGATGAGCAAAGGAACAATTTCAGAATACCTCTCTGTGACACTGACTGTATAAAACACTGAGCTGGAAGGGGCCTGAATTTGCCAGCTACTGCTCCCTTCTGAGGATGGAGCCCCTCCAATATCCTCCTTCCAAAAGCTTATCAGTATGTTCTTAGAAAGCAGTGATTTATGAGTTGCTTTTATCTTTCTTTAATTGTCAATAATTAAAAGGGGGGCAGATCTAGTCAGTCTCGATTCTCATCAGAAGACTACACAGTATCTAAGTGTTTTGGATCCTGGGGTGACTGACAGTATCTGTGGTGCAAAGGACTATGTGGTCCCCTGTCTAATTAAAAGGGGGCTCAATCCCAGCTCTCATCAAAAATCTGCAGAAGTTTAGTGCTTACATCAGTCAGATTTATATTTATAAATTTATAAATATTTACCATTGATTTCTGTTATTAACATAAATACTACATTGCATAAACCAGATTCAGAAAGCAGATACTTTATTCTCCTATGCCAAATGGATGTCAGTCATTATGAACAATAGACAAGCGGCCTCTTTTGGCTCTAAATAAAAGAAAAACTCCGGAGTTGTTTCTAATTAGAACACCACACGTTAAATGCACTGCTGACAGTCAGTCTTGCAGATTTACAGGGCCTTCCATACTGAGACTGGTGATGAAGGTGAAGAAAAGTATGCGCTCCAGTAAGGACAGTCAATAGTGCTTTTTAAATGGCCAGAAATAAAACCCTCTTGTAGGAAAATGTTCTGTCTAGGTTTACCACGGCCTTGCAAAAGTCCCAGTGAAATCAACAGAAATATTTTTGCTGCAGGGTTCTGCCCACAAAAAACATACCAGGTTGCCTTAATTAGACGTATGAAAAACAAGCACACGGATGTGGTGAGTGAATGTATATGTATTTTGCGTTGTGAAAGTCACATCTTGATTTGGATCAAGGTTCTGATCCTTAAATTTTCAGATGGTTTGTTATAAAGTCATAGCAAAATCTGAGCAGAGATTCTCCAAAGAAGACAGGGTGTGCAATTGGGGTCCAATGTTTAGTGCTGATCTTCAGACAAACAATTCTCTTCTCACCACTGCCTGGAATTTCTCTGGGGATGGGGAATAGGAAGGAAAGCAAATATCCCAAATGTAAAGTCACAAAGCACTCAAGAGACTTCCAGTTGAAACTTTAGCAAGCATGTTGTTGGCAAACATTTACTTTTAGCAATATGCAAAAATGTTAGGTTTTGGTGTATATGAATTCTGAAACTAAAAATTGACTTGAAATGTGAGTAAATGGAATTTTAGATCATGTTTGTTAACCACTAAATAATTCATTGTTCCATTTTATACATGCAGCCCTTAATTAACTCACTGACTCAGAGGCATGATACTACTAATCCATTCATTTCCCCAAGCCCACTGAAAAGTATAAAGCATGTGTGGGCACAAGCAAAAGACTAGGAGATTATTAAGAAAGAATTTTTAATCAGAAGACCTTAGACAGCTGGATTCTCTTCTCCCAGCTACGGAGACCAGATTGAGGGGTGATTGAGAACACCTGTTAACTACTGCCTTTTTCCTGAAGCTGTTGAGTCATAAGCCTGTACAACTATTTTTTTCCTGAAATGCTAGTCACAATAGCACAAACCAGATAAAAATTCTGAGTCACAAGTTTCTTTTAAAGTAGCTGCATGTATCAAACACCCATTTTCTGCCTAACTGGAAAATATATTTAGTAGAATAGCCTTCAACGACAAGCAGAACTTGGATAACTAGTCCTAAAATACAGATATATGTGTATATATACACACAAATACATCTGAACAGGATGTATACTTGTTACAAACCAATTGTGTCTAAAACATTTGCAAAAATATCCAACCTCTTTTCTAAGACCATTCTACTGGAGTAAGCATTCTACTTATGTGCTGTTTCACTTTACAGATGCCTTTGTGCCTTCCTCTTCAGGGAAGGACAGCTTTTTTCACCAGTGTAATACAGAACGAAGGGAAAATCAGCCATTTGAAACCTCTCTGGCTTCCAGTAGCACCCACCTATATGATAACAGCACATAAAATACACTAAATGAAGTATTGGGAATAAAACCCAAACAGACTATAACACCACCACTCCAGCAGCTCATACTTTTCCTTTTCTCTGTTTCAGATAGGGTAATTCACTTTGCTTGAAGATTTCCTTTCACCATTTTACACAGGTCTAAGTTTCACTCATAGCTTTTGCAAGGCTTTCAGTAGCGATGTATCAATAACAGTTTTCCGTGGACATACACTATAGCAGTTACAGGCAGATGTAATTCCTCCATTCCTCTCCCTTGATCCTAGTCTACATAATTAAGTATCAGACTAGACAATCCCTTAGGTCCGCTCATTATTCCAGTCTATTTAATACCAGCATATCACTCTGGGATAGGTTACTGTGCTCCTACGGGCCTCAAAATGTATAGGTTAAAAGATTTACAAGGTAACTGAAGTTGTGACCTCCTTGGGGGAAGGGAAGAAGCATTAAAGGAAGGATAATTCACAGAAATGTGGCTGAAGTGTGGCACTAGAGCTATAACCCCTGAAGTTATTTAAACCTTGTCTTTTACCGCATAGTCCCTGCTGGGCGAAATCTCCAGTTGGCCTAAAAGACTTAATCACCTCTGGCTGGATGAGTATTAGCAGTTCATTTGCATAAGTACTTGTCATTATCATTAAGTGTGTTTGCTTTCAGATATATTTAAGTCCATGTTAACTCCTTGCTTGACATTAGGATCCCTCAAACTGGCAGTGGCTGCATTGTATTTCCTCTGAACCAGTCTCCTACTTAAGACATATCTAGGACAACCATACTCTTTAAATACTCATCAAAGGGAAACAATTCCATCTACTGCATGAAAAATTTAAGACATCTTTTCCATACAAAGTCAAGATGTGGTCACAGTGAAATGAAAACACAGCATGACACAGTAGCAGTAAATGGGGGAGAGTAATCTAGTTGCCGGAACACTTCCCCCTGGGTCTCATAAGACTGTAGTTCTAATCACAGCTCTACTTAGTGTTGACCACTGCAACAAGCAACATTTTAAGTGCCTGCAACTCAGTGTAAAGCCAAACCCTAGGGTTAAGCATCCAGTCACTGTGTAAGAGATACAGATTTACCCAGGAAACTCAGGAAGCTCTGATATCCTGGCAAATTTGATTAACTGCATGGGCTTACATTCTTATGACATACGGTATGGGTGAACAGCTGAGTGCACTTGCTCTTCTCCTTCACTGTGTTGGCTTCACACACCCCATCATGGAAAAATATTAGGAAAAAAATCCTTACTGTGAGAGTGGTGAGGCACTGGAACAGATTGCCCACAGAAGCTGTGGATGCCCCCTCCCTGGAAGTGTTCAAGGCCGGGTTGGATGGAGCTCTATCAACCCGGTCCAGTGGAAGGTGTCCATCTCCATGGCTGAGGGGCTGGAACTAAACAATCTTTAAGGTCCCTTCTAACTTGGGCCATTCTGTGATTCTGTGGACACTGGGAGGGGGTGACACCTTGGGAAGAAGGATCAAGGAGCTACGAGCACAACTGCAGCACTTCTGTGGTAATCCTGAGCATGGACCTTACCAAGCATCTCCCTCTTTTTGTGCCAGAACAATTCTGGACTTTCTAATACAAAGACATACATATGCCCTTGTGAGGTGAGGGCACTGAAACCTAGGGAATGGAAAATGCTCCACAAGACAGGGAGAGACAGTGCTTGCCTGCTGGTTATGGGAAATAACCAGGAAGAGAGACCTGTCTCTAAGGCTAACCTCCTGAACTTATATAAATTTTAAATTGGTGAAAACAGAAGCAATCTTTGGACCTAGAACTGAAATGAAGAACCTCTCATAAACATGAAACATCTGATAAGCTAAAGAATCACTTCCCTTTCACTCTGTCTCCTTCAGGACATGTCATTCATGAACAACTGTTTTTCTACCTTATTTTGGAGAGTATCCATCTCCAAATAAGTATTTACTTGCAAGTAATAAGTTAAAAAACTTACTACTCTGGATGGTGAACATTTTCAGAATCAGACAAGCATTTTAACTGAAAGAAACACCAAACTTTGGTTTTCCACTGTCTAGTAAAGCAGCCTAACTTAAGCTACCTTAAGGGCTATTAAGAGTGGCTTTAAAAAACATTTAAACATAATTTTAAAACAAAACACCTAAAATTATTTAAAATAAATATTTTATAAGCATTTTATAAGAAACCATTTTCATGTGACATGTTCCAGAAATGTTCAGAGTTTACAGATCTGATGGGTATTTAGGGATGAATCTGTGTAGTTTCTGACTTAGTTTTGCAGAAACAGAGACTGGGTCAGCTGTAAGCCTGCCACATGATATTTAACTTATTAACTGACAAGAACTTGAAAGAAACTTAAAAGAGAGCTTCTTAGTGAGATTAGACAGCTCTAAACATTTTGTCTCAACATATGAGCAGGTTTTTTGGACCATAAGTTTTACTTCAGATGTCAGATCCCCAGTTCATGTTTCCAAAATAACTGTTCACATTTGCTTGCTCTCCTCTGACAATGAACAGAGTAGTGAAGGGTCTGTTCTTGTGGTGCACACAAAGCAACATTTTAGAATGTTTTCTCATACGTCTTTAAGTCAGAGGTAAAAGTATTCCTTACTGGTTCCTGAAAACCTGGTTTACACAAACCTGCTAGGACTGTTAACTCAGGGAGTTTTCCTTTCTTTTGCAGTGACAAAACATGTGGTAATGACAGCCTTGGGCTTCCCCACATAAAAGTTAGGCTACAAACATCTTGAAAACCTCCCTTGCATTTTCGGAGCATGAGCCTTTAGGCAAAAAGACTAATATAATCTGCTATTATATCAAACTAACATATTATATATTCAGGTCACATCAATAATTAATATCCTACATATGGTATAAAATACACATTTTTTAATCTATTATTTTTCTGGAGAACAACATATGTGAACTGTATTTTGCATACAACTTATATTTTTGGTGAACTACATATCAACATATGTTTATGCACTGGGAATGGATGTTTTTAATAAAAGTTAGTCACAGTCAGGATTCTTAACTTCTACTAATCTCACTGTCAGAAGTCTTTTAGAACAAGAGGAATCACACCCTTCATAATGTTGTTTTTGGGATTTTTAATATCTCTTCCTCCCTGCCCTGACATGCATCAGAGAAACTAAAATTGGAGGGCAAAGGAAAACAGACTTGTTTAGGAATGGCAAACAAGGAATGGGCAAAGTAAACAAAGTGATTATCATTTGATAGAAATGTATGAAGTAGAATCATAATCTTTTGAGGAGTTTTCTCAACGTCTGAGTTGGGTGCAACATTGTTTGGCAAGTTTTCATACTTATTTCCAAAATGGATGAGTGAAGTCCTCACCTCCTGCAATATTTTCCTGCAAGCAGAAAGCCTGAAATGCCGCTTACGTTAATGTGCACCAGGTCATGCACACTTTCAACAATTCATATTAAATCCACGTTATCTCTGAACATACTTGTGATAAGCTTGTAAACCTGTAAACAACATTCATCAGTATATTCACAGCTGAAATTCATTTTGCATCCCTTCCACTAACCCTCTGCTTTAAGGGTCTTGTTGAAATAATTTCCTGATAACGCAGAAATGTCAGTCATATTTCCCAAATTTTAATGCCAGGCATAGTCACCTCAGTTTCTGAAAATATCGCAAAATAAATTTTTAAAGCTCACAGGATTTAACACTCATAAATTTAATGAGAATGTAATGAAAAATAACACTGGGCCAGACAAACTGCCAGCCCTAACCAAGTGTGGTAACGGAGGTAGCATGAATATTTCTACTCTCATCACTGTTCACAACTAAACAGAGCCCTGAACTGTACCCTGTGCAATGTTGGCACAAGAACTTCCGGAAGCATTTCCTGCTGAGGGGCTGAAAACAATTTTTCACTTAAATATTTGTTTCTTAAGCTCTATCTGAGAATGAACATATGAGGTCTGCCATTGCCAATATGATCTGAACTAGTCAAATTCAATGAAATATAACTATAAATGTGTGGTTTTCAAAAGATTTCCTATTAAAATATTTTTTTAAAATTTTCAAATAGAAAAAGAAACATTTACATTTTTTCTACTGTAAATATGAAGAGCATGTTTGCTGAATGAAAGTCTGTCTGAAAGACAGAAGTGTATTTGAAACCACGATATCATTAATGGAAGATTGGTAATTTTAAATTTATTTAAAAATTCATTTTATTTTATTTCAGATGTAAGAGACTTGGCCACAACCTACTACAGAAACTCCCATTTGGGAGCCAGACACATTGCTTGCTGCAGATAATTCTTTCTCTATTTCCTGCAGATGAGATTGATAAAAGACAGTGCTAACATTACAAAAATACACATTACCACACATATACACTTGCCTTGAACTCAACATCACCTCAGCCTACAGCTCACCATATACAGGTAAACACTCGAAAACACAAAACAGAAGACACTGGAAAGTTACAGTACTTTTTTTGTCTGATCCTTGTAGTCATTAAGCTAAGTGTCTCGGAAGGAAAAATTCTAAGCTATGAAGAGTATTAATTACCAATAGGCTTCTCCCCAGAATGCTTATGCACTTCAGTTTCTTCGCATGTTAAGCACTTCAGGATAATAATTAAAAAACCTATTTTCTAGACAACAATACTAAAATAAAAATCAAAACAAAGCACCATTAAGTAAATGGGTTTTTACCTAATGGCAGTTAACTCCAGTCATTAGGTAAACTGTATTAATGCACATTACTCCGTATGTCAATAATTTAATGTTCCCCAAAATAATTCTCACAAACACAGATAAGGATTCAAGAAAATAGAAGGAGGAATTAATCTAATGGTCCCTCAGTCAATAAAGGAGTCCTGTGAAGGCGGTTCCAGTTGTTACTCACACAACACAGGAGAAATGGGTTAGGGTAGTCACGCATGGATTTCCAGAGGGAGAAGGGAGCTTTAGGTCTCCATAATTGGCATCACCAAGTGCCACAAATCATAGTGACAACTGCCAAGTCTATGAATTAGGGTCTGGAATTAAGTCCCCCAAATTTGGATCTTGCTGCCATTAAATATAAAATTTAGACTCCTAAGTGCTGATGATTATGTGCTATTAGATATCAAGTTGAGATTCATAAATGCTAACGACATATGTGGAATAATTAATACCAGTGAAAGACCAGGACTGTAAACCTTTCCCTGCTGGTTACAAAAATTCTCAGAATAAATGAAAATTAATACTATATTCTCCATTTTCTGATGCAGAGTGAGGTATGATAATGGCTTTTACTTTGTCTTAAAAACACTGCATGACAACTGAGGATGGGGTGATCCTGAAGTCATATATATACGTACTATTACTTACTAAGTTAAAGTGATAACTGTATTACGATATGTTTACAAAGCCATGATATATTTATCAAGAGGACAACTAAGAGAAATGCCACAATTGCAGGTAGTGCAGAACTGGATAATCTACTGAAGAAACTGGCTGCTTGTGGCTTGGAAGGGTGTATTTTTCACTGTGTAAATACTGGCTGGATGGCCGGGCCTAGAGAGCAGAATGAATGGAGTTACACCCAGATAGTACCCAGTGACTAGTGGTGTTCCCCAGGGCTCAGTTTTGGGGATAATCTGTTTAGTAATCTTTATCAATGATTTGGATGAATGGATCAAGTGCACCCTCGGTGAGTTTGCAAGAGGACACCAAGTTGGGTGGGAGTGTTGATCTTCCGGAGGCAGGAAGGCTCTGCAGAAGGATCTGGACAGGCTGGATTGATGGTCCGAGAACACTTGCATGAAATTCAACAAAGCCAAGTGCTGGGTCCTGCCTTTGGGTCACAACAACCCCCTGCAGTGCTACAGGCTGGGGGAAGATGCCTGGGAAGTGGCTGGAGAGATGCCTGGTGGGAAAGGACCTGGGGGTGCTGGTCAACAGCAACCAAACACAATCCAGTGTGAGCCCAGGTGGGCAATGGCACCTGGCTTATATCAAAAACAGTGTGACCAGCAGGACCAGGGCAGTGATTGTCCCCCTGTACTCAGCACTGGTGAGGCCACACCTTGAATCCTGTGTTCAGTTTTGGGCCCCTCACTACGGAGGGAAGGGTCTGGAGCACAAGTCCTAATGAGAAGTGGCTGAGGGAGCTGGGGTTGCTGAGCCTGGAGAAAAGGAGGCTCAGGAGGGACCTTATTCCTCTCTACAACTCCCTGAATGGAGGGTGTAGCCAGACGTGGGTCATCCTCTTCTCCCAGGTAACAAGTAATCGAATTGAGGAAATGGCCTCAAGTGGCAGCAGGGGCGGTTTGGAATGGATATTAGGAAAAATTCCTACATGGAAAAGGTTGTAAAGCATTGGAACAGGCTGCCCACGGAAGTGGTGGAGTCACCATTCATGGAGGTATTTAAAGGACATGTAGATGTGGCAGGCAGGGACACAGTTTAGTGATGAACTTGGCAGTGCTGGGTTAGTGGTTGGATTCAAAGATCTTAGAGGTCTTGACAACCTAGAGGATTTTATTATTCTATTCTAAACTAAGGGAAGAAATAATCTCATCCTTTCTGAAAATACCTGTTTCTTCTCTTTAATATCATTCAACATGCTAAGCTTAAACTGAAAAAGGTACAACCTCAGTTTGCAAATTCTGATCCTTTCATTTGACTCAAAATGCTGCAAATGACCATGGCAGGAAAGCACTACTGAAAACCTGTACTGCTTCTTTACACTAGAAAACTTTTGCAAGGGTGTACTATTCCTTCAGTTTCTTTAATTAAAAAACTCCATCAATCATACTAACACTATAATCCTCACTTTGCCAGACTCCTGAGTTTCAACAATTAGGTTTAATTGTTTTTCATCAATGTCCCCTTTAGTATACATTAAGGTACAAATAAATTTTCTTATGCAGCAGGAACTTTTCCACTGCAATGGCTTTGTCTTTTTTCTAATTATTCTTTTAAGGTCATTTCATAGTTCAAACAGAAGGCCACAGAAGGCCACTTAGGCCACTTTTCATCCCTTTACTTGATCACTCTGTATCATTTCTTAGTATAAAATAGAGAATGAGTGTGTTGTTGCCAAGGCCTGATCTAAATGTCTCTTTATTCTTTTCCTTTCTTTAATACAACAACTTTCATTTCTTTGTCTTCCATCCTTAGACATTTGGCAAGACCCAAATAATGCACATCCTGGTAACCTCTCAAATTCTCCATCCAATAATTAAAGTTTTGTTTTTTAAAGTAACTGAACATGCTGTGCAGAGTGCAACAGACAGCTTTTAACACAAAAGGGAATAGCACCATATTGATCATAAAAGGTGGTTCTTTCACTCCTTTTTAGTAGTGGAAAAAAACCAAAACAACACAGCATTGTTATCTTCTGACCTACTTTTGACTTTTCCTGTGAAATTTGTAAATGAAAGAAGACTTCATTTCTCTGATGCAAAACAGATACTGCGATGTTTGAAACAGAGGGACTGGAAGAATAAATACAGGTGTGTATTAAAATTCAGAGAAACGCCCCTGTCTGGGAGCCTACATCTTCCACTTTCCTAGTGCTACATCTTGCACTCAGCTCTGAATGTCAGATTTTCCCCAGCACAATGACACTTCAAAGCAGCACTTGTCTCTGCTCAAGTAATGTGATGGCAGAATTAAAGGGATGATCCACAATCTGGTGTAAACTAGAGCTCATTAAAAATAAGAACATTCTCCATAAATTTAAGGTGAAAAGATATCTTTTATCAGGCTTTGAAATTTGCATTATTTTACAGGAAGGCAGCATCTGAGCTGTTAAGCAAGATGGTAGCTGTTTGGACGTGCCTGATAACATTCTCTGACCCTGCTTCTGCTAACACATGTGGGACCATGTGCACGGCCGTGCCTCAATCTCATGGCAATAGTGAGAAAATAGCCCCACAGAAACTGGTAATTTTCACAAGAGGTGGTGATATACAACTCAAAATTTTATTCAGGGTGATTGGCTCTGAGAGCAACTGGTCAAAGAAACCATGAAGGGAAAAGCAAATCTTCTCGTAGTTCTGAGCAAGGCACAGTGCCTCCGGTTCAAGGTGAAGCTAATGAAGAAATTCTCAGAAATATTCTAGTTACTGTTATCTACAAAGAAGCAAGAAAGCAAAAATTCATGATAGTATGTTAAAATTTAAAAAAAAAGAGAAGAATATAAGACTGAGGAATCTTGTTAAAAGTATATTGAAAAGAGCGAATAAGATTAGAAAAGAGCATGGAGCCCATCTGAAAGCATCACATTATAGGGTTAGGGTGTACCAGGAATCAACCACAAAAATCAGTTTTTTAAAAATCTACCACAAAAAAATCAAAACCCAAAAGCCACAAGAAAACCTAGAATAACACAGTATCTAGTAAAATTAAGAAGACATGCTACTGAATTAAGAGGATGGAAATCAAAAACAAGGAAAACAAAGAATGCATTGTATGTGGCAAGTTAAACTTCAAATCAAATGCAGACCAAAAAGGTTTTGAGAAATAATTTGCTAAGCTCATAAGAAATAACTATAAAAGCTGAACTAATACATTAGGAGCAATGAGCCGGTAAGGGCCTGTAAGCCTGAGAGATGACAGAAAAAAAGTTAAATAACCTCTTTGTGCCCATCACCACAGAATAACAGATGTATTTTCACAATTACATCTTTCTTAATATAGGAAAAGTTGAAGAAATGGTTTGAAACAGAAATGTCAATATAAGTGGTTTCAGATAAAATGAAAAAAATTAACTAGTTGCATGGATTCAACAGTGCTCTTTGACCATTTCTAAGTGAACTTTAAAATATGATTTTAAAACTACTGTGTGTTGCATTTCACCTCTTTTAAAATCACAGACTTGCAGAGAACAGCTGAGTCTTGAAAGCACCTCTGGAGATCAACTAGTGTTTCAAAGCCTTAGCAAAGTCAAGACAAATAACACTGACTTCTTTGCCCTCGATCCACTAAGTCAGTTACCTCAAAGTGCAAAGCTGTCAGGCTGGAGAGGCATGATCCCTGCTTCATAAATTCACACTGGTGCCTCCCAGTCCTTGAGCCTTAAATGTGATCCTATGGTCACTAAATCCAAATCCCTGCTGTAAAGTTCAGGTGCTCATTAGGTGTTGACCTGGAAGGTCCATCCACTCCTCAAGCCTCAGGACACAACACTTGGCTCCCTTGCCCACACCCCCTTCCCCAGAGCTCCATGGTCACAGTGAATACGCCCTGGGTCTTCTCTAGCCAGCAGGGGAACCATTCAAGGGCTGGATGAGCCTCAGCCTTCCCATCACCATGTGCAGGCTCTGAGTTCCAGCAGGCAGCAGTCCTTCCCGGGCAACAGGTCAGGTTGGCAGGGAAGGGCCTCCATCCTCTGCCTCAGGGAGTCTCCCATTGAGATGCTTCATCACTTCTGCCTGTGCTGTTCTGTGGCTCAGGATCTTGGCTGGATGCAGATCTCAGTGGCTCCTCTGCATCTCAGGTGCTGACCAGAGCCCTCCAGCCAGCACTGTCAGGGGATTGATCTACTTCACAACCCCATAAGCACAAAACCTGTCTGCTCCTCCTTGGGTACACCTGGAGACTGAGGCTCCCCTCCTCTCCAAGGACCCAATTTACCTCCTTCTTGTCACCTGCAGTGCTCTGCCCTTTTTCCACAGCCCCTCTGCTTAGCATTCTTACCAGAGACAAGAAGAATGGGGAAAGGACAACAGATCATAAGCTGTGCCAGGCGAGGTTTAGGTTGGATATTAGGAAGAAATTTTTTTACAGAGACAGTAATCAGACACTGGAATGGGCTGCCCAGGGAGATGGTGGATTCACCATCTCTGGAGGTTTTTAAGATGCGACTGGATGTGCCACTTAGTGCCATGGTCTGGGAACCATGGCAGTGTTGGTTCAAGGGTTGGACTTAATGATCTCAGAGGTCTTTTCCAAGCTGGTTGGTTCTATGATTCTATGATCTTCAGGAGTGCCTCATCAATGTTTTTATACTTACTTCCACAGCCAGGCAGATCAATAAAAAGCACTGTAAAAGATTAGACTTGCTGGATGAAAAAATACATTTAATACATAAGAGACGCAATAACCACCAGCTTTTCTGGAAGGAAGTAAATCTTTAAAAATCTACTAGAATTCTTTGGGGAAAGTAACTGCAGATAAACAAGTGCGGTGAGGGCAACATAGAGCACATGCTTTTTCATGTCGCTTTTGACAAAATTCCTGTAGAATCCCTAAAAACTCCTGTAGAGAATAAGCTACAAAAGAGACAAGAGGTTGGACCAGGTAATGAATTAATGGAAGTTTAAGAACAAGAGAAACAAAATAGCCATTATTTACTGTGAGGAGAAGGGTACTTCTGGAAGAGCCCTACAGAGCCCTTATTTAAAGGCATAATGCTCAGCGTGTTCACAAATAATCAGGAGAGGAGAGTGGATATGGAGATGAACAAAGTGGTACATATTAACAGTGGGTTGAAAATAATACAGACTTACAAGCCACAGAATGCTCTTATGATACTGAATGCCTAATAAAATTGTAAGTGTAATAGAAATGTGCAGGAAAGACACCCAAGTTTCCACCTCCCAGAAGAGAGGTTTTAAAGATCTGGAGGATATTTTCCCATGCTTAGCAGTTTAATGTTCAGCTGCAGTCTGCAAACAAATATAATATCAGGAAAAGAATAGAGACCAAATAAAGAACAAACAAAAAGTTCATGCCAGCGGATAAATCCCTTTAACTTTTTTAATATGACTTTTGAATGCTGCATATTCCTCTGGTAGCCCAATCAAAAAAAGGACATAGAAACAATACAAGAAATAGAAAGAAGGGCTAAATAAAAGGATAAAGAAAGTACAAAGTTCAACAATTTTAACCTTTTTGGCAAAGATAGAACTTCTGGGAAAAGTGCAAGAGATGTCTGGTTGTATTGCCGTAACTTCAACAACGTTGATAAAATTTATATGGAGAGTCAATATGAAAAATTTTATATTCCTCAGAATAAAACAACGAGAGGCATCAACTTGAGTTATCACAGAGCTGTTTGGGAAAGAGAAAGGACAAGACTTTTGCCACAGGATAGATAATTAAGCTGTGTAACCTTTTACCACAGGATGTACGAGATGTCGGAAACTTAATGTGTTCAAAAGCAGTTAAAGGAAATCACAGAGAGGTTTGTGAATTGTATAAAATACAAATATGGGTACCTCTACTTCAAATAAGAACCTTCACTTCAGGAAAGACTAACTTCCAAAGTCAGAAGGTTATAGCACAGGAAATATTCTGTTTTTATACTCTGCTTAATCATCTGCTAATGGCCACATGCAAAACAAAAGGCCAGACTAACTCCTTCAGCTGGAGCCAGTACAGCTGTTCATATATTCTTTAAAACTAGAAATTAACCATTTCCCTACAGTTGGAAATCCTGTATCATTCCAAACTTTTATTGAGATAGTTCGTTATGAATTAGCTTGAAGACTACAGAGAAGAAAGTATAACAACAATTCTGTGGTAACAAACACACCTTATGTCTTTCTAAAGAAGAAACCAAAACTTTCAATTAGTAACAGCAAGAGATATTAGATATAAATTGCAATCCATTTTTTTTCCCACAAAGAACAAGTGGGATCAAAGAAGCCAAACAATTCCTTAATTCTGATCTATACTTCTATTTGAAAACTATGAAACTCTTCTGGCAGCTTTCCATCCATCATTGCATTCCAAATTACCAAGGTGAACATTTAAATTTGCTTTATCTACTCTTTACCTTTAAATCAGCATTTTCTCTCTGGATTTCAGCTAAACACAGCTGGAAACTCTAGATAAACGCAGCCATTTCTGATGGAGACCAAAGTGTCTCTCAGATGTTCCCTCAAATGTGCTAAAAAAGCTACAAACTGAGTCACTTCCACTGTAATGGGATTAGAAATAGCCTGCAGGGAAGCATGTGCCAAATGGTGCCAACTAGCAAGGATTATAACAAAAAAACTGTGACATTATAAAAATACCTCAGAGTGAGGCTCTGGGTGGTGGAATTGCGACTTGCCAGCTCAAAAGAACATGCCTCATTAAAATGACGGGAGTATGCCGAGGCAGTGATTTGCGCAGAAACGTGATCCTCCTGATAGCTGAGTAGCTAATCATTTTCAAAAACCTTGTCACTTGACCATCAAATTCATAAATGTCAGTTAGAGCTGAAAGGCTGGGGAAAAAAAAAAAAAAAAGATGGTGTGAGGGCATGGTGGGGCAGAGAAGGGAGGGAGGGAAAGCTGGGGAGGGGTCGAGCTTTGAAAGTTTGGGGTTATTTAAAACTTCAGACAAAAGTAAGGAAATTACACAGAGATATGCAACAAACATTAAGAGAAAACATGCTTTTTAACCCTGTATTATGGAAAACATTTGGAGCCACAGGTTCAAATTAGTTCTTAGGTTTCCACAGAATTTCAAAGGAGCTGAAAGCCCTTATCTGATGGGGAACTGTAATAAGTGTTGTGGATGCTCAGCATTTCTGAGTTGCCTGTTTTGCATATAAGGTCAGAGAACATTTCTTAGGGCACTGTTGCCCTAAATCACCTTACTTACAAATTAAAGCTACCTGAGAGTGTGACTCCCTCTTTGGAAAGGTTTGTAGCCTGTAAAATTGCATTATTTCTACAACTTAAACCAAATGTGTTGGTAAGATTTTGAAATCTGAAAACTGTGTTCAGTCACCAGTTACTATCTGGAAAAGTAATTTACACAATCCTCACCTGTGGAAAGAGAAAATTATTCAGCAGCTCCAGTAGCACAGCCTTTGGGTGAGAAGTACTCTCTTTTCACATGGAAGAAGGAAGGTTGGGCACTATTAGGAACAGGCTGCTCCTGAAACACCTGGATCCTCTCCCCTCCCATCTTTGGAGAGGAGAAAGGCTGAAGGAGAGGAATGTTTTGGTTTCAGCAATCTCTTTCCATGCCCACAAAAAGAGGGGCTCTATCCTGGTTCCATTAAGAGTATCATGTCAGATGAGGAAGAGGAAAGAAGAGAGATAAATTGAAGAAAACCAAGCAAGAGTTCCAGCTCACCCCAACACAGTTTATGATGGTCATGTTAGTTTTACCTGGTGTAGGATGACCACTGTGATTTTCACACAAGTCACTATACTGTATTTCCTAAACTACACAACAAATGCCAAGGTCTCATTTTTGCTTCTTCAGCTATAAAAATACTTTGAAACAAAATCTTCACAGAATCCACTCCTCTCCCCTAATCTACCAGGCCACTCATTTCATCATAGAAATTTATCAAGTTGGTCAAGCATGCAATTTTAATGTAAAGCAAAATACATACATGAAAAAAAACAAGGGGGTTTGTTCATGAAGGCCTTGTGAAAAAATCTTCATTTAATACATTTAAGTCTTAAGTCAGTAAAGAATATACTTATGTATTTTCAGTAAAGCTTCTTTTCTCTCCCAAGGAAACACACTGACACAACACTATCAAAACCAGAGGTGAATAGGAGCCTTTGAATTCTCCATGGTAGTTGGAATTATAAATTAGTATAATCTAAGGTTTAAAAACAGTTTAAGATGAGCTATTTGGATTTAAAATACATTCCTAGAATTTTGCCCTTTCTCTGTTGAACAGTTAAAAACCAACTGACAATTATTCACTGTATATACATTTTTGAGTATCAGAAATCCCTTCACTGAATTAAGATTCCCTGTTCATTTAGAGTAACAAATTATCAGAATTAATAAGGATAAATCCAATAAAAGTCTATGTTTAGAGGAAATTAAGTATAATCTGATTTGAGCTAGAAATACTGAGCTTCTCTTAGTATTTAAACTATTAAAAATGCCACCCCAGTGAGAAATCCCTGAAGTAAAAAAACAAGCAAATGCAAAGAAAAATGGAAACAAATTAAAAAAACCCCTCACTTAATAAAACATTGTAAACCAGAGTGACATGTTGCATGTCTGCATCAAAATTAAAATGACAAGGGTTACAGTGGACAGGGCTTCAGCTGTACACCTGAAACAGTGAACAGAACTAAATTCTGCTTGTGAATTGTGGAATACTACTAAGAGTAAAACTGATATACAGGTTACATTCAGAAAGGTTTGTAGCCTGTAAAATTGTTTCCCAAAAAAAGGACAGGATGGCTTTGTTGCATGTTTTATTCTATACTGGATTTTTTGTGAATTTTAAAATACATGCTGTACTTGACCCTCACACCTTTCTTTAGGTCCTGCCATTGTTTTTTCTTCCATTTCTCTTCCAGTCTCTCTGAACCTCCAAAAAGATGGTGTTTTGGCTCAGACTAATGTAGTTTATTGAATATTTTTTGTTTCTATCTTTTCACCTTGGTAAACATTTTTACTGGCATTCTCTGTATTCATGCTGAAATTCCTCATATCCATGGTATTTTCACTCCTTTTTTAACATCTTCCATTCCAATTCTGTTTTGCAGTTCGCATCAGTAACAATATTAGGCAGTTCTGACTATTTCAATCCTTTTTGTCATGGATTCAAATGAAACTTGAACTGAAAGTGATGAAATCCAGAGAGCCAAAAGGTAAACTGAGTCTCTGTTTAAGATCTTAACAAGAAAACAACACAGAACTAAGCTGAGGTCAGCAGGCAGCTAAGTATAAATTCATAAAATAAATTAGCCATTCCTAGAATGTATTTAGGACCTGACAAAGGCTTTTGCTTTTGTTTTTAAATATTTAAGTATTTAAATTCTGGTTAATGTATGTTTCAGCATTAGCTATTTGTGATTTCTTCTGAGTTTTTTTTCCCTTCAGTTAACCTTACCAGAAAAGCCAAGCTCATTTAGTAGCTCTGGGAATTCAAGTGAAATACTGAAGTGCATTAATATGTCCAAATACCATACATGTTGACATAAAGACCGCTCAATAAACATTTTTTTTAAAGTTAGACAACTTTTTAAAAACCTCGTTCAGTATTTTTCTGCCTCTTTACCTGAAAGTTGCAACTCACGATATATAGCACCGAATACTGCATATTCTATTTGCCAGCGTGTAAGTGCCTGACAAAATTAGATTCTCTTCCTTTATCTGCAGAAACATATGTGATGCCCTACATGTGTCCAAACTCCACTGCACTGCAGTTTCTTCTCAGCACACTCTCAGTGAACACACCGTGTTAAAGGCAGTCAACTGCAGTAGTGTACCAGTCCCATCCATTCCAAAGTCATCTGTTCCTTAATGTACTTCGTCTAAATATTTTATGAAATAGATGTCAGGCATCTTAACTGGCTTTTGTTCTCCCTGTTGTGCTGTGATTAAATACTTCCTCAGTAAACTCCAAGGGGAAATAAGCCTTTAAATTTATGACTGAGTTAAAGGAATAAACTTTGAGTGTGAGTCACTTGCCACTCTTCCATTCAGGTGCTTCAAGGCATATCCTGTGCATTATTAGGTAGAAAATTCAGGGCACTGACTGACTTCAGTGGAGCTTTGGAAGTTTATACCAGCCTCCCAGGAAGGATGGCAACTAGAGATTTCACAAGCATCTTTATTTTGAAATATTCATGATGTTAAGGCTGTCTAGACTTTTTCATCCTCAGGTTGTAAAGCATCTAAAAAATTCTGTGTCTTATTTTTACATAAAAAACATACAGAAGTGATTTGATACTAAAAATGGAGGGGTCTTTTTTCTGTCACTGGTGTAAAAGGGGCAAGAACCCTTTAAAAAGCTGTGATTGGCTCTGCAGATTTAGCTTGCACAGGGTGGGGAATTGATCATAAAAAACAGTTGATCATATAAACCAGTTTCCCTTATTTGCTAAACTTTTAGTTCAGCTAATTTCCCACATCAGAATATTAATACCCCAAAATAATTTCTTAGTTGCACTGAAACCCTAGTCTTTCTGGCTTCTGGGTCACCAAATCAGTTACACTATGGTGGGTCCTTTATAAATTCGGGACTAAACAAGAGGTCAGATGTGTCCTGTGACCATACATTTAATATCCCCAGTTCAAGGCCCTACGTCTTTCTTATCCGGCCACTTCCGCTCCAGTGTTTGTACAGCAGCAAACACTGCTCACCTATAACTCTGGACTTGGCTATTCCAACACTGTCAGCACACTAAACTTTATCAGTGAGCAGCATTTTGAAAACATTTTCCACTGACCTTTGGAAAAACACACCTAAGCCCCCAGTGTGGCAGACAGCACCGATGAAGTTCCAACACACAGCTCCTCTGAAGGCATGAATTTTAAGATGTGTGCATCTTAGAAGTAAGGCTCTCTCAACTGAACATGCAAGCAGACATTTCTTTCCCTGCTGCAGAGAAACAGCAGAGCAAATTTTCTGTCTTTTGGGTCAAGCTCTGGTGGAAACCAATAATAAGTTTTAGGCTTTCCCATTTGCAAGTCTTGCCAGGTCCACGAGAAGTGATTAATACTGTGCCATGCCACGTGTTTCTTGTGGCAATGCCAGTAATGAAAACTCACAAGCGGTAACTCCAGAAGTGCCAGTGCAGGACATAAGAGGGTGTTACACCTGAACATGCTGTGGTTTGAGGGTCTGGCCCCTTCTCTGCTATCAAACAGGTTGCTGAAAATCTATTACCAGAGTGCTATAAAGGTCAAGGTAATACTATATTTAATTTTTCTCTTCTTCATGCTGAATGATGCATAAAGAACTTCATTCTCTTTGTAAGTTACATAAAAAGAAAGAATGTATACTGGGCCAGATACTCCCTGACATAAACATGGCACTGCTTCTGTTGCCTGCTGTGAAGGCAGGGCACCATAAATCAGTTGATGAAACAGTCCTACATATCTGTTATTATGAAAAACAAAAATAATTGTGCAACAACTAAAATGCTGCTCCTTTGACGCGGAGAATCTTTTCTTTGATCTGTAGTCCCAGTTCAGTTTATAAAATCTGGTTACACATGTTACAAATATATAAAATTTGAATAGTAGTTTTAATTAGGACTGTATGAAATCTTGATGTACGGCTATTTATCAGATAAATTGTTGAACTATTATTCCTCAGTAACATTCAGAATCCCGCTCATATTCAGCAAGTTGGTACGTACAGGTATAGAAAGGCACATAAACCAAGGATGTAGTGAGCTGTAACTGTGAAATATTACTCCTTGTTTCTGCCTCACAGATTTTAGATTAGCCTTTGCTGTCTAGAAGCACTGTTGAATAATATGCTACTATGAAGTACTAAGGATTGAATTCTTATTCTACAAAATTGTCCTATCTGGTAAATAATACATCATCTCATCTCTTCACTCTCCTTCTCTCTTTAATCTTTCAGATATTGTTTTATCTCTGCTTGAGTATATATATAAAAATATATCTAAATTCATAAATTAATTGAGGATGCAATCACTATAACATAAAATGAAAAAAAATTCTCTATGAGTTTCAGGATCTGTGAACACAATAGTTCCTCTGGCACAGCTAATTTCTACAGCTGCAGATAATAACAATAATAAAAAAAAAATTTGAAAACTGCTTCTATGATTGACTGGCCACAAACACTCCTAGACACAACCCAAGCCCTAAGGTTTGAGAAAGCTGGAGCCTCAGCTGGGTTTTCTAAGAATATAGGACACATACATACCTCCCATGAAACAACACTGGCTTCTTCAACACCCTTCTTGCCGTACTTCTCAACTCCAATTTGAAGAATACACCCTCCTGCCCTCCCTGGCTAACCCTGGGGTGGTGACAGCACAGTCAGAGTTGGGCATTAGCATCATCTCTGGTACAACCTCTGCTCAAAGCCTGAGTGCCCTTTCTCTGCTGTAAACACCGTTCACACAGGGAGCCAGACCCAAGATCAGAAAATATCCTTGGGGAAAACTAGCGTGTATCATCTTGTCCACAGCAAAGTGAGAAGGTTATTCAGCTGTTATTGTAGTCCTGAATCTGCTAAACTGCTCTTGGCACATGGAAACACATTAAGTTCATTCAGTCTGAAAGATTTCACAGATAATGGAGAGATCAACTCAATTTT
This sequence comes from Myiotriccus ornatus, assembly GCA_036023395.1. Lineage (NCBI taxonomy): Eukaryota > Metazoa > Chordata > Aves > Passeriformes > Tyrannidae > Myiotriccus > Myiotriccus ornatus. The sequence continues at coordinate 10,230,340 of JAYRBT010000001.1, forward strand.
TAAAAGGGAAACTCTAACCATATTTGAAATTGATAAATGAACATATCTAAATAGCAATCACTGGATACAAACATGCTGGGTTTTCTCCCTAACACACCAGGGACTTTGTGTTTTAGAAATGCATAATTTTAAAACAACCTTGGAGTAAAAATATTTTCATGCCTAGCTTAAACAGTTTATCAGAACTGTCACAAGCTCCTGTCATGAGTAACCAGTCCAAGTGTAAAGGTAGTGAATCCTCCACTCTTTATTTTTTTTCCCCTCTTGTGCATCTGGCACTAAAGGAAAATACAGATTTTTTTCTAGATTTTAGGGATTCATTTTAAAGTTACTGTAACCTTAACAAGCAGAACTCCACTATCATGAGAGAATCATAACTGAATGTGATGATTTATAAATGAATGTAATCATAACCATACAACAGAACTGATGGGTGCTCATGTCTCTTTGGTATGGTCTCTATTTCATACCCTTTGTATGGCTGGGCAGAGTCCCTTCATGCCCCTCCACCTTAATGCCTCGCCTTCTCTCCAGACAAGGCTTCTCTGAGCAAAGGGAGCAGGAGGAGGATCTGAAAGTAGACCTGTATCCTGCCACTCCTCCCTTTCCTCTTTAGTGTGTGTCCAAAAAGCAGAGTTGTTCTCTGTCTGTGCCTGTGCGAACACCACTGCGTGGGCTGAGGGGGACTAAGGGGATACCCCAAATCCAGCCTGCTTTGCACAGCAGCTTCTGTCCCCAGGGCAGATTTTCACATGCTGGATAAGGAACATGGCAGAGATGTGAGGTCTTGGAGACACTGTTGTTCACACTGACTCCTGACAAACTTGTTCACAAAGTTTAGGATTAATATATTATTATGTTAGGAAGGTTTCAAGCAGTTCTGCTTCTTGCCTGATCACGTAAAGAAACTTGGTCTGAGAATCCTTCTGTATATACACTTAAAATGGCCCCAATGGAGCTGTTGTTTTTCATACTGTGCCTATGCAAACCCAAGATTTACCTAATAATTACTGAAATCTATAAATTGGAACATATTTCTCTGCATTTGGGTACTGTTACTGTTTTACTTTCAGGATGAAGTCACAAAAACTGTGTCTAATGTCAAGCTCTTTTTTTTTTTCCTTGTCAAAATTTGAAAAACATCCCTTAGGATTTCAAAAATCTGTAGAGTGGGGTTTTTAAAATGGTGCAAAGACAAGCTCCCATGCTGTGCAGAAAACAAAGTAGCAAAGCATATAATCTTGCAGGTCAAAGGAAAAGATATACTTTATCTAGTCATAAATATTGATTAGCTCTGTAACAGTCATAAAGCATCTCAGGAAACCCTGTTAAAAAGAAATATCATTTATACACCTCATATATTCACTCCCTAAGAAAAAGTACAATGTACATACTCAGTGTAAAATAATCCATAACAAGACTAAAAAAAAAAAAAAAATCCAGCAACAAATTTTCCAGTGTGAAACTTTGTGTCCTGTCAATGGTTGAATACTACATAATCAATAGAAATCAGTGCAAAGGAATTGGAGTTTCTCCCTTTGTGTCACACCAAAATATATATGGCATATAGCCTGGTTTAACATTACACTCTAAATTTCAGCCTGGTTAAACCTGGATTATGAAAAAAGTAACACAATGGATTCCTCTAAGTGAAAAGGTCACTAAACTACATAGGTGTGCTTTTTTTCCCCCTTAAAATTCATGTCATAGTATTTTTTCTAATGAAAGCACTTTTGAAAGGAAAAACCAAACCAAATCAAATTAAAACCCAAGATCTATGATATTTTCTAGACAAGACACAACTTTGTCATGTTTAAAAAAACCCCAAACAACAACACAAATAACAAACTCTTTTGTTTGTCTTTTTTTTCTTGTTTTCATCAAGCTCTGTGTTACACAAGTGAGGCAAAACTACATATCTCCAGTTACTCCTGGTAATTTTACTTATCCTTTTATTATCCTTACTTGTTTTCTGTGTAGCTACTTTTTCAATGCACAAATTCATGTGAGATTTCCTGTTTCAATAAGTTAAAAACAATTTTATAGCACAATAATCCTCCAATATGAAACTTCTAACATTATCTCCAGCAACGCTGTTGCTGAATTGCAGGAAAAACCTCTTTCAAAAGTCATTAAAAGCACGGCTCATGCACCACAAATAACGCTAAAGAACTCCTGATCTAGTTTCAGCACAAACATGTACTTCTAGCCCCTTAAATTGTCACTTGACAACTAATCATGTTCTGACCTGAGGACTGTATTTAATTAGAAGACAGAGACACAAGAGCATTTGCAATATATGCATCTAGGCATTATGTCAGTAGCCATTTTTCCTATGTTACAGCATTCACAACCCTGACAACATCACTTCCTAATGTGCTAATTAGAGCAGGGTGACTAAGAAAAATTATTTGCCTAGTCTTGTGTACAAAATAATTTATGAAACTCATCAAATAGTCAGTATATTTTTGAAAAATAAACAACTGCAATGAAGCTGTGTGTGTAAAGCAAGAAATAATGGAAAATAGGTCAAATAATATATTAAAAAATATAAATAGAGTGAAAATGTTCCAGCTAGGTAGTCTGATTATATGGTTTCTTCTTTTTACACATTCCCTAATTTTGAAGAACCAGCAATTATTGTAAAGTATTTGAGAGAGGTGGAAAACTGAATGTTTCTGCTTCTTCTGGGTTTTATATTACGAGAATCAATACTCTGTGGAACCAAAAGATCTATTTACATCAGCTGAGAATATGTGCCATAAGATAAAAATTTGCATGTAGGAATTTGTCTAGCATGATGAATTATCTGACAACAACCATTCAGCATTTCCATCTTTCTAAATTGAATTGTATACATGTATATATGAATATATATATGTAGTATAGAGTCAGCAGAGCAATTCAGAGTTCCTGAAATATTACAAAATACCACATTTTACTTCATATCCATCATCCTGATTCAATGGCTATTTAATTTTAGTACGGCTCAATGTGTCTCCATGCTAAGTGCCAGCCCTGCTAGAGATACTCAGAAGTCATAGGGAATCTGCACTAATGAATACCCATCTTCGGGGATCCTTCTGAAAAGAGTCCCAATGCTTTATAATTTAAATTCTACTGTTAAAAGCAGCAATGGGTACCCTGCTCAGCTAAATGATTTCACTGAAAAATTTTACCATCTTTGAAATAATGTGGTAAATGTGAGGCTGCTCACTGATCCAAACAGAAAAAGCTAAAGCTTAACTTGGTACTGTGACATGGAAATCTAATAATAGCTTTTATTTTTTTCAGGGAATTGACTTTTGGGATACGAGTGTGAGTGAAGGAAGGAGAAAATGATTTCTGGCAAAAAGGGCAGTGTGGTCACAGCCCTGACTGAGAAGCAACCTACGGTCGCTTTTATATTCCCAAGGCAGCTACTGAAGTTATGAGATCAGTGCCCTGGTTTTCATTCATCTTTGTTAGGGGCTCATATTTTGTTTCCTCCATCCCAGGTGGGCTCCTTAGGGGGGTGCTACTGTTTGGAGGGTGAGGACGAGATGCATCTCCTCCAGCGTGGCTGTCACTGGACAGCAGCTGCTCCTGGCTTGCCTCTGCCTCGCTGGCCAGCTGTACCACCACTGGGCTCCAAAGCAGAGCCCTTTACTCACCAGCCTCACTTGAAATGTGTGTCAGAAGTCAGTCTGTTGCTCACCAGAGAGAGGCTTTGCTTAGCTTACTTCATAATCCCTTGATTTTATTTCTGATTAAATCCTAATTGTTGGCAGGCTTATTAACCTTAATCCGCTCAATTTACCTTGAGTGCAAAAAAACCATGGCTTCCTTGAATGGTAATCTGCAGCATTTTACTTCAACTGGTCGAAGTCCCAGAAAGAAATCCACTTTCTTTTTACTGCATGCATAAATATGGACTTCAAGGAGACAGCTCCGGTATTTGAATTAAATTTCTGCATAAACTAAAAATTACTGTTTCTAGGGACTGCCTGTTGAAGAAATAACTCTTCCACTCACGTATTTAACTTTAGAAGGCAAAACTTTTTTTTTTTTAAAATAAACCTTTAAAGATTTACTCAAAAGATCCTTCTGAGTTGCTGCAAGATAGGAAAGAACCTCAGCATCCATTTTTTACTCTTCTTATCGTCAATCATCTTCCTCAATACAGGCTGAGAATAAAGGAATACCCAAACCAATCAAAAAACTCCAAACTTGTGCAAGATGAACTTTAACTAAAGTTTTGGAAAACAAGATTTACTACTTGAAATTCATGCTTATAAATTACACTTTGAAAACACCCTCAGAGATTTGCTTCAAAAAAATACAAGGCAGAAGACAACAATCCACCAAGTACTATGCTAATCAAATGAAGAGAATATTTAAGAGTAAATAATGAATAAGGGATTAAGCAGATGCAGGAAGGTTGAGCATTTAAAATGCACATTATGATGACTCTGCTGAGCTGGTATCACATAGCTTAGTGTATCATAAAATATTATATATACATATATAAATAAGAAATATAAAAGACCTAGGAAATCAAGATTTACCTGCACGCACTTCTTAAGATCTCAACCTCAGAGTTTTATACCTGTCTTCACATAATGTGTCTTCATGTCTAAATTCATAAACACATTGAAGGAAAGACAGCTGCTCTGAAGTAAGGAAAAGTTTTGATTTTACTCGACCTTCTCTGTATACACAGAGATTTTATTTTACAATGAAATACTATATTTTCTGGTCACTGGAAAAGATGGATACCTTGGGCATAAATTCAAAATATGTAGCTGTAGCACTCCTTAGTTGGTCTTATCCAATGAATCTTGGAAAAGCTAAGATATGTCTTCACACATGAAGATGAAATCTGTGTTGAAAGCACAAACCTGAATTTTCTGTAGAGAATAAGAATACACCTGTAATATTCCCCATCTGGAATTGCCAAAATAACATGACTCAATATGAGTGATACAGTAAATTTTTCTCATTTGTTTGTTTTTTTTTTTCCTCAAAACATAGGAAACAAGTAAGATTTAGACAACCTTGTACATTGTGGGGGAAAAAAAAAAAAGTTACAGAAAATTAGACAGAGGTGGAGCTTTACAAAGGAAGTGGAGTCAAGTCACGGTGATGCTTTTTTTTTGGTGTGATGCCCAAAGCAACCCAGCATATAAAACCAGAATGTAGCACAGCAATTTTAAGGAGAAGAAAGCAACTCCTGGTAAGGCAGATTTGTCTCAGTACTCTGTTTCTGCCCAAGAGAATGGATGAAGAAGGAAGAGACAGTCCTGAGTCCTCTGAATACTCTTTGTAGACACACAGAAGAGTAGCCAAGGACCACAGAAGTACACCCAGGTATTTGCCATGTTCTGATATGAACTCTGGGTTCTAGGACAGGGTTTCTGATGAAAATCAGGGGAAAACAGAAAATTTTTAGTATGAGAGGGAAACTTTGCTAGAGCAGGTTTGAGCATTATTAGTCTTGATAAAAGAAAACAATCAGACAGGAGCTCCTTCTGTGGATTCAGTCCCTCAGGATGAAGTTACAGTTTTCAAAATGACCAAGAAAAACCTATACCAAACAAAGAAAGAGAATTACCAAAAGTTTTTCAGATGACACCTCAAATAAAACCTGACAAATTGACAAAATCTGAGATTATAATTACAGGAGCTAGAGCTGAAGACATGACATGGAGAGATGTTTACCTCAAGGAGGTAACCCATATTGTCACAGAAGCAATGAAAACTACAAGCACTGTTGTCTAAGCTAGGCAGAAGGAACAATGTCTTCTATATCAGGCTGCTGCTTCCTCCTCCTCCAGATTTTCTGAATGAAGGTATGGAAAGAATAACAGAAATATTCTTCTTTCTCTGTTTAATTGCATGTGTGCCACCTCAGTCTGCGGCACCAGCTTCAAAGACTGCTCTGGATAACCTGCCCAAGCCTTCGGTCCAGAGCATGCTCAGCAGAAAAAACACCTGTATTAAATAAGTTCATCCTTATTTGACACATATGTTAAACTTCAGTTCTCAATGAGCTTCTGCTGGACATATCCAAACCAGCATTGTTCAAGCTTTAGCTTGCCAAAGGCAGTTGATTTTTCCCCCTATGGCACAAACTAGGATAACACAACAGTGATATATTTGCAATCAGAGCCAACCCTTAACCAGACCTGAGCCACTTGTTTCACAGCATGTAACAGAGTTACATGCATAACATTTTGGAAATCTCCGTTTTCTAATTATTTAAGTATGCTTGTTTGAATTTCACCAAACAAACTGCCTGCAGGAAATACTTTAGGAAAGCTTAGTCTGAGCATTTAAGCCGTAGATATGTAAATGTAATTAAAAACAGGAGGAGAGAATGTCTCCATTAGTGGCCATCCACGGAACAAGCACAAGTGAGAAAATCTGATCCCAGTAACTGTGATATTTGTTTGTACTGTAACAGACTGATTTTAAAATACAGGTTCACATGGACTGGCTGAGGCAGAGGCCACACCTGGAGATCAGCTATAGCAGGTTGCCCAGGGCTGTGTCCATTTGGGTTTTGAATGTCCACAAGGATAGAGACTCCAACAGCTTCTGTGGACCACATATTCTAGTATTAAATTACTCCCAAAGTGAAGGGGCGGGAGGTGGGGAGGGGGGAAGTATTTTCTTAAATTTTAATTGTATTTTCTGCACTTCATTTTTCACCCATTGCCTCTTTCCCCATCTCTGGGCACCAGTAGGCTCTGTCTACTCCATTCCCTGCCATCAGGTAGCTGTGCACTGTGCACATGGGCATGACAGTGGCATAAGAGGAAGCAAGCTCAAGTTGTATCAAGGGGAGTTCCAAACAGATATTACAGAAAAGAAATGTTTTTGAGGGTAGGAGGCACTGGGATCAGTGTCCAGAACAGCTGTGGAGTCTCCATTCACAGTGGGTATGGCCTTAAGCAACCTGGCCTTGAGCAGCTTTGAGCAGGACTTGGATGAGATGAACTAGAGAGGTCCTGTCTGTACTCATTTACTTTGCGATTCTCAATCCATTTTATGAACAGAAAGTATGAGTTTTGTTAAGGAACCTTCCCAATCTGACACATTCATGAGACTCTCAGGCAGTCACACTCCCACCACCCCAGAGTTTCACTGCTGGGACCAAAGCCTCTTCACAGTGGTGGCTCCAGTGACCCAACAGGTCCCTGCTTGGCTCCCTGCACACCGCACTCCCAGTCAGACCAGGTTCCCTCACTGTCTTGACCCCAGGTTTCCCTCAGCAGCGTCTCAGATGTCTGGTTCCATAGAGTCAATTATTCATGGCACAGTAACACACAAACAGCCCGAGCTGGAGCCTCCGAGGAGGGACCTGAAAAAAGGGCTGGGCTTTTATCCCCTCACAGTCCAAGAGCACTGAAGTCTCAATCTTCCTCCCAAGCTGTTGGCTCTTGCTGTGACTCTGGGTGCCCCTCACCTGGCTGTGCCACAGGTTCCTGCATCCTTTGTTAACAAAATAAAAGGGGTGGCAGTTCATGGCCTTTTGTCTTGGGCTTCCACCCAGAACTTAACCTGCCACTGCACCCTGAGCTACCAGCACTGAATGTGTTCCACAGGTTTAGAATACGCCTCTGAAACAGGCCAAGTGGGCAAGAGTAAATGACATGTGTTTTCTAACATTTATTTAAGGACCCGAGTCAGCATATTCTGCTATTTCTGGATAATCATGTTATGTCATAGATTAAACTCTTTTGTCAAAATGTTCTACCTCTCTAGACTATCTTCCTTCTAGGTTTAGGAATTACCATAAAGCCAAAACTAACAGATTAGCTAGTGTTGTCTCCTTCCTTTGCTTTCCTTTCCCTCTTTCTTTTCTCTTTCTTTTCTTTCTCTTTCTTTTTCTTTTTCTTCCTTTTTTCTCTCTCTCTTTCTTTCTCTCTTTCTTTCTTCTTCTCTTTCTTTCTTTTTCTTTCTTTCTTTCTTTTTCTTTCTTTCTTCTTCTCTTTCTTTTTTTTTCTTTCTTTCTTTCTTTTTCTTTCTTTCTTTCTTTCTTCCTTTCTTCCTTCCTTCCTTTCCTTCTTTCCTTCCTTCTTTCCTTCTCTCTTTGTTTTAAAGTAATGATGCTTTTGGTGATATGATCCTGAAGGTACATTAATTCCCCAGGTGGTCATTTCAGCCATGCAAGGAATTTTACCTGGACTAATTTATCAGAGTATAACAAAATCTCTTATTCTGTGTTCCTCACTGTGTGTGACTGGGCTTCCTTTCAAAGTTGTTTTACAGGTACAAAGTAGATAATTGTTCCAGTGAATCAGAATTGTCTGTATTTTGATATTTTGACAAGCTATTTCAATGTTCCTGTCATACATGTCTTATATAATTACAAGATCTTTTCAAAGCAAGCATATTTATTTATTGGCTATTTCACTCTTCTATGTCACTGTCAATTTCTGTAATTTATTGTGGTATGTGTGTTTCTGTTACTCATATGAACTTCAAAATATCCGGGGGCAGGAAAAACACAGAAACTTTTTTATGTAAATAATATTCTGGGTTTGTTCCAACTCATTATCCCTATTTCATACAACTTCACAATGATACAATATTTTCCTGTGAAGCTTAAGGCAAAATTCCAAGAAGGGCTCATTGACTAAAATGTGGCAGCGAAGAACCCTAGTCATTAAATCTGAATATAAAATATGAACTCCTATGTCCCTAAGGAAAAAAATGTTAAAAATAACTGTGAAAAGCAGAACTCTGTACTGTGGAAAGACATGAATCAACACGGACCATCACTATGTCTGAATTGTCATCATCGTTTTTACCCACTTGCAGCAATTAATCTGTTGAGTCCTGGTTAGGAGGAAATGCAGTGAGCTCTGCAATGCCATGAAGAACAGGAGAAAGGGCAGCTGTGTGAGGAATTCTCATTCCTGCCTGTCAGCTCTGCAAACGTTACTATATTGTACCAGCCACTAAAAAGGGCGAGCAGTTGCTCTGAAGGAGCCCACCAGCCTGACTCTGCAGCTGATGCACAAACAGCACAGAACCACCCCTGTGATTACTCGCAGCTCTCCAAGCTGCCAACAGGAACAGACCATGGGGCATCTAGCATGGCTAGTTACTCAAAAAATAACAGCAAAGAAGGAGTTAGTGATCCACTGCACACCCTCGTAATTGCCTGGCTAAGTAAAGCAAGCCAGCATTAACCTTTTAGGCTTTCCTATGCATTTTTTTGCCTGGTTTTCTATAAGCAAACAAGAGATGTATCTCCACTGCAATTCAAAATCACCTGTCTGATTCAGTCAAATTTGAGAGAGGAATAGGAATTTCAGGAGATAACCATTAAAACAAGCAGCTGATTAGAGGTAGTATCAAAGAAAAGCAAGGAGGCTTCAGCCCTCATGTATTCTCCTTTGTTTTGTTTTTTTGTCTTTTTTTGTCTTTTTTTTTAATGACATTCTTAAAAAAAACCTCAAAACACCATTGTGATACCCATAGGGCAATATTCATAATTCATAATGAGCTAAGAATGCTGAGTACTATTAGTAACCTCTAATACCCACAATTAATGATGAGCAGCCTATGTTTAAGAGTTTTATCTGAATCTTTTCAGGCAGTTCTATGTACCATTTGGAAAGATTTTCTCTGGTGTATCTCTTTTTGACCAATGTGAACAAAGGATAAAGAATAAGTTTAATATCTAAAAAGAAGTACATGTTTAGACTAGAACATGCTCAGCCTTATTCTCCTATTCAAATTCCCCAGACTTTGCATATGAATGGGAGAGAAGATATGATTTTGGCGATAGTTTGTATGCATTTTATAACATAACTATCTCTGAGGATCCTGAAGCAACTTAAAAGCATCTTGAGACTCGACCAATTGCTATGCAAAAAGAACTAGAAATTAATGTTGACCCACTGACACCCTGCTGCTCTCTCTTAGTTTCTTAATCCTGTTTTCCCTCAAAGTAGCATAATACTATATTACTTAGTGTGCTTCAGTGTTTTAGTCCTTACACTTATATAAGACCCTACTCAGCTTAGTAGTACTAAGTCTGAACTACATAAATTAAAAAATAAGTCACTCTGCTCTGATTGAAGATCAACAGGTTTCTGTGAGACTTGCTAAACTGGGAATACATGCTGAAAGAAGCTGATCAGAGATGAATGAGGGTGAGCCCCCATGGAGCCAACTTGCATAGCGGCAGGAAAATCTGGGAGAATAAGTTCAGAAACAATCAAACAAGTATTCTGAACCAAACAGGATGAAGAGTGCTAGGACCACGTGCACCTGCCAGAGATGGAAGGCAAGTGGCGAAGAATGAAACCGGCATATTTGAAAAATGGGATGTTCTTAAAAAAGCCAAGACTAGCTTTCTCAGCTCTGTGTATGTGTGTGTAAAACTCAAACTGGTTGCAGCTGTACTGGAAAAAAAAAACACACAACCAAAACCAAAAAATGAATGCAAATGTCTAAAAACTGTTGTGTGACTATAAGCCTGAGCTTGAGAACTGTGTGTTGAAGTGTATGTATGAGTTTGTAACTTTATTATGAATAGAAGCTAGAAGGAGAAAATTAGATTACTCTTTTAAAATATATTGAAGTACAAGGAATTACATCTCATAAATTCTGTGAGACACTCTTTGGTTACCTCATTTATTCATTCTTGCTAGTTCACGATATCCCCCTTCCTGCTTGGCTATCTGGGGACCTGTTCAGGTTTCACACTGAAGGATCAATTCACAAGCAATGAAATACCACTGCCTCTTGGGGGGAGGATGACATCTGTTAAATAGCACCCAGCAACACTACACAACAGTTTATAGCATCAAATGCAGAACAATTATGAATTTAATTAGAATCAGAGTGGGATTTTAATGAGAAAAAATGCAATTATGCGTGATGAAAATATGGGGCTTGATTCCTTTATACTCACCCTGAGTTCCCTTACTATATAAGTATTTCCAAGGATTTTACTACCAGCAAGGGGGTATAACCTGCCCCTGAACAGTTAAGGACCCACCCTCTCATTTATCAGTTAAGAACTGTGTCCTCTTTGTGCTACCAGTGCCTTACAAGCCGCACATTCAAACACCATCGGCCGAACTCATCCTCTGCATTTATTTTCATCCAATCCTCCAAATACCTATTCCTCACACGTTCATTTGAATAGGCTACATCTCATCAGCACGTGGGTTTGGATACAAAACAATAAATGGCTTTGGCCTGGAACATAACTAATACTCTAAAATGACAAAGATCAGAAAGTTCTTGAAGCGCCCGTGTCACAGGTCTGCGGGAGGGAGAGGTTTACTGCCTGTACACAGAGTAATTATAACTAGCTGGAAGAGAGGGAGATAAATTAATTTTATTTCCTCCTATAGTGCTGTAGATGATGGCCCATGTGACTGCTTGTGAATAACTATGAACTGCTGAAATATTATGACAGTTGTTTTTAAAGTTGATACTAGAGCAATTAGAGTATGGCCATGTTGATAAATATTTTTTTTTCATTGCAAGTTGGCATTAAAATCTAATTGAAAACAGTTTGGACCAAGTTATAAGATGGATTTTTATGTGTGACTGAGAAACTTTTTTATGAAGCACTGTACAGGCACATAAAAGGGAAAAAGTCTATCGTAATTTCATGGCATAGAAAGTCTCTGTCCTGCAAGATGCTAAGTCCTGGGTAACCTGAGTTACTTTCCTCCTTCAGTAATGCACTTTCAGTGTGTAGGATCTACTTTTTAGAATAAATCTCCCAGGATAAATACGAGGAGCAGTAGGAGGAAACTAAAATATATTGAACTTGGATAAACTCTGGAAGTCAATATTTAAAAAAAAAAAAAAATACTAAGGGCAAAGCTAAGTAACAAGGCAAGAAAAATTGCACTTTGGTGACAATTTCACCTCCTTCATGTATTTTGAGGCACAAGCTTAGAATAACCAATATGTTTGGTGGTTTTTTGTTTTTTTTTTTAAAAGTAAGGCTGTAGGGCTCTGGAACAATGTTTTGACATACATTTCCCAAAAGCTGAAAGGCAAATGCCTAACCATCTAACCATTCCCTGGAGCTGCAGAAATGTTTGCCAACTACAAAAGAGAACTGATGATTACCACTCTTCCTCTCCCCTTGGAAAGAGGAGAGACCAGCCAAAGGGCAACTGTATTTTTAACTCCTATGCCACGCTTTCCCCTCACACCCATGATTTAGTCTGCAGGGCTCAAACATTCCAATGTAACACAAAAATAGAATTTTATGGGAGTGGAAATGGCTAGATACACTTTAATGCACACTTGTTCAGAGTTGTCATGGATTCCATGTTAAAATTCATACTTGGAAAAAATCATAAACTATAAAAAATGAACACAGACAACTGTTTATCACTGTAATATTTTCCTGTCAGTGAGCAAAAGTGAAATTTGCATAATGACATCCACAGCTTTCTCTGTGATGTTAAGCTTTTCAGTTTTTCTTTTTCAGGCTATAGGAATCTTAGCCTGGAATGAGATTTCCTTGCTTTTTCTTTAATTTATTCTGGTTATGGTCAAGGGGTAAATTCAATATCATCACCTTCTCATAGACACCTGTTGTGATAGTCCATGTAAAAATGCTAAATAATAAAAAAACCCCAGTAAATAATGTCAATCTCAATCTTTTCATCTGGTGGTTGTTTTGATCCCTTTGGTGATAACAAATATATAAACAAATGTAGATTGTCTTTTTACATTTCTACTAATGGTTGCAGAGTTATTTCATGATGTTCCAGAAATCAGATCATGCTTGGCTGAGTCCTCTGGATTTAAGTCAAATTTTCTATTTAGTATCATACAAAAATAGATACATGTCCAAGCAATCTGATGATAGGATATATATGTCTGATGAAAAAGGGAATAAAATGTGCAAGGCAGTCTCTTTTAGATCTTAGGTAAAGCTGGACTCTACAGTGTTGTTGTTGCTTTGCTGGTATACCTGCCAACCTAAATTTTATTTCCATCTGATATTTCCCAAAATAGTATCTCTTATAGCACATTGAGCTTGCTTCCTCTCCTCTCCCTAAGACATATAAAATCCTCATACTATCTTACAGAATATCTAGTAATGCCATGACCCAATCCAGCAAAAGCAAAAATATGATATATCCAATTCTGATGTTTAGTAATACAGACTTTACCTGCCTGCTGTGGTTTTCCTCACGCATAAAGATACAAATACATTCTTACTGAGTTCATGATACTTTTAGAGGATCACTGCATGAAACATGGCAAAAAAACCCCCACAAAACCTAATGCTTTTTTTCTGAAGGGGAAAAAACCCAAACTGCCATATTCTAAAGAATTTAGCACCAAGTAGCTTCTGGCAAAAGATGAATTAATATGAGACTAGTCTGACAGCCTGCAGACATTAATTGTCTGTTCAAATTTATCCACATGGTTTCAAATTTTTTCCTGTCTACATGTAAGCTGGGATGGATAAAATTAGATCATTCACCTCAATCAAACCACTCCTCACTTTATATGTGTGAGAAAGGAAAAGATTATATTCAGTCTACATTCTCCTAGCCCTACGTTGTTCCTTGAGTTTCAAGGTAGTCATCAGGGTCTGGAAGGTACCCTGCCTAATCTCCTCTTCTTCCTTCCCAAAAGGGACTAGGAACAGCACCTCCGCAATGCTCCTACCTAAATGCCACCTCCTGAGATTTCCAGGACAATTTTACAGAAGTAGTAAATTCAGAAAACAGTGCTGACTGCCTCAGGTGTATACAAGCTTTCAGGCTTCCAAGGTTCATTCATCACTGGTCTAAAAGGATCCTTGCCTGGAGAGAGCACAGGCAGGGCAGTCAGCCTTAAAAACTGAGGGAGAGCAAGGGAGAAATATTTGCAATACTGAAGAAATACTCTTTGGGATATGCTTGGGAAGCAACCAGTAGATTATGACATTGAGTTAAGGGCAAAGAAAAGGAGGGATAAAATGTCTTTAGAATAGAAAATAACTACAGCACTTCCAAACATGTGAAACACTCCTTCTGGAGATAAGGAAAAAAAAAAAAAAGAAACTGTATGCTTACTGTATGTTGGCAAGCTCCCTAAAGTCACTAGCTGCTGAACATTCAATCAGTGTGCTTATTCCTAATATCAGACAGCACTCATCTGGAAAAAAAGACTAAGGCAAAACAAAACGAAAGAATTTTGGCATTAAAGCACTCTCCAAGTGTGAGAATTGCAGCTAATAAAATGGAGCACTTGGATTAAGTTTTTTTCATTAAGGCCTCTGTCGTTGCTTTTGAATGCGAAGCGAAATCAAAGCCAGAAGATTTGTTATGGGTCAGTAAGAAGGAAGGAAAGGAGGTGGGAGTAGGGCTATGTGCCAAGAACATCTTTAAATGCATGATCTTCTTTCTAAGAACACGGGTTATTAACAAAAGAGAAAGAAAGGCATGGCTTAAACAACATAACGTTCTCAGAGGAAATCCTACAAACACAGATAATTATATATTTGATTTACTTCTCCAAGCTGCAATTTTAGTAGTTTTATTATTCTAAAGTACAATACATCATCAGATACTTTCCACATTGTAGTCATTTGGTGTCTCCAAATTATAGTCTGCAAGCCAGAAATGAGGATTTGGTCTAAGTAACAGAGTGGTAACTGCAGGAAATGTTGTGATGGATGTCAAGTGTTACAAGGTTCACTTTGCTGAACTAGACAGCACCAAGAGAGATGTTGTTACAGTTCTAAAACTTTAATCTGTCCACCTCCTACTGTTTGGATGTGAACAACCCTTTGAATTTCATGATAATAATAGGATTGATTTTTTTTCCCCCTTTGCTTTCCTCCCTTCCTCACTCGCTCTCTCTTTTCACTTTAATTATAACAAAGCCTGGGTACCAGCTGGTTGGCAGGTTATGTTTGTAGAAATGAAGGAGAGTTGGCCAAAGATTCAATAAAAACCTGGTGGAGTACTTTAATAAGATGAGCTTGGGTCCCCAGTTACCTTTGAGACAACTCAGGCTCAAGGATGATTAAGTGCCCTTGAGAGTTCAGTGTAGTCACTGCAACAACTTAGGTCTTTGCCAAGGAACCAGGAGGTTCTGAAAGACAGGGTCAAACCTTTGCAGACTTTGGCCTCAAAGTCAATGGAGTTATTTGGTAGAAAATTTAGCTCCAAAGGTTTTCCTTTACTCAAGAAAAATGTCCTCAGATTCACTGGAAATTCAAGCAAATATAAGGCTCATAAGTTATAGGATGACGAATAAAACTGAAGACAAGCAAAATCCTTTTAAACAAAAGAGGGAGTATTTCCAACTGCTATTAGAACTCAGTGTCTTTTATTGGGAATTTCTCACTATGTCAAACTAGTCTGGAAGTTAGTATTTGGCTGCAGGCTGAATCAATCCTACATCTCAAAGTCTCCCTCAATAATGCACAACCCATATATTATCAATCCTGAAATGTAACCATGTCTGACAGAGAATAAGTTGCCTTTAAAGAGGGCCAAGGATAGAGACATAAGCTACTGCTCGACCAGGATGCAATAAGACCTTCAGAGAAAGGGTAATGATCAGCGTGATTTCTCTCACTCAAGAGAAATCTCTCCCACAGAAATAATAAATGAGCATAAATGCGTAAGAAGAAAGGCCGTCTCCCCAAAGACATACGAGGTTTCTGATGACAAAAAAACAATATAGGAAGCAGAAGGCTGCAATTCCTGATCAGGAGATTTCTACAAAACCACAAGGATTTAAATGTGTTTTCCTACTCAATCTTTCATAAAAATTGGGCAAAAAAACCAGTTCCTAACTCAAATGCAGAACTCTTCCATACCTACCCCCCACGCCTCCAAATTGTTGAATATAGCAAAGTGGCAGTTAAACAAAGATGAGGAATGAGAAAGGAAAGGGAAGATAAAGAAAACTGCCCTGGAAATAGAAAGAATCATAGTTCTTATACACTAAGTAGAGACAAACAGCTTGAGTCCCTTCTGCTTACTGCAGTAGGAATGTCACACCAAGCACTAACGATTGCTTTGCAGTGTAAGAGAACATCTCTGGGATCTGGTATTTCAAGTGTCAACTACAGCACAATATTTGAAGGCTTTGCCCTTAAAAAGTAAAATTGCTAGTACAAGTACTATATTTGAAATATTCCATGCGAAGCAAAATGAAAGGCAAACATTTACATCCATGGTTTTTTACCTATTAATATCCCGTCACATAATTTGTTTTCTCAGCATTGGCCTGACAACCAACTTCAATATGTTACCAGTGGAAAGTTAAGATCAGAGATGGGGCTGGACCCTCACGGCCACGTCAGAGTAAGAAGTATAAGGAATATAAAAGTCTGTAGCAGCTTCTCACAAGGAAAATATATTGTGTGTACCTGTCAAGGTTGCTGCAGGGGTCACCTCTATGGGAAGAGGTGAGGGGCTGCCCCGTACCAGGCACACCTGGTTACAGCAGGCTCCACAACAGACCCACAGGACACAGCTGAGACCATCAGTGATGCTGGTGGACCCTCCAGGAAAACATATTTAAGAAAGGGTGGAGAGAAAGGAGGAGTAAAAAGAGGGACTGGCAGAGGGAATAGCAAGGTAGGGGATTAAAAGGCACACCATATTCCTGAAGGAGCTGTGTTCCACAAGGAAGCTATGCTGAAGCAGGCACAGACTGCAGCCTGTAGAAGACCTATACCAGATGGCAGGAGGAATGAGAAATGAGGAGAGGAAAGAGAGAAATCATTGCCCACTGACCCAGACCTCCCAGACTGCTTGTGGCTTCAGTGGAGAGACAGAGAGTAATCTATGTCACTAACAAGGTTAGAGGAGAGTGAAGTAATGGAGTAGAGACTAGTAAGGAAAAAGGAAATGAGTCTGGAGTGAAGTCGAGGCTGTAAAAGTTGGAGGAAAGGTGTTTTAATGTTTGTCTTCTTTGTTTCCCCATACCTGAATCAATAAGTAATTATTGATGCTAATTGGCAAAAAAATTAGGTTAAATTCCCCAAGTCAAGTCAGTTTTGCCTGCTGCAGTACTTCGTAGGTGATTTCCCTGTCTGTATTTTGACCCAGGAGTTTGCCTGATCTCATTCCTCCTGTTTTCCCCCGTGTCCCACTGGGAGGGCAGAGTGAGTGTCTGTTTGCATGGGTGCTTAGCTACTAGCTGGGGCAAACCCACCATGGATATCAGCAATGTAGCTGTGTTATGGCCCAAAATAACACAGGATGAGCTGGCTGGCTCGTCCTTTAGTTGAGTTAGTTATTTAATTGCTCTTGTAACAAGGCACCTGAACTGCTCTAGCAACTTGCCATTATAAGATGAAAAAGCAGCAACATACTTAACAGTAAGGGAAGTTTTCACAAGTCTTTACTGTAACATATTAATTCAGTGCCATTGATTCCAACAATCCTCTTACACTACTCCTAATGGAAATCCCAGCTAACTTGTTTTATCCTTCCACTGTCATTGCAAGACACTGTGTTTGAATAATAAGGGTTTTTCATTCCAGTCAAGCATTTAATTTGGTTTTATCCTGCCGCAAAGCTGTGTTAAAATGACTGCTGCAGACTGAGCACTTCAAGACTGCTAAGTGGAATTCGAGCAGAGATAAACAGGAAGATCAGGAGCAAGAACTGTTCAAACCATAGTCACCTTCAAAAGCTACTAAATATGGGGTAAAAAAAAAAAAAAAAGTGACTGTAACTCCAAAATTTGAGCTTCAATCTTGACAGTCAGTACATTTTAGAAAGGAGTATGTTAGAAGGAAAGAGCCATGGGTAAGTGTGTGCTGAACAAAGCAACTGAAGTAATAACTCATTTTAGTCTCTGGAGGGGGTATCAGTGATGGCTCTTTCAGATTCTTGGCCAGTCTACAAACCAAGGCAGGCAGTCTCCTGGCAAAAAGCATCTTCAACTCTTCCCCTCATATTGCTGGGTGGAAACTTTGGGAAAACGTGCTCACTGACTTTTTTTTAAATGCAGTACTTTGTTCAATGAAAACATGAGAAATTACAACAGCCATTTTGAGAGTATCTGCCCCATTCTGACAGACCAAGCTCTGCAGAAAAATATTATGATTATTTAAATGTTTTCTGAAATTTCTGACCTCATTATAGATAGCAAACTTATTCTCAAATGATGCTGAAACTTTTCTGTGTTGAATTTCAAGTCTTTTGATTTCAGCACATACTCAAAATAAAGAGGCTCAAGCAACAATATTTTTTACGTTCTTCCTGTTTGGTGTTCTGTCACAAGTTCTGCTCTCAAGACACCACATAATTTTATTATGTACAGTTTGCTCACATAAAATGGAATCAGTTTCACTGGGTTCAGAGACAGCAGTAATTCAACAAAAATATGTGATGCTTCTTTATTTACAAACTCAACCCCGCAGTGCTCAGTACAAAGAATGATGATCCAAACACCTTAGAACTGTCCATCTCAAACTTCTTATGCACAAATAGGAGAGATTAGCAGACAATCTGTCCATATGTGGGGAAAACAGAAAGATGCCAGAAGTGCAGAGACTCCCTGTCCTGTGCTTGAGGATTCTGAATACCTCTGCATGTAGCTAATGGTCAACAACCTCACTGCAGGGGGAGAGGGTTATTTATGTAAGAAAAAAAAAATCAGAGCACCTTTGACCAAATAAGCTAAAGGGATTATAAAAATGGCTGCAATCAAGGGCTGCAAAGAGAGGGGAAAGTCAATTGGAGCCTGTATTGTGCTGAAATACCCTTTCTTAAATCAGCATCTTGTGGTCTAAACTACATCCCACAAACCAAGCCTTTTTTTTGCTGTGTTTTCTTACTTGAGAAAGTAGAAGTATAAGTACATATCCCTCAACACTCAGCCTGCTGTGCTCCATATACCATAATCAAATGAAAATTTCAAGAACAAAAAAAAAAGGGCACAGCTGGCTCAGACCAATTACATTGCACTGCCAGAGGAGAATTCCAAAACTTTCAGAGGATTGTGTGGGGAGCTACTTTTAAAACCAGTTCAAGAATGTCCAAGTTCACAGGAAGTAAACTAATTTCTTTTGCAGCTTTAGCCTGGTAAAGTGTCATAGCACATTTGGGGGAGATGTGAATTGTTCAACCTAAACGTGAAAAGATCTACACCACAACACTAATCTGACGGGCTCTGTGGACTGAAAGCTCAATCTGCTTGACACAACAGTGAAAAAAAAGAAAATCATCAAACCAGCTCAGATTACAGTCTATCAAATTTTCCAGACCAAGAAACTGCATTTGTCCTGTATTACTAATCACATTTACTTTTATTAAACTTGAAATCCTGTAGGCACTGGAGGCAGTGGTATATGAAGTTTCGAAATCTGCTTAGAGATTGAGTCTTATGGGGGGAAGCAACACTCAGAAAGCCAAGGAGTTATAACTTAAAGTATGCAACAGTAATTCTACTCTAACTGAACTACCAAGCCTTCATTTTATATATAAAATTCATGTTACTATGTTCCATATTTTTTCAAGGATAACAAATTATAAAAATATATGAACTTAGAACCAAATCCACACTATGAAAAGATTTCTCTGTATTTTATTGGAAAACTGAAAGTGAATTCAACTGAGATTCCACAAATATCTGCCCTGGATGCAGCTTTGCACTACATTTTCCATTACAAATGAGAGATTCCTGGATCCTTAGGTCACAAGCACCCCAGAAAACTGAAATCAATAAAGTGGAATTCAGTAACAACCAATGCATGAGGTATTATTCTGAGGAAAGCCAAAATTAAATGCACAAATACAAAAGTAGTAGAATGGGAACAGGGAGCATTCTTGCAGAAAAAACATCAGGACAAATGACAGATCCATTAGGAACCCACAATGTAATGTTTGGGGGGGAAAAAAAAAAGGCAGACCTTATATTAGGACATATCAATAGGAATGGTTTTGGGAAGATGCACAGGTGGTAATTCCAGTGGTGAGAGCTCAGCAAGAGCACTGTGTTTAGTTTGCCTGGGCAAACTGGAGGAAGTCCAGAGAACAGCAATAAAAATGATAAATTGTTTAGAAAAACATGACACACAAAAAGGATGAATGATGGGTTTGTTTAGTCTAGGAAACAGTATATTTACAGGCAAAACATAACAGTCCTGAACATTATTTTCCATGTGGACAAGGAGGAAGTCAGGAAGCAATTGGCTTGACCTACTACACAAGTAAAACTCACTCTTTAGCTGTAAAAATAACTGTGTCCAGGAAAGAGGTGTCAAGGAAGATTGTAGAGAATCTTTGAAGAGTTTAGGAATAAAAATCAGTTACAATATCAACATACAAGATACCAGCACTGTCACTGACTCGCCTCCTTGACCACTGAATTGTTGAACACTCAATATCCACCACTGCTTTCCTTTAATTCTCTAAAAAATAGCTGCATTTTTTGCACTGGTCTTACTCAAATTTTTGCTGAGAGGATGGAAAGCATGACCTGATTATCAGGAATAGGCATTTCTGAGTGCTGGCTTCCAAGTCCTCATTGTGTTTGGAGAGGATGGAGCAGCTGCTTCAGCGTCCAGCCCTGAGCTTTGATACACGGTGCAAAGGCAAAGCTACTCCACTCTACTGCTTACAGCTGCAAACAAGACCCAAATTCAGCCCTTACAATGCTAAATAATTGGCTGTGAACTCAGATGAGGAAGTGGCTTGTTCACAAGGGTCTGATTCTGGCAAAACCACCTTCCTGCTTCTCCAGAAATTTTTTTATTTCTTTCTTTCTTTTTCTTTTTCTTTCTTTTTTTTTTTTTTTTTTAATTCCCGAGGGAAAAATCATAAAAACCACTTAATTATTTAAAGGCCTCCTGGAAATGTTTTGCTATAAGTCATAAAACCCAAAATAGAAAAAAAAGGAAAAAAGAACCTCCAAGAAAATATGAAGCATGTGCTATGTACTGAGATTCAGGTGTGATTTTCTTTCTTTAGAAATATAAATATGTTGTTGGCATGTGCATGCAAAAATTGCTATTAATAACAAAATGCTCTGTAAAAGTACAGTGGTTCCAGTAAATGTCAGAACACATCTGCTCTAATTAAAAATTAACCATATCATTAAAATTATATCACTAGTTAATTTCTGAAAATGTTTAATTATTAGAAAGTTACCTTCCCAGCTTCCAGGGAAGAATTAGAAATAGTGCACTTCTGTTTTAAATCTTCCTACTTCCAAGCACTTAAAAGTTTTAAGAGGCATATATTTTAAGTTATTTGGGAGATATAAATGTAAGTGCTCTGATTATTACACTATAAAGTCAATGAACCTTGTGTCATGGCAGATTTTACCCACTCTTTTGAAGTGTCTTGCAACAGATTCGTTTTTCTCCCAGTTTCTAAGGGAGCTGAGACTAAGGGAAAGCTGCCACTTGTGACAGCAGCGAATCTGGCCGAGTGTTTCTCGAGAAGAGCCTTGTCTTTGGTTTCGTCCTCTTCCACATTGTGTGTCAGCTCTGGCACCGGCTCGGTGTGACAAGCAACTTTTAAGTCAGAAATGATTAACACAGCCAGACTAACCTGAATTTAGCCTTATTACCTGATTTTAAATGCTTTCAGATTTAAGTTACACGCGGTTCCAGTTATAGCTGCCTGTAGTTGAATTTGAGTGATTCTCAAATCGGCAAGGACTGAAGCCAGAAGCATTAGAGGCAAACACTTGTGGGGGTTTTTCAGAGCTTTGCTACATGATTTCCCATAAACATTCCTCTAATAGCTCTCCAGTCCATAACATGAGGCCTTTTTCCATAAGACTTGCATATCAGCAGATGCAGGGTGATGATTGTATAGAGTCAGAGCAACCCTAATCCAAGTAAATCAAGCTCTTTTAGAGCCAGCCAGGTATTATAATAAAATTTTACTTGGCTATCTGTACAAATACATTCAAGCAGTTAATTGCCTCATTTAATGCACATAGTAAACAGACATTACTCACAACTGACAGCACCAGGTGGACTGACCATTTCTCATTCAAACCAGACATACAGCATGAAACTGAGACGCAGAAATAAACGTAAGAGCAGAGATAGTGCAGAGAAAAAAAAAGTTTCTTAATTATGCGGTGTCCACTTTCTGTAACAGATTGTCCTCCTAATTCACCCCATGTTACTCAACCTGCCAACTTGCTTTGGAAACAAACCAGCAGCTGCACACCCAGAGCTCTGCTTATCAGGTGTACAGGTGTCCCTGGTTGCATGCTGTAGATATTTGAGGGTTCACTCTGGTGTCAGAGGGTGTGCGCTGGAGGGATATAAAAAATCCTCATTGCACAGAGAGAAAGTATTCTGTCTGCTGTCAAGGATGACTGTAGCCTGAGGGCAAAGGAATAGAGGCTGTTTTAAACAGTATCCAATCCAGTTATGCAGCTGATACTACACTGGCTGGGATGTTGCATTTTGAGGTAGAGTGGAAAAAGAAAATCAGGTCCTATGGATGTGTATGGAGGAGAAAGTAACAGCCCCTTCTGAGCATCACCAAAACATGTAGGGATACTGAGACAGGCACGTTAATAACCACAAGAAAAACATGGGTAAGATACCAGGGATGGTTCTTAGCTAAGCAGAAGAGCAGTAACTATTCACCATAAAGTCTATAGAAATAAGTCCTACCTGGAAACAGAGCTAAATCATCACGAACTGGAAAGATTTTTAAATACTCAGGACTCAACTTAGCCCAACCCACAAAAAGAGCTCAGCAAATGTTTAAATTCAAGGATGGCAGTTGGACTACAGACATAAATCTCATATATCTGCTAGAGAGGACAACAAATGGTTAGTTTGAGTTACTAAGCCTAGATTTACATGAGTTCACCTAGAAACCAAAATTACCTCAAGATTAGAGACTTAAACAGGTTATTTTCTGAGATATAGCTGGAAAAAACCTTTCATTTTGCCTTGTTAAAAGTGAATAGCTTGTTTTGTCAGAGTTCCTATGAAAATGTTTTGTGTTAGCGTACATTAGAGGTGGTTTAATGAAATCTACTCTCCATTATTTGTCCTATAATTTGAAAGACACGGTTACCTTTCTTTTCAGCCCAATAAAATTATAAGCACTTGAAGAACAAAAGAATCAATTCATTTTCAAAACCAATTATCATAAAATAAAAAGTTCTTTCTAAAAAATCAATGACCAAATATTCCTTGAAGTATTACATTCAGTTAAATTCATAAGATTTCTAAGGTATCAAATTAAAGGTTCATAATCTGATAGTTGGTCACACATTTGACGGAAGTTTCTAATTGAATTTAGATAAATATCAGTTTAGAAGAAAGTCTCTTACATTTTCACGTTCATAATAAATAAAACTTCCAGCAGAAGTTACTCTAACACTTGGGTCTACCTTTTCAGGCCTCTGCTGGAGCAAACACAACTTGTGTTGGCCAAACTGGCTGGTTTTCACCACAGCACACAGAACTGGCTGTTAACATTCCACCAGGTTCCCATGCTCCCTGCCACACTTGCAGCTTTCTCCAGAAGTTTCTCAGCACAGAGAGAGGTTGGAGCTGCTCTGCCCCTTCCAAGCCATGCCCTTGCAGCAGCTGCCTACACCAAGAGGGGATTGAGATGGACAGGCACTTTCTGCAAAGTCTGGAGTAGGAACTACAAGTGATGTGGGGAGGAAATATGTTTTGCGTCCAAAAGTTGTCCCTACCTTCTTTCAGCAGGGCAATGCCATTAAAAAGAATGGCAACTGAGGGCAGAATTTGAATTCAAGGGTTTTGAATGGTAACAGTCATTCTGGGTTTTATGTGTTTACTTGAAGAAGCCCTTCCACATAGGAGTGGGAGCGGGAGTGGGACTCCGTCTGGGACCTCTCTATACTTCCACAGTACAGATAAAATAAGAACGTGGACACTTTGAAAACAATTAAACCCAACTTCTTGAACTTTTCAGGTGGCTCAGATGGCTGCCCTTACTCCTTGATTAAGACAGCTAATGTTTTGCCCAGCAATTCTCTACATTGTCCATGTCCTGTGGTCCCCAGTTTGGGAGCCATCTCCTATTGTAGCATGTGGCTTAAACAAGCACAGTTACTGCCCTGCACGAGAGCTTCCCTTACCTCTGAAAGAGGTCCCTGGCAACTGAATTAAAAAGCTTTACTCAAGATCTTCTTGGAGCACACAGATTTGCCACAATTGAGAGTGTAAAATGGGTATAGCAAACAGGACTATGCTGGGCCAACAATGTCAGTTCAAGAAGTAATGTGTTTCTAAAACTGCAAAAGAGAAGCAGAAATGAAATGCAACAGAACACTGATGGGAATATAAAGGAGAAGAAGGGCAGGGCAAAAATTTTTAATGGATTTTTTAACTATTTTGGAGACTACTAGAGAAAAAATATCAAACCAGCTTGAACTGTACAAAGCTGATATCCTGGAAAGAAGGAATCCTTCATCTAGATAAGGACTTCGGCTCTAAAATCAGAATATTTAAGTTTGTACAGTAGAGTAGAGAATGAGGTCAGCTTGGCATGCTCAGTAGCAATCTGTCTTGTAGGCAGGGACTGCAGTTTGGAAAAAGCTATTCTGAACCTACTCTAGTTTAAGACTCAACTTTATTCCACTTGTTTCTAAGACACGATCCAAACTGTCTTATTTCATTTCTAATCCAAACCACAGAGCTGTTCAGCCAGTATAAAGAGAGTTAGGAAAAGGTCTAATTTATATTCAGGTTTTCCTGCATACCTGCCAATGTGGTTATAAAATATTCACATGTGTATGCACACATGTGCGGATATCCACTGTTTATACACAGGCATATGGTCCCTGTGCCTGTGCAGCTGTGCACACACACACACATCTCCCAGGAATTCTGTGTGTGTTTAACAATGGCTGTGCAGTTTGGCTTTTTAGTTTCTTAGTTACATTGAAAAGCTATTTCTCCTTTGCTTAAAATTATACTTGGG
Organism: Myiotriccus ornatus; assembly: GCA_036023395.1. Taxonomy (NCBI): domain Eukaryota; kingdom Metazoa; phylum Chordata; class Aves; order Passeriformes; family Tyrannidae; genus Myiotriccus; species Myiotriccus ornatus. The sequence continues at coordinate 10,255,227 of JAYRBT010000001.1, forward strand.
ACGTAGGTCCACTATAAAAAATGAAGTGTTACTGGTATGTGATCATGTGGGAATTTTTCTTTTTCTTGTCATGGCGTTTTTCCTTGTTCTATTTCATTAACTTGCAATTTTGTTTGACCTGAAATTAAATATTTGCCTAAATCTGGGGGGAAAAAAAATATTTTATAATTGAAATCCATCTTGTTCAAATCCTGTACATTTTCTTCACAAGTGCAGTGACTTGCTGGAAACCAGTAGCTTAAAAGGAATCCCATAATAGGTCAAAACTAGAGCATACATGATATCTGTCATGGCTGATAGCTAAAGGTTGGGTTCTGGAGGCTAAACATTGGTTAGCAGTCCCTTAGTGGGAAGGAACTTACAAAAAGGGGAAGCAAAAATATTTTCTTCTATTTGTTCCATTCATACAGTATTGAATTTTCAGACTTCAAACTATGGAGAAAAAGAATTGTTTTTATTGAATATATGATTTGATTGTAGGCAATAAAAAAGGAATAAATCAAATATTTCATTTTTTGGGGGGGAGGAGGGGGAAATGTGGCAGAATGCCATTTAAACAGAATCAATATGCTAAGATGGCTTCCACCCTTCCAGAGTGCACAGCCAAGCCCACAGATTTTTCCCTCTTGTGTGCTGGGATAAACTTAAGAGAAAATGTAAGTACCTTCCTAGTTAAAACCAATCTCTCCTTTGTAAATATAGATTTAGTTTAACAAAAGCTTCTTTCAGTAATATAAATAATGATAAAAATAATGGAGTTGCCAATGTTGACTTGGTTCAATATCTGGGACAAGTATCCCCTCAGGTAAAGCTGGTAAGCCTTCCGAAGTCAGCTATTACATTATTAATCCTATCACTCATGAAATGCTTTATTCCATTTATTACCTGTGTCAGCATGCAGCCCACCTTCACACCTCAGACTGGTGATCGAGCATCAAGCATTCCCTAATAGTGTTTAAGTGCAAGGGATTTACTTTGCTTTACTTAGCCTGTCAGAATCTTCTACATGATTTCCCATCCTCAGCTGCTGAAAACCCTTCCATATGGCTTGGAGAATAAACTGTTATCTTTGTACTTCCCAATATGCCACTCGAGAATATCTTGTTTTAAAGTTGTAGTTTCTAAAGAAGTTTTTTTGATTTTTTTTTTTTTTTAAAGAAAGCTGACTTTATATATAAAGACTCTCATTTTCTGGGGCAACATCCCCCCTTGCCGTGCTGAGTCTACAGCATCAAACAAACTAAACATGGCCTGAACAGGGCCATTTTTTTCTGAAGTTTCTATCTAGTTATCTTTTTCTAATACAGATCTAGAGACTTTTCTTTTCTAAACCCTTAAGGAAGACAGTTGTTTCGCATTGAGCATGACTTTGGATAGGGCTCTGTGAGTCTTTTTAGTTAGTCATTAACAGCAACAGATTCATTCCTTTAGGGGAAGATTTAGTAGGTGAGCCACTCTATGGAGCATCTGTTCCCAGTCTTGTGACAGAAGAAAGGCTGAGAGAATTGGGATTGTTCAGCCTGGAGAAGAAAGACTTTGGGGTGACCTAATTGAAGCCTTCCAGTACCTGAAGGGAGCCAAGAAGAAAGATGGAGTCTCTTTACAAGGGCATGGAGTGGTAGGAGAAGGGAGAATGGATTCAGATGAAAGAGAGCAGGTTACATTATATATTAGGAAAAAATACTGTGAGGGTGATGAGGCACCGGAACAGGTTGCCCAGAGTTGTGGATGCCCCATCCCTGAAAGTGTTCAAGGCCGGGTTCTATGAGGCTCTGAGCAACCTGATGTGGTGGGAAGTGTCCCTGCCCATGAAAGGCGTGTTGGAATTAGATGATCTTTAAGGTCCTTTCCAATCCAAACCATTCTATGATTCTATGATACTATGATACTATGAAACTCTGCTTAATTCCCCTCCCTGCAGCTCTGTTCATGACAGACAGGACAAGGGTGTCAGGCCAGCAAGATTATGAGTAACCTCCTTCCTTGTGATAACATCGACGACGCACCACCCAACATTCTGGCGGGCTTTATGAAGGAGTTATGACAGGGAATCTACTGTCAGGTGAAGCAGCCACGAGTGCAGCCACTCTCTTCCTTTGTTCTCTGACTCTCAGGCTCACCACATGACATATTTTAGAAACCATACTTCGATGGGAATCACAAATGGGTGGCAAATGACGGCAATTATTTTGCGGTACTTGCTAAATTCTTAGCCATAAAGGAAGGGGGGATACAGTGAGATGTTTCCAAAGAAAGTATGTGGATGCACAGCCCTGTGAAACACGCAGAAAGAAATGTTCAGCCAAAAAAAGGGTGTGTTTGGTTTACTAAACTCGTATGCAATTTGCAGGCAAAGCTTTTCTTCCCTAAACATGCAAGAATAAAATGTCTACAGACACTATCTTACTTCAACGAATTAAAGGTTTAGGAAAACGCCAGCAGGGAATGTGCTTATCATGTTTTTTTGTTGTTTTGTTTTTGTTTTTGTTTTTTTTTTCAGAAAGTTAGTAGCCCTAATATGCATCCTGTGCAGGTTTGAAGCAGAGAATTCTTTTGTTTAAAATGAGACTTTCTCAAATCTGTGACAGTGACAAAGACAATGAAATTTGCCAGTATTTCACTCAGCATTCAAAGTGGAATATTTTATTACAATTTAGATTATGTTTCAAGGTTTAAAATATGCTAATTGAGACGTTAAGGATGACAAAAGTTTCTGTTGTGAAATCTCCTCTTTCTCTGGAAACTACTTAGAGTAAAGAAATATTTGGTTTCTCCTGATGTGGCTTTAGATAGTTAATATCAAATGCTAAATTAATGTCAATAATCCTTAAGGAGCCTTTCTCAGTCACACTTTTTTAATCAAGGTTTTCAATGTGATCTTAAGGTCCATTTGTTCCTAGAATATAATGAGAATTGTACAAATCTCATGCATTTCCAGGCAGAGTTCATTATTGGGGCTTCATTTATGCTTATTTAAGCTACATTTTAAATGTTTCATACGAAAATTTTGATTCCAACAAAGGGTACTGAAGAAATAAGGGACTGCAAGCCAATGGATTTTCAGCTGTTAGCTTTTAGAAAAATAAAGAAAATCCCATTAAAAAAACTCCAAGCTAAAAAAAACCCAATCATCAGTTCATATTTTAAAGTATTTTCTCCAAAAATGGCTGAGAGGCAAATGCAGGTTCTATTGTGTAAAACGTGAATCAGTTAATGATCAATGTTTTAAGCAGAATATCCCTATAGGATGATGATTCATTAGTGTTATCTCAGAGAAGGAGGTTATTGATAATTTGATACCACGCATCCACTATCCTAATCATTATTGTCAGAAAGTCTATTGAAGATCATAGGTCATGGATCTAAAATTAAGTATGCCATAAAAAAAATATTGAGCAAGGGACAAGGACAGACATTCTTATAGATTAAGAATCATACTAAAATGCATTGTATCAATTAATTTTGGTAAGATATAATTTGATAAAATAAAGCTACAGTCTTCAGTGAAACATTTCTTATTTAAAATGAAGTGGTGGTGGAAGTTTGAATATTAAAGTATTCACAACTCTGACTATTTTTTATTCTGCTGTATATGAATCTGCTTTCAAATTGTATTTCTTCTACAGAATATGCCGGAGTACTCAACAAAATAATAAGGTACACTGGTATGTGTTTTTGTTTTCTGTTTCGGTCTTGAAGTACTTTAGTTTTTGGACAGACACTTTTCTCAATATTTTGCTAAATGAGAAGCTCAGAAGTTTAGAATGGCTAAATGGCATTTCACAGCCATCACTGTGAAGGGAGATGCTGTTGTCAGCAGGAGGGAAGGGACTGTATGCCACATTCCAGGCTGTGTGAAGGAGAGCTTCACCCTAAGGACTGGCCATCTGGGCCAGATTTTAGCTTGGCTGCCATAAGGTCGAGCCAAACCATGCTTTAACTTTATGCCTGGGTCACTGGACTGTCAGCAATGCAATGCTCCCAGAAGCATCTTGGCAAGAATTAATTCAAAAGCCCTACTGATGCTGGACACATACAAAACATACATGTCTTTCTTGTAACTTTAAAGACTGGATTATGCAACTCAATGGAAATATGCCGTTTGCTTTTGGATATTCTAAAGAAAGTCATTGGGATGTTGGGCATTGCTCAAATGCTCCCCTGAATTCCTTTGTAAGGGTCACCATGCCCCTATACCTTGTTTAATCTGAACCACTTACACTTAACAAAAAGTAGGTTAAAGGAAAACCCAACAATTAGGTATTACCATTTTCTTTTAAACAAAATAAGTCATAGGAAGAATCTAAGTAAGATGTCTTTTGGTGTCCATTAAGACAGAGATGATGAAGAAAACCATGCTTAATTCCAGTCTAAAACACAGGTCACCCACTTCATCTTTATATTCCAGCCATTACCCTGTATCACTTAAATAACCCACTTAAAATGGGACTCAGACTCATAGAATATCCTTTTCCACAAGCTGAACTCACAGAGGACAACATTTTCTATGAATGCTGCTATGACAGCTTTTATACTGGGACTCCCTATGGATTCCTCTCAGGTCCAAATCTCCTCACATCACTCCTCTCTGCTATTCCCTTATTTCCTGGTCTCTAACATTCCGGAAGAGATCTGAGCCCTCCTCTCACCTCACCAGTGGCTGGTTCTTTTGGAAAAGCCTGGATGACGCCTGTCCAGAGAGAACAAGGAACTGGACACTTAGTTGGGCTTGGCCAGGCTGTGACCAGTCTGCCCTTTTTGAGGCTGAGGGACCAGCTCACGAGGCAACATCAACATTTCCATACCAGGCATTTTCACATGGCAGCCCTGAGGTCCTACATAAACACATACAAATTAGAGATGTTACACATTAAAGATGCCAGCTGTTGTCTGAGTGAACCAATTCAGTCTTTGAAGGGAACTGTGACAAGCTTCAACCAGAGAAGAGGCTTAACCACAAAAATTCAAAAAAGATCTAGGGCATTTCAGCATGCAATGCTGTCAAAAGTGTGTTACAGCACTTTTATTTTTCTGTTTGGTGAGATGAAGCAGCTCAAGTGCCTCCCAAAAGCCAGCAGCAAAGGTGACGGGAGTTGTGGGTGCAGGAGCAGAAAAAACACAGGGCGATTCAAGCACATCCTGACGGAGGAGCTGGAGAGGTAGAAGTAATGGGGACACCAGTATTTTGCTTTTAGTAGCAGCTATGAAATCAGACCTGGGTGACTGGACTCACATCTTGGGGGGAAAGATTACATTATCAGCTTTTATGACTGTGCTGGAGTCACCAGATGTTTCGGCAACTTTGCTGTCATTTGTTTGGCTGAGGAGCTACAGGCTATGAATTTAGGAAATTTCCATTTGAGCTTAGAGAGTCAGTTTTTCAGAAGTTTGTGTGCTAACAGATGATGAGTTGAACCCCACAAGACACTGTGGGTCTGGGGGATGTTACAAACCCACAGAGTACCATGTTCAGCTGAGGCTGGACCTAGATGTGTAAATCATGCAGTGCTGAAGAGGTTTTTTCTCCTACTAACGTGACTTAGAAGCACTTTAGAAACTAGGGTACGGTCTCTGCTGCTGTTTTCATCCACAAAGGTTCCTGTTCTTCAACAGGACGGTTGCCTCCAGCACTGACTCAGGAATGCCAACTGTAATTAAAGACTTGGAAAAACCAATGCATTTAATGGCTTATTCAGGTTGACAAGCGTTGTCCTACCTTGGGAATGTCTATGAGCCTAATAGGTGTAGCTTTCCATTTGGCTCTCCCTTGCTACGTCATTTTGATATCAGCTTTCTTTTGCAGGTTTTTGAGGCCAATGTTTAAGATATGCACTTGGTAATCTGGAGTTGAAATCATAATAAAATGTCATACTAATTTATTCACTGGGAATATTCTGCTAGCCTCCTGTATTCATTCCCCTCAAAGCTAATTTGGATGTTTGTTGTCTGTGTGTTCCGCATCTGTCTGTATTAATAATTGTGCAAGTGTCTGAACAAATTAAGATATTTTACAGCATTTAAACATCCCAAAGATCTTACATTTTCTGTGAAAGTGGAGAGGTTGTACTATAATTTATGGATGTTTTCCCATTAATCTCTGAATTGTTTTGGCAGCTATTGCCTAAGAGCAGCAGCTACCTGGCAAGGACAGAATATCTGTCAGACCATGAAGGGTGCCTGCATTCACAGGAGAGATAAATGGGAACACTGAAATAGAGTTAAGATCAGAGAAGGAAGCTCATCCTCAGACAGACTTACCAAGCCTGTTTCATTATAGCTTATAGCCTTCATTGTGGCTTAGCAAATGCTGTTAAGTATTCTGTCAAAATAAACTTACTTTTCCAGACAAGTAGCTCTGCAGAGCCCTAAGGTGCCACTGCTAATACTTGAACTTGTTTACTCTGCTTTTGGTTGTTATTTTTTGGGTAAACCTACAGGTACTGTGATAAAAGGTCCAAGTTTCCTTAAAATGTATTTTCCAATCCTAAACATATAGGAGTATTTTTAAAATTTTTACCTTTTCTGTCCAGGTGTAATGATAAAACAGGTTATTTCCTAAGATCTGTGATTTAGAAAACAGTACCTTTTTCATGTATTTTAAAGGGCAGAAAAGTATGGCTCTCAAGGTTCATGTGGTTCTGACAATGTTACCCTACAGAATCCTAATTCATACTCGTCACTGGGGACACATATCACAGAAGGTCTTTCTGCAGGTTCAGCTACAACTTCTTTAATATGGAGAACAAATAATTATAGTGTTTAAGCTTCTTTGAGATGCAAAAGTGAAAATCAAAATGAGAAGGCTGTCCTAAAGACATAACTTCAAATTTTTGAACCTACTAATTTAGAATTCATGCTTTCAGTTTCTTACCTATTCACCTAAAGTATGTTCTATTAGTTAAATAACTGTTGTTCAAGACAGAAGACCAAATCAGGTTAATAGCATAATTAGGAAAAAAGTCAGAAGTTGACATAAAGAAGGTTAAAAGCTAGAAAATATTTGTTAAAATTCCTTTTACAGAGAAAGGAGAAAAATGAATACAGAAACCATAACTGTTTAAAATGGTATATTATCTTTTTTTAAAACAAATTATTAAAATTCAGCATCAACTATTGAAACCTTCTATCTCTGTCTCTTACACTTGTGCTTAAGAACTGACTTAAGAATTTTCGGTTGTAGTTCAACTGAAAGAAGAAAATATAACACCTCCAAAGCTTCCAGGTATCTTGTATCATATCATAATGATTTATAACAAATGAAAAAAAAGATCACAGGTTACACTTACAGGAATCTTTGCCACTGTGTAAATATTTTTACAATCATAGCTATCTGGGCTTTAAATGTAATATAATGCACTAAGAACAGCTGCTTGAAGAGATTCCTCACCATACTCATGTGTTTACAATCCATATGCTTAATTGGATTTCACTTAACAACTGTATTAATGGACTTAGTCACTAAACATTTGTGGATCATGTAACTGTTATTTCATTATATGCTAAACGAAGCTTAGTTGTAAACCTCAGATCTTTAATCCAAGATCAACTCTTCCAGCCCCACAGAGGTGTTATTTGCATTATTTTCCACTTGGATCAGCCTGAGATAGGACTACAGAACTAAAAGTGCTTCACCCTTGATTATTCTTCCTCACTTCCAAGGGATCTCAGGTGCCTTTTTTGCTCACCACAGGACAGTGAAAATTTCGTTGCTTATTGCACATTTACCAGCAAAATCTACTAATAAGCAAGTCCAGTGTTGCCTTTTCCCTAATACAGATTTGCAATAGTACTGTGGCCTTTTGAACTGATGAAGAGGCATAATGAAATCACCAGCAGAGAAGGAACTAGTTGACCTAAGAGATCTCTTTCATCTCTAATTTCTGAGGGAAAAGAATACAAAGAGTTCATTGACCTCATCTGCAATGTTTTCTGTCAAATAATGATCCTTTTATAAGGTCATTGCAGAAAATATTGAGATACATTGCAGTGCTGCTCAGAAAATTATGCAATAAGCTCTTTACATTTGCAAGTTTTATTGAACACTGTATGGAAGTATTTGTATTTAAACAAGTCACTCAAGATTGTTCTATGAATGCATTAAGTGGCCTTGAAAGCCATTATGAAAATCACTCACATTATGTACCATGGAGTAACCTCAGACCTACCAAAATCAAGCACAGCCTTTTTCCCAAAGTGATTGTAAACCAAAGTGTAGAATACCATTAAATCACTTCCATTATACACCTCAGACATACCAAAATCAAGCATAAGCTTTTACCAAAGCAATTGTAAACAAGAATACTCTATAAGGATCAAAAAATGGTCCTTAAAAGAAAAATAAAAAAGCAATCATTGAATTGCATCCTGCAAGAGGAATTTGGGCCAAAATTGATCCACATAGCCAAATTTATTATTACATGCAGTGAATGCACAATGAAATTTGATTAGAGCAAGTGTGCCATCAGTCCCTTTTGCAAGATCAAGCACAAAACAGCACAGCTTTGACAAAAGGAATCGATAGCATTGAAAGCAAAATTGGAGGGCTGTCAAATCATCTTAATTCCTATTTTCTGAATGAGTGGAGTGAGATTGCTTGATGCACATGCTAATAACCAAATTAGTGTGCTTCTGACTCAGTACGGAGTCAAGCTTCCATAAAAAATAATGTTGCTAAAAGGAACACAAAGCCCAAACCCACATGAAGCAGAGATACCACAAAACACACGTTTCACTTTGAAATCTTAATTAACAGATCTGCATTTCTCTTAATTTTGTAGATGTAAGGATATGGAAGCTACAGCTTCACATCTGTCAATAGAAGTGCTGACTAGCAATCTTTGTTCCCTCATGACTGGAGAGACAATCTACTCAACAGGCTCACACACATCTATGCACAACGCACATGGCAAGAGTCGACCTGTGAGTCTCTTTGAAATCCATCACTCAGAAGTGCATAGTAAAGAATTTCTTTGAGATAATTCTCAGATTTTTTCCTCAGAAAGGTTTGAGGATAGCTTTAAGACCAGCTGAAACCACCCTAAAACTGAACTGCCTTCAAATCTTGCCTCTCCACCTCCCCCTCACATGTCCTCTCAACCTTCCTCATGCACAGGAAGGCAGCTGTTGTGGAGACAGTTAAGTATGGAGACAAGGAAGTAAAGGTTTAGTGGCCATGTGTCAGCCACCACACCTAGAGAAAAGATTCAAGACACACTCATAAATTTACAGATTCTTCAGCAGCGATTTCAGGTCTGTTTTGATTATATTTATATTGCTTTTAGCAGCTTTTTGGTGCCTCCCCTAGCAGATGTTCAGCCTCACACCCCGTCTATGAAAGACCCTCCCCCGAAGATCAGCTCAGAGGAGCAGAGTGTCTCAGCAGCTACAGGTTAATGATGCTCAGACTTTTCTCTGATATTTTTAAATGCATATTTGAAATTACATGGTTCTCTTTCCAGCTTTGATTAGTGCTCTATTTTGACAAGCATAATCTTTGAGACATATATTCTTTAAGTATAAAAAAATAATCTGTGGTTGCAGCACAGAAAAGTTTCAGGACAAAACCAAAATAAAAACCATCTCTGCAGGGAGTCTCTACATCTCTAGCTGCCTCAGAACATGAACATCAGAACTGCCACACAGCACCAACATTGCATTAACTCCCACCCTTAAACAGAAAAATAAATTGCACTGTTACAAGGGCACAGCAGTAAAAGGTGCTTTTTAGGTACTCTGGTTATATAATTAGTGAAAAGGTAGCAAATAAACCACTGACTCACAACAGTTACATAATACTAAAGCTTAATCCAGCACTTTTATAACATCTGGATCCTGGAGTATGATGGATCCGGCAATGCCATGCTCTATGCTCAAGCCACACGTTGAAGAATGTGAGGCCAAAATCAATTTTATTACTCTTTCATAGCTAACTAATACAGAAGAAATCTCACACTGCACTTGATAAGTAGATCCAAAACAGGACCATTTTATGATAGTCCATATGACAGCAAAAGGGCCTTTTATGTACAGTTGTAGAAGACAATATGAACTCTTGATTCTCCACTCTGAAAAATTACAGGTGAGCCACATTCAAATCTAAGATCTTCTTTAACATCATGTGTTTTGTATTTGTTATCATTTTACTACCTGTGGAAAACATACACACACAAAATCCCTTGATAAGGAATTTGACTTTTGTAAAATTAAGAAAAATAAAAATCCTAAATGAGATTTCTACTCGTGCAACAGAGGAAATAAGGTAAGAGCACTGAACATAAAAACAATATAGCACAGGTGAGCAAGGCTTTTCTTGTGCTGAATCCAGTAAAAGGAAACATTACATTTTAATTTATGAGACAATGTTGCTGCACTGCAAACCTGGAAAGTTATTAAAAAACCATATGGAGCACCTGAAGCTTTAACATTTGGATTTGGCCACCAGCATGATGTCCTGTGGGCCAGGTGCTTGTCTTTAATTTGTGGTTCCTCTGTAATAATAGATTGCTGGGTATGGTTATTAATGTGGGGCATTGGTCTAAAAGTCTGTTAGCTGACTGAACATGGTGTTTGGATTTTTAGGCTGTTGGGAATGTGTTTATTTATTCATTTTAGAATAAGATACGGAAGGAAGCAGCCTCACGTTTGTTGCATTTAAAGTACAGCAGTGCACTTGTGACCTGTTCAGCTGCCTCCTCGTGGGCGTCTAGTGAGAATACCAACTTGTCAACTATCATGCTTGCAGGATGCACTTTGTACTCATTTTCACATCTACAAGCAAATTTTCTTGTACAGCATTAGGCACTTGTATTCCCACTCACACAAGTCCTTCCTTAACACTGTTATCAAACAGTGGTGATACATACATAGACCTGCACCTAAAAAAATTCTCCATTTCACTTGCAGTTTGCAAAGAAGCAAATATTTTTTTTTTCTCTTAGTAGGTGTGCTTGATGTCAATACAGGGCAAATTGTTCCTCTAAAGTCTTGGGGTAATGAGACTAAGTCTGACCTATTAATAACCACTACTGGTAACATAGGTTCTATAACTATATGGCAAGGCTCTAATCAGCTTCCAAACTACCACATCTGGGTAGTAACAGGCTCCATGTGGAAGAAGTAATTCAATTCAGAAGTTACACAGATTATCTTTAGACAGGAAAACATTTTCCTCAACGAGAATAAAACCACCTGCGTAACTCTAACAATTCCCAGGGTAAATATTTTTGGTAATTGAGTCGATGTAGTAGATCAGACCTTAAACCTGCTAGAAAGCTCATGTGATGAGAAAACAATATCACTATTTGGATACTCTTGGTACTGAAGAACTACGGACATTACCCTTACAAATCAAGTGGGTCTACCTCCCCATATCATAAGTTTAAGAGCTTATCATGATCATTAAATGACATCTGTTAGGCTTCTGTGTCCCATATTAATATAATTTTTAATTTAATGTGCCTATTATCAGTAGAAGAACCTTTTTTATCATAATGTTGAACAAGTGTTTAGACGTGAGCAGATAACTTTGAAGTGCCATGGTGTTCTTTTGCTCCCTTAAGTTCAGTTAAAAATTACTTTGCCAGTATTGTTATTAATTGCATTAATTAAACTAATTTAGTGTCTTCACTAATTTAATTATAAATTGTTTTTCTAAACTCTAGTTTTAAAGCATTTCACAATGGAAGTGTTGGGTGGAGCAATTTCTGCTGCACAAAGTTGTATTTTAATCTTGTGGTCAAATCTTGTTACCAGATCAAATAGTTCTGTGATTGCATCTTTTGCAACAGCTGAAATGAAGGGTTGCCTTTTAGTAAGCATGGATGGTACAGAAGCACTTCACCTTTTCATTATGTGGATGTTTGTTGCAGCAGACTGATACTGGTGCCTGCAGAAGCGGTGCTATTCACAATACAGGTCTCAACACATTTGCAAGGTAATAACAGTCATATAGGCAATGGCAAATAGAAATGTTCTCTAACTAGCTCCCTAGATGTAGCTTGGGCTCAGTAAGAAGAAAATCTCCAAAAGACTGAAAATCAACAGATACAGGTAACACAGGGGTTGCAAACCCTCCATGCAATTTAATGATATTTTGCTGTTCTGCTGGTGTATCAGAAAGAGAAATAGAATAAATTTTTGCAAGCTCACTGTGTTCTCATCCACAGGCAAAACAAGCTGCTTTGGGAAAGTAACTTCAAGTTGCAATTGCTTACTCGGAGCACTCTTAGTGCCCTAGGGAAAACGTTCATTTTCTGCAGGCAGCTTGTAAAAGAATCTCAGTGAATTCTGCAGTGATTTGCATCATGACATGTTCTGTGATGGCAGAGTTTCAGTCTGATCTCATGGCCTTGTGTTTGCAATATTATATTTTCTGTGGTTGTGGTCCAAACCATGTTTGCGCTCACATGGCTTCAGCAATGCCCACAGTCCTCTGATTTATCTTCTTTTTTTTTTTTTTTTCTAAAAACCCAGACTGACTCAGTCCAGTTCAACTAGCTATGGTGATAACCTTCTGTAATACTAGGCCTGACTGAAGCAGTAAACCCTCTTTGAGGATGGAAGAAATTGTTCCGAGTTCTGATACATAATAATTTTTTCTGCTGTACTTTCAAACTTATATGTGACAGCTGTATTTTTTTAAAGGAGTAACCTATTATTTTCCTAATTCACAGTTTTTGTAGTCACTTAACCAGTTTTGCCATACAGGCAAAATTGCTGACATTCAGCTACATGTATCTGAATTCCCCCACAAAGTTCTTCTGAGCTGGGAAAAAGGCATGGCACTGCATATCAGGATGAGGAATGATACCAAATTCATGCTGATGTTCAGCTGCAGTCTTTCCTTCCCTTATAAAACTCGTCAAGTGTGTGCATAGACTTTTAAAAAAATATTTATTCACAAAGTTACATAAGAGAACTTAGCCTCACTCAAGGTTTGGAAAGGTATGCAGAGAAGTCCAGACTTAAAAGAAACACTCTCATTACCAGTCAAGTGCACACAGATAGGAAACAAGCACTCAGGGCATTTAAGGACAGAGGAGCAGGAAGGGCAGAGCATAGCAGCAGCTGCAGGCACAGCAAAAACAATTCCTAGATCAGGGTGTCTGATTCTCTCTTTCTTACAGACCACCTGAGCAGCACTTTCAGCTCTCCAGTGCCAATAGCAGACCACAGGGCATGTTGGCTTTAAGAAACTGGTGGAGCTCACAGTCCTGAGGGTTAGGCAAAGACTAAAGTCAGGACCCGGTCAAGGAGTTAGTCAACAGGATCCCCTGGGAAACATCCCTCAGGGACAAGGGAGCAGAACAGAGATGGCAAACCCTTAAGTACATTTTCCATAGACCGTAAGAGGGCTTGATCTGCCTGTGTAAGAAATCAGGAAAGGAAGGCAAGAGACCAGCATGGATGAGTCAAGACTTGCTGGTCAAACTAGAGGGCAAAAAGGAAATGCACAGGCAGTGGAGGCAGGAACATCCTAGGAAGAGTATAGAGGTGCAGCCCAGTTGTATGAGAGTGGGTCAGGAAAGCCAAAATATGGATGAGGCAATAGATGCAAAGAATAATAAAAAGAGCTTCTGTAGGTATGTCAGCCAGAAAAGGAAGGTCAGAAAAAGAGTACTCCCTCAATGAGAAAGACTGGCAAACTGCTAACAATGGACAAGGAGAAGGCTGAGGTATACAATTAATTTTTTGTCTCATTCTTCACTGGCAACCTCTATTTGAAAAATGCCAGTCAGGTGAAGTACCCATTGACTGGAAAAAGGAAAACATTGCACACAGTTTTGAAAAAGGTTAAAAAAGAGGACCCTGGCAACTACTGACCTGTCAGCCTCACCTCTTTGTGCCAGAAGATCATGGAACAGATCCTCTTAGAAGCTGTGCTAAGGCACATGGAGGACAGGGAGGTGATTTGGGACAGCCAGCACAGTTTTACCAAGGGCAAGTCCCACCTGACTAGACTAGTGGCTTTCTATAGTGGAGTGACTACATCAGTGGACAAGGGAAGAGCTATGGATGTAATCCATCTGTACTTTTGTAAGGCCTTTGACATGGTCCTCCACAACATCCTTCTCTGTAAACTGGAGAGACATGGATTTGATGGATGAACTGTTTGGTGGGTGAGGCATTAGTAGGGTGGCTGCATCCAGAGGCTAATAGTCATTATCTCAATGTTTAGGTAGAGACTGGTGACAAGTGATGCCCCTCAGGGGTCAGTATTGGGACAAATACTGTTTAATACCTTTATCAAGATAAGTGGGATTGAGTGCACCCTCAAGTCTGCAGATGACAACAAGCTGAGCAGTGCAGTTGACTCAACTGAGAGATGAGATGCCATCCAGAGCGACCTGGAGAAGCCCTAGAACTGGATCCATGGAACCTCACGAAGTTCAACAAGGCCAAGTGCAAGGTCCTGCACCTGAGTCAGGGCAATCACGAGCACCAACACAGGCTGGGCAGAGAATGGATTGAGAACAGTCCCAAGAAGAAAAACCTGGGGAAGCTGATCAATAGGAAGCTCAACATCACCCAGCAATGTGTACTTGCAGCCTAGAAAGCCAACTGTATCCCAGGCTGCATCAAAAGAAGGGTGTCTAGCAAGTCAGGGAAGGCTGAAACGACCATAAGCCAGAATACTGATATGAAACAAGCCACAGTGGCTACATTTAAAGTTTTAACATTTCAGCAAGAAGAAATGGCAATTGAAACCACAAAAATTGAGTATTTATGAAAAAAAAAAATAAATTAGAGAAATCCAGAATTTTGAAAGATATATGGATGAGAGTTTGTTGTTCATATCCTATTATTTATCTTTGCCTCAAATCACTTCCCCTCCCCTCCCCCCAACAGAAAAAGCTTTAGGAAGTGGCAGCTTTCTGTTCTCACCAAGCCTGTTGCCCTATCTGTGCACTGAAATAAGTCTGGATTAACAAAATGTATGGGCTTACCCAGGTAAAACTGTTAATCCGAGCGATCCATGGAATTCTCAGCAAGAAGAGAAAAAAAAATCTCAAATGTGAAATGTGTGCACATTTTGCATTCTTTCAGTCAATATTCTGAATTGCTGTAATTGCCACACCTGCCTGATGTCTCACCAAGCTTTGTTCCATCCCTGCAGTTTATTGTTACACGGAGTTTACACAGACATTACAATGACAACACCCAAAGTTAAATGACCACTTTTGCTGTCGTTCTAAGGGACAGCTAATAATATGGGCTTCTGATAAAAACAGCTGTGTATGGCCAAAAGGTCCAGACCCAAAATAAACAGAAATTGTCCTGATTTTCTTTTGTGCTCATCCTTCAGTATCATGCCCCTGAAATAATATAACTCTTTAAATGAGACTGTTGTTAATGAATCCATCTGCAAATATCATTATTCTCTGAGATTTCTTTCCTTCACCAATGGGACACAGGGAACAGCCTGACTGCTCTTCTGCAGTAAATTTATGAAAGATTTGAATTATGCAAAGGACACTGGCAAAAGAAAGCTAATTTGAAGCATCTGAAGAAATGGACTTGGCTTTCATATTCAAGTAAAGATCTAACTTCATAAAATGAGAGCACTAAAAATATCATGCCATGGTTTTCATTCTTGCAGTTATTTAAGGTAGGTAGTATGGAAATGTTGACAGACATTGTAATTTCATTATCTACAGCCCCGTGTGTGTGAGCCAGCTGCCTTGCTACTTAGGTTAAGCTTACAGAACTGAGAAAGCAGCTATTCACTTATAATAACATTTATTTTCACTGTCCTTCTTCCTTGTATTTATCATCATATTATCATTTTTCTTCCCTGTCAGGTCTTAGACTCAGTGGTTGCACTTGGGATTAGAATGTAGGGGATGACTTAAGACAGAGATTGTGTTTATATATATGAATTTAGGCAATAATAGGTTCTCCAGCTTAATAATGCTGTGGTGCAGTTTCAGGAGATCCTTTCTTTGGCTTTCCTGTATTAGTCAAGTCAAACTCAGGTTAGACATTCTTCAGAAAAACAAGGGCTCTTAGTCCCCACTGGTATTCTCACCTAAAGTAGTTCATAACTTAATGCTACTGTTAATTGGTGAACATTCTAAAATATGTCAGGACAAGTTTAAATAGGAGGCATTAATTGGGATTTATCCCATATGGGAGTCGTCTCGGGCCCGCACGAACGGAGAGACAAATGAAAAGGCTTCACTCCCGTTCGAAACGTGACCTCTCTGGGCTTATTTGGGCTCTTGATATAACAAACACTGCAACAGCTAATTAGCTTGGCACTGTTTCAGACAGCTGGATTAGAGTCAGTGATAAAATGCAGCAGAAGGCACCTCTTGGCACAGGTCCCTGTAACTCATCCCGTCAGCCTGGAAATCCAGTGGAGGAGAGGGGTTAGCCAGGCTGGGGCTGGAGGCTCCTTCCGAGTCCAGAGCAACCATGCCATTTGTCAAAGCCACATTCAACTACACATGCTTATACTGCAAGGACAGAGCAATATATCTAACATAAATAAGGCACAGGACTGGCCAAGCTACTGTAAGTTCCTCCGCTGTGAGCAAATACTCTCTGTAGAGGACAATGAGTTTCACAAAACAAAAGCTGCATTACAATCCATGGATATAGTCACAGCTCATACCCTTTTAACTAGGAGCTCTCACCTGCTATATTTACAGCACAGAGTATGAATTTTGTATCGATGTGCTTTGAGGAATGTGCTTAACAGTTTATGTTCCTGAAGTGATATAGGTAGCCAGCGTGACAGGGAACTGTTTCAAAACAAGAGGAATACAGTTCTTGGGTAGCACACCAGCTTGAGGTGTCTCTACATCAGATACAAATAAATAACAGCAATATTCAGAAAATGGATTGAGGATTGATAGAAAATTTTCAATGACTATCACCTCTTTGCTGACTTCACTGTTGTGTGCCACCTCACAGGGACACAGTTTGAGAGAGTATTTTATCAACAATGGTTTAGATTTAGCTACAGCCAGTCATTCAGCAAAGCAGCAATCACATGCAGTATCCGTCTTGTTTTACAAGATTTTTATTACTTTAAAAGTTATGAATGTAATTGGAGAAATATGATGCTGTATCAATACAGTAGGAAGGAGCTCATTGAGTTATTTCACATGACAGAGTCTACTTTGACATTCATGTTCATACATTTTTTCTAATAAACCCTGAGCAGCTTTCTATTCCCTTTTTTCTCTTTCACACCCTTCCCACTTTTGCACCCTCCTTTGAAAAATATTGGTACGAGAGAATATATTTAGAGATTTTGTTCGTACAATAGAAGGAACATCGAAGAACGTGTTCCTACATCAGGGAACAGGGTTTTTTAACCTAACTTTGCTGTTATATGGTCACTGAAACATATCAAGAGATTCAAAACATTCATCTTGGAGCACAGCTATGGCAGGCTTGCATCGTTTCCCATCCACATTACATTCCGTATGATGTGAAGGGATTCACGGAGCTTTCTTTTCTGCTCTCATTACAATCTTTGTCACTAAGAATGAAGTATCCAAATTTTAATGCCTCATATATTTTGTCAGCTGTAGTGGTGTGCTATACTACTCTGACCTTTTTGATTGGCTTGCCATTTCGGCTCTTCCTATTTACAGCTTCATTAACCTGTGGAGGAGAGGTGAACCGGCTTAACCAGTCGAGGGATGGTGTATTGAAAAGGTCAGTGTAGTCCAGCATATTTACAGTCCCTCTGCAAACCACATCCAAGTTGTATATGGAGACTTCTCCATTTGGGATGGCAAAGTTGCAGTATGAAAAAAATAAAATGAAGTGACACGAATTCAATCCGAACCCCTGACATTAGGAAAATGAAAGGAAGCAGAAAAAAAATCCTGCAACTCAGTTTCAGAGTAATACCACGTCTGTCAACCTGCAGTCTTTATCAGAAAACATTTGGTCTCAACTGGATGACACTACCCAGATAAGTGAAATCTACAATCATTACCATTTTGAATTAGTTCTGAAGTCAACTCTAAGAAACATATCATTGCCTGTTTAATATAATCCTGGGAAGTCAGAATGAAAACTGAGCAAGCTCTTTTGCACAGAGAGCTTTTTAAACAGGAAATATCTGAAATCTGCCAACATTCTTTGCTAAAGACTTCACTAAACATCATCTTCCATATGAGAAAACATTAGTAATAGTTATGTAATTAGTGGCATTTTAAGATAATTCAAAACTGGTTCATAAAACAAACTTCTATTTAGACCACAAAGAGATAGGACAAAATTTAGACTAAACATGGAGTTTGATAGCAGAGGGCACTGTGCTATGAGGAGGCTTTGCCTTTCAGATAAGAAAAAAAACTAAACTAATGGTCACTTATGATCATTGAGGTTGTTTAGGCATGTTAATCTGAGCGGCCTGGCCACACTGCAGCTTCTGTAATTACAGGTCTCTCAACATACCTAATTTTCCCTAAACCTAATTGTTTCAGGGTGGCGGGGGGAGGGGGTGAGATAGGGGGAAGACAACCTCCTTTGCTAAGTACCTGAGCATTCCCACATGGAGCAGACCAACATTTCTGTGGTGAAAATGCAAGAAAATCATTTTACATGCAGAGGCTTGCACACTGGTTAGGAAGTTGCTTGGGAAAGAAAGATACAGTGGAGAAATTTTTTAAAATGCAAGATTTCTCTCACAATCATCCCAGTGAATCAATAATGCCAGCTCCAACTAGTATTTTGTCTGTCTTTGTTGCAAGACATTCCTTCTCTGTCCAGAATTAGGGAAAAAAAATCTGATTCATTGAAGCAATGGATGAAATAGGAATTTATTCAGCTGTTTAGGTTTCTAGGATATTACTGTGTAAGGTTTTATTTCTCCTATCCATTTTAACCCTTTTGCCACACCTTCAGTCACCTCAGCTTCCCACCATCGTCACCAGTGTATGACCAGGGGCTGTTGTAATCTACTTCACTTATTATTTAAATTAAAGTAGCATTTAGGAAACAACTAATTATGCTAATATTTCAGTTTCTAATCAAGAGAGAAATTTCAGCTCAAGAATAAAGGCATACATGTAACTGAAATAACTGAAACATGGTAGAGTGGTAAATTACAAATAAAGCATGAATTAAGTCAAACATTTATTGCAACATGAAAGGTTATACACCTACTCCACTGCTCTTAGTAGCTACTCTTGGAGAATATACATGTGATCTCATGCACCTGAAGAAACAGGTGAGAGAATTCAAATGCTTATATTTCTCTTTCTGTTAAATACATTGATAATATTAAGCTCCCACCCATTTTGATACTGTTTAATATATTTCTAAAGTCGTGATTATCTCCTACTCTTCTAAGAGAAAGCAACCCACCCTTTCATAAGGTAGTTTCATATTTGTTGACTGCAAAAGACTGTGCATGATGTGAAGAGGCAGAGCACAATAAAAATTGACTAATCTTAGGAGAGTGAGACTATTAATACAAACTATAAATAAACAAAATCTTAGATTGTACTGGCATATCACTTATATACAGACACATACACCAGGATTGGAACAAAAATCTTGTCATTGCATGGCTTCTCTTCAATGTGTTAGTCACACAAAATGTTTTTGAGGAGTGTTATACCAAGTGGTCATTTTCACTTTATTTACCACAAATTGAAACCGCAAAATTAATTAGATCCTATTGCTAATCAGAGGGATCTGCTCCAAAGAAATACTCTGACATATTGGAAACTTGGTAATGTGTTAAATTTCTGTAGGCCAGTAATTTTTCTTGGCTTCCTCTACATAAACATCTAATAGTTAAAAAAAAAAAAAAAATCAACACAGTTTTATTGAAGTCTGTGTTGATTTA
Organism: Myiotriccus ornatus; assembly: GCA_036023395.1. NCBI lineage: Eukaryota > Metazoa > Chordata > Aves > Passeriformes > Tyrannidae > Myiotriccus > Myiotriccus ornatus. Next base: position 10,275,046 of record JAYRBT010000001.1, read on the forward strand.
AACCATTTGAAGTTCTGGCTCAGTGGATATTATTTGTTATTGCAAGCAAAGCACACGTAAAATCTAGGATATTTTATCTTTAGAGGCTTGGCTGGAAATGTTGTTCTTGGGTGCATGAAGAAAACTGAAGAACAAACATTTTAAACATGAAAAAAAAAACCCACCTCAAGTTTTGTGACCTCTGAAGAAAAAAAAGCTGACTGATTAAGTCAAATTAATTCTACCTACACCCATGGATTTATTTGTGTTGTTGTTTATCACACATTCTCTCTTCCATTACAACTAATCCAAATCCTTGCTTAATTAATTTCTATAATGTATTAGCTGATGCCATCATAATTAAGATTTTTTTAATTCCCTTGATCATTATCTTTATTAAGTCCCAGAAATGTCTTGGATAGGTCAGAATCTCCTGAACCTACCCAGCTGCCTGGACTCCAGCTAGTATTCAGTAACAGTGAACTCACAGGAAAAAGCCAAAAAGGAAATAAATCAAAATAAATCAAACCAACAGGAATCCTAATTCTTAATAAAGACAAAGAGTCTGTAAATTTATTCCACTTTGCCTTCCACAAGAAAAGGCACAGCAGAGCCTGTAGCTCTCACATACAGTGAAAAGTGAACTTTTCTTGCCCACCACAGGAATCTGCCACTCTTTTTCTCCATCCTCTTCTCCTTTAGGCCATGCCATGGAGACATAAATAGGTGCTAAACACCACTGCTTTAGAGAGGCCAAAACTTTTATGAAATGAGCTGCAGTGAAGGCAAATCAAAGCTTCTGAGGGGAGGGGTGTTTTTCACAGCTTGCAGGGCTTCTGAGGACACTGGGAAACATAAGGGAGCAGGACGTGCTCAGGTACCTCAGAAAGACATTACTGGGGCTACTTGTTCATTCTGATGAAACCCCACTTCTCCTGAAGGCAAATTCTGATCTTTCTGAAGAAATAAAAATAGCCTACAACCAAGCAGTTACGAGGGATAGAAAGATTTCTTTCTGGCGGATGCAGGTGTATGAGTGAAGTTGGGAAGAATGGGCTCCATTAAACCATTATTCTGATTTAAAATGAAGTTTTCTTCATGTTTTATGAGCATCCTAAAAGCAAAGCCAGGAACACTGTTCACTCAGTGATCCATAAATAAATGCAAATGAACACGGGCATTCAGATTTCAAGTTGAGGAGAGCAGTGTACAGAAACCATTACCATGGAAACAGATTTGTTTTCCTATACGTACAGGGACGTGAGAGATTAATTAAAAACACACTATTAAAACTGACTTTGTAAGAAGCAGTGAGTTGACCCTTCGCATCAGGCCAGATCTTAAAAGCCATTTCGCTTACTCAATTGTAAAGTTCTTCATCACTGATATGTAAAAAAAAAAAAAAAAAGGAGAGAAAGAAAGAAAAAATGAGAAAACAATGAAATTATTCAAGTACTTTCACAAAATTATAGGCTTTATACTTTTTATGAAATACCTATAGAGAGTTTCATAACACTTGTGACAACAATGTGAACTTTTTTCCTCTTGAGATGAATAAATAAATTTTCCTAAAGCAATCAACAGAATATTAGATGAAAATAACCTTTCAAAGTAAAAAAAAAAATCTACATCAGTTTAGGCAAAGAACCCCCACCTGGCTTATTAAAAGACAAAGGTTTCTTTCAAGTTCAGCAAATGTTAACAATTCTGTAGATTTTCCTAAAATAAGTTTATTTCATAGAGAAACTGATGACATTTGCTACTTTAGTCTCTCCCACCAAGTGTCCCTTCTTTCTTATTCTTTCTTATTCTTTCTTATTCTTTCTTATTTTTTCTTTCTTATTCTTTCTTTTTCTTTCTTATTCTTTCTTTCTTATTCTTTCTTTCTTATTCTTTCTTTCTTATTCTTTCTTTCTTATTCTTTCTTTCTTATTTTTTCTTATTCTTTCTTATTCCTTCTTAGTCTTTCTTTTTCTGCACTCTACTTTTTGGCAGTTTTACTACCCAAGAGAAATAAGGAATATGAGCAAACCAGTAAAATAGTGAGAGATTTAGCCTTCAATACAGGTAGGTAAGAACTGTTAGGGGCAACCCTAGTTAGCAGATCTGCAGTCCCTCCTTTCCTCTTAGGGAATGTAGATATGAATTTAAAATCCTGAAAATGCCGATGGAAAGAGTGTATTGCACCCATGAATTGCCAAAGACAATGCCTGTGTATGATTGCCCACCAATAAGGCTGCCCACGGATCCATGGGCTTATGTATTTGTGCATGCACACAGAGATGAAAAGTTGCTAGAGAACAGCTTAGCAAAAAGGAGGTAAAACTGAAACCTGGCAATATTAGGTACAAAAGGTATGCAGAGCAACTGGGGAGATGAAGGCCGTGATAGATCTCAGATGATAGGAAGCAAGGTGGTCAGCAGGAAAGGGTTTGGGGAAGAAAGGGTTTGATGCCTCTCACACACTGTGAGAACATTTTACTATGATGAGCTCTAGTCTGGTCCTGTGGACCTGCTGGGACACGTGAAAGGAATAGTCTGGTCCTGAGAAGCTTCTGAGACCCCTGAAAGGAACCCAGTCCATGTGCTCTAAGACTGCTCTGCAAAGTGAACTAATTGAGGCAATGGGGAGATTTTTTCCTTCCAAGAGGAAGCCTCTACTGTGAACTAAAAACACTTCTGCAGACACAGAGTGCTGTATTCTGGATTGCACGTGGAACAGAAATAGTAGATGTGCATCTCTCTTCCACAGTGATGATGGAGTTAGTTTATAGTGACTTCTCAAAAAGCCATTTCCAGATTATTTCAATTGCATTCGTGTATATTTAGCTGACATAATGCTTACAAAATGCAATTATGACATACATCACTGCAGAACACTTTTCCTTCAGTGAAGAGCTGAGTGTGACCCGAGCACAGTGGTTCAGTAGGTGAGTTTCCAGAGAGGCAACAGAAGTGGAACACATTAGTGTCACTTAGGAAAACATCAGACATTTTGGGGTCGTTTTCATACGATCCACAGCCAAATACAATGCTGTGGGAATTTTCCTTAACTGAAAGATTTCAGCAGTTCATTCCTGGGAAAAGGATTTTGTTTGAAAGAGGGGAAACCGCCACCCGTTAAACGGTTTGTCTCCAGGCCAAGGAACGATCTCAGTGCTGAGCGGGCACAGTTCTTTACAGAGCTGATGATTAAATGATAATGGCAGCATTTCAACAAAAGCAATGTTAACTGCTTATAGCAAAAGCAGAAGTGGAGATCCTGTTAGGGATTCCTAAAAGGTGAAAAGCATTTTGCTCGTACTTCCTCTCCATCACAGAGATGAAGTGAGAGATCACTCAGCCTCACACTTTTATTTTAGTCTGCATCTCTTACTGAATTTTCTCTCTCTTTATACGTATCTCCTGACAAGGACAGATATTATTCAGGATTTGCTAAAGGTACATCTCCCCAGTATTTCTAACAGCATGCCTGAAGCAGCCAAGCCATTGTTAGAGAGTATTTTTATATCAAAATATTATAAAAAAGTGCACCTCTGAAGGATTTCGCTGGGAGATCACAGTTGCTTGATTGATTGAAATACAATCGCAGTTGCTATTGTATTTCACTTTACAGTTGTATGTCCACTTGAACATCAAGTAAAATTTTAGAGGAACAGGAGAATAAATTTCTGCATAAAACTGCCCAAAATGTTGAATACAAAAATCAGCATGAATTTGCATCACTTGCATTTGCAAATAAATTCACACAAGTTGTGTGCTACACAAAGGATGGGACTGTGGTCATAACACCCAAAATCATATGACGATAAAAGGGTCAAAAATTAATACAAAAAGTGCACTTCATTTAATTTTAGAACATTTTCAGGCTTAAAAAACAGAATATTTTTCTGGGTAATGCTACACAGATAAATTTTCAGCTTGAGGCTAATCCATGAAACAATAGAGATTTACAAAAAAAAAATGGGAAGGCAGAGGCCAAAAGTGTGGAAAAACCCCTCCATAGATAGTTCATCACTCTCTGAGGGAAAAATAATAATAAAAAAAAAGTCTAATTGCAAGACATTTGCCATCTCTTAAGCAAAGAAGCAAACCCAGAAGTCAGCAGCAGAACTCACTTTTGTATTCATATTAATAATGTCTAGGAATAAACTCAATTGCAACATCAAATTTCTCTACTTTACTCCTGATTAACTGAATAAAAACATGCTAGATCTAGGCTTCATCCAAAACTTTATGAAAGGCAAAGAAATAATCATGTGAGAATTAATAGATGTCCCCAGTGATTCCTTACAAAGGCAAATAATGACTAAACCACTTGTTTATGTGCAGTTTGTGATTTTACAATGCAAACAATTGTGAACTTAGAGAAAAAAAGAATATGATGGAGCAATAAACTGACAAGGAGGGGATTTTTTCCCACTGTACTCATGCTGTACACAACAGGGAGATATTATATGCCCAGATTACATGGTTATTTCTAGTGCCTCCTGCCCCACCAAGTGGACTAATAGTGTTATTTTTTATCATAAATTTGTATATTCTGTTTCTTTCAGGACTAAATGAAGTATATGTTCCCATAGCAACAAAACCTAATTCTCACCAAATTTGGGCCTGAGCCCTTAGCACTGAATTCCAGGAAGATTATTTGCCTGTGAATCTTTGAAATGTGCTATTATACAGGCAGTTTTAATCAGCAAAGCTCAAAGATGAAGGGGGGGTGGGAAAACCAGTAATCTAGAGATGGCATAATATGCACATCTCTTAATGTACCAGAAAATTTCTTAATCCTTTACATACCCTGAAAAATCTGTTTAGCATGTCTGTTGCTGCTGCTTTTCACAAAATTTTCATTCCAGAATGTAACAATGGTTCTTAGACAGTCTACAGTTTCCCAACAGATAGCCTTGGAAAATGTGATACTCAGTTAAGTTCCAGCCTCCTGACAACAAGGAATATTCAGTTTAAAGGAACAACTAAACAACGGTTCAGCCCATGAAATTAATAGGACCAGAGAACACTTCCAAGTACAAGAACAACAGGACTAAACCAAATGCCAACTCTTGCTCCAAAACCTTAAGGGAAACCTTACTATACTATGTCTAGGTTGGAGAAAGTTCCAGGTATAGAGAAAACCCAATCAACTCAACTGATCAAGAACAGTAATCATTAATTCACATCCCATTTTAAAAAGGTACAGTCCACGTGACCTCCACCACTCCCAAAATGAGTTTGATTTCCTTCCCTTGATGGTGAAGGTGTTCCTTCACTCTTCTCTTGGTAAGGCTGTCTCACAGTTTGTCCTCTCCCACTCATGTTTCATTCAAGTTTTAAAAGGCTAAGTAACCTCTCTAATACAAATTACTAAATGCTTGACTGCATTCTATCTGTTCTATCACAAGATTTTAAAACGGCTAAGAAAAGAGCCAAAGCATTTGCTCAAAAGTAACCTTAATTTAAAAGTACACAAGTAAGAGAATTATTTCTCTTTGTAGAAGCTGAAAGGAAGGTTAAACCACTCCAAGTCCCAATTTTTTTCCTACAGGGGGTCTCATTAACCTTCCATAACCAAGCAATTTTTACCACATTCGTAACAGATAGAGTCCTCCCATCTCCCTCTGGTATTAAGAGTTTTATAATACACCATAACACAGGATTTGTATTAAAGTTTCATGATTTCTCAGAGACAGCATCTCCTATACACTGTTTAGATTGTAATGCCCATTCTCCTCAGAGACACCCCAAATCACTACACTTCTGTCTAATGACCTCTGTCCATTGATATTTGAAATACTATTGTCACCGTAAAGCATCAGAATGCTTGGGAAATTATATGTTAAAAGATGTATTAAAATAGAAGATGAAAGTATTGAATAAATATTCTGTTTAGGTGAATGCTGATACTCACAATACCTGGACATTAACACAGTAATGACCAGCAACCTGGCAATTACTTTTATTTTACATTTATTGAGAATTTGCTCTGGTGTGGCTCAACAACACAAAAAAAACAGAACATGCAACCAGGAAAAGACAAAATAGTACAGTCCACAGGACACAAACACTAACAGCAGGCTGCTTGATGTAATTCTCTGAAATCACTAAAATATTTTATTTCCTTATTAGGAGGAAGAGTAGGAGCATAGCCCAGCCAGCACAAAACAGGGAGCAGGATTCCCATTGCAATGGGTTCTGTCTCCAAAGGTGGTATTTTCCCAGCAAAGCACAGTATCTAGGCAAATTTACTGAACTGCAGCCCAAATGGCCTGTGCCCTTTATGAGGCTCTGAGACTTTCCACAGCTGCAGGAAAACTGTGTAACACAAATTGTGTTTATTGCAATCCTGTAGAAGCAAAAGAAATCCCTTTAAGATGTTTGTATATTATATGTTTCATTACCCTAAAATAAACATGCTAACCGAAGGCTCACCCTATTAAAAATTATGACTGAGATATTTAGAAAAGCAACTTTAGATTACAAAAATACTAATTTTCTCAGTCTTTCCTGCTTGTTCTCAGGATATGAGAGTTTTCATCTTCCTCATTACAAAAGTATGAAATCCAAGTGACAACTAATGAAAATGTACATCATTCCCGCCCTCAGCTTGAAACACTAGGAATCACGGGCCCAGTTCTGGTCCCAAACATCTCGATAAATCCCACCATTAATCTCATAGCAAGGCTCTAATGTTTTTTTATAAGGTATTACTCAGAATATGCTTGCATTCCAAAGACCAATATGGGTATATATGCAATATAAGCCTGGAAGACATCCAAGGTTATTTGATTTTTAAAATTCATCACTAAGTCAGGCTTACAGAATTCTGCAATAACGCCAGGAATGGTCATTGCAAAGCATCAGCTCCTTTAGCTCATGCAACTGTAATCTTTTTTGCATATCACAGGGTAGCAAATCCTGAAATGGGGCCAGTTACATACTGGAAGCATTTCTGAAGAGTTGGTAATTTTTAAGACCTTAAAATCAGTATAATCCAAACTATTTCCCTGGTTATATTTCAGGTCCTCTGGTGATTACACCTTCCAGACAAGCCATATAGAATCACAGACATATTCCACTGAAGCCTTTTACGTTTTTACTCCCTTTTCAACATTCAGTCCTGAATTATGCATTTAATGCGAACTCAGAAACTCTTTAAATATCTCATCATCTTTTATTTAGAGATAGCTTAACATGAAAAGTCCTGTTCTGAGGATTTGTTTTACATTTTTAAAGAGCAATATTTCCTTTACAGGCAAGCCTTAAGTGGTCTTACTTAAAAGCAGTCTTAACTTCTTTCAGGAGTTTTTATTGGATTTGCACTAGTGATAGTAAAAGCTATTTCTAAATGTCTAAATCAGCAGCAATACCTTTTGTTCATCTGTGTTTGCCCCAGTGTTAATAATTCTTCAAGCTAAAAACCAGAAAATAACCCCTCCAACCCCACAACAACACACATAAACATTCATTTGTATGGATTTTTCTTCTTTTCTATATCTGATGTTTCCAGAGATGATCAATATGGCAATTTCCTGCCAACCCAGAAGGCTAATTACCACTCATTTTCAGAGGCTGCCAAGGCAGAAGTATTAAAGGGTTCTGAAAATAAGTCACTGAGACTCATTAAAGAGCCCTGGGATACGATTCTTTGCCTTTTCCTTGGGAAAACAGGAATTTCTTTAAGGTTTATATGAAGAGGTTGGGTGGTAGTGCAAGTGAAATTTAAGTGGCCGTGGTGCAAAAGCAGTGACTTTAAGTATTTGGCTGGAAGGGCATGTCAAATCATACTGAATAAATTTGGGGTTGTGTATTTGTAACTAATTTCTCTTAGCTTGAAATGAGTAGTTCCACAGGGCAGATGTCCCTCCAATGCCCACATTCGGGATGTCCCTTCCCACACTGCATGTTAAGAGTTAAAGGGTTTACCTACCAGAGTACTTCTTAGTGCCTCACAAGCACGTACAAAAATAAAATTGTTCATCCCTTCTGCAGTAAAGTCATATGGAATGCACATGTTCAACACATCATCCTCTCAAATCAGATGGCCTGTGCTAATCTGCAGAATTTTAAGTGAAATCTCTGCCACCTGTACAATCCTGCATGTGCTAGAAACACTCCATCATCCGGCATGCAACAGCAAATTTTTCTGGCCGTCATTGCTGCAGTGGTCTTAAGAGAAAGGTTTGTCCTCTGACAGCAACTGCTTAGCATTTAGTTAAAATGGTGTTAGTTATCCCACTCTTGAAAGAAAAGGTGAGTGGTCTGAGAGGAGAGAGAGGGTGTCTTACAGAAGGCATTTGGTAAGGGATAGGTTAGTAAGGCAAAGCAGGAAAATAAAGTCAAAATATGTTTGGGGAGAAAAGAAGTAAAATCTTTTAATATGCTGTTAAAGCAAACAATTAAACAAACAAAAAGCCAAAAAAAACCAAGAAAACCCCACAAAAAACCCCAACCCAAACCCTGTATCATTGAATCAATTTTTTTTTTTTTTTGGCATTGTGTTATAAGTTACCAAAGTTTTAGCTTGTCCTTGAGGATCACAAACAAGAGACAAAAGATGATTAAGCAGAGACGTTCACCACTGGCAGCTGAGCATCTCAGATTCCTGTAGAGCTGCTTCTGGCACACAGGTTTTCTTTGTGCAATGTATTTAGTTATGGAGGCATGTGATCTGGTGGATGAAGTGTGTTACCAGCTCTTACAGTACCCCCACAGTTGCTGATTGCTGTTATAAGGAATATTTGCCGCTACTGGAGAGACACTGGCAGGTTTAGAGAGTGTTAAGGCACAGTCTAAATCCAGCAGGTATATTTTAGGGCTCAAACTAGAAATGACAGTTCCAGAAAAATAACACAATGCCCAGTGTCAGAAACCTTGCATAGCCTTTCTACAGAGCTCCTTTACATCGCTCAGACAAGTAGCCCACTACAAAAAAGCAAAATGAAAAGCAAAGTTTGCCAAGATAAGTAAGATGATGTCTGCTTTGAGATTAGCACTTGGGGTCTTTCAGAGAAAATATTTGACAAATTGGCTGGAGAAAAGTTTGAAGGAAAGCTCATGGGGGCTGATGGGAAAGAACACTGGTATGGATTTTCTCACAAGAGCATTAAAACAAATTTTCCATTTCCATCTTGATTTACTCCAGCATAGATCCTTGTTCAGTCTGACAATTCAGAGGCTCCTCGAGGGAGTGGGAACAGCCCACATAAATAAGATGGAAGTTTCATGTAACATTAACTATTTAAGACAGTATTATTGCTGCCAAAACATGTATTCATTAGAAATGGGTGAGTGGGAAGGAAATCCCTCTATTCTTTTCATTTTATCCATTTAATAATTTCTAATTAAATGGAGACTATATCTCAGTTGCTCTGGCTTTTCGAATTACAGTACTGCATCTCCTATGATAAGCTCTTCTCTCATCTCAAAATCCAAACCATTTCACTTGCTTAAGTTTATAATACTTAAAATTGTAATTTAAAAACACTAACACAATTCTCTTTTTTTTTTTTCAGATTATGTGATCTGAAAATAAGCATATATTAGTGATTTTTTTTTTAAACTACTTGACACCTCCAATATCAGTCTTGTATATCATTTCAAGAGTCCACAACGATGTAAAGTAGCTAGACTTGTTGTGTGGTATAACTATGTTTTAAATCATAGGGTAGATTTTACTAAGGAAGAAAACCTGTACTTTGAAAAACACTGTATTTTAAATACATAGAGATAGCTGAAGGGAGCAGTGAGAGATCAGCAGGTATTAGAGAGACATTCCTCTGCCCTGATATCAAAGCAATGTCACACTCCACATCTTTATGTCAAGCAGGTTAAAAAGCAAATATCTGAAAATAGCTCCATCCTTACCAAGTGACCCAAAAATCACCTTCAAACAGAATTTTTTGCTAAGATTACCATAAGTTGAACTTCCTGGAGAGCTTTTAAAGATATGCTTTCAGCAACTTCAACAGCTTCCTTTGAAAGACCAGCTTGTGGACAGCACTTGATCTCAAAGAATTTGCACTTACATTTACAATAGAATATGCCTAGTCCAACATAAAATAGGATTTTACTTCACTGTTTTTACTGAAAAACTTCCATTAATAAAGCAGAGTTGATATTGCTACGAAATTTTAAGATTTCCAAGCCTGCAAATACCTTTGAAAGCAAAACCAGAAAGTTTTCTATAGCAAGATATTTTAAATCACCATAAAAATGTGAAAAAAATGTATGACAATGGAACAAGGTGGAATCCTGAATATTCTGAGTGATGGTCTTATTCATTAAGGAGCAAGTATGATATCTCTGTTAAATACTCAAATATAAAAACAAGTATCCAGTTTCACTAAATACTAAATTATCAAACTGATTAGCCAGTACTTAAAAGAAATTTGAGGATTTCTGAAGGTTACACTAGGTGACAGCTTGCCTGAACAAAAAGGAAATATATGTAAACTTTCATAACTGTTTTAGCACGATGTTCATCTGTTGTAAAAGAATGTGCTAATTTTGAGCAACAATTTTTCTAGGAAAGGGCTGAACTTAATTATAAGACTCAAATCCTATTAAAATAACCCAAACTTTTGTTTAAATGAAATCACACTGCACATCCATTTACAAATGGACAAATACTACAGAGTAGAGGAAGAACAACTGTGATACACTACACCTGTAGTATTGGCACAGGTGGCAACAACAATCTGATGAGATCCAGACATTCAATCCCAACACAGCTACACACAGTTTAAGGTGTAGGGTTGACCGCAGTAGGACCTTCCAAATTCTTACAATAACATTCCTCTGGGGGCCAGGAGATATTTTACTATGCAATGATACACACATGGGGCACTTTTTGTGGATTTTTTTTGGTGAGTGACAGCTGGTTCAGTACACACTATTGACCTCAGCTAGTCTATCTGTCATTATGAACCATTTCTCAGTGGCACCAAACACACTGAGAACACTTTAAAATACCTTTCCAAAGCCACTGGTCTTCAGGCCAAAGGGAAATGGGGAACACAGCTAGAATGGATATCTGCTGAACATTGGTGACCTTGTCCCATTTGACTGGAAAATAAGTGATTCCAAAGATGAACCCATGCTCAACAGGTTTGAGAACATTTCCGAAAATTATGGGGAAAAAAGTTCCTTAAAGAGAGTGAAATTTATGCTATAGTTTTCCAGTAATTTGAAAGAAAAATATTCCTATGAGTACATAAGTGTAAGAGCCTGAACCAATAATATCTACAGACAAGTTGTCTAGCCTAACCCAAGCCCCCTCTGGTGAGGATGGCAGGATTTCATGTCAAAGTTACTCCTGGTTGGCACTTGGTCATCCCCTGTGGCCAAATTAGTCCTGGAGAGAGTCTGCACACTGCTGCTCCTCGGGATGTGACCACCAGCCCCACAGACCCCGTGTTGCCCAACCCCCATAGTGACCTTGAAGCAAGGCCCTCCCCATGCTCAGTTAGTAAAGTTTGTGTAATAAATGCAAAACCAGCTGTGGGTGAACTAATTCTCAAACTACATTTGATAGCTTGAAATACTTTTCTACACACTTTCCTAGTCTTCTTTGCTGTTGTGGTTTAACCCCAGCCTGGCTGCTCACTCCCCTCACCAGTGGGATTGGGAAGAGAGTCAGAAGGGTAAAAGCTGAAAAACTCATGGGTTGAGACAAAGACAGGGAAAAGAAGAGCAGAACACACTAGCAAAGAAAAACGAGGAATTCATTCACTGCTTCCCATGGGCAGGCAGATGTTCAGCCATCTCCAGGAGAGCAGGGCTCCAATACATGTAACGGTGACTTGGGAAGACAAATGCCATCTCTCCAAACATCCCCGCCTTCTTCCCCCCACTCCATGCACTGAGCATGATGTCATATGGTCTGGAATATCCCTTTGGTCAGTTGGGGTCACCTGTCCCAGCTGTGTCTCCTCCCAGTTTCCCATGTACCTCCATCACCCTCACCAGTGTGGCAGTACGAGAAGCAGAAAAGGCCTTGGCTCTGTGTAATCCCTGCTCAGCAATGACAAATTATCATCATTGTGTTCAGCACAAACCCAAAACACAGTCCCATACCAGTCACTGTGAAGAAAGTTAACTCTACTCCAGCCCAAACCAGCACATTTGCCAGCTGGGGAAGAAAAAGACCGAAAAACACAAAAGAAGAGAAAAAGGAAGTATAAAGAAACACTCTAGCACCTTGTCTACTTTTTGTATGTAAGAAGGTTCCCAAAAACAAGGCTATGAAATACAAAATATTTAATGGTTGTTTTCATCACATTGAAAAATACTGGGTTTGGATTCAAAATACAACCATTAAAAGTGAAGTAAATTGTTTTTGTTTTTTTTGGTGCTGTGCAGTAAAATTTGCCATTTGCCATAAATAATAATACACATTTTTTCCTAAGCCTACAGTAGAAAGAAAATAAATCACAAAAATTTGTACTGTCAGTAAAAGTCTAGTGACAAATTAGTGTTATCTGTTTATTCTTGTTAATTTAGCATAACAACAAAAAAAATAAAATCACTTTAGTCACAAGAATTTTTCCTAGTAAAAAAGGACATTATTTTAAACCAAACATTGAAAATGTGTAACACACTTTTGGCAAGCATATGGGCTTTGATTGTCAAACATATGCCGTAAATTCATAGGCAGAGTCAGGGCAAATCATTTGACCTTCTTGTGGCTCAGACAATCCAGCTGTAAAATTAGATGAAAGCAGAACTGAAAAACAGATGCTGCTGCATCCAGTTTGAGCTTTCTTGAACAAACAACATCTTAAGAGAGCAGAATCAATGCCTTGTATAAACTGCAATATTTTATTTGATGCTTACCAACACAATCTGTACATTAAAATAAAAATCTGAAAAGTTTTGCAAACCTGCCACATGTATTACATTAAATTTCCCAGTTTACAAATTACTTACATGTTTCCAAAGTCAGGCAGTAGCTACCTGGAGAACTGAGCCTACTGGCCTTTGGCAAGGAAGATTTGCCTGGAATGAGTTGGGTACCACAGTCTAAACCATCTGTCACATCCACTCTGGACCCGCAAGAGCTCACAGAGGCATCCAGAGAGAAGGCCAGGCCCAAGCACGTGACCCGTGCACAGATTTAGCTCATTTTCTAGGCAGCCAGCCACCCCAGAAGCTGAGTTTACATTGGGAAAATATTTAAAAATCCTGATGGAACTTTAGAAAAAGGAAAAAAAAACACCACTAGAACGCACATCCCCAGCTCTAGTCTGCTGACTTCTGTTTGAACTTGATACACTACACCTATCATTATAGCATTTAAGATTTTATTTCAAAGGCAAATAAAGCAAACAAATCTGAATTTACACCTTTTCTGTTGACCTAACTTTTTGGAGATGGGAAATTATTTAGAGGTGGTATTTGGATTTTTTCCAAGACCATAATTTGGAACAAGCAAATAAGCAAAAAGCTCTGGAAAGATTCACCTAAGAAAGACTGAAATGAAATGTGTTAATTTTCTTTTCCTATCCTTTTCCATCTCTTGACTACATAAAACCCTCAGTCAGAACTGGAAGCCATGTTCGCCTCACCCCCTTTTCCAAACCAGAAACTACTGCCTGTTCAGACAGTGATTAATCTTCTCCCACTAGAAGAAAGGGAAGTCGCTTGCTTAAGCCAAGCAACCATAAAACAGGTTCTGCTGTTGCTGTAGCTATTTCAGACCCCAAGTACAGCAGTGCAAGGTCCTCACTGATGACTCTGGGTCTAGGACACTTAATTAAACAAAACTGAGCCAGAACACTAAAAGAAGCTTCAACACTTTTCTTTTTTTGATAATGCTGTCCAACTGTGTCAACAGGTGTAGTTTTCATTAGAAATAATAAGGAAATTCAGTACTACATTTTTGGTGCCAGGAGAGAAAATAAATTCTACCTAACTACATTAACCCTGTTTTTGCCCTACAGGATCAAAACTGATAGAAATACACTTTTCCTATAAATACCTCCTCATACCTTTGGAGCTCTTTATGAGGAAGGAGTTATTACATTAATTATCCCGTCACTCTGAAATTTAATTCATGTAGCAATATCCACTATCATGTCCTAAGGGCACATTATATTTTCAGATAAAGATTTTTTATTATTACTAAAAAAAAAAAAAGCGCCTTTATTTTTAACAAATTTGCATGAGTTCTTGTCATTTTATCTAATTTGGTTCTTTCATGGAACTAATCCATCACTTGGTTAGTAAGATGGCTTTTGCACTTCAACACTGCTTTGCTAGGGAATGTATGCATATCTTATATCTCCTTGAAAACTGAGTTTAAAGAATAAAGAATAGTGTGAATTCCCTCGAAAGCAAACTGTAGAGGCATGAAGCCAAAGTCTTTGTTAATGAATGTCACAGTTTAATAAAAAATAAAATGAAGGGAGAAAAATTACAAGCTATATAACAAATTCCACTAGAAAGGCAAAGAACACATTATGTTTCGGAGATGAGACAAAATACTATGTGTTTATTCTTTCCTGTTTAGATTATAAAAACTCTCACAAACCAAATTTATCTACATCAGTGCATGATGCTACAAAATCAGTTTTGATAAATCTGATCTAACATTAGATGTAGAGAGATACTTTTTGAGAATGAACAAACAAAAAGACAGCATTACTTGTTTTGCAGAGAAAGAAGACTGCAGGAAGTTCACTTAGGATTAGACCCCGCCTTAATTCCCCAACACATTGAGCATTGTGGATAATTAATATTTGCATGTTTCTAGCTATCTGTGAATTTTAATTAAACATGAATGTTTCCTCTAAATGGAGTGGCACTTCATTTGATATTCCAACCCAATCCTAAACTCTTAAACCTCAGGTTAAATGTCTCAAGTAGTTCAAGGCTTCTCCAAGTAGAGAACAATAGAATTTCATTTTTTTGTCGCAATATTTTAGTAGCAGGGACAACTTGTCCTCCTTAAGAGAGAGAGACAAAGAGAGACTAGAGCAGTAAAATTCTACTTCACATGATATGGAGCTGCCTCTTTTTGTGGGCGGTTCTTGGATTCTCAGTTGTAGCTCAGCCACTTCAGCCTTTGTATCTTAATTCAAATATTTATCTGGACACAGCTTGTTCATGTAAGAGCCGATTCTGAGACACCATTTAAGGCCCTTCCCCAACAGCTTTACTTGTCTTGTCAAAACAGCTTCAAGTCTATAAAGGGTCACACAGATAAGTCATCTTTTTGGAGGGTCAAGGGACATCTGGTAGCTGAGAAGGTGCCTAAAAAGACCTCTGGTACAGCAAAACGTGGATGAGCTTCACAGAGTAAGTGCCCTGAGAAGCTAATATGGAGCAGCCTGGGGCCATCGGCTTCAGCTGCGTCTTGGCTGCTGGTTTAGCCACAAGAACAGCAAAATACGTGCAGAACAAAATAAAGGCAGAATTTAAAATCCTAAGGCTGCCACGCTGAGTGGATGACTGGATAACGCTTATCAGGAAGCAGTGGTCATCTACAGAGAGCATGCCCAGGTATCCCTTTCTGCCACAGAAGGCTGAAAGGGCTGACAAAGCACCTCCATACTGGCAAAACTGTGGGTTTGCAGCAAGGTGAGTGTGGGTATCCTGTGTTGTGTGAAAGAAAGCCAGGAAAAATCTTTTCTGTCAGCACCGTTTCAGGGTAAAACATGAAGGGATTGTGGTTAATGCACTTCATATTCCTGAAAATGTTGGCCAATAAGACCCAACCCCCCCCTCTAAATTCCCTAAATCAGGAATATGTCCAAGAATGTAAATGGCTTAGGAGTGCAAGCAAGTTACTTATTTCACAGTCAAAGACAGGGACCTTCAAGAGGCCTTGGATATCCATATTGGAGAGAACAACAAACAGGAAAGGGTGGAGAGTAAGAAAAACCTCAGAAGAATAAATTTCTGATATTACAGGTTTCTTTAGAAGCCTCTGGAAAACTTCCAGTTGAGGGGCAGAGAAGATTCAAACACTTTACTTTCATATAACCAAGCTGTGTTTTGCACATCCATAGCTCTTTAGTCTCCCACTAACCACTTAGGGACCTTGCAAATTACTATTAATTTGGAAAGTTATTCTCAGAATATGATACTGTACAATATTGCAGTCCTTTTTCCATAATTTGTTAGTGTACCATATTACAATAATCTTTTCAGCCACCAAAATCAAAAGCAAAACCAAGCAGATTGACTTTAATAGCTAACAGTTCATATTGTTTTGGTTCACCTTTTACCATGAAGATGTGGTAAAAACAAAGTTCAAAAACCTTTAATTCTGACTTACCGTTGATTTCCAATTATATGACTAACTAATAAAACATTTTTTACAATTGGTATAGGTTCAGAAAGTAAGTGCAGATCAAAGGCATCCTACATTAATAAAATATTGAGCTACATAATATCCCTGAACTGAGCAGTTTTTTGTCGGGAAGATAAGTTAATTGGTACTCTGACCTTTCACTTTCAGTGCTGACCTGAGGCTGGCAGGAAGGACAGTTGTTCTGGAAGGAAGGAAGTGTGTGACAAGATGTTAAAATTTTTATTGTCTCAAACAGCCACCTACATTCTCAGTCAAATAGTCTGCAACAGAATTAAGCCTGTCTGTTGCTATCTAGTGCACTGTGGCAATGTCAAGGACTTCTTTTATTATTTATACCTTTTTTTTGTTCAATTTGGCTGATGTTTGTTTTCCCGAGACCTGAGTGATCTCACTGGAAACTGTTCCATTTATCCAGATACGACAAAGTTCAAAGACCATGCACACATGAGGGGTGGCAATCAGTCAGCAGAGGAGGGTTCCGTGCCCAATCGATACCCCTGGTACGCACCGACAAGCAGGATAAGCGTCATCTCCCCTTCCCCCACTCCCCGTTAAATGCACTTGCAAAATGTCACATACTGAGCACTCCAGAGATGGAAATGTTATCACAGCACAGGTCAGTAAACTATTGATGGGACTAAGCCATGTCTACTGATGTACAGGGAGCGATGTGTGGCAGTTTGATCTAGCAAGGGGACTGTTTTGTATGCCAAACACAGCTCTCTTCTCCATGTTGTCTTTTCGATTCACTCTACAATGCTTCAATGTCAACCTTCAGCAGACATGGGATCATATTGTGGGGATGTTTGCAGCACAGGTTCCAAAAAATACCAAAAAAAAAAAAAAAAAAAAGAAAAAAACGGAAGGTTTTTTTTGTATATTGCAATGTTCTCAAAAATTAACTTCTAGTTTATCACTCCTTAAAACTGTCAGAGCCTTCATACTGCTCTAACTTCATCATGTAGGCAAATGATGACTTGCAATGACTAGATAGACAAGTTTACTAATGTTCTAATTATGTCACTCCCAATTAGATGTACAGTAGTTTAAATTGCTTTGATAATGCCTGTAGGGTGACTACTAGCCATGAGAGAAATATCAGGTCAGACATTTGGGTCACAGTGTGTCAACCTTTCCTAACAAAGTTGGACTTCTTTTAATCTGTTTTTAGCTTTGTCGTAACATAAGTTTTAGATCATAAGTTCAATTTGTTTGGGGGAAGGAGAAAGAATCAAAACTATTGGAAGCATCTATATGG
>JAYRBT010000001.1:10295952-10319028 GCA_036023395.1 Myiotriccus ornatus
TCAGCACTGATTACATGAATATTGAGAATATTGCACTTCAAAGGGGAAGATACCTGTGCTGAGTACCTGGTCTTCTGTTTACTGATTAGTGTAATGTGGAGTTAATCAGAAAATAATTAAAAATAAATGAAAATCAAAAAACCCACAAAAATCCTGAAATTTTCAGTACATCCTAGGCTCAAGATTTGCAATTCTTTGGAGTGAATGTGAATGGATGTGGTGAGGCACTGTACCTTGCACAACCTCCCCAAAAAGGCCCCTTACTCCAAGGAATTTACTGTCCAGCCAGAGTGCTGCTGTACATGGACTGTTCCTGCAACAGAGGCTGGAGTGCCTTTTATAATTAACAGATAACTCTTCTTTGATAGCATGCCAAGAAAATAATAACTTTGCTACAGCAAAATGTAAAGCTCTGTCAAAGGGAGGCATCTATCTGTCTCTACAAGTCCCATGGTGATTAGTTTGGCCCTAATTAACAGCAGCTTTCTAAAGTGAGAGATAATTGCTGGCACACAGAACATAGATTTCAATAGCTAAAATGAGCAATAACGAATATTCACTTTGAAGCCTGCCTGACAGAGTGCTTAGACTACAAAAAGTTAAAGTAGTACCTTGACTGTAGCTGATAAATGAGATTCCTTTACTGTCCTCTGCTTTCCATCAGTGTTTCAGCACTATCACTTTTAATGCTTCAGGTCTGGAGCGTTGTCTCTTAAAGTCAAAGATTTATGGCGAGTGAGAAATGTCCATATTAAAAAGGTAAGAGGAGATTCAGATTATATCCTTTTCTGACCATTATAATTAATAGCTGGATCTTCAGTTGTAACTAATTGAAGGGAGGTCAGTGTGTTGCCATGGTAATGTCCTAGCCAAGCAATTTTACCCATTTTCCAGTCTACTGCTCCTTTGCATAACTGCAAGTTATAAAATGTTTTAATTGCAAGATTTGCAAATGATGCAACATCTGGGCTGCAGATTTACATATAAAGGAAGAAGATTAATGGGATTATTAACATATCTGCGCAAACCCTTGAAGTGGTGAATATAATTACTCAATACCAGCATTTTCACCAGTCATCTCTGTGACGTGCTGGAGATCCATACAACTCAGGAAGGTAATTGTAGATGTGTATTTTCCTTCCTCTATGCCACTAGTAATTAGAAGAGGTGTCATTCTACTGCTGCCTGGGAATAACAGAGAAATGTCTTTAGTCATTTCACCAAAACAGCAACATAACTTTTTCACTTATACTATTGTTTCATTTGATTAGGTCATGTTAGTGAACTTTTTAAATTCCTGTTAGTGCTTTTGACCTCCTTATTGCAAAAACACACCAACAAATAGCAAGCAACCAGCCCTCCACACTGTGTATATTTAAACAAATTTTTAAAAAATAAAATTCCCTTCTAACTAATAAAAATCAAGTTATTCCCTGAGAAAGTCACCTATAAGTGGGATTTTAACATCACTCAATCATCCTGCATGAGAATGATAAAATTATTTATAAGAAGGGGGCGGGGGAAGAATCTTTGCATACACAAGGGGAAAAAAAAGGAAATTTATATTCACAGCTTGAAATACCAACTATGAAGTTAATGCATTTATATCCTGATGGACCAAAGAAAGTACAAGTTTGCACTTTGATTGTTCTTCAGTTTGGCAAAAGAACCACAAGCTCTCTTGTCCTGAATTCTACAGATTCTGTTCTTCTGCAAAAGCAGCAGGAAACTGATTTCCTTTTCTTAGAATGCAACAGAGTGGTCATGTAAATGGCACAGATGGCTACCAAAAACATGTCACAAGCAGTGGCAATTGAATGTCTCATCATCTAGCTTTCCCCACTTTCCTTTGGATATTTACTAGAGAGTTTTCAACATAAACCACACGAATTAGGAATCCAATTTCCATTATTAAAATGGCTTAGATAACGAAGTGATTCCAATTTAGTTTCCTAAATAACGTTAATATTTGCTTTACTCAATAGTCAATTAAAAAGTATAAAATTCAAGGCTCAGTTCTGCAATGGCTTCAGTTTCTGGGTACTATTAACTCAGCTCTATTTAAAGTATAGCTGGGGAACCTGTGCCAGTGTGCAAAATTTATTGTCTGTAGTACATCTGTGATGGGATCTACCACGTACACTGGAAATATTTTTGCATGCCTA
This sequence comes from Myiotriccus ornatus, assembly GCA_036023395.1. Classification (NCBI taxonomy): domain Eukaryota; kingdom Metazoa; phylum Chordata; class Aves; order Passeriformes; family Tyrannidae; genus Myiotriccus; species Myiotriccus ornatus. The sequence continues at coordinate 10,298,118 of JAYRBT010000001.1, forward strand.
CTGACATTACAACCACTGGGCTAAGAGCAATATTTCAACCCAGTTTAAAGATTAGGGCTGTTAAAATATTTGCCACCCTTATGAGTGTGCATAAGTGCCCTCTAATACCCCCTCAGCACAATACAAGAGCTAGTCATTTATACTGATGCCAATTTAGAATGACTTCTGAGAACTCTGAGGTGGCCTCAGATTTACTAAGTTAACATGAACTACTCCTGTCTTGGTACAATGTCTTTGTGAGGGACACAGAATCACTCTGTTTTACACATCTGCAGAACAGCCCCCTTTCACCCTCCTCACTAGAGGAATCTTCTCCTTTTGAAATTCTTCCTTGACAAAAATTCCAGGATATTGTAAATCACATTTTTTCTTAGATTTTCAAAAGGAATAACTTAATAACCTCTGGACTCTACAGAATAATGAAACAATTTGAAGTTTTCTGAGATGATCACTGATGTAGATCTTAGTCAGCACTTTTGGAAATTTCCCAGATTTCAGAATGTTGTGGACTGACCCTGGCTGGATGCCAGGTGCCCAACAAAGCCACTGTCTCTCCCCTCCTCAGCTGGACAGGGGAGAGAAAATATAACAAAAGGCTCAAGGGTTGAGGTAAGGTCAGGGAGAGATCATTCACCAGTTACTGCCATGGGCAAAACAGGTTCAATTTAGGGAAATTAGTTGAATTTATTACCAATAAATCAGAACAGAGTAATAAGAAATAAACAGGAAATAACCCCAAATTTTTAGAACACCTTACCCTTCACCCCTCCCTTCTTCCCCAGCTTAACTTCACTCCTGGTTTTCTCTACCTCCTGCCTAGCAACAGTGCAGGAAGATGGGGAGCAGGGACTGTGGTCAGTTCATCTCATGGTGTCTCTGCTGCTCCTTTCTCCACAGTGGGAGGACTCCTCACACCCTTCCAGCTCCAGTGTGGGTCTCCCTCACACAGGGTCCCAAGCCCTGCCAGCAAACCTGGTCCTACGTGGGACCTTCCACAGGCTGCAAGTGGATCCCTCCTCCACCATGGACCTCCACAGGCTGCAGGGACACAGCTGCCTCTCCATGGTCTGCACCGCGGGCTGCAGGGGAATCTGCTTTGGGGCTTGAAGCATGTGCTCCCCCTCTTCCCCTGAGAAATGACCTCGGTGTCTGCATTTCACTCACATATTCCCACTCCTCTCTCTGGCTGCAGTGTGCAGCCCCTTTTTAAATGCCTTATCCCACAGGTTCTACCACCATCAGTGATGGGCTCGGCCTGGGCAGTGGCAGGTCCATCCTGGAGCTGTCTGGCACTGGCTCTGTAGGACATGGGGGAAGCTTCTGGCAGCTTCTCACAGCAGCCACCCCCCCTTCTCCCTCAGCCACGACCTTGCCATGCAAACCCAATACAAAATATACTGGTACCATAATATATTTAATTAAATTCACACAGTGCCTTTTCTCCCCCCCAACACAGACCTTGGTAACACAGCCAAAACACAGTCTTCAAAATCAGCTGATGTTTATGTGAACAGCTACAAGGTTCAGGAGGAGAAATTCAGTTAAAATCATGTGAAAAAAAAATAATGCAATATAAATTAAACTAATAAAGAGGAATGAAAATTATAAGAGCAGCTGTAAAAATAACAAACAAAGTAATTGGAATAGGATTTTGGAGATGGGTAATGTGATGTAAAGAGTCCTGAATGTAGGTTGTTGTGCTCACATCAGGATGGACTGTGCAGATGTGAAGAGACACATGATGGAAGAAACATATGCTTGTGAGTATCCTCTGCATAATCAGCACCTTTTTTCAAGCTAAATTCTTTTATCTCCCTAATTTGCTGTGCAGTTCAACCTAAAGTCTAAATGCTGCTGCCGTAAGGAGTCTTATTTATAACATATTTCTAGAAACACAAGTGTTCTTAATTTTCTCCAAAAAAAAGTAAAGATGTGGTTATCTGTCCCAAAAACCACAAAACCCAATTTGAATATGACCAGATAAAGCACATCCTCTTCCACCTCAAAGAGCCAGCCAGGATGTGTCACAGCAGATGGGACAAATGTGGCAGATAAAAAATAAAATCAAAAACCAAACAACAAAAGAAACCCAACTCTGAAACATGTCTTTTAACACTGCAGATCTCTGGGGGTGGTGCAGGAATGTATGGCTTCTTACAAAGAACCCAAAGCAAAAGAAAGACCATAATTATCTCTATGCTTTATTATTTCTCTAGACTTTTAAATCAGAAACTAGAAGCTTACTCAGAAAACAACTGTACAGATGCCACACTTTTGTGTCCACAGTAAAAATTAAATCTCCCTGAAAACACAATAGGCTGAGTACCTTCTACCTACCTCCCTCTCAATGTGAGGATTTTGGCAGGTTCTCCACCCCACTAATTATCAAGTCAAAAATCATTATGAGATCTAATAAATTATTCTAACCAAAAACGTTCAAAAATTAAACTAAATATATAAGGAAGGAGGAAAACCAGAGAAATAGTACAAATATCTGCAGTATACACCCCTTTATTTTTAATTTCCAATGCTTTTGGAGACATCTGGAAGTCAAAATCGTGGTACCTGAAGCTCAACATCTAATTATTACAGCACCAAAATAAAGAGAAACTCTGTTAGAAGTGCAGCTTAAATACCACTTCTCAATAGTTCCCACTCAAAAACTTTGTCTTCTCACCAAAAAAGAAGGTTGATTGTTTTCTTTATTTGAATGCAGTGTAGGTTTCTTTACCTATTTCAGTAAAATGAAAGAACCGATACGGGGATAGGAAGGGTGAAACTATATATGTATGACACTGATGCTATTTAAATGCTATTTAAGTACTTAAGCTGGGGTTTTTTGGGTTTCTCAGACTGCATTTGAAAATGTTTTAAAATTACATATCAAAAATGAGTCCTAATGCTATGCAATGAAGCTTTTCTGGGTAAGATAATCTTTCTTAGATGATTTTCTTCATGTTCTCTCACAACTTTTTATTACAGGACTAATTACAAAAAAAAAAGGAGAATGATTAATAAAATATCACTATTCTCCCACTGGCATTTCTGGCCTCATCAAAAGTGTCATTTTTTTTGCATAATAGATTGACTCACACTTCAAGTGTGAAGCAACACTTGAAATTACCCATGCACATACTGATACATGTCCATATGTTTTTCCATCATTTCTCAAACAATAAGCCAAGGGCAAAATTCTAGTCTAGGAAACCTTCTAGAGTAATTCTTACATGTGTATTTTCAAACAAATGTTCCACATTACTAAATATCACTAGATAATTAGCAGCATAAAAAGAATATCTCCAAAACCCTACTTACCAGCATATTGTAACATTTAAGAAAAAAAAATAAATGTACAAAGCATAGCAAAAGATTCAAGAAAGTTAATATTTTTGCCCCCGTTCAATTGAGACTTTAGATTCTTTCTGATGTATGAAAAATTGGTAGTTATATACTTCACACTACTTAGCATCAATTGAAAGTGGCAAGATAGAGAAATCCAACAGAAAGAAAGGGTAAAATTATCTACCCCATCACCTACTACATCAACTTCAGTGAAGCAGTAGGTGCAGACTGGCTTTAGACTCTAATGGGAATGGAAAATAATCTTGTCTATTTGTATTTATCTAATACCATGCTTGCCAGGTATCTAATAGGCGAGGTGTGATATTTAATGATTTAGCAGCAAACATATCAAAAAGTCAATTCCAACATTCGTTTACCAAAGGAACAGCCAACAGTACAATATCATGAAAAATACACACTAAAAGCATTTTATTTTAAGCAGGCTATTTCAAGAGAACACAAAACAAACCAGGATTAAAATTAAATAGTAAATTAAAAGTTGAGAACAGGGCCCATACATCAGTGTCCCATGGATTAATTGGGAAAATTCATTTACCATGAATAGGCCCCACAATAGATTATAATGCTTCCGTAGCCCCATTTCTCATCCTGTTTTTCTGAAAGAGTATTTGCTAATTACAGTTCACAGTTCAGCAGCTTGGCTGCTTTGCCACGAGGCTGCGAGTTCTGGTTTTCACAGGCACTGCAAGGAAAACCACCACGGAATAGCTTGTGGCACATGCTCCCACCCGGGGTGGGCTGTAGGCATCCCATGCTCCAGCCACAGGCAGGTTTGAAGGCAGCAGAGCTGCCCCAACCCCAATCCCAACGCCATGCCCCCAACTCCTCCTTTTCCCTCCCAGTGCCTGCAGTAGTCCCTGCACCCCTCAGGGTTGTGGCACAGAGACTGAGAGGGAGGTGACCCTTCAGAAGGTTTTTAAACTCCTCCTGCAGCCTTTCCCTTACTGCCTTAATTAAGGTTCTGGTTTGCTGTACCTCCCCTGATGACTTCACTCTCTAGGGCACTCATCCCAGAAAATTCAAATTTCACCTGTGCTGGCATATAAATCTCATAGAGCAGCACGTGCTTCATATTCTGCATAATGGGGTATTGTGTAGGAGAAAACTTGCCGCAGGTGCCAGTAATCCTTCAGTGAAAAAAAAAAAAAAAGAGCCACTGCAAAATTAGAAACAATATCCAGCAGAGTTTTGAGGGTGGTATAGGAGAGGTCAGAAGTTAGAGGGACGTGAAGTGAGAAGGAATCATACTGTTTGAGAATTAGAAAGGGAAATAGGTGGGGAAAACAATCTTTGTCTGAAATGACTGTTTAAAGCAAGAACAATAATACAGGAGAATTTTTTATTTCTTTCAGACTTTTGTCCATTTCTGTTCAATTATTTCACAAGAAAAGAACCAGCAACCACCAAAGCTCATCTAACAGTTTGGGTTGGAAGTGACCTTAAAGATCATCCAGTTCCAACCCCCCTGCCATGGACAGGGACACTTCCCCTAAACCAGGTTGCTCAAAGCCCCATCCAACCTGGCCTTGAACACTTCCAGGATGGGACATCCACAGCTTCTCTGGGAAACCTGTTCCCATGCCTCACCACCCTCAACATAAAGAATTTCTTCCTAATATCTATCTTAAACCTAGGCAAAAAGTTTCATATCTAGCAGCTGAAAAAATTCACCACTGTTCTCACATACAGGAATCTGCTCTGGTGAGCAGTTGTGAATGTTAACTGATGGGGGAAAAAAGAAGAAAAAAAAAAGAGAGAGAGAGAATAAAATACTCCTAAGACTTTTGCAGTCACACCAGGATGGGCAGCAGCAGTAAATTCTGAGTTGCTGGCTGAAGAGAGAGAGAGGACTATGAAATCTTTCTGAAAAATGTAAGCTTCTTACATTTAAGACTGACTATATCTCTTCTGAATGGTCATTTACTGGAAAACTGTCAGCCCTGATTCAAGATTTTCCAGAAGCTTACTGAGAACAAGTCATGTAAAATACAAGCATGCAAGCATTAAGCAAAAAAAAACAAAACACAAAACCAAACAAAACCCCCACAGAGGAAACTGGAAAACAGATGTTGTGCTTCTCAAAAGGCCATTTACTATTTTGCTGAGGAATAGGTAAGAGCAAAGTACGTATTTCAAATATCAGACTATTTATGGTTTTAGATTCTGTTTCTGCGCATCAAAGGATTACAAAAAGAGTTATCCTTAGACTTGGAAACTGTCTTATAGATAATAGTCACTCTCTTACAGATAAACAACAAAACACCCTCAGTAAAAATGATCAAGAAAAACATGATACGTATCTCACTATTACAGCTAAGAAATAACTTATGAACTCTTCTTAACTTTTAACACAAAATACTGCCCTTTCTATGACCTAAGGCGTTCAAAACGGTACTAGGTTAATGGTTGAACTTGATGATTTTAGAGGTCTTTTACAACCCTAAAGATTCTATGACTTTATGAAAACATACACCCCTACAAAAACACATGATTTCTATTCTGGGGACAATTGTTCTTTTTAGAACCCTTTTGGGAGAATCATGCAAGTCACGGAAAATCTGTCCTGGATTTTCAGGACACAACACGGCACAACGGAGCTCCCCTATATTTTAAGTTTGGGATCTTAAAATCATCCTTTATTCAAGTGGGAGATTTTTCACTAAAGCAGTGGAGAAGGACTATATGCTTGCCTGGATTGTCCTGTCTGCTTCAGTCTCCTATTTTAAACCTGGTTTTATTTTGGCTAAGATGGCAGACAGTGAAACCACAGAGGATGTGTTTTTGGTTTAGAATATGTTATGATCTCATTTTTCAGTGGGTATGTCAGTGCATGCATGTTCATATGCTCATACTGCATGTGTGCCAAGTAAAGGATCTCCTCTATGTAAAAGTAGTGTGTTGAGCATGTAAAGGAAGTATTTGTCTTAAGAGCACTGTCCAGCTCTTAACAAGGAACGTGCAGGCACATCTAAAACGTCAGTGTAACTATTGCCTTCCAGGGTCAGTGCAGTATACGGTCCCCGCAACAGATGACATGGATGATATAGGGGAAATTGTCATCCATTATTACAAATGCTCTTACAAAAGTCTAGACTTCTTTTAAAATCAATGGAGGCATTTAAAAGGAGGCAAGTAAATTGATTTTGTTCCTCTGGAGGTGCCTCTTTATCCTTCCTGACTAGGAACAAACTTTAGGTAACTAGTTCAGACAGACATCTAGGTTGTAGACTTGTAAAAGTAAGAGGAATCCCACCCAAGGCACTTGGATGCAGTCAGCTTTACCATATACATTTTCTGCTCCACAGTGTATAATAAAGTTTGGTCATGCTCCTTTCCCTAAAGGTAGAGTGCAAAATTAGTTTGTTTTAAATCCCTAGTGAGACTCCTGTTACAAGTAATTAAAGTTCAAGTCACAATCTCATAAATGATAATGAACTTTGAAGGCAGAGGAAAATTAAGTAATATTGGGAATGCAATAATCAGACTGCTTGTAAAATTTATGACATGGAAAAGAAAAAAACCAAAAAAGCCATAGTGTGGCATCAGAGGTTCCAAACTTTGAAGCAACCAAAACAATTTTTTTGTGGACAAGAAGAAAGCTGTGTTTTTAATTCTCACATCAGGCAGCACCAAACAAGCAACACACAGAAATGTGGCCTCAGCATCATGACTACACCTGGAGAGTGCAGAGCAGTACTCCCTCACAACAAGTACTTTCTTTCTTATTACAAACTTTCTTCTTATTACAAACTTTCTTCTTATTACAAACTTTCTTCTTATTACAAACTACAAAATTAGAATGGGGGCTTCTTCTTTTTTTTTTTTTTCTGTTTTGGTTGTTGTGTTGTTTTGTTTCTAATGATTATTTGGAAGCACTACTGAAGAGTCAGTAATACTGCCAGATGGGAGATCACTAGGGAGATCACTCATTTGAAGATAATTCTACACTCAAGTGTAGTAACATATTGTACTTTATACTGCAAAGAACATATACTAAAACATTATCTTCAGCTAGAACTTCTTTAGTCCTTTTTTGACTAAGAACTCATTCTTGAAAGGGGTCTTAGTGCCTTTTACTGGATGCAATTATGTTTGATATCTGATAACTTCCTCCTCTCTTTCTCAAACACAATTTCTAGTTACTATTACTTGACAGTTTATCTACATACTTTACCTCCAGTGTGGATTAAAACACTTTAATTTTAATATATCTTAAATTCCATTAATGGATCCATTTGAGACAGTAGCAAACATTGCTTTTTTCCTCTTCACCATGTAGTATTCAAATGTGATACCGAGAGAGAAAATATTTCTCTCAAGTTGTTTTCTTGCTCCCTGCTTGCTCAGAGCGAATTTAGTCACACCCAGACTTCAAATAAATATTTCTCTCCACAATGAGAACTCAGATCTGACTCTAGCCACTCTATTACAGTTCAGCAGACTTACTCATTTCACACCTGGAGGCAACTGATGGAGTAACCGTCTCCATTGCAAAAATCTCCATCAGCTATTACAATTAAAGTTAACAGAGCAGACTTAGGATAACCAAGAAGAATCAGATTCCAAACTGAAAATGAGTAAACTTAGAAGCCTCATAGCTTTGCTTGCCGTCTGTTTTCTAACCTTAGGAAAAGAAAGCTGCAAGTTCTATGATAAGCTTAAGGAACAGCTACTGTTGACCTTAATGGAAAAGAACAGAGGAATTGTGTTGTTAGCTAAAGGAAAAGTGAACTCTGTCATATGTAGGTTTTAATATTTAATGAATCTATATGGCTGCAATCCATTATGTGACAATTTAATTATATGACAAAAAAGTTTGATAAATAATATTGTGGTAGGACATCTAATTCATTATTTAACAAAAAAATCAATACTTTCATAAATCATATTTCTACACACACACACAGAGTCACACACACACAAGCTCTTTCTAGTAGGCAAAAATCCAGACTTCACAGGCCATCTATTTTCTGGCCAGGACAAGTTCAAATTGAAGTTTAATCAGGCCTAGATGGTAATGAATTTTATTTATTTTTTTAAAACTGGTAGACCAGAAATGATTGCTGCCAGATATTTTCCCTCTGATAGTTTCCCAAAAGTGCTGTATAACCAGAAGGACCATCTTTTGTATTTAACAAAGATAAAACGCCAGATTCCCCCGTTCTTAATCACACAAAACTGCTGTTTGAGTCAATGGGATCACTGGGGCGAGTAGCCAGGCAGGCAAGGAAGTGTCTTCAGGATTAGTGCTCAAGTTTAGACACAACGTTACAATCAATAACAGGCAACAAAGGAAGTCCTAAAGGGAGAACCGTGGTAATGATTTACAGTAAAGGACTTCTTTTTAACTCTACAACCCATTCAGATAAAAGCAGTGCCAGGGGATTTGCCCCTGTGGCATATCAAAATTTCACCATGAGAAAACAAAGAGAATGAGGATGTCAGGCAGGCAGAGCTGAAGGGGGATACCAGGGAGATGCAGATGTGCAGTGAAGCCCAAAATCCTGCATTCAGGAATGAGGAGTGGATGTAAATGAGTGAAGGGAGAGTCTGAAAGGAATTGGGGATGAGGCACAGGAAGAGGGATTGTCAATCAGCAGCTCTCTGAGATCACTGTTTGTAGTTGAGATAATGAATTTATTAAGAACAAATGCTTCTTCCCCAACCCCTCAGTCTTCCCAAACTTCTATATGTCTGGTATTAGTATTTATTGGGTTGTCATATTGTTCCTGATGTTTTGCAACTCCAGCCCAAGTGGCAGAACTCAAGGAAATGATGTTTTCAAATTATACAAAATAGCCCTAACTGAGTTCAGTAAAATGATAGATTCAGTATTTTGGCCCAGTTCTGTTAGATAGCTTGACTTGCAGGCAAACTTCGAACTTGGATACTGATAACTGACACACTGGTGTTTTCAGGAAATTTTTTTCTTAAACAAATGTTTTTAAAAAATGACCCTTTTCTAAACAGCTGTCTAGACTAACATTTATGCCAAGTATATTTATCACACAATTTAGGACTGACTAGTTTGATGCTAATGCAGTGAAATTTTTGTTTCATTCTGACAGTATTATCACTTTAACAGGGGTTTGTCACAGTAGTTTTGTTGCTTTCTTATTTTTTTGGCAAATATAGTTGCTGTCCAACACTTGGTCTAAGGAGTTCTTCCTTCCTTCCTGAACTTATGCAATTGTGTTTTCATTATTTTGCATCTTTGCTTTTGTTTCCTGGGATGCTGTTCAGTGTCGGGGTTTTTTTTTAAGGGAAGTTTGAGAAATTTGTGTGGGCCCTTGTAAAAACAAATCTGTCCTCTCTTGAGGAATTCTGAAGAAGCTGTTCATGCTACATATATAAATATGCATCTATAGATACACCCAAACAAACCAAGTGCAAAATACCAGAAGAGAAAAATATAGCATCCGTCATTCCTTGTTGCATGAATTCCAAACCTGATGTTTACTAGCAATACTTCCCTGAAAACTAGAAACTCTGGAAAGATAATTTTGTTATTGAAAGCGAAATTCTCCCCAATCACCAGTGTATAGCCCAAGTCTTTGGCACCTATCCTGAATTATCCCTGCAGACATCTGTATTTTGAATTATTAAGTTCCTCTTGTAAGACAGCACATCACATTAGCATTAAAATATTCCAACTGCTGTGTTACCTTAATACTGTGGGGGTTTAAACTATTGCAGCAGGGGTTCCTGATGTCTTGATAAGGATGTTAATTTGGCTGAGTGGCCGCAGTTTACTGCAAGCCTGCTTGGATGAAGTGCACAAAACAATGCTACAGCAATGCCTGCTTCCAGTCAGGGTCACTGCCTTATCCCATTGTATCCATAACTCCTGGACTGGGAACTACAGAGGAGGTGTACAATCCATGGAATGGAATATCTCTCTGGCTGGTGGTGGTCACTTTAAAAGCAAGTTATGCTGTTGTTACATTGAATAAAATGTCAAATTGAAGCATTTGATTTTTTTTTTCTTTTTTAGTTGATTACAAATAGAAGAGGAAGTTTTCTTGGGTATATTTAGGTTTCTGAGGTTTTGTGTTTTTAATAGAAACATTTATGTTTGGAAATAGCAAAACACTTCATTTTACATAATTTTATTTCCCAAGTATTTAAAAATAAAATAATTCAGATTCCCTAGAGCTGGGGTTTTGGTTTGGTCTTTTTTCCTGCTTTTAATTGGGCACTACTTTTTTTCAGTTTTCTCTTGAATTTTCTTTTACAGCTCAGAATATTATAAATAAATGAATAATCATCAGAAGTTTACTGTCGTGAAACATGTACTTCACCAAGCATACTTCTGGCTTTTCAAAATCAGTGTTTTTCTTCTGTTTGTAAACAGTTTGCTTTAATTCTTTCTTTCTTTATTCATTATCTAATCTTGATCAGCTAGATTGAATGGTTTCTAGCACCTGGCTTCATCTCTATAGTTTAATTAGAAAAAGCAAAATTATCCAGAGACATAGGTAGTACGAGAGTTTGCCACTGAAACTGTATCTGATGTCCATAACTGAAAAATTTTAACACCTTTTCTATTAAAAAAAAAAGACATAGGGAAGCTGCATTTACTTGTAAACTAATGACCTTATGTGCATGGTATGCCAAGACAAGCATAGCTGCTGCTTCTCTAATTTCATGAACAATACAAGATGTGCACATCAACAAAACAAAGTTCATCCAAGTCTAAAAATCGAGAAAAATCAAGTATGGGTTTGCTGTATTTCTTTGTACCTTTGGGAAAAGCTTTCATGTAGCTTTGGAAAATGTTATTTTGAATCTTGTACTAGGGAGCATATTGCATGAAGTCACGCATCACATTCATAACATCCCTACAGGTACATTGCTTCATGTCTGTAACTGGATCTGCTTCAACAACTTCTTTCACAACTGGTAGAAGCCGTTTCCTTTTGCACCTTATCTTGCTCAAAGTAATTATCAACAAACACCCTAACACTCTTCTGCAGATGTACTAGGACACTGAAAATGAAATTAATTAGCACCTGGATAACAACGATGAATTCCCACCCTGGACCAATGGCACATCTGCAACACATTCTTTGAGAGGGACAGCAGCGGTTTTCCTGTGATCCAAGTGTTAGCAGGTGGAAGGATAATGACTGTCATCAGGCTGCTTTACTTCACAGTGAATGGCATTACTAGAGGCAACAGACTTTCTTGTTAGTCCAGGAGTGAACATTTTCAACCACACGACACTTGTTTTCCAGACACCTCCAGTACTAGTTACACATCAGGGAGAACAAATTGGTAAGTGACCCTGGAAGTGTAGATTTTGTAAAAGAAGAGAACAAAGCCTGCAAAACACTGTCAGATCTTTCAGGAACTGAAACAGCAAATTCAAATTCTGAAGTCTTTCCCAGGGAATAAAATTGATCTGACCACATAAGCTTCACTAGTCAAACACTATTGTCAATACCAAAAATATTTACTGAATTAAGTACACTGAGCTAGTAGAGCTTTGTACTCACTTCTGGAGGTGAGTTGAGCCTGGCACAAGTTCTGATCCCACTGACATACACAAAGACCCAAGGTACAAAGGCCTAAGTAAGATTCCTGTGAAAATCACAGGTGATGTTAACCAACAGGGTGTGCCCAGAGCTCGGTTAAGAGAAGACTAACTCCCTCCTGAGTGCCATACCACCATCCTAACAGTATGGATGATCTGGGGTGGGGGGAAGAATAAAAAAGTGCTCCTCTGAGAAACCTTACATGAAGATTATCTGTTGCTCCTGACTGGAATGTATACTTTGCTGGGACTTGCTGCTATTCCCTGAATACGTGTCAGTCAGGCTGGCTGAGTGTAAGTAAGCAAAGTTTGCCTTGCCTTTCTCCATGAGGTATAGTATTGGGGCCCCACCCCTACCTCAGATTTCAATACTCTGAGCTAAGTTTGCATTATACTAAATACAGACAGAGCCAGAGGTCATTAGTGTCTGATGAAGATTGTTATTAAAAGCACATTAGCCAAAGTGTCAAGCAGAAATAAAATACCAAAGCCCCTCCAGTGTACTGGAACAGTACTCCATTAATAGAGGAAAACTTCAGAAATAAGTGTGTGTCTCTGGAATGTCCCTTGAAACACTGATTTCTATCAAAAGAGACTTAGTTGTCTGGAAAAGAGTATCTGGGAATGCAGGGTGAGACAAATAAGTGTGTCCTTGCATTAGCAACCAAGTCCAGGGTGTCAAAGCTTGTCCCAGTAAAGTGTTGGGCATGTCATCAGTGATACCACAGCTGATTGGAACAGATGACAGATTTTTTTAAGTGCTGTTTCTGGATGTTGCATTTCTAGTTGACTTAATATTTTGACTTAATACCATACTTTGGACTAATTTACATAGGCATATAAAAAGAAAAGCATCTGATTTTTGCATTGGTTCTTTCCCTTGTTAGTTAAAAAGTAGTCACCGAAACCCTTTGCTGCCTGTTCCTACACATAGAGATAGTGCAGGACTTTTGAAACGTCTGATCATCAGACACCAAATATTCCAAGCACTCTATCAGAATAACTGGTTAAGGAGGGACTTTTATGGAAAACATTCAGCTTGTATGCTTAGCATGTAAATATTCAATTATATTCTGAATGGACAGCCTGGGTGTATTTCATTATTTCCTAGTCTAAATATTTATTGCTCCTAATTTGGATAACAGGCCTATTTGGAAAATTTTGTTTCTATCTATGAGCTTTTGAAAACTGGTCATAAGTACACTACAAATTCAGCAAAAATACATTATTTTTTTTTTAGTCAGTTCTGTGTCTGTGAGATGGGACTAAGGTGCACAATCTCTCTTGAAAAAAGAAAGAAATCAGAGTGTATTCTTTGAAGACAAGTATTAAAAAGATAGAGATGTATAGAAATGTAGTGATATCTCCACCTTCAGACACCGTGGCAGTAAGAAACATATCAGTACTCAGCACAAAAATGAAAGCAGCAGATACATATTAATGCTGTTCAAAGGCAGTAACTCAAAACTGTAGCTCATTGTTCGATACTTCATTTAGGATTGGTCCTCAGCAATTCCATATCCTAGACATAGTAATAAAATTATATTACACTTGTTTCTGTTTCTTTTTTAAGGACTGAGAATACAGATCTACATTACAACAGTTAACATTTTATTATCTCTTCTATTACTTGTCCCTTAGTGCCTTGCTCTTAATTCTTCAACTTGCTTTACCATAGGGAAGAGGTGGGAAATAATACAGGGAAACATTACTTATGTCACAAAAATTTAGTAGTAATGAACTAAACTATAAAGCTAATAAACATTTTGCTTACGATGATAAGACATTTTATTTTAGTAATTTCTTTTAGACTGTTATAGCAGGATTAGAAATGGTGGAAGCAACAGTGTTTCAATTAACTTCACTGAGATTGCAAAGGCATCTTAGACATTTAATTTAGGCTTTAAGTCTTCTATATGCAGCTGACAAGCTGACCAATATGAAGGCCTTTCACGAAAATTACTGTACATTTCAAACTTTTAAATTATTCATATGACTAAATGAAATGATCAACAAAACCACTGGATAATTAATGAAGTTGTCATCTTGACAAGACTAATAATAAGCTTCTCCTTGATAAATAATCAGTGATTCCTCTTCTACAATCACAAAAGCAATTCCACTGTATGTTTACAAGCTTGTGGAATAGAAATATCAAACCTTAAAAGCAGTTGGTTGAGTTTTGCTGATAGTTGAATGATTTAATGTTATTTCACATAATTGGTTACTAAGTCAGTAGGTAGTTGGTATGGCTGTGAATTTACCAAAAAAACCTGACACGGTGCAATGTGCATGGAAAATAATTATTTTCCTGATAATATTTTTAGGAACTATATTAAGAAGAAGCAACAGCTGCAGCAGGGGTAACAAGATGTGTATACCTACTAAATCTATTATCACTGTAATGGGTGATCTGTGGATTTCTTATTCTTTAATTAAAGATTCTGTTGGTTTAATCATACAGCATCACAGTAATAATGCTGTACTGGATAGATGAAGACAAAGGACTTTAGCATAGGGCAATGGGAATTGGGAAATGGGAAGATGCTGCAACACAGCCCCATCAAACCTCATTTATATTGCTCTATCTGAGGCTCCTGCAAACCCAACTTCTACTTCTGACGGCAATGTCCTAAAGTTTTCTCAAATCTTTTATAGAGTATGCCATGAAAAGCAGTTTAAACCTGTAGGAGTAGTACTGAGAAACATGGCAGGGACCAAGACTTTGTGTAAAGGCTCCATCTTCTTATTAGCACATGGTATGAGCAGAAGTGGCTGAAAAATATCTGTTGAAGATCCAAATTTCTCCCAAAACAAAGGTGTACAACACCCTGTCACCTGTCATTCAGACTTTCCCTTCTCTTGTGGTTTTCTTTTCTCACTTATATTCATGGATAATACCACAGTATCATTTGTGTTTCTGCTTTTCTAACGATCTATGCAGCATGTATACCTGGATAATTTTATAGCTTTACGTTGCAGCAAAGACCCTTTCTCCGAAAAACTGAGGCTCTCACTCTGCTTTGTCAAACTACTGAATCTATAGACCTCGGAAATGTTTACTACATCATTCCAACCTGCAAATTCCAAGTAGGACTGGGCAATATTAGGATATGTGGAATGTCCTATACTGCTCTTCCTCCCCATTCCTGGTAAACTGTTCTTTGTTCATGCCGAACCAACTTTAGGAATTTGCCATAGGTACAGAGAGCAGTTTATATTTCTTAACCTCGTACTTTGTTACTGGTTCAGGTGGGTAAATAACTGTGCTGGTGTAGCTACCTGCCCTTCCACGATGCCAGACTGGCCCGGATGAGGCTGATGGGCCACCTTGATCCTGCAAGAGCAGGATGAATCCTGAGTCCTTTCACAAGACAAAGGCGCCTCATGGCATTACTGGAAGGAAACCTTTCCCTTCTGCTCCTGCCTGCTGGCATACCACAGCCCAACAGCAGCACTTTTCTTTGTGAAGAGGCTGGTATGGTGGGAAGATGGCACTGGCTGCCTCCCTCCCTTGCTGGTTTCACCTGTTCTTAGTCACCCTGTGCTTCTTGGCATTGGTCACAGGGAACAGAAATGCCGCTGCAGCTCAGAGCAGTTCTGACACTGGAGGGAAAGCAAAGTCCTCCTCGGGTGCTCAGGGCTGTCTGACACTCCCTGGAAGCCACATGTCACCCTTGGAGTTTCAGTGGGCTGGCTACACAAGGGATTGAAACAACGCAGCTGTGGATCAAGCTGTGTGTCTTTAAACAATAAAAGAAATGAGAAATGGTCCCAACACTCTATTAGTTGGTCGTGGGCACATATTTTCACAAAAAAATCTGGATACCATGAACCCTCTGGGCACTGGCATTTCCATTTTGGTATTAAAGGCATTTGGTTGTTATAGACGGTGGTTTGGAGAGGAAAAACAGCATATTCCAAACAAGGCAAAAACCAAAAAATCTGCAACCTTTTGTATAAAGATAACTTGCTAAAAATGCAGCTTTATGTCTTTCTCATTGATGAAAGTCACGCCAAGGTTTTAACTCCTTACACTAAACCACCTAAGGTGAAGTCAGAACTGCAGAACCCACACTATTATCACTACAGGCACTCCAGACGCTCTCTGTGCCATCCCAAGAACATCTGCTACTTTCTTCTGGGTAAAAATATGTTGTTTGTAACTTCTCTTCTGTCTACCCAGAGGCAGTGAAGGTTTTCCATTCCTTTTTAACTCTTGTGTGGCAAGTTTTGTGTCCTTTTCTAGTCCACACCAATAGCTGCCCCATGCTGCTCTCACTAATCATATGAGCATTTCCAGACCTCCACTGGTCTAAGTGTGGTTTGTTGATGTTCCACAGAGCAGATTATTAGGCAGGCCTTTCTGAGATTCACACAGAAGATTTACAGCTTGTCATAACAAGGGAAAACCCAAACCCTTTCTGAAGGAAAATCAGCTTCCCACCAAGAGTGGGTCTAAGGGGGAGACAAGCGACAGGAAGGCTGATGCCCACAAATACCAGGATCTCAGTGCCAAGTCCCAGTGCTCTGGGAATGGGGGTGGGAGCACAGACGCATTTAGGTTCCTACCTGGGAAGCTGCCATGTACAGATTAACAGCTATGATCCCACTGTACTGGAAACAACTAATGCAGGGAAGTTTTGGCTCTGCTTTGTGGAGAGGACCCTGTTCCTCAGATTATCATCTCAATTTCTATTCCTGCTACTGGCTTCTACAGCAACAAAGATTTTATTTTTTGGGTATAATATAAAAATACTGTTGGGTACGTACATTTATGACACTCATTCTTCTGAAACCTAAATATGCAAATACAATATTAATGCCTTTAGAGGGAGGTAAAACCTCACTGGCAACACCACTGTGTCAGACCTTTCTGTGGTATTAGGACACCTAGTTACAGTGGAGAAACAGTTAAAGAACCTTTTGCTTGGGCCTTTCTTTAAGTTTATTTGTGAAAACATATTCCAAGCATGTACCTTAAATGTGATAACTTGGCATTGCATTGGGAAGTCTGGTTCCATATCATTTGGATCCCAGATTTTACAACATCTTACGCTCCACTCTTACAAAAAGCCAAAGGCAGTGTTTTTGTCAAGTGAGAAGGAATGATATTCTGGGAGACAGACGGCAGAGAATGCAGAGTTGGCTATTTTTTTTTTAGGTATATTGCAGGGATTAGGGTGTGGGGTTTGTTTTTTTGGTGTTTTTTTGTTGGTTTTTTTTTTTTTTTTCACAAAGTGCTGAAGGCTAACAAAAAACCATCATTTCAAGTTTTGCTTATATTTTATACAAAATAATAGTTTCCTAATTGCCATGAGACAGCACACAAAAGTGTGAAAATAGTGTAGCAGCTGTGGTGGCAACACATGTCATTTCTGTGCATACGCTGAGATTTTTCTCATGAGACTCTTAAACATATGCAATGAAGCATTCAATACACACAGTTAATATCTAACAGTAATTCCTGCATGTGTTTGTGTGCTACACTGGCAATATCTGGAATGACTGCCAGCTTTTACAAATAAAAGGTAGGTATGACAATATCCTGCTAGGATTCTTATATCCCAATCAAAATAGAAGGACTGCTTTTGTTTCTATGGTCTTTGTTTGGCATTCCTTGTGGAGAAAGTAATTAATACAACCAGGCATAAGGAGGACTCTGTCTCGTGGGATACACAATCCTTTTGTAACTTGATTCAATTATTTTTTTGCTAGCTATAGTTCTTCAGTAAATGCTTCACCTTCTCTTCCTTGTGTTTATTAACTTAAAAAAAAAATAGACGAATAAAGTAGAAAGACAATGGCACTGTTATGTGACTGTAAACTTCATGTTGAAAATTCATCCTTCTGTGTGTTAAGTCAATTCCTGCTGGAAAAGGGCAGCTGATCCTAGGCATTATTCAGCAAGCTCCATTTGTATGTTCTTTCAGTGGAACACATGCTAGTGAGATGGATGATTAAAATCCTACAAACCCTAGTGCTCTCCCTAGACTCAAACTCTGCTTTTGTTCCGCATCTTTCAGAGCATTTCATGTTAAAACCAAAACATTTGTGGCAGAAAGAAATGGAAGCTAAACTGTGTGCTCATTGCCACCCTCCTTTAGACAGGTGGAAGAGAGGATGCAGAGTAACCACATGGCTCAGACCTAAGGGCAGGACTCACATAAAGTCTTGAGGAGAAACCGTGTCACTGACCTCAGGATTTGGCTCTGGCAAAATCCTTTGCCAGAGGATTTAACCACTTTTTAGGAACCTAACGAAATAATTCAAACCTCTGTTCCTTACATTTAGTTCTCTGTCTCTAGTTAGAGAATTTGCTGTTTACAGCCTTACTGTCATGTCTGCAACTTAGCTGGTCCCACTTCATCCACAGTTAAACTCAAGCTGATAATGTATTTAACTTCAGCTAATTTTAAAACAGATAGAAAATTATTCCTGGCTAGAATTTATACATGTTACCATATATTTCAGTCTATTTTGCAGCTAATATTAAATCCATTTCATTGTCTTAAATGTTCAACAGTAGTATTCTCTGGTGTGGTTTTTTTTGCTTGTTTTTTTTTTTTCTTTTGAGAACTCAGAACAAGTATTCAATTAATTAAAAAACCCCTTCTAATATACTTCTCCCATACCAAAGGGCAAACAAGTAACTGCTAAATCCAAAAATAATGTTCTGTAAAGGGACTGGAGTGTCACATTTGTGATTTAAACTTATAGAAATTCACATGCAATAGAGATGGTTATCATGTTAAATTGGCACCAATCCATTCACACCACAAAGGATAAGACACCCTGATCACACTGTTAGTACCCTCTATAGCTTTGTGTATTTCACACGATTCAAAAAATCAGATTTTGATATTAAACACACAACCAAGTGTGGATGGTCATGATGCAGAATAATAAGCTGCTTTAATATTTGGCATTAATCTTCTAATTGGATCCACACAACAGAATCTTGGGTGTCTGTTTTGAGAATCATCAAATTCAGGGAGGCTCTGAGCAAAGTGACATGCGAGGCTGTTCATTGCTGGCTGCTTCAGGCTGTAAGTCTTAAGCATTAAGTGGTAAAACCACAGTGAATACCATTATAGTCACTATCATTTAATAAAAAAAAATGGACTTTTGTTATCTAGCATGTCTGCCAACCATCTGTGAATTGATGGGGTCTATTGAAAAAAGAGAGGGAAAACTGAGCTGTCTGTGAAAGCCCATTTTGAAAAGCCATAAAAATAATAGGCTAAATTTTGGTTCTCTCTGAGTTTTTGATCTTGAAAAGCCCCCTTGGTTTCAGTGGAGCTACACTGATTTTCATCTGCTCTGTATCCATTCCTTAGCATATGCAAAAGTTCTGTTATTCATCTGCATGTCTGTCCTATAAAGCTGAAACAGATTTTTAGAAAACCACAACAAAATCCAAACCGAAGACATCCTCTTGAAGCCACTGAAATTGCAATTACTACTTCACCTCAAATCTGTTTATCTTTAAAAATATAAATGCTGCTATTAAATTTTACAATAAGGTTGGATTTGTATAACCATATATCTGCCTAGAATGTTGCTTCAATATTTTATTATTATTTGTAGATGAATCATAGATAGAAAAGGATACTCACTAGTCTGAAATTTTACCTATGCATTTTTTGGGGGTTTAGTGGGAAGCTCCAGAACAAAATAATGTTCTTTCTTGGCACTTCAGTCTTGGAAGAAAACAAAACATTTCAATGTAAGGATGCCAAAACAAACATCACAACCAAAATTGATAGTGATTTCGTAATCATTCTGTCTATTTTATTGGCATGCTGCATTTCTGAGGGGTTTGTGAGGAATGCAACTCAATGACAAACCGAGCTCTGTCTATGAAAAATCAATTATTTTGATTGGATTTTTAAAAGGCATTTCAATATGGTGCCATTGCACATCACTTATGAGGCTTGAAACGCACCAGAGCACACCATTTCCCATTTAGCAAGCCAAGGATATATCTTAGGGACTGCAGGAAAGTACTTCCCTGCATTTGCAACTACAGCTCTCAGGTGGGAGAATGTGGATCATTGATCTGATTCACAGCCATCTCCTTGAATCAGCTCCATCCTTTGTGAAAGATCCTTTCCCAAAAGCCTCCACATCAACTGCAGCTCACACGAGCTCCCAAATCAGGGTCATAATTCTGCACACACATGCATAAGTGCTAATTTTCCTGTCAGCAACCCTATTGAAATAATTGATTATTCATAGACAAATTTTTCACTAGACATGACCCATGTAAGTTTTTGAAAAAACAAGATCAAGGTGTAAATAGCTTGCAGAGGGATACATTTCCTTTTTGACAGGGATTTTAAGATTAAGGATAAACTGAGTCCACATAAAAAAATAGGAGAGGGCTAATGAAGGTCAAGTTCTGAAATACTCAGTCTGAAGTATATATAGGAATTGAAATAAGGTGTCACAGACAGTATTTGATAGTCAATAAAGGATTAGCATTCAAATTCTGCAATTCACTGTCGCCAGCTCCTAGATATTAGTGCAATAAATCTTGCAAGTATTAAAATATATGTAAATGTGGCCTTATTTTCTTCTTAGGTATTGCACCCTTGAAGTTCACATTTTCAAGTTCACTGTAATCATTAGAAGAAGGTAGTTACTGAAAGAAGAGATTTTCACCCTGATACAAGGCCTTAGAGATTTCAGGAAAACACCAGGTTCTGGAAGACTCATGACAGAACTGCTGGAATCTGGCTTGTGCAGGAAACTTGCAGAAGTCCAACCCCCTGTTATTTCAGGTGGCCATCTCATAGAATCTGTTTAAAAATAGGATTAATCTCCATCTTAAAGCTAATTAACTTTTTGCCCCCGTGACTCCCTGTGGGAGACTCGATTTTCCAGCATCTCGTGACTCTGACATTTCAACAGTTTTTCATTTTGAACATACATTTATCTGCAGCCATTTTCTACCTAACAACTTCTCTAGTGATATTTTCACTTCGCTCTTTTCCCATTTTATTTTTC
>JAYRBT010000001.1:10319128-10356959 GCA_036023395.1 Myiotriccus ornatus
TCCGAATTCCTGAAGAATCCTACTAATGAATGTATGATTCTTCTAATTTATCCATTAATATTTGCCTTTCGTTCAGTCTCTAACTGCTTTACGATTGCTCTGCTAAATCCGTCTTCTCATGCTTCACTAATTACTTCCTATCAAATGCTTTAGTGAATCCAAATAAAGGGTGCAAGCATGCACTAGAACTCCATTTATAAAATCATTATGTACAATACATCCACATAACTTTCACCATCTTTACCCCTTAATGTTTTATATTTCATATCTTTTAATCTGTGTTTGTTCCAGAACCTTAACTACACTGACATGCAACCAGCAGATCATGTCTCTGCTACTGAGGTCTTGGATCTTCATGGTTCATCTGCTCACAGAAGTGAATTTCATTTTTCAAATTTCATCTCTCTGAAAATATTTATCCTTCCATTTAATTTTGGCTGCATGAATTAATAACTGCTCAGTTAGATACTACCATGCCAACAGTCACAGAAAATACAATATTAAAAAAATAAAACCTATAGAACTGATTGACAATTTAGTGAAGAAATTTGTTGGCTGCCACTAGCAAGCAGAACTGAGCTACCATTTCTTTTAATAGTAGCTGGATACAATACATTTCAGGAAATCAAGATATTTCACTGATGTATTGGAAAGAAACAGTTCCCAATATTTATTTTACTAATTACATTACAGATGATTCATATCTGTCCTGTGATAAACAAGAAAAACTTTCTTCCCACTCTGCTTCACCAAAATAGTCTTGATGTTAAAGTGACTCTGTTTTGTTTATCCTCCGCGTTACTCCACAATCAGTAATAACATAATTTTTTTACTCCAACACATTTCTTTGTTTCTGTCTTTCTTAACAACACATCACATCTTTATTGTACTTAAAGCTACCCCTACAACAGGATTGGGGCAAATCTGACCTTTTCTGGCCACCAGAGCTGAAAACTTTTCTTGAGTCACTTACAAAGACAACCCAACTCAGCCCCATTACTTGAGGATTTTTGTCTTTTACTTTGCCCCTATTCCCTTACTGTCTAATGTGAGAGGACCAGACACCAGCTAACAAAGTACTGGACACAGACAAGCAAAGAAAAATGGGCAACACAACCTCCGACACCCAGCACATCCCATTCTCAAGTTCACTCAGAATAGGAACATATTAGTCCTGCTACACAAAGTCGACCTCAGTCTTCTGATCCCACTTGAAATCCAACATCCTAAATTTAAGTTTTGGCCTTTTGTTTTCAGGCTTTGATCAGAATATACTGGTAAGTTTTTCTGACTCAGTTTTCTAGAGGAAATAGGCATAGCTACTACAACTTTGTCTTTTATTTATCCAGCTGCTGACCTAGTAAATTTAGCAATTTTATCTCTTACACTCATTTTCTATTCTTGCATCCTAAACTAGATGCAGGGATTGGGAAGTCACAGCTGAATTTCTCCTCTTTAAATTAAAGCTGTTCTTATCAACGCTACAGAATTTGGCAGTAATGTTAAATCTTTAGACACCCATCAGAAATTATCAGTTTAATCAGAGATTAAGAGAACTATCTTGTATGAGAATATAGTGCCACTGGGATTTACCATCAAAAATTAATTATATTACAAATTGTGTTAAATGACACTGGAAGTCCTAAACTTTATATTTCTATGTTGAAAATAAAAATGGTATCACTAAAAGATTATGTTCTAAAAAACTCTCAAGTGAATAAGAAGAAATATCAAGCTCAGAAATACGTTGGAAGGAATATCTTCAGGAGAAAACATAATAGGAGTGACCGTGTCTGAAAGTTACATTTTGAATGACCTCTGGGGAATGTCTGCTACTCAAAATAGAGTTAAGTACATGTCATTTAGAAAATGGAACCATTACAGAGAGACATTATACATACAGCAAGACAGACACATATTAGTTGCTAATACTACACCCCTCTTCGTAGCTTCAGAGGTGAGAAGATCTCCCATGCAGAGCAAATGTGCCTCATCTCTGCTGAGTGCAGCTCTCATTTTCTGTATGGATTTGGGAATGACTTCCACAGTTCCTCACCAGCTTTTCACTGCCCTTCTCAGCTGGGCTTTAGCAACACTAATCTGGGTGGCAGAAAGGCAGCTCTGGACCAAGGAAAAGGGAGCTGTTTAAGGACTGTCTCATTTAGAGGTGTTTAGGTTTCCATGGCCCAGGCTTTGTGCAAGGGGTGCAGAGTGACACGTGCTGCTGTGCAGCCAATATGGCCTTGTCTTAATCTGCTGTGGAAGGCCAATGTGTTCCAACTCCTAAAGTCTTTTGGAGAACACAGAGAAATACAAGTACTAAAACTTCGTTGTGATTGTGCAAATGTGACGAGAAAATGGAAAGGAAATCTGGAATTTGGTCCTGAAACCAGTTTGCTTGATATATTTTGAAAATGAACAGTGGCTACATAGACCATGGTGCTCCCAAGAGGCAAAACCGTAGTCAGGAATAAATAATTGCATATGTGAAGAGATTTCCCTTCAGTGGGCTTTGCCATCACAGCTTCTCTGTTCACTGAGGTATTTGGGGTTGGCATGAAGATCACGTAGCTTGTCTGTTTTCACAGACTCTTCCACATCCCAATATACCAACCACATCCTGGCTGTGAATTGTTCCTCAATTTCGACACTCTAAAGGGGAGGGGAAATGCCACATTATATGTAAAGATGACAGAGATATTTGTGGTTTAACCAGCTGTTACCAGGTGATTCTTGTTTAATGAGGAAGGCATTTATTCTGTTCCATTCACTATTCACATATACTGCAAAGTAATAATGGCTAAGATAATGGCCTTATAAATATTATTCTTATGTTATGAGGGGAAGCCATTTTAAGCCACTGGATGAGAAAAGAAGAAAAGAAAATACCACAACTGGTGTTTTATTATTGCAAAATTAAGACAGAACGATTTAAAAAAAGGATGATTTCATAAACTTATAGATAGATTTTGCTCTGCTTTCTTGAAAGTTAATTCTAAAATAATATTTCTGTTACAGACTACTTCTATTCACATACTTAATTATAATACCAATTAAACTGCACTGTGGAAAACACTGTGGAAAATGCACCCTCTACTGGCTCTTGAAATCATATTATGGAACAGAAATTTGGAACTTTTCTAAACTGTCTTCTCTGAAAATATGCACAGTTCTTTATGTCTTTTAATGCCTTATCTAGAAAGGAGGCAGAAAATTAATCACTTCAATTACAAAAGTATGATGTCTTGTAAAAGGGTAGCTAAAGATGTTTTACATACTAGAATTTCTGAAAGGACACAGAGCAGAAGAATGTATTTTAAGAATACAAAATTCACGGTTTTAATGAAGAACAGAATATTGGTGCGAAATAATACCTAACACATATCTTATTGTGAATACAGCAAAATGAGAATGGTCATGCATATAGGTTGAGAAGAGAAATGCATCTTGTACCTGTGATAGGCAGCAAACTTAGCTTTGATTCAGTAACCCTACGGAGAGGAGGACAGGATTAGATAGCCAAAAGAGAAAAATAAGTGCATTTGGAGCATCTGAATTATAATCTTAAAATATAAGTGAGAACTTTCTACACTTTTGGGACAACACGATCTGTACAGGTTGTATATGTCTAGTTTTCTCCCCAGCCTATTGTAAGTTTGGATAATTTCACTACCTGATGGCATAAATAGGACAGACAAGGGTATTTGCACTGCGTAACAGATTTGCTTTGTAGATGTAGGTTCACATGTTCAGTGCCTGCCTGCTTTCCATTATAGCACATGCCCTTTGTGAAATCCCTGAGCAAGGTGCAGGCACCTGAGGTATTTACCTTTCCAGCTGGTCTCCTTGGCACAGAGGTGACTGGTCTGAACCCTCTGCAAACCAAGCAGTGAGTCCGCTGAAAGGAGTACTCCAACTCCAGTGGGAATTTTATGTTTCAAAGAGCCCTGGGGCTTAACTTGGAGCAACTCCCTCTATTTAACAACTGGTAGATAAGGAAGGATGACAAGAGAAATCCCTGAGACATAAGTAACCCCTGCTGAAATAAATGGCCAGCCTGAGTGATGTCACTCTGGAGAGCTGTCATGTTACGACTGTGCCCTCCTCAATGGGCTGTGCAGCTCAAGATACTGGCTAATGATGTGTTACCACATAATGATAATGGTCTTCATGGAGCTTCTCTTTAATGATCTGTGTTACTTTATAATGATAATGGTCTTCTTGGAGACAGACTATAACTTTAATATCACAACCCCACTGAGGAGGCTACACTCGAAACATTACAGCTCTTGTCCGTGACCTGTGTGAGCAGCCCACCAGTCAGCGGGTAGTCAAGAGAAAGAGCCCTCAAATAGAAAAATAAAATTAAAGTGAGAGCACATAAGCCTTCCAAGATGATGGAAAAAATATTTTACAGAAGTTAAATATTTTTTTTTCAACAGCAACACATTATAGTTTGTATGTGGGAGATGAGAGCAAATTATGAGCCACACTGGAAACCTGAACTGAACCTGAACCTTCAACTTTTTGTTGAAAAATCGCAAAGAACGATGAGATTTTTTGTGCTGATTTCTCTCCTCCATTGCTCAGTGAACATTTTGGCCATATGTGGAGGAAGGCTGACTAGTTCCCAGTACTTTTTGTAGATTCCTAGCCTCAAAAAGTACAAAATAATTTTAATTAACTGAGCTTTTAGCCAGTATGATAATGAGATACATCATCCATAGTTCACAAATACTCCCAAGGGTGTTTAATTTGACATGCTACATGTCCTACCGTTATCTTATAAATAAATTTTTAAAAAGAGAGATAAATCTAGCTTAAAAAAAGCCCAAACCTAAAAACAAGAAAACCCCAACATGCAAATCAGAACATTTAACCAAACAGAAGAAAAAGCCTCGTAGCTGAGCTTTTTCTAAAATCCAGCTTCAACTCTGAGACTGAAATGTCCCCATTATCCCTATGTCCACATTTTTATCTTCTAATATTTGCAGTCTTCCCTATGACATAAAACTGAAAAACTAGGGTTGTGTCTGAAGGATTGTTCGAGAGCATTTCTGTCCAAACCACATACAGGAAAAAAAATGGACAATGCACTTAGAAAAAAAGACCTGAGGAAATGACCGTGCCACAGTTCTGAAATAGTGTGATCATCTAATTGTGCATTATTTCAGTTCCACGATAATATTTCTCTAACAAGGGTATTCTGATGACTCCTTTATTTTGCATAAATGTCAATGGAAATTATACAGGTAATCTAATAGATCCCAGAGTTTAATCAAGACAGTATTACAAATGTGGACATATTTTTTGTATTTTAAATAACTTTTATGCTTATTTAAAGTAAACAGCACATGTCATTATTAGAAAATGTATACTCTTGTCTTTTGCTCTATAGAAAAAGTACTGAAATGTATTTTCATATGAAAAAAGAAAATATGCATTTCTCTTAAAATAGGTACTTTGCCATGCTTTCATTAGGAACTAAACAGACACTGGAAACCAATTAAATGGGCAAAAATGCAATTACTAACCTAGATATTTTAATAATTTTTCGGGCAAACCCCAAACAAATTTGGCGTCGGTGAACATGCGTTCCATATTCAGTGTAAGTCTGCAATTTTGGACATAGTTTTCTAGGATAGAACTCTTCCATTTAGACACTGTAGGATCACTGACAACTACACCTCAGCTAGTCATCGATGTCATCTCCATCCTTACTTTTATTTATCCTTCTTTTTTATATCTGTTTAAACTTCCTGTATTTAAAAGACAGTCTATAACATACACAAACTATTTAAATATAGCAACAATGTCCAAAAAAAACCCACAACAAACTCCACCCAGGAAAAAACAGATCTGTTTTATCCACAAGAAATCCACTTGAAACTTCACTTTCTTTCTTGTTAACACATCAAATCAAGTGAGAAGCTGAAAATTTCTGTGAACAGAATAGATATAACAGACAGATATAACCTTAAGACTGCCTCAAAACCATAGATTTGACAGAAAAATGGTAGAATTATTTGCAACCTGAGAAAATTCAATCAGGAATTACTGATAAATAAGAGCTGCATATGGTTCAGTTTTTACATATTCGCTCTTCAGAATTTAATAACATGATTTCAGTTATGACGCCCAGAATGAAACTGCACCATTTTGCATGACTGCTGCCAATGAAATACCAGTGGAGTGTAACAAATCCAGCATTATTTATTCCAAAAGTTCAGTATTGCTACATGTAGAAACTTTAATTTAGACACCCACAGCAAATAAAATTGACCTTAATTATTTTTTTCTCCTGCTTTTGGTCTATCTTTTGTATAAACACAACACTGTCCCAGAGGTATTCTCCAATATTCACTGTAAACTATTCAGAAAATCCCCTAGAAAGGATTTCATTATCTAGATAGCTTATTTTCTAAAATTTTAAAAAGATGACATAATCAGTGGATAAGATATCAGGATTCTGAACTGCATCCTAATTTTGGAGAATTATCACTGCTGTGACTGAATGCCAACTAATTTTGACAGATTTTGGATTTTAAGAGACATTATAAGCAGTTCTGCACAAAATATATCAAACTTCTTGCACATTAAAATGAGCCTTTGTTACTGTGAGCAAATAGCTTATAAAATTGAATAGAGTAAGAATGTTATGTCTTCTGTTGCCTCCTAGTACCTATTTTATTGCACATCACCAGAAGAAGCTACATTTTGCAAAATTCCATGAATATTCCCAATCTAGATAATCTCTTCTCAGGTATCAGAGAGCACCCCCTCCTTTTTACCTCCACATATCCCTTCTTGGGTTAGGTATTGCAAACCCACTTCCACTATTAGCCCCCACCTTACAGTGAACAAGTATTATTATTTCTTTCCAGACAGGCTTGTGCTTTGTTGGTTTACCCTCAAGTTTGATTAGATCCCATTAAAATTTGAGAGGAAGAAAGAATTTCTCTCACTAGACTCTCCACTGGGATTAAGTG
The DNA here is from genome assembly GCA_036023395.1 of Myiotriccus ornatus. Taxonomy (NCBI): domain Eukaryota; kingdom Metazoa; phylum Chordata; class Aves; order Passeriformes; family Tyrannidae; genus Myiotriccus; species Myiotriccus ornatus. The sequence goes on from JAYRBT010000001.1 coordinate 10,326,118, forward strand.
TCACTACATGAACATTGAGGGAACTCCCTCCCAAATCTCCCAAATACAAGAATCATCCCTTGCTTCACAGTAACTAAGAACCGCTTTTCTTCTTTTTTTTTTCCCCTGCTATATGTGCTATAATGTTATTCTTGTTATTTTTGTTTCTAATCCTATGACTGACAGAGATGAATAAAACATATGCAACTTGCCAGAAATCAACACAAATACACTCACATAAAATTGGCATAGACCACTGGAAAATCAAATCCCATGAACAGGCATGAGTTGTCATGTGACAGACTAGAAACAGGTTCCAAACTAAATCAACATCTTCAAATATAGAACCATCGAATCATTTAGGTTGGAAAAGACTTTTAAGGTCATCGAATCTAATCATTAATCCAGCACCGCCAAGTCCACCACTACACCATGTCCCTCAGTGCCACATCTACATGTCCAAATATTACAGTTTTTATGGGTTAAAGAAGAGCAAAGGTTTTACAGCCTCTGTACACTACATGAGTAACAACTGATTGCATCCTTTACAAGACTAATATGCACCTTACAACTCTGGCCATCAGAACATTTCTGAAAAGTTACCCAAATAACCTTCTCTCTTCCAGTTTCCCCTCAGTAATGACCACAGAAGACTGGGCTACAAAGAAGATACTGCATTTGTGCATGTTCCCTATTACTAAAAAAATATAAAATTACGGGAGACACTATGTTATGGCAAATAAAATGTAGTCTCTATGAAATTTTACTTTTTCAGAAAGATGAACATTATAGAATATACTACCTGGGTTTCATATTCAGCATCTTCAAGTTAGATTTATGGAGAGGGTAGGATTAATGTTTGAAATCCTACATTTTCATAGGGTTACCAGCACTGCCCTAATCTGAAACCTATAATGAGCCATAAGCTATTTTGGACTGACAAAATAGAGCATGACAGAAACTTTTTACCAAGAAAATAAGCAATAAATTTCTTAAAAGCCCTCTGAGAAAAAAAATTAAAATTTTAATCTGAAATTTATGTTCCATGAATACAAAGAACTTTTTCCTCACAGATGGAAAGAATTAAATCAAGGAAATCAAACTAAGCCAACAATTAAAACAGCGTTAGCAGTAAATTAACAGTTTATTCAGTAATGAAAACCATCAATTGCCAACTGTAATGAAATGCATTATTAAAATCATAATGAGAGTGTAAATACATAATGCTGCATAAAGATACAATCTGAAGGAGTTACTCAGTATGGGAAATAATTAACCTGGAATAACAGCAGCAGCACAAAACAAGTGAGACCTACTATGGGCTGTAGACCAAAGGAAAAGAGAACACATGTTTACCTTTTCTCTATATACTGTCCCTGGGAAAGCAGGAAAATGAGCATTTTTGGGATAGCTTGCAGGGAAGTGAGCAATCCCTGCAGGCACTGAGTGAATGATAATGACTAAACTTCTCTAATGCCCACAGAACAAATTGTGGAACAAACAAACTTTTTCCCAGCTGTCCTTTGTGTTGTAGACCATGATGACCACTCTAACAGAGCCTCCAATTCCTTTTAGTTCAAGGGACTAACATTTTCCCCACTGAAAAGGTATCAGACAGAGGGTAGACATGCCCTTCTATTAATCAAAGCTCTTTAAAGTACACATTCCCCTTCCTTTCCCATCCTCCCCAGACTCTAATTCATTGCAAGAGAAGGCTATCGAATTAAAGGGGATCATTGAGCAGAGCTGTAGAAAATGCCATAATCATGATTATGCTAAAGGTCTGTGTCCTTGGCACTCCTTTGCACAGGAGTGGATGTTGGAAGCAGATGCCTGGAAAAAAGTGGTGTAGGAGGCAGCACGGTAGTCTCATTTGGATAGACTAACTCAATCAGGTAGCAGTGTTAACAGGCTGTGGAGCAAACACAAAAGAGAGTCAAAAGAATTTAAAAGGAAGATGAGAAGAAAGAAGGACAGAAATTTGAGACAAGCTTTTGAAGTGGATGAGCAATGGTATGTAGGGAAATGAAAGAAAAAGAGAGCAAAAGCAAGAATCTGAAAGAGGAAATCATAGAATAGCCTGAATTGGAAGGGACCTTAAAGATCATCTAGTCCCAAGGCCCCTGCCACTGGCAGGGACACCTTTCACTAGAGCAGGTCACTCAGAAGCTGAATTTAACGTGGTAAAGGCAGTAAGACTTTAAAAACCTTTTGCTGGATACTGTATATGTGCAAATTGAGACCATTAGATAGGGAGTAACAAAGGCATAAGTAAGAACACAGCTCTGCTAAAAGGACATGTTTTTGTTAGTGAGGATAAGCCACACCCCAGTTATACTGATCTGTTTACCTGAAGATGGTATAGTAAGTCAGTATTTGGAAGACAACACTGGAAAATGAAACCTAGGTAAGCAATTTCCCACTGAAGACCAAAGGACAGCTGCAGAGCCTACAGCCAAGCTCATCCTGAAGCCAGCTGAGAAAGAAGGGGTGGGGAGGAGTGAGAAGGGTAAAAACCTTTAAAATATATGCTACCTGAAATGGGAATAGGTGGGCAGTTTTATGAATGGACTGTAGTGGGAAGGAAATGGTTGTACACACGGCTCACCACTGTCAACATCCCAAGTATGCAATCTTTCTTAAACACATATTATTAAAGGCATAATTTGTCTAAATAAACAATGTAGTGCTCAGGTAACCTCTGGCAGAGCAAGGTAATAACTGCCGGTCACAGAGGGAACAGTAAGGCAGGTGTTCACTATAAATTAAGCCTGCTGATGCAATCCTGATGATTAGCACCCAGCCCCAGAAACTGTGTGGAAGAATAGCTCGTGTGACCCCATGCTGGGTGCTCTGCAGTGTGAGGGAGGCAGTCCAGAGACAGCGAGTCCAAAGCCACTGCTACCGGGATCATCCTGAGAGCAAGCACACCATCCACATAAATTCACATTCACATCTTCACAAATGTGGTGCTCTACTAATTTCCTTGCTAACAACCACCTCAGCCTCAGTAATTTTCATCCCAAGAGACAAGGCAAAGGTTCAGTAAATGAAGATACGTTCTAATACATGTTTAAGCTTCACTGGCAACTTGCCCACCACAGAGAGGATATTAATAATCTATGACAATAAAGGGGTAATATTATGTAGTTTCAAAGGGGCATCTTTAAAAAATGCTTCATATTCTTTATGCCCAGATATAAAAAAGCCACTAGTTAGTACAGTTAATAAACCATGACAAGTTTGCTTTAAATGAGGGGGATATCTAAATCCAACATTATTTATTAGGCAATATTATTTTTTTCTGGGCATTTATCCATCAAACATGGCACCCTTATTGCACACACATTATACAAAGTGTCAAATTAAACTATTGCTTATAAAAATAAACATTAGTTACTGAAGTGATCCAAATGCTTGATCCAAATGCTTGATTAGGATTTTGGATAGCTAATAAATATCTTTAACAAACCCTTTGGACAGAAAAAGTGGGAAAGAATGTAGCAGAAATTACTGGGGTCTCACCTCCTTGCTAATTCTTTCTCCAAGTAAACAATGAGAGGGAGAATTAAAGTCTCACGGGAGCTAATAAACCAAAGACTACATTAGCTATTATAGCATCTGTCTTACAATAAGAAAAAGGACATAGTAACAAGCAAAATGACCTCTACAGCAATTAGAGTGCAGGAAGTCATGAATGGAGAACGGAGTATCTCTTTGGTTTCATTCCACACCATTACTTGACTTGCATTTTTCAGCCAGAGCAGGCTCGGTGTCCATAGATGCCCACTCATTAAGAGCTCAGGCCTGAAAAATGCTGAGAATGATTCATCCTCACAGGATTCAGCCAGAAATACAGTCAGTCACTGACCCCACGGCTTTCCAGGGGGAGATCAGGATCGAGCCTTTGAAACAGGTGTTAGAGGAGAGGGGAATTACTGTATATTCATAGCAGAAAATTTATCTTGCTAGACTAGGCACGTGCGTTACGTTGACTTTTGTGGCCAGAGAAGGCACTACAATCACAAAGTTAGTTATGCAAATTAATTGAACAATTAGTGTTGACTTAATCACCTCGGACAGGGTGATGAAGCACTGGCGACATTCAGTGACGGGGTAGGGGGGAAGAAGGGGAAAAGGAAAAAGGAGACTGAATCATGGAGCACTGAATGTCATGGAAGCCCTCCTGCCTCCTCTGCAGTCGTGGTGCTACCTAGTGGTATCTGACAGCCCTGGGTTAGGTTTCAGTGAGTTTGCTTTTATCATCCAGAAGGGATTAAATTCCACACCTACTGCTTTTGACCCTAACCCACAAGGCCACCCGATGTTCCAGGCCTGGATCCCCATCATTTCTTGTGTTGGAGCTGGGCAACTGTAAAATACAAAACTTCTGGTTCAGCTGGGGCCAGACAGAGGGGGTCAAGCCTGGTTTGTTAGTATTATGAGCATTTAAAAAAAGAAATTAACATCCTTTTATTAAAATTTTGGGTGTATTTTCACTGGGACAAGGAGAAGGAGTTTCTCAGAGGACATTTAGCTTTCAGAGGATATGGGATTGAAGTATAACTAAGAAACAGAAATGGGTAACAGCAGGCATAAGCTGAGGAATGTACATGTTGAGTTTACTGCATATAAACCATTTATTACTGTGATTATTAAATATATTTAGCTCAATTAAAACCAAACAGAAGTACTTACACTAGAACATTGTACCATCTCTGAGCCAGGAAAAAATGCTTTTCTTTGAAGCCATATCAGTTATAAAAACAGTACATAGTTACTTCACTCAATAAAAAATTCCCAAAGTTTATGGCAGTGGGACATTTTTTGTTCACTAAATTAAATTTTTATTTGAAAAAAAATAATATGAATGAACAAGCAATTAGCTTTACAACAGAAGAAAAAGGAATACTCCCTTACCAGAAGGATTATAAATATGCTTCTTTAAAACAGCCATGTAATAGACTAAGCACAATCTGGGGTAGTGCACCAGTGTATCCAGCTAAACATGCAAAGCTTCAACAGTAGGAACAGTAATTTTGTGACTGTTTCTAAGACAGCTGTCAAACCCCTGACTAGCAGAATATAATTCAATATTGCAGCAGAACTCAAAAGGTGTTTGTTTAAATTTTTATAAGTATTAGCACAACTGTATTTTAAACTTCTACTTTTTATGCAGTTTATGTACAACCACATTAACTGAAAAAACAAATAAAGTAGCCCTTCCTCACATGGAGAGCTTCTGTCAGCCTCTGAAATTACTTGAAGGATACAGTAGAAGAGTATAGCAAATATGCTTGGATGCAAGCTAAGGAAGAGGTATAAGTATTTCTGGTCCAGTATCTCAAATTCCAGAACAACATCTGGTCTACATAAGATTACCTGTTTATTTTGTTGGTCTTTAGATTAAGGAATTGGTTCTTACAGTGAAAATGTAAATAACCTTTGATTTCCTGGCATTTATCCTGCTTTAAACATAATCGGGGAGCAGTTAATGCAGATACACATTTCATATTGATAGAAAGCCATATCAAAAAAATCCAGAACACATTGAAAGACTCAGTGGATATGCTTATTTGAAACAGAGCACATTGATTTAGCCACAGTTCTCATTAAAATTAGCTGCAGGCAGGCTCCTAAAAATCACTGAATACTCCACGAAAATCTCTGTAAATCACTCAGGCAGAGCAAGGGCCATACAGACAAATAAGTATTCCCAAGAATTTTCGCTGAAGAAAAAACCTAAATACTCTTTTGAAAATCTGAAAAAGGTTGGTGCACTGACAGTGTAGCTCGATTGGTTTCAGTGAAGCTCTGTGAACTTACACCATTTGAAGACCTTTGCAACAGTGATGAGATTCCTTTCTAGGAAGACATGAGCAAGTGTGTGAGGTTATGAATATATTATTGATGTGCAAGTCAAATGAAATTTGATGAAGGTTCCTGAAAGCAATATTCTTTACTGAAAGCAAATGACAGAAAGCCCTGCCTTACTATCACTATTCCAGCAGTGAAAACCACATTTCTGCGTTAAATATTTCTCGGGGATTATCTCAAATCCCTGTTTTCTTGCATGTAGCTGCCAGGAAATCTGTGCTCCACCATTCTACCCTTATTTATTAAATTTAATGCAATGCAGAACACTACTATTGAGCCAGACTTCATATTTCAGAAGCCTATGGGCAGTTCAGCAGACAATGTTGAGAATGCAAATATCACACAGAGCAGAGAGAAAAGGGCAGAAATTACTTCCATCCTACCTCACAGGTTTATTACCTTAAAAAAATGTTCTGCAGAGCAAATACTCAAAAATCTTTAACCGTACCATGCTTTTATGGGTAATTGTTTCTTTTTCGAGAAAAGTTTTAGAGAAGATGAAAAAGGAAGATTAAAAAAGCGAGGTTCTAACTTTACAGTATACCAGGAATACAGTTAAAAATTCAGAAGTTTGGTTTGACACTTTTACCGATGGTTGCCTCACCCTAAGTTTGGTAAAATTACCTAAGGTAAAATTAACTAATTTTACCTGACAATACACTTTCTACACATAATACCACAGAATATTTATTTGTTTCTTACAGCTTTAAAAAAAAAAAAAGGCTATAGTTAAAAAAAAAAAAAGGAAATAAGGCAAAACAAGGATCAGCAATATTTACTAACAGCAAATAATTTGCAAATAATAGCAAATTATTACTAATAGCAAATATTTAATAATAGTAAATTGTTGAAAAATAAAAAATATCCTTATATGCTGATGGTAGCCGTACATAGCTTATCTCTTAACCTCTCTAATTTCCCTAAAAATTGCCCCTTTTCTCATTCCAGTTTCGTTTTTTTTGAACACATTAAAGTACAGCTTTCTTATTTTCCCTCTCCATAGACAGAGCAGCTGCAACTAAAGATTGCCCTTTAAGCCACTGGCCCAAAATGAATGAGACTTGGCTCTTTAGGGTGAGCACAGCACAGGGTTGTCTGGGAGAACATTAATAAACTGCATATGGCTTCATTTCAAACACGACTTTAAATGTTTCCTTTACGGACAGAAAATTGGGGCCTGACAGTTTCCTGCATTGAAGGAATGGGGATAGGTGTGAAAACCTCTTACATCCTCAAAAACTGTGTTCAGTGGGGGAGAAAAATCTTAGCTTTATTACTCCAGTGCTTAGAGTGAGGGCTGTGTGAGAAGTTCAGAGCAGATGAGTCCAACTCTGACAAGACCTTGGTTGCTACAAGCTTAGTTTCCTCCCAGAAGAAAATAATCCCTCCCTCCTTTATCAATTCATTGACCTAAGAGGTATTTTCCCAGTCTTCCACAAGGCAGTACCTGACTCTTTGGACCTGATCCTTCTTGGCATTGAAGAGGTTTTATGATATTCTGGCAGCACACATTTGCTCTAAATCCATTTTGACTCACTGTGGGAACTTCCTCTTCAGAGAAATCCTCATATGACTTTTGAGTTACTCTCCTCGTCACATCCAGCATACCAACACCACGGTCCTACTGTGATTTCTAAACCATATCAATTTCTAAATTTCTGAATCCTACCAATACCCTACAGAATATTAGCAGATGCTGATGATACCACCACATTGGTGACTGATCAAACAGGGGAATATGTTGAGAGGAAGATGTTTTTGGGAGATGTGAAAATTAGCACAGCTTTTACACTGAAGATCATTTCACTGGCCGAAGCAAAATGCAAGCAAAATCGTTTTTACCTTGTTTTTTTAAAATTATCCAGTTATGTATTATACAATTTGAATTTCACAGAGCAAACAAGTGAAATAGCCCTTAGTTTTATCAAGAGAAGTCTGCTTTGTATTTTATTCTAGGTATGTAAGTAGGACTTGTAATTATTACCAGTTGTTTTCCAGTCTTACTATAATAATTTTTTTCTTTATTATATTTTAATAAGCATATAATTCCAAAGCAGTTTGAGATTTTATCCAGTTTTTTGTTGTTCAGATAACCTGGTTCACATTCAAGACTATATCCTTAGTTTAAGAATGAAAATGTTTTCCTAGAGTTTATCTTTCTAGCAGGCGATTTTTAACTCAGAGCAGCTTTTTTCCAACTGAATTACAAAAAGCTATTTTTCACTGGATTATTTAGAAAGAGAATTTCAAGTGCATAATACATCACAGAAATGTAGGGAAGTCCTGCAAGCCTACCTGTTCTACTATGAATTGGTATTGATACACTCAAAATGTAGCAGTTCAAATTTCAGGGTCTCACATAATTTTTTTTACTTCAGTGTCATATGCTAACTTCGAAGTGTTTTACTAATCCATTTTGACTTTTACCCCCTACATTTGCTTGTTGTAACCTAGGGCTGGATTTTTTAAGATGTAAAATTGCAGATATGTGTTATTAAGAAAACCCTGCCAAAACCCAAAAAAACCCAACAAACATTGGGGTAATACCTATGAAAAATATAACTGGGGTATTTACTATTTTCTTTTCTTCCCCCCCTCCCCCCCCCACCCCGTAAAAACAAACAAACAAAAAAACCAAACCAACAAACAAACAAAAACCCACCCTAAACATGCCTAAAGATTATTAGCTTAAAACTATGTAATGTTTCTAACACTACTAAGTTTATGTATTATTTTTGTATAATTATTACTCATTCTGATCATAAACCTGGCAAGACTACACCAGTACTCCTTACCACGATGCTACAGGGTATTCAGACTTCATGCTTGACTACTGTCTGTGACCCAAAACAGCTTTACAAAGGTAATTCTGAAAAGACCTCCCAAGGCGCACGGAAAGCTGCTTTCCATCTCACCTTCGACCTTTAGAGGGCAGTGCTCCCTTTGGATACCTACAGATATTCCGGAAGGGCATGATGCTTCCATTGCCTGAGAGAGGTAAGACTTGAAAGAAACGAGAGAAATTTCGAAGGACAAGGCAGTTTCTCGCTTTGCTGATATGGGAAAGGGAACCCTTTCATCATGTGCCACGCACTGGGTGAACCCTTCACATTTTGAAGGGCAGCAGGGACTAAAGGTCTTGTCAGCCTGGCTTCGACATTGACAGTCTAGCGGCTGCTGAGGGGAGGATACCCACAATGGAAAGGGCAAAGGAGAGTAGCCATAAAAATGAAATGCATTATGTTCCTATTCAGTCTCATTTTTATGCAGTCATTAAAACACTATCTAGGCCAGCACAGCTTCTATCCGAAGTATCAGCGCACCTTGAAGGATCAGTACTGGTTACGGAGTTACAGCTGTTTTTCCATGCTGTTAAGGAAACTTCCCAGTGTGACCATTCAGGAGCCCCTCAGGCAGTCACGCTCCCACTACTTTCACCACCAGGACTGAAGCCCCTTCACAGCGGCGGCTCCAGTGACCTGAGGGGTCCCTCCTTGGCTCCCCGCACACCCCACACGGAGTCAGACCAGGTTTCCTCACCAGTTCGACCTCAGGTTTCCCTCAGCATCGTCTCAGATGTCTCGTTCCAAACAGCCAATTATTCACGGGACAGTAACACACAAACAGCCCTAGCTGGACCCTCCGAGGAGGGACCCGAACAAAGGGCTGGGCTTTTATCACCTCACAGTCCAAGTGCACGAAAGTCTCGCTTTTCCTCTGTTTGTCTCTGACTGCCCCCTCCCCTGGCTGTGCCGCAGGTCCTTGTGCCCTTTGCTATGCGAAGGGTCGGCAGTTCACGGCCTTGTGTCCCGGGTTCTCACCAGAGCTCAAACCTGCAGCTCAGTCTGCAGCTGCACCCCGAGCTCCCTGCAGTGAGTGTATTCCTCAACAGTAAGAATGCACAGATTTCCCAAAGCCTCCCTCAGAGGTCTATGGAGCGCAACAGTGTGGGTACGAAGTGAAAGAAAGGCCAGGACTTCATGCAGTGGAAGACCTGTGTTCTCTTTTGATGTGTAGTTTCCTCTCCAATACTAAAAGTAAACATTATGAATAACTTTTCAGATTTATTATTTAAAAAAAAATAAAATCAAAACCAAACAAAAACGAATGCCATAAAGCTTAGCAGAACACCTTACTGAGCCATTTAGAAACTCTAAGGTCCTGAGAAGAAATAAGCTCTGAAAAATATTAGAAATACAACCTAAAAATCTGATCTCTCCTCCTCCCGGCTGGTTAAGAACTGCACTTGCATGTTCTGCATATTTCCTGATGCATATTTTCTTGCTTAAGAGAGCTGATCAGTCAGTCTTACACATGCCAGAGAATTTCCAATAGTAGAGCTACTCCCTCCAAAACAAGTCTGTTTAGAGGAAATTTCAGTTTACCCTCAGTGTAGCATCCTTCATTAGGTGAAATCACTGAATGGAGACTTCACTACATGTGGCTTATACTATAATTCTGAGACTACTCTTGGATCGCTGGGTTCAGTGCTGGGCTCCCCAGTAGAGGCGAGACAGAGACATACTGGAGAGAGTCCAGGGAACGGCCAGAAAGATGATTCAAGGACTGGAGCATCTGTCCTATGAGGAGAGGCTGAAAGAACTAGGACTGTTCTACCCAGAGCAGAGAGGGCTCAGGGCTCTGATCCATGTGTGCAAATACCTGATGGGAGGAGTAAAGAGGCAGCCAGTCCCTTGCCAGTGGTGCCCAGCAACACAACAACAGGCAATTAGCACAAATTGGAATACAGGAAACTCCATGCCCGGCACCCTGCCCAACACTGGGTCCTGATAAGGCAGACACAAGCCCACCCTGACCCCAGCTTCATTTCCATTCCATGCCCAGGTGTTGGGGGATGGCCAGTCTGTGGCTGATGCTGGTCATCATTCATGTCCCATCCTGACTCACCTCACAGGGGGCTATGGGACCAGGATGGTTGGGGTGGGAGGGCACTGCACTGCACCCTAACACCATCTTTCTTGAAGTGACTACTTGACCACAGTTTCCCTCATTTTAGCCTATTTGAACAAGGTTTTATGCCATGTTCAAGTTATTGTTAAAAGTTATTTAAGTGTGTCTTTAGGTACAACAGAAAAATGTCACATGATGCAATGAAACTGACTGTCCCCCTCTTCTGACTATAAAACCAGCAGATAATGGTTAGTTTGGATATAGACAACTACATTTTTGAATTCTTAAGTCATGGGATGACATTCAACAGAAAGGATATATGATACTATATATATATAAAACTACATTTTATGTGTGTATATGTATATGCATTATATACTGTCTTTTAAAAATATTTGATATTGCTCAGTAAATTACATTTTTTCGGTTAGATGGCAAGATACAAGAAACTAGACCTGGTAAACTCTGAAAAGCATTCATAATGTGCTAGTCATTAGCTATTGTCCCTTACAACCCATGAACTGCATTTCTACTTTTCAAGCATAGGATCACAGAATAACTTTAAGTGGAAGGGACTTCAGAAAGTCTTGTCCCAACTTTTGTTTAAAGCGGGGTGCTGGCATTGGTATGAAATGAAATGCTTTATCCAGACTGCTTAGTAGGTAAGCGCTATCCTCACCATACTTAGAGGCATCACAACCTTGATCCTAAATGCATTTGTACCCTCATTGCTTTCATGTTTGGACTGATGTCTTTACTTTTTAAGCATCCTTTGAATGTCCTTCCTTGGGTTAATTGCCATCTGTGTGATCTGTCAATGTCTTAAATGAACAGTTATCAAAGGAAAGCTATTTTAGCATCTATGAGATATGAGCATTAAATCATTTTTTTTTAATTAATTAAATTTGTGGTTGTTATTTGTTCTAATAGACTTGGTTCAAAACAAGTGAAAGTGAGGCAGTATGTTTCAACTCACAGTGCATGTTAACTTGTTGTACTCATTGACAGACATTGAAAACAATCCATTTATTCATTAGAGAGTGCCAAAAATAGCTCAGCAGTTTGTCTTTTGCTTCTATTCATAGATTTCCTCATTTCATGTTAATCACTTCTTTCAGCACTTGGCACCTTGCAAAAGAAATTCAGAAAATCTCAAATTATTAGCTGTTTGCTGCATTCTCAAATTAAAAATGAAAACATTATACCAATAGTGTGTTCTGTGTACTGAGATCAGGACATTTGAATCCTCTGCAATGTACCCTGCCATTTTGATTAATATCATCAATGTTCATGTCATTTCAAGCACATAGATGCATATTCAGATGTGTGAAGACAACAGTTATTTTAAGCATTTCTTGTTTAAATGCAGAGTTAGAAACTCTTAATTATTATTCTAACTTATCATGATAATAGTTGAATTTGGTTTGCCTGCTGTATCTCTTGATTAAGCCTCAAAGGTGTATCCATTTGTACATTTTTAGGATTCCATTTCATTATTAAATGACTGACATTTCAATAAGAGGCTGAAATTAAGCCATAGCAAAAATTAAAACAGAAATGGTAACACTGACTTCCACAATAAATCCTGTCCCCAGGGTCTTTTTGAAGAGTGCTGTAGTTGTTGTCTCCTAAATTGTTTATTGAAGAGGTTTTACACTAATGCAACAAATGAAATCCCGTAGACAGCATTCTATTTCACACAAATACTGAAAAAATGATATGAAAATTTCCAGTGTCATAGTTTATGGTGATCTTGTCCTGAATAAACTCATAAACACTTTATTCTGTCATTCAGTTTATATGTTGCTGTCTCACATTGGGATTGATGGTTGACAGCAACGATGTATAAATTATGCATGCCAATTTACTGAACACCATTAAACCAAAAGAGTATGGGTAATTTCAATAATTATACATATAAATAGTATTATTAGCTCTGTCAAACTCAGTACCTGGATAGCATGTCAGTATATAATATCTGCTAGGGATTCAAAAGGTTCAAGATTTTGCATGAGGTTGGTGGCTGGAGAGGTTCCAGCTACCATTTTTACACAACTCATATCTATAATCTGCAGCTAGACAGCATGCTTAAAATGCAGAAAAGCTGTGATGTTGGCTTATCTGTCCAGATTTGTGCTATATTACTAGAATGAAGATGCTAACAACTGAAAAATAATTACTTTTAGGAAATACTGCACCGGTGGTGTTTATATTACAGTCACCGAAGAACTGGAGAACCATTTTCTCTGTTTTGCTCCAACTTTCTTTCAGGCACATCTTATATCACAAAGCCCCTCTCAAGTGACATGACTGGAAATGGATGCTTTCCACCTAGGCAGGAAAACCTCCACTGTATTACTGTTTACCAGCTTTACTTCGGTGCTGCCTCAAGGCCCCACTATGGTAGATGTTGTGCAAACACATAATAACAAACATCCACGGGAAACTACTTTAAACAGACAAGACAGACAAAGGATTGGGCAAACATCTGCCACATTTTCATTTTCATCAATTATTTCAGTGTCTGGTATGCCTTAGATGTACTGCACAGTCAGCCTGTGAACATGCAATCCAACATTTGTCGGGAATCTCCAAATGAAAGTCTGACTGAAACTGCTGGTAAACAACTGGACATCTACTTTCAAAATCAATAGTCTGCAACAAAAGTGGGGAAAGTAGCAGGTATGACCCATCACTGTTTTAATTTCAAAACTTAGACACAGAGAGATTAAGTGATTATTTTCTCAGACTGAGTGTATCCACTGGAAATAATGGTACAAAGCAGATTTAATGTAAGCAACATTGTGGTTATTAATCTCAGACTTAAAAAGTATATATCCTCTGCAATCATAATGTTTGATCAGTGTTCTACAGATCCTAATTGCATATTTACATAAAATGCTTGTACCCACAAAGCATTCTGATTTTGCCTTAAAATAACCTTTAGAACTCCATTAAAACATTTTTTTTTCATTATTCACCACAGAAACAACATAATTTTGGCCTTCATTTTTTGCCATTGTTACCAATGCCTCAGTTTCATTCATTTTAATTGACAATAAAATTAATTTTCATTCAATTTAATTCATAAATCAATGCCTCATCTTAATTCACTTAAAGACAATTGTAGGTAAAAAGAATAGTTTAAATGAAGGAATATAAATTATTAAGCATGGAAAAAGAAGGCAATTGTATAGTATGGAAAGTACCATAAAACATAGCCTGTAAAGGGAAGGTAAATATAACGGGCATGTGTGCTGGGTGACAAAACAGCAACCAATGGGGAAGAAACTCTTCACAACTTACAGACTATCAGCAACTCTTCCTCTAGTAGGAAAGTACCAGCAAGGCACAGGAGACTTTCTTTTTGATCCCTTCGGTTTATAGAACACCCTTTTAGAAAAGCAGAGGGGACTGCTTAGGTTGTGTGACACTGAGGGGGAAGCATCGCTGTTGAGGAAACAGGTTCACTTCCTTTTTCCTTCTTGACAGCAGCCCTCTGAAATGTCTTTGCACGGTTCCCCCAACTGTTTAGTTATCCCATGCATTGGGAAACTCTGGAAAGCACAGAGCTTCTCTGTTTGTAATGCCTCTCTACTGCTGCTTAAGCAGAAAATAAAATATCTCACCCACCGTTTTCTGTTCCTTGGGTTTTTTGCCATTATGTTGCTTATTCCTTGGCTAGGTTACACTGTCAGACGGGATATGTTAATGAATTAAAACAAATCAGATGTTACCACATGTTGTCATCTGATAGCAATCACTCATAATTACTGCACCAAACGCCTTCAGCACTTGTACCATGCACACACCACACAGCTGAACTAAATCAGCTGAGCCCTACAGCCCCCTGCATTATTTGCTGGATAATACCAACGCCAGATTTGGCCCTGCTTTTTGGATTTTGGCCTGCATGTTACGAGGCATCTTCTGACCAAGATGGCTTACACTTGCAGGCACATCTGCAATGTCTCCTTTAGCAGGACAGAAGTAATTTAAAGTGAAGATCCTGCACCTTAAGAATCTCTTTGCAAGGTACCGCAGCACCAGTCCATCAGAGCCATTCCCGTGGCTGAGAGAATCAGCCTGTCCTGCCCGTGGATACCTGTAAACACTGCGTCAATCAACATCAAACTTTAAAAGGTGGTGATGCAATCAAGAAAGACTTGTACCTCTAGTTTTACTGTGCAGAGATTATTATTTAGAATTGCCAAACCCGAAAACAGACCTGTGGGAAACAACACCTGAAAGAGCTCTTGATTCTTGATGAGCTGGTCATGCTTTTCAACCACAGAGACACTGTAACTGTGTAGCATGCAAGGAAGTGAAGAATCCTGCCCAGGCTTTGTGTAAACCATGCAAAAGATTTAAGTTCCTAGTTAGACTGTAGCTTGTCCAACCACTATTGGAAGCCACGGAAGAGTGAGAGGTATTATTTGCCACAGTTTTTTAGCTGTATAAAATTTTTACTCAGGTACTCCCATAGTCACTGCTAGTACAACCAGGCCACAGCAGCAGACTTACTTCTCACTGACTGTACAACAGGAATACATTTTCAGTCAGTTTTCGTAGCTTTCCTTAAGAGTTTTCTTCTGGATAGGAATAATAATCCTCCTATGTACCTGTATACGTCTAATTTACTTTTCAGGAACATCACCAGCAGGAACAGTCAGAAGTAAAACCTGAATACACAGAGCTGACAGTCTGTTCCCCACCCCCTGGTATATGATTACTGGCGTGGTAGTGGGTCACTGCCCATGCTGTCCTTTCACAGCAGGAAGATTTCTAAATGCTATCTTCTGTTGAGAAGATAGCACAATAATTCCACATGTCCGCCTGCAAACTCTTGTGCTCATCAGCATAACCACTTTTACATCAAACCAGAGCCAGCTAAGGCAGTGGCCAATAAAATGGGGAAGATTCATCATAGAATTGCAAAATATTTACTGTGTTATACATCAACTTGAGGAGTAGAACAGTAGATCAAGCTTAAAGGGAAATATAATATTTTTTTGCAAACCAGTTCTTCATTAGTTTGCAGTTTTTGAGTATTATTTTACAATTTTTTGTGTGTAAAAATATTGTGCTTTAGAAAACTCCTTTTTCAAACTGAACACTTAGAAGAAAACATGTAAGCATGCACATGCAGATTATTCAGCGTGCCAGTTTTTCAGGTTACTCTAGGAACAGTCCCACAAAAATAACCCACACAAATTTTTGTGATCACTTGGAGCCAGTCAAGGTGAAAAAAAACCCTGGCCTGTGCTTCTGAAATATTCTGTCTTCACTGACTCTCAGTGAAGCACGAGAGAGGATGTGCTTCCTCTTGCATGATGGGCACTCTAGAGGGAAACCCCATTGACTACTGAATTATTGAACTATTTCAGCACTTTTGAGATAAAATCTACAAGAGACACAACTCTAAGAGAGCAGTTTTGGAGGACAGGGAGTAACACCATCTCTGAGTTCCTAGTTTTTCAGGGAGGCGGAGCCCTACTGCAGTTTGTGACTCAGGGGTTATCTATGGGCCTTTAGCATTTTCAGAAGTTGCATATCCCAGTTAGTGGGATATTCATTATTTCATCCCAGTAACTTGTGGACTCCAAGAAATGCTACTGGGATGCAAGGAGGGCAGCAGAAAGCCGCCATCCTGTTCCCAGGCTGGTGCTGTAGCAGGGGTTGGAACCCCCTTCCACAGAGATTCAAACCATGCAGTCTGTGTGTATCATGCTCCTGTCAAGAGCTTCAGACACTTCCAGAGGATTTTGACTAAATGTTTATGTATACACTAATATATACACATATAAGTATATATAAACACAGTTGTATATAAAGAAGGCAAACAGCTTTGGCTAAGCAAATGAAATTTCTTTAGTTAACTGGAAATCAGTATGTGCAGATGGAAGAGGTAAACTCAAGCCCTACCCAGCAGACAAAATTAATGTTTAAAATAATTATTTTTTAACTTCTGTTTACTTTATAATTCTTGCATGCAGTTGTCAGTTGTGGACACGTGGACAAAAAGAACAGGCAGGAAAAATCCCATTAAGAAAGATAGGGGAAACTGTAAAAAGTCAATGTTTAGTAAATAGAGAGGGAAAAATTGATAAGGAAAGATGTATCTGCACACTTTTAAGTGAGTAAAAATCAAGTTTAAAGCTATAAAATATTGTTTGGTATTGTGATGTTAACAAACATTCTGAAATATTGGAGGAGGTAATTTCAGACAGGTAATAAATACAATTTTCATAGGAAATGAAGAGACACAATCAGATTCTAATCCAAAAGAGCCAGTCAGCAGTTATCCTGGGCAAGCAATGGATAGAGATTAGATCCCTTTATTAAAAAACATGCATAGTTCACTTGGCTTGAAGGCTGTCTAGTAGCTAGTTTTAAAGAAAACTTAGTATTTGAGTTCCACTTCATTTGTGTAAACAAATTGGAGTTTACATTATTTATGAAAATCCCTTCCTCATTTATGTCCTAAATTAAATCCAGTAGAGTGAAACTGATATTTTTCTTCCTGTGGCAATTTTTCACTGTTCCTTATGAATTGTGGGTCTGAGTCTACTGTGAATGATGTCAGCTGAGCCCCACTGGCCCAAGAGCCATTCTGAGCTAAATCATTCTATAGTCAGCCCTGTTTCTTGTATTTTGTCTTCTAATGAACACTTGGGCAGAAAAATTCTACTACTTTTCCTGTCTTACCAGCAATTAATCAACAATCTTGACGTAGATCCACAGGACAGTGGAAGAAGAGAGAGAAACTATGCCTAAGGGAAATCAAAATACATTGTATTGCCCAAGTAATCTAAGGAAATTATAACTGTCCCAGAAGGGAGTAAAAGGAGTTTCTCTCACTGAAAATCCAAGATGCTTTTCTAGCAATACATGGGCTAATTGAAAATATATGGGTGATAAAAGAATCCCTAAATGTTTTAAGTTTGATTCTGGATTTAGGTCTGTACCAGAGGTAATCCTGAGATATCTGTTTGGACTTGGACCCAAATGTCAATAAACTGGAAAGTTTTTCAGACTAAGCACTGTTTTTGGGTCTGAATAAGAGTTACTCTGACTTTAATGGCTGCACATGAGCTGGATTTCTTTTAGCACAGGAAAAACTCTAATCCAAGAGATTTATTTAGGATCCATTCAAATTATGTCTTAACTAAAATCAGTGATCAAAATCTAAACAGTAAACACATGGGAGACCTTCTCACAAACTAATTCCACAAAAAGCCACAAACAAGCAGCAAATACAGTGCATCATAAATGACCTGTCAATGATTGAACGAGCTGCCCTGGTTAACAAGCTAAGAGCAAAGACCTGAGCTCACGTATAGTCATTGCTGCAGGACATCAGCTCCAACCTCTCCATATTACACTCTTTGATAAAACCCAGACACTCCATCACTTCTCTTTTATTTGCCTCCTGGACCTATCTGACTTCCAACCCATATCAAATCCTAAGCAAGTGCAAGATTAACCCCAGGTTAGCACAGAGCTCAGCTAATTGATAATTTTCTGGGGCAGGCAGCCTGTCTCACAGCCATGCACTCCTTCCACATGAGGTTGCCTCACAACTTGTGTTTGCTCTCTTCTATTGCACTTGTTTTCTGTTACCAGTGTTACCCTCCCCTGACAGCTCCTTGCACAACCTGGCTATGCCTCCTTTTATGATACAACTTTCAAATACACTGCCACCTTCCTGAGTTCATTTCCCATCCATCTAGAAGACATTTCTAAAAATACTCCATTTCTTGTAGCCCTAAACTTAGTCTTCCTTTGTTCTTAGAGAAACAGGTGGTGACCACATCTTCCTGAACATCTGGAACTACCTGGCACTGCATGAACGTGCCATAAACAGGTGAGTGAATTATCACAACAGCCATCACGATGTCAAGGTGCTCTTCTTCCTGTTCCACACTTTACTCACTTCACACAACAGATTATAACCACACTGACATAAATTCTGACTACACATCAGTCTTTGTCTTTATCTCCCTACAGGCTGTTCTCTCATGTTTATCCCTACACTGACAATTATAACCTGGTCTGTTTTGGCCTTTTTTTTTCCAGATACAAAAAAAAGCCCAATCCCCCCCAAAACCCCCCAAAACTCCCCAGTTAAATCCAATCACACAACTGATTTGAAATACAAGACATGATTGCAGTGGAAGAGGAAGGTAAGCAGGGCCATAACCCTAGTGGTATATGAAAAGAGAAAAACCATCTAACTACACACCCAAACCAACCTTATGTGCAATAACCTGGTGGAACAAAACCTGACCCCATCTTTGAAGAAAGCTGAATGGGACTTTGCATGGACCCATCCTTCATGCACCAAGGAAGGAGTTCTAGTGGGAAACACAAGAGGCCAGTTCAACAGCCTTAAACGAAGTGGATGAGCCCTGTGCAGCTGCAGGTAAGTCATGGGTTAAAGCTGCCTCCAATAGCCAGAGGCTTCACAGCTGCTCAGAGTATCTAATTGTCAGCATCTTCTCTCACATCCAGATTTATCAAGGAGACCAGGGAGAATGCACCTTTTTCCTCTGGGAAAAAAACCCAACAAACATACACCAAAACATTCTTCTTCTGCTTATGTGTACGTACACACACATATATACGTACACAGGTGCATGCAGAGAGACAGTTTTACCCTCTTAATGGATCTGTGCCTGACTGGTGTTTTTGTGTTGGTTTCTTTCGTTTTTACAACCAGGACAATATTTGGCAGCCAGCATCTCTCAAAAGCATGTTATGTTGACAGTTATTTAGTCTCTGCACAGAAATGTGAAAGACTAGGTACACTTGTCAATAAATGGACTGGGTTAGACTTAACTTTTAAAAAATTATTTATTTTACTGCAAATTGTTCCCCAAAGCAATTTTAAACACCTCTGACTAGGCTATTTGCATACTCAATTTGCTTTATACAAGTACAATATGTTTTCTGGTACACACTCATGAGAAAGCAACTAAACGAAATACATTAGAAGCAATATAACAGCAACAGTGACCTCAGCCTATCTTTCAGCCTTGGGAATAACAACAAAGGGAACTCCCTTTTCAGCTGCAAAATAAATTTATGAAAGTGGCAAGGCCATAGAAAGGTCCTACTAAAGATTCCTTGGGTGTCCTCTGCAGATTTAGACATTAGATCTATTTTTGACTGGGTCCTCTGTTAACTTTTGCATGGGAGTAATGAAAATGAGGCAAGAAAATAACTCTTTTTTAAAAACTGATTTCAAAGTAGTTCCATTTTTTCCCTGATTTTAGTTGTAAGGCACTACACAAACAGTGCTTGCACTTCAAAATCAGCAGAGGGAGAAAAAACAAACTCACTGAAGGATAAAGTGAGAAAACACCCTTAGAAATAGGAAAGACTGATATAAGCACTTGTTAGAATTTTGCAACTGGGACTGAAATTGACTTTTAAACTGACTCTGAACTGTTGTAGCACAGTTCACTTGATTTAGAAAATAAATTGAATCCCAGATGACACAAAACTTGCTAGAAATATTTATATCTTGGAAAAGGGAAAACCTTTTCCTTCAGGGCTTGAATCGGGATTGTCAATTCCCTTCCTCCCATACATCCAGCTGCCATAGCAAGCAACATGTAGCAGTTTTCTTTCCTCAGCACAAGCACTCCTAAGAAAAACTGCAGTTAAGATTGACTCAGTGCCAGAAAAAGCCTTTCACCTTCTGGAGAACAAGGCTTGTTGCTGTTTCTTTTAGGAACACCAAGGCTCCCATCTTAGCTGGAAAAGGAAGAGAAAGCTTGGGAATTGTACTTAATATGCAAGAAATTACAGATGGAAAAAACTTATTAGATCATTGAGCTCACTCATTTTCCAGTGCAGAATATTCTCTGTGGTAATGTAACAGTGATTCCATTGAAAGTACCCACTTAGTTGCACTAGGCCAGAGCTTATCATTCCAGGGAGTACAGCAGTGGCAGGAAAAATTGGTCCCTCAGTCATCTTTATCTACTACTATCCAGAGGAGACACAGATAAGGTTTGAACCACCGTGGTATTACATAGTGGTGCTGGAAAAAACAACAAAAAAAATGTTATTGCTTTTTGAATTGGGCTTTTAACACGACAAAAAAATCCTCCACAGGTCCTGCCAAGTGCACCTACAAGATGTCTGGGTTAACACAAAACCTGCTGTAGCCAGTGGGGTCATGCTGAATATTCTACAGATTAAGTGAAACTGTGAAATGAGAAGGAAGAATGAACAAAAAGAAGATTAAGGGAATAATTTTTGCTGATCACTTTCAGGGCCTCTTTCACTGTCCGTGGGAGGAGCTTCCCATAAACCTCTTGATTCCTTCATTAAAATTCTCCCTTGTAATTCTCTCTTGCCATGAAAACAGCATGACCACTGACACAACTGCCTATCATCTTGACTAATATTATGCCATTGTTTCCTCTTTAATTACTTCCTTTATTTATATTGTCTTACATTTTGTGTCAATCCTACTAAGGAAAAAGGCCATCTTTTGATTCTGTGTTTGTAATGACCCCTGAAAAGTAATGTTCTGGCTGCTGACCACAGGGTCCGAAATATATGGACACTCCATATAACACACAAATGTCCACAAAAAGCACTAATGCTTCCAGTTTTCCCTAGCAGGATGAACAAGCTCAGACACATTTCAAAAACCACAAGCACTATGGAATTTGAATGCTTTTAAAAATCCGTAAGAGGAGACTTCCACTTGTATACACTAAGTAAAGAGTAGATTTATTATGATTAGATCTTCATCCTGATCAAGACTTGATTTCACTATTTCATCAAGTTTCAAAGGTTCCTATCAAGCCTCCAAATTGAGCTGGCTACCTTTCTACTCCATTTAAAGGATTTTTCAGAAATAATTATTTTCTCCCTACACTTGTCAGCTACGTTCTAAAAGAAAATTACCCCTCTATGTAGTTGCATTATTACAGAGAAAAAACCAAAAAATAGGTGAATCTGGAGAGCTCAATAATTTTCGCAATAAAAGCTCTGCAAGCAAAAACTGATGCTGAATATGGTTAGAGTGACCCTGTTGTTAGTGGAAATCTAGTTCTCAAATATTTTAGGAAAATGCTGGAGAATTTTCAGCCCACGAAGTAAACATGGCTGTATCCCCTAGAAAACAGCCTTTGCTGCAGGTAAGGCACAGCTGGGGGCACCACAAGCAGATGTTTAGCAGCCTGTTTCCATGGGCCCTTCTGTCAGCTGAGTCTTCAGCTGCTGCTGCCACTGCCTGACCAGCTCTGCTCTCCAGAAAGAGCACAAGGCATAGGGATAAGTGCTGCAGTTTGTATGCCTGGAGAGGACTCTTTGCCCTCCCCAAACAAGACAAAGAGAGTTTTCCTCCTAAATGCATACAAGTTGGATATTTCTCAGGCAAAACAATGGTTGGAACACTACTTTTCATGACTGAGTACAGATATAATTGCACAGTAAATTTAAAAATAGGAACTTTGTTATGTATCTTGTGGCTTATCTATACATGAAAAAAAGTATTAATTGCTTTTCTTGTTTCTGGTTATTTGTAAAGCATATTGTTATGAGATTTAAATTAAACCGTGTATTTCTTTCCACTAGGATGGAATAGACTTAATTAATTTTATAGATCAGATACAACAACCAAGTTACATAAGTGGAGAAGCCTGTGCAACATCTATCTCAATAAGAAAAACACAAATGAGAAACATCTCATCACTTCGCTGTCAGTTATAAAACCTCCTCTCCTTCTAAGCTTCAGTAAAAACCTGAACAACATAAAAACTTCTTCAGGGTTTTATGAAACTCATGGCAGAGCATCACATGGTACTATAGTAAAACTGATTCATCTTGACCTCTCCTTTCACAGTTACACATGAAAATACATTCTAATAAAACTCCAGCACATACCCATATTTGTACTGCATGCTTTCTGAAGCAATATGCAGAGATGCTAAAATGAGATTAAAACTGATATTTCAATTACATTTCAAGATTATATGTGATCACGTTCTTGAATCTTTTGGCTTTTATCTTGCATTACCAGATTTATAGTACTGATATGGCGATATAGTGATATAGCACTAATTCTTTCAATCAAATGCCATTTTGTCTACGTTAAATTTGACATATGTTAATTGTACTTCTTGCATATCCTTGTAAGAGAAGACCAAGTACTCTGTAGTGTTAGTCTTGGTACAAAGTCACTAATGAACATTATCTCCATATCTTTCATAAAGAACTCTGATAACTCTTTATGTCTCCTGCTATTAGAGATTTTACTTGGTTCTTATTTCGTGTTCATTCTAAAGGTACAATGGTAGACAGCAATTCTGTTGCCTGGTATATCCATAGTCCTTACACTGGCCTCAGGGGTCCAGCTCCTTCATGCACTATGACTTGCTTCTCTGCTGCACTTAAAAAGAAATACCAGAAATAGCAGATCACTCATATAGAACTAAATAAACTGTGAGTGCAGACATTTACCATCATTCCAGCGAAAGCTGAAAACATTCAGCATGACCCCATGATTCTTTCTCACCCTCTTGCAGCTCCTGAGCTCTTTGGCTGCCACATCCACTGCCTGCAGGCATTGAGCAAACAGATTTCAACAGACCTAGAGGCTTCCTTCCTCCTCCTGCAGCAATCCTAAAGGAAAACTATGGGCTCTCCCTCGCTCAAAAAAGAGTGACATGAAGACCATCAGTAGAGAACTGGGGGCAGGAGGGGCTACAAGCATGAAATTACTCACTCCACAGAACAGAAAGTACATGAAAAGCGGGGAAACAAAAGTGGAATACAATAACCCACTGCTAAAATGTCAAAGGAGTAAGTAGGGCTCAGAAGACTTTATATAAGTTTATGTAGTCAACTTGGCAACCTAGAAATACCCAGAAAGCACAAAGGGAAATGGAGTGCTATAAATGCTACAGATTGGCACGTAGTCTCGAGATATACTAACAGTAACTTTTACACAGAGAGAAGCTCTCTCAGATAATTGCAGGCACCACATTGCCTGCTTGCTTCTTGCTCTGTATTAGAGATAAAGAAAGAATTTCAGAACAGTCTAAGCGCTCATATGAAATATCACAAATAACGTCTTTCTTTGCTCCTGCACTTCGAGCCAAAGAAAGCTGAGCTTTTATCCACTGAATAATGTTTTCCACAGTGATTGACTCAGAGTTAATCTATCTTTTCAAAATATATCTGCATACATTATGAAAAATAGCACATACACTAATTCCCTATCATCGGGACCATAGCTAGGTTACTATCATCCAATAATCCCCATTTATAGGCTTTTCATGGATTCAGGAAAGCATGTAAATGAAACATTTTAAGGATACAAGGGGCTCCATTTTAGTTTTGCCTATGCATCATTAGCTTGCAGTCACACCAGTGACCTACGAAAGACCAAGTGAGAAGATCACAGGTGAAAATGAGGTGAGATGGGAGGATAAAAATGAGTTTACAACCTTTAGTTAAAGGAAGTTTAAAGTTGAAAGTATGTGTGCCTTCTTGCCTTTGGGAGTTCAAGGCAGAAGGCCTACTTGAAAAAAAAAAAAATCCCTAACCAAATCTGTTAAACAATATCAAGGAAAGACAAGTTGGATGTTTTCAAATCAGATTAAAATACTGTTTTCCCCCTTCCCTTAGTGTTTTCCTCCTAGTAACACGCATGCAGGTACTTTATACAGAGAATACTGATTTTTGAAGTATTTGTAGAACCAGGTCCTTACCATGTCTTGCTTTTAAATGACTTAAAGCATTTTCTGACACATATCATGCAATTACTAAAACCCAGAATTGCTCTTGTTTGAGAAAATACAAGATGAAGACCACAAAGTTGGTAAATATTCTGTGTAAAAGCATCAATGGTTTTTCCAGCATAAATACAAACGTTCTGCCATGAACACAGAGCAAGGGGACCAAACAACAGTCCTTCTGCCAAAGTGATACCTAACAGAGAGGACTTCCTTGAGAAGGGAAACGTGAAAGGTTTTCACCACATTTAATGAATGTAGGTCCTTCCTCATCTTCTGATCAGCAAATGCCTGCGCAGATGCTTCCTTAAGATTTTAATAACATATGCACAAAGGGAAAGAAGGAACAGGCCTGCTTTCAAGCACCTTAAACCCCAAAATCACTGGTCTTCCTCAGCATTACTTCAATATCCCTCACCATGGCTGACTGGTCTCATGTGAAGCGGGACCTGTGAGACCTGTTTAATTTTTTATCCCTCTCTGCAGCAGAACATTTTTGGGTGACAGGTTTTGGGGAGGAGAATCCTGTTTGCACACATTAACAGTGAGATGGGGTAGGATGCTGCAATTGTCTCACTTCAATGCATTTCATAAATTCCACTTTCTAACCATTGCATTATGAAGCAACTCCATCAGAGACACAGTCTGTTCGTTATGTAGTTAAGCTGCGCAATCTTATAGGGCTATAAAAATATATAAATTTTATTAGAAAAATAGATTACATGTGGGTCTACGACACCACTTTTTAAGCTATGCTGTTTAGACCTGAAGTGATAAAATACATCAACGTCCTGTAGTGCATTTCCACTGTGTAGCAATTTTTTTGTCTCTCTCCCCCTTATATCCTTACTCTCTAATCTGTATAAATCCTATTGAATTCTATCAGTGTCACTTGGATTGTTTGATCTTAATTCATTTTATGGCACAAGCAAATTTGTATTCTGCTCTTCACCCCATCTTATGAGTCATTTGTAAGAAATGATTGGGGCCCTAGAGCTAATCCTTGTGGTTTGGTCATTAGTGTTTTTTCTGATGTAAGAATGTTTAATTAATCATAACATTGCCTACTTTTTGCCAAGGACCATTTATTGGTTTCCTTTTCTTTCACAAGACACAAATTTTTTCACCTGCAAAGTCTGAAATATGGAAAACAAAAAGAGCATTTCCTGGTGGAAAACCCAAGAGTCTCCCCTTTTACATCTTTTCCTTCACAAATAATTTTAAAGTGTGTCATACAGCCATTTGATGCAAATCTGACAGTCAATACAAAATGACTTATCAACTCAAGTTAAAAAAAAAAATAAATCAGCCATCCTTAAAAAAAAAATCTTAATTTTGGCAGAATTTATTTTGGAACTGCATGAATCCCATAGAGTTTTATTACTCCACTTCCTTTATGCAGTCTTGAAGCTTTATCATCAGCTGCCTCTTTCTGCACTTACAGCAAAGGAACATTTCTAGGTTTAGTATTCCAGAAGCAAAACAACATAGACCTATCACTTAAATTTTATATTGACACTTGGTGAACCTTTCTTTGCTGGCCAGAAAAATCCCTCAAGTTTAACCATTTTATCACGTTGCACTGATGGCAATGAAAGCAGTATTTGAACAACCTCGAAGACAAAAGGAGGTTGGAAGTCTGGACCAAGTCCCATGTTGGGTCTAGGACAGAGGGAACATTATCAGAGATGGAAAGTGTATGCAGAGACAGGACAAACAGGGAATGGCTTCAAACTGAAAGAGAGTAGGTTTAGAGTAGACATTAGAGAGAAATTCTTTGCTGTGAGGCACTGGAACGGGTTTCCCAGAGAAGCTGTGGATGCCCCATCCCTGGAGGAGTTCAGGGCCAGGTAGGATGGAAATCTGAGCAACAGGGTCTAGTGGGAAGTGTCCCTGCCCATGACGGGGGGGTTGGAACGAGGTGATCATTAAGGTCTTTTCCAACCCAGTCCATTCTGTGCTTCTGTGACTCTGTGAAAAGACACTTTAGCATTTATAAGTATCCACAGATAGTCTTGACATTGCATGACATGAAACAGCTTGGTTATTCCACAGCTATAAATACTACCAAAGGGAAAAAAAAAAAAAGGCAAGAAAAGAAACAAAAAGACATACAAAACCCCCACTCCCCAAAAAACCAAATTCTCTTCCCTGGACACCAAGGGATGCTCCCCCAAGTATATTGGAAATGGATGAGATTAGTATGTTTACAGAAAAAAAAAAAAAAAAGGTGAAATACACATTTAACATTCCTATATCCTGTTTAGTGTAGTTACAGATCTCAGCTCCCACATGTATATTTAACACACACATTTTAAAGACCATTCTGTTAATAGCTGTGCTTATCTGCCATTCCCTTTCTTTCTTATATCTCAAAGTGAAAGATTTTCTAGAAACAAGAATCTGATGGGCTGCTGTTTGTATACACCACTAGTCTCTGCGGAATGGGTATTGATTTGCCAGACATTTGGGAATGCTCCAGCAGACACTTTAGGAGATAAAACTAGCAGTATAGCAAGGCAAATCCCTTTCTGAAAACAGTTGGGGCATGCCCCAAAGAGACGCAGTATCACCCTCAGAGCCCTGGACGACAGTGGATCCAAGATAGCTGTATTTTCCCTGTCTTACAGCTTCATGGAAATCAACAGTACTACACTGAACGTGAGTTAGTGTGACATTTGGTATAGGGCTTTTAAATTATTTTTAACTTTTGTAAGCCGTCTTGGTGGGAGAAGCCTTTTTAGCTTCTTTTAAACATGAAGAGGAATTTTGTAAGACAATGCTAATAATGAGAGGAAATTGTCATGTCTGAATGAACATCAGCATGTAGCTACAAAGGTGCACCTATTTTGACCTCAGCTGTCATGTTGCACATGGTACTCTTTATGATGAAATGCCTTCAACCTTAGGTTTAATTTTTTTCTCCTTCTGTTTCTTTTATTTCCTGCTGTGGAGTGTTTTTTATTCATTACTGGTGGCAGGCTTGTCCTCATTTTATTTTTTTCCTCCTGCTGAGGTGCAGTAAAATAAATTAGTTTAATATGTTTTATAAAGGTAGTTGGTTTAATTTTCCCTTTGGTATGTCTGAAGATACAACTGCTTTAATAAATTGGTATTAAGATAGTTGGGTTTAAATGTTTCATGATTTTCTACCTGCTGTGGAAGACGCCAAGTACTTTAGTCAAACATTTTTAGAAGTGCTGGAATAAATATCTTTTCCCCTAATATTGCTGCCCTGAAGATACACATTTGGCACACTAAGGATTTATTTCTTGAAAATATGAAGCAAGTGCAGCCTGGTTGGTTTGATTGCTTTGATTCTAAGATGTTCAGAGCTTAGAAATAAATTTCAACTGGGAAATACAATAATTCTCTCAGAAATAAAGCTTTTTGTATCAGAATACATATATCTAGGTCTAGTTCTGATTTTTGTAAGGGTTTTTCTGCTCTTTTTTTACCAATAGGAGTGTTAGGTACATCAAGATCAATAAAGGCTGACACAAAGAAGTGTACAGAAATCTAAGTCCTATTTGAATAGGGATTTACATGCTTAGAAGAGAAAAACAAGCTGTTGGGGTCTGAAAGCCTTCCAGTTGTTCAGGCAAAATCTTTTAGTCAAGCAACTCCACGTAGCAGATGCTCAGTCACCCCTCAGAAACACCCAGAGCAAACAATGTTGTTAATAACAGTGCTATAAACAAAATAAATAGAAGACGTCAGCTACCAATCTGGGATAAATAGTCGTAGCTTCTTTAGTCTAATGTGGATGTGAACAATAAGGTTCCATGAGTATTTTTCCTGGAGAGAGAAGCAAGGGTGCCACCAGTATTCCACACGAAGACTAATGAGCTCTGTAAGGTGGCACGGCAGAAATGGTTTTAAAACACTATCAGAAGAGGAGAGAAAAAGACAAAGGCATGGTCTTCTTGAATATTTTTATCTCAAGCCTTTATCTTTGTGTATATTCAGAATAAAACACACAAAGGTAGTAGGGAGTTGTATATGCTTCTCTTTGACTAACCAGGAGCATGTTCTGTGTCACTTAATGGACTCATTACAGTTCTTTCTTTGGTGAAAATAAAGCCATTCATGTGAAAACACAGTTACTATGGGAGCTTATGTATATAATATTTATGCTCAAGCTGATCTACAGACAACATACCCTAGCAATAAGTTAACTGATGTTGGCAATCTGCATCTATGCTCCACCAGCATTTAAAAATTGAAACCAGTAATGAAACAGTCCATGAGGAACTAAATCCAAGCAGAGAAAAAGAAGATAGAAAAGACAAAAGGAAAAAAAAAAAAAAAAGAAAAAAAATCCATTTAACTTTGGAGACTTTTTTCCCAATATTGTAAGATAATGTAAAATATCAGAGCAGACTACGAACCAAAAGTTTGATAGAAAAACTCTAGAATGAAAATTTCTGAGGAAAAAAAATAGAGAAAAATTTCATCATATATGTCTTAGCACCCCAAATCATTGAGTTATTCTCTATCTGGATCTTACAACAAATCTAAGACACTTCAGCATATTTACAGCTGGATGATAGCTACCTGGAAATCCAAGCAATGAATTAATTGGGATGCAGTCTGAGGTACAAGGTCAAACAGCAATTAACTGCATCACCAGAGTTCAGTTTTCATGCTTCTACAGATACCATTTTTATTTTGGTAAATAATGATGCAATTATATAAAAAATGCAAAATCGTGATGAAATACTCAAGACCAGATAGTGATAAATACTGTTCACATACAGCCATGCAAACATTATGATTCTAAGTGTATTCTAAACTCTCTGTATTTAATGATTTTATGACAGCCACGTTTATTTATAAGAAATAAATAATGCCAGACGTGTGTATGCAAACACACAAATGTCATGTTCTTTTGCACTTGTTTTAAATCTGTAGGAAAAAATACCCTTTCCAAAATGATTTAGCAGGGCATAATGACTTAGCAGTTATTTTAGTTTCTTTCAGAGAAGTAGAAGATATTTCTTTCTTGAACACGATTTCTCTTCCCCACTAACAATCTCCTGAGACGTTTCTCTGTTGCCAGTACCAAAAAGTCATAAAGTTGAAAAGTACTCTCTCGATTTTTCTATACCATCTGTCACCCAGACCTTGTTCTTGGCCTTACCTCAGTGTCATGACAAATATATAGCACTGATATTTTATAAGAAACTGAACACCCATTTTGTACTGTCAATGTTTTCAGTCTCCTTAGCTTTACAAGGGCAAGTATTTGGCCCATCATTCTACCATCTTCACCCAGGATATCTCTGAAGAGTGGAATCCTCCTTCGATGGGCAGGCCCTGCCTCCCAGCAGGAGTCAGTTTGGTCTCTTGTGGGATGATCTGGCGTAGACCGGCTTTGGCTTTAAAACTCTACGGCATTTGTGTACAGGGAAGAGGTCTGAAAACTGTTAACACGAGCAGAGGAGTGTAAATACCATTATATTTAATTAATAGTAGCTAAATATCATTTGCTGTCATTAAGTATAACTCCATCTAACAAATATATGTCAACAAAGCAGGTGAGAATTTTCAGCAGCAACAAATGCTGCCTCCTGCTTCAAGTGCATCTCTGATGCTTCACCTTCACCTCATTGCCATTCCATTCTCCCCTCCACCATTTGTCATACAGTGAGGGAAAAGAAATTGCTTTCTGGCTTCTAGAGGTGACCAAAAGAAGCCTCCGAGGCACGTAATTAACACAATCTATTAATGGCACAAAAGGTGCAATGCAGATGAGGTCTAGCTTCCCCCAAAGCAGCCAGACTGCCAGGAGTTCCTAACAGCAATGCAAGGATAAAATCACACGCAACGAACTCCGCTCAGCTTTGCCATGGACTCAGCCTCTTCCACTAATGAAACAAATAGACCTCGGTCAGAAACGTAGCATTTGGGGTAATACTTGAATTGGAAGAATAGCTCTGATAATGTCCAGATGGTAAGGGAAAAAAAAATTAAAATCTCAGTGTATAATGTCAATTATTTTCTCATAACATTACTTTTCAAACCAGTGTATTTTTCAGCTTTTTTTTCCATAAGTTAATCTGTTCCTCAGAATCAGCAGTTGCTTCTCCCTGGGCTTTAGCTATGGCTTGATGGCTGCAATGAAGTTTAGTATTAAAACCTATAAGCAGCATAAATAGTTTTAAAAGAAAGGTCATCTGGGAAACTGACATCTAAGGAAAACTTTACTGAAGATCAGATAGTTCAGTTTTCCTTTTGTGAATCCAGGAAAAAGGAATGATTATGTTTTTCTAATCTGTTCTTTTCTTTAAAGACAGTCAAGGTCTTTTT
>JAYRBT010000001.1:10375678-10391403 GCA_036023395.1 Myiotriccus ornatus
AGGATGGGCATTGATCAGCACTGCTGCAAAGTCCATACCATCTCATTGCTTAAATAATTCATTTGCAGCTTTCAAAATGAGGTGAAGTGACAAACTAGACCAATTTCTTGCCATGCTCTATTTAGTTATCACAAAGTTTCAACAACTGCACTAAAACACAAATCTGTGATGCAAAAAGCACTTTAAAAAAATGCTTTCAGTATTCCCACAGAAGTCTCACATCGAATGCAAACGGGTTACAGACTAAATCAAAACCTTTGGAGAGTCAAATTTGGGTTTTTTACTATGTCATGCTTGTAAAGATGCAAGCTAATTTATGAGATTCAGTCGCTGAGATTACCAATGAGATGCTAAATCAAATTGGAATGATAAACTTGATAATTTGATGACCTCTGAGTATTCCTTTTCTGGTGCCAATAGACAAACTTTCAAGCCCATCAGCTTTCCTCTGATTCCAAAGAAACAGATAAGAGAGGCAAAGTAAGATTGCTATGCCTTCCAGCATCTGGCAAACCACACACTTATACACAGCTAGCAGCAGTCCTAATACAGATTACATAAAGTCAATTTGTAAGAGGGGATAATATTACAGCAAGCCAAGTCTTACAGATGTAAGACAAGACAGATACGTTCTTGACTACCTTATGTTTCCTTACATAGAAATTTGCCATTAAAAGAAAAACCAAGTCATAACGCAGCTTTCTTATTACTGGATGCTCTCCTTTGTGATTATTGCATTTTCCCTGAGTAATTTAAATTTATGCCACTGGTGTAGCATATTAAACTGGGACCTGGATTTTCCTGCACTGCTTGAAAGGAATCAGCTCTAGGTTTCTCCTCATTCTCTCACGTATTCACATGGTTTGACGTGCGCTTGTACTAGATGGAACAATAAATAACACACTACGTGAGTACTAGCACAACATCAGAAGTCCCTCAGTTTTGACTCACTTTGACTTTTCTGCTCTCTCTTTGGTTCAGACAGTACTACTTGAAGACCTTAAAATTGAAATATATAATTGGAAGGGTAGTTGTTGACCTGCATCAATAGAAACAACTGCTTTTGAAACTTACTTTTATGAATGTGTTTAATACAGTCTATACAATAGATTTTATATGAGAGGCAAGTTAACCTATTTTGGCTATACCCATGAAATATTTTGACTTGCCAAAAATCATCATTTAACTTCCTTTTGTGCTACTGAAGTTTAAAACAACAGGCACTGTGCAAAGAAACCAGTTTGAATATGAGCAAAATACGGTCTGTACAGACTAATAACCAATGATCAAAAATACTCTCTGCACAGCTATTTACAGAACCACACAGAATCACAGAATATGCTGACTTGGAAGGGACCCAAAAAGATCATTGACTCCAACTCCTAGCCCTGCACAGGACCACCTTACTCCTCATTTGCTTGACAGTCACTTTTAGTCATTTCTTCTTAAACCTCCTGGTCCTTCTACCAAACCTACTGCTACTTGAAACCACCCGACACGAAGCTCTCTCTCAGCTCTTATGTCATTTATACATCCCCTGAACACCATGTGCTCCACTCACTTGGGCCCTTTTGCAATGAGCAACAGCAAGAGGCCAAGAGCTTGGAGCTGCTGCCTCATGGAGCAGCAGATTGGTGTTTATTGGGTACATAATAATCACAGAGAAGCAGCAGCTATCACCCGTGCTCAGTTTATTTCTGACCATTGCTGCCTGGAATGCACTCCTACACATCTCCATCACAGCAGAATGAGAAAAAAAACCCACAACACTAAGCCAAATCAAACCAAACAAAAAGATTCTGGCAGTCACTGAGGCTACATTTGAACTGACAAGAAGTTGCAGTTGTGGCTCAGTGTGCCTTCTTTAAGCCCACTAGGGAATCTGTAGCTCCCCACTGGTACTATCACACTCCAGGTCAAGTAAATGATTCAGATCTAATTTTGTTCTTATGTTGACACTGTAGTGGTAGTAATGTTGTACTTGTGTTGAAATTGTACAGGAACTACATGTCCTGGAGCTCTGAAGCACATACCCTATATCAAATCTTCAGATAATCTAATACTATATACTTCTTCTACCAAAATATTAAGACAGGTGTCATTACTCATAGTTTTATGGAAGTTTTCTATATTGCTTCTTTTTATTTCAATTACTTATCTTTGACCTGATCTTTGCTAGACCAAGAAAATGTTGTTGTTTGTGCATTCTCTGCTACAGGTTTGTTTCAGGTTTTTTTCTCAGAGCTAATCCCTGTTCCGGGTTTGTTCAAGATACTTATGTGAGGGTTGGATTTTGCTTGAAGTTAAGTTATTAATAATACACTGTAATACTAAATAGCCAACGAAAGCCTGCTGCAACTCTTCCTTCTGCCAGCCACTTTCATTTAAAAATCCACTAAATTATGACATCTGTCAATAAATCCTGTATGTGTTGTATAGACAGGTCTGTTCCATAAACCCAGTGAACCCCACATTCACCACCAACCTAGAAAAACCTTATCCTAGCACTCTGCAACTGTGGAATTGAGTAAGATAATACTGAATCACACCTTCACAGAAGCCTGTGAAATCTAAAGGGGAAATGTGAGAAAGCAGAAATTTGGTTGGGTTTTTCTTTGTTGTTGTAGCTATGGATGGCTACAAGCCTAGTGCCTTGTACCATAAACAGATTTATAAAACCTGTACAGCGATCATTCCGAGAAAAGCTTTGCAAAATTTCTTGTATTAGTAAAGTCTGTCTAGCAGCCTCATCCATGATGTGCATAACAAATAATACTGATGTCAGTCATCCATCAGACCCTTAACCATTGGCACAGCACACAATGTACTTCACACATCCATTAAATGCATACAAATGCAAATAAATCTCAGTGGATTTACAAACAAAGGCACGTGGCTGAACTTAGAAATTGTCTCCCTTTTCCTCCCTCCTCGCACACAATACCCCACCCATGACTTCTTAAACATATTTATTTAATAAATTACATAGGCTGAATTTGTTCCTTGTGTATCTTCAACAAATGCCACAGAGGCACAGACTTCCAGTGCTGGAGCTGGAGAGCAAAAAGTGCGTCAGCCTGTCCACCTCCCAGCCAGCAAAGGGCTGCCAGCCTCTGGCACCACGTGATTTCAGATTTTAGATGTCAGCCTTGCAGCGCCACCCACACCCCCCTTCAGAGGGAGCTCCACGAGTTCACTAAATCTAATTATCCAAAGGTACTTATTAAGATTCAGGCAGTACTTATAATTGCTTAATCTCATGTCATTATTACTATTAACTAGTCGCTCTAACATGAAAATTCCTCTCCTTTCTTGTGTTTGCACTCTTCAGGCAGATGTACGCTGTTATCAAGCCCTGTCACATCTTGGCCAAAATGTTTCTAAAGCCTCTTTGAACTTTTGTCTTTAAAAGGAGTCCCATTAGCTCTGTCTTCAGCCACACCGCTCTGATCTTTCAGTTTGTCAATAACTTTTGATAACAGGCTTTAGTGCCAAGACATTTGAACTTGGATGCTGCACACAACCTCTCCATACAGGAAAAGGCCTGCAGGATGCAGCAGGAATGCTGCCTACAGCCCAAACAGCCAGCAATGTTCATTAGAGGGGAAGGCTGCTGTGATATTTATTTAAGCAATGGATTAATGAGTACAAGACACTTCAGGGATTAGTAAGTCTTTGTGTAAGAAAGAGCCAATCAGAGCCACTTGGACCTTTTTTCCCAAAGTCTTGCATAGACTTGCGTAGTCTTGTACTTTTACCTTCTTTAAAAGCACTGTTGGAATATTCCTCCTTTTTCTTTTTTTGATTTTAAAAGGCAAACTTATCAACCCAGCCATATAATGGAGCAGTGCAATATTACCTGAAATCTCTCAAGCTTACTGGTGTATACCATCATCCTCCTCCTCCTCATCAGACCAGTCAGGTACAAAACACCATTCTTTGTGTTAGTTAGTATTTGGTTTAGTAATTTTTTTTTCTTTTATTTGTACTTATGATTTCACAACAACAACAACCTTTTCGCTTTGACTTAATTCTTTCACAGAGGTAATAAATCTCCAAGAAAAATGATAAGGATCAGGATTCTAGAGGCTGTACAGTTTTTGTAAACACACATGTTCCCTACACATCACAGTCCCGCAGGGCAGATTATTTCTGCTGGGCTTCATCTTAGTCCAACAACACAAATGCCTACTTTGCAACTGCTCTCGTGGGTTTCTTTGCCCTGTTGCCTCTGAGGAGCACCTGTCTGGGCACCCCTTGGTTTGCTTCCACACCAAAAGCCTCTACTGCCTTGTGCTCTGGAGAGCTCTCTCCTGTACACCTGGAGGCTCCCAGGACAGGGGAGAAATCCCTTTCCCTGTGTACGGTTCACCTGGCGTGGCACAGACCAGTGAAGGAACCTGCTTTCCTCCTGGCTCTGCAGCCAGACACCCTTAATGAAACGCAACCACCACATCCTGCTCACAAACAAACAAAACAGATGCCATCTGCTACACACCTCGTAAATCTTCCTTGGATTGCTTGCACCGCTTAAGATAATTAATTAAAAACCAGGCAGGGTAATTATTTGAAAATCGATGACTTCTAAATAATTATTTTAAAATCTCATTAACAGATTCCCACTTAAAGCAGACATAAAACTTTGGAATCTGTGAATATATTCAAATGTTTTTATTCCAACCAATTAACTTTTGGGTGTCTTTTTTTTTTTTATTTTTTTAAATTACATAAGAGATGCTTCATCTGAAGAAATTATTTGTTAACTATTAGCAACCTCTTTTTCTCCATATATGGAAACTGATTGTTTTTCATTATCAGAATAATTTATTTTATTTAAAAGAGGATACAATTTAAATGACCTGCCAGAGAGGTAGCTTTAGTATTTATGCATGCAGTAAAACAAAGTATAGGTATTATGCTTGAAAAACTTGATGCAAGCCCTTTCACAAGTCCTTGTTCTCCCTGAAACACAAAGAAATAATGATGCACTAAGGAGTCCATTTAGTTAATTGATAGAGATGCATTCATGTTTTCTCTGAAAAGGATGATGCATGAGCTGCAAAAGTCATCCAGCACAAAGCACAGTGGCTTCCAAGAGTAATATTTCCCAGCACTTCGCAGGAAATAAAGCTTTGGAATTCAGTCTCTTGAATACCTGATGATGATGAAATTAAGAAAAGAATCTACAAGGCAGGGATGAATACCAGGGCATTAATTCCAAATGGAATGGCTATTACTCCTGATACAATCCCCACTTCCACACCCCACCTCCTTTATAGCAGTCATCCCCTAACCCATATTCTCAAATCCAAGATATGCTCTCTTGTGTTTCAAGCTGTGTCCATCTTTCTAGCAATATTACAGGTGAACCCATCACCAAGCCAGGGAAAAACCCATTACTTGTCTTTCTGAGAGCATTTTAGTAAGCACATTGAGTTAAAAGTATCCCATTCATTAAAAAAAAACCTACAAAAGCCAAAGCCATATTATTTTTTTCATATTTTTTGTTACAACTATTTAAATGTTACATGGAATGATATCCTTTCAACACATTGTGGCAAGTATACAGAACAGTTTTATGTTCATATTCTCAGTTTTTCCTGATCATTTTTTAAACACAAAATCTACTTTATATATCCTATATCATAGCCTTTATCTAAACGTATGTGGGTGTATCTTGTGTAATGCTGCTCCTACTAAGTGTTCACATACTAACTTCTCTAAACAATTAAACATTTTCAATAATTTTTACTGAAAAAAAGTATAGGTATCAGAAATACAATTTTTCAAAGTTGCAATTATAGTATTTCTCTTCTGTATGAAAAATGGTCTGGGACACTCTATCTCCTTAAATGAGAGAAATATTTTTCATAAACTCAAAATGTATCCTTCCTAAATGTAGCATCTGATTGTCGGGTCTCCAATTTTCCTTGGTGGAATTGGCTGTATTTAAGATATTGCCTTAAAAGAACTCATTGCACATGGCACTAAATCAGGAAATTCATTTGAGTGAGGCCTGTGGTTTCATTTCAGGTTTACTAACTTGCTCAGTTATATCTCATTGGCAGTACTGCTACAATAAACATCCTTTAGGGGAGATGTTCAAGGTTAAAGTTTGCACAGCGTTAGAAAAATCTACGCACACTATTAAATTAATAAAACCCCTGCATTTTGCAATTTTGAAACATCTTTAATTTTTATACTGAAAAAAATACTTCTAAAAAATAAAATGCATAAACAATTTAAAGTGAAATTTGTCCTTCCTTTTCAAATATTAGAAGTTTGTTCTTAGGATTTACTCATTAAAAAGTTATGCATCATTTACAGTTTCTTGCTTTTTCATGACTCAAGAGGCAGACCAGCACCATGCTTACACCGTGAGCTTTTGCTGTCCATTAAAAAAACCTTTCACCCCACGAGTAAGTGGTTTCAAGCTGTGCCCCAAACGTTTTCAAAACCAAAAAAAAAAAAAAAAAAAAAAAAAAAAGTATATTTTGCTGGAGAAAAATGTGAAAAGAGATGAAAGGAACATGGACCTGCCCAAAAGGGAAATGGCACAGTGGGGGTTGGATCTTTAAGATCCATTCCAATCCCTTAACATTCCATGATTCTGTGAATTACTGTTCAGGATTAGTCAAACTCAGAAGCTACTTGGAAGATTATGACTGAGACATCTTTCAGTTTTTATTAAAAAACCCAAACCAAACAAAAAAACCCCCAACTTAAAATATTGAATGTAAAATATTTATTTCTAAAATAAGTTTGACCTACAGCACATAGATCCCAAACATACACATTTTAATATGAATACAGAGACTGAAATGCCACATGTGGAATTTGGAGCTACCATGTAAGATGCTAAATAAATGTAAATAAACTGAAGGGATAGCTTTTCTGAGGTTGAAGAAGTAATATTCATGTGGATAAGAGCAGCTATTGGTAAAAGTACTTTTGCAGAAGGATATGTAGTGTGTGCTATTTGTTACGTGTTTAGCAAGTTCCTAGAGGTTATGATTCTACTATTAAGGGCAGGGACACTGATATGAAAATGCAAGGTAGATTTTTGTGCACACCCAAACCTAATGTGTTCACATTGCATGAAGTGCAACATGTTCACTGCAGAATGTGCCCTGAGAAAGGCATTTCCAATTAAAGCTCAAGTAGGCATCCCTTCTTTTGGCTTATTCTAACATGGCATGTTACTCTGGTACACCACAAGCTTGGGATATATCCTCAGGCTATAACAGTAAGCCAGAAAACAGTGACCAGGAAAGGTAAGTAGTGTCCTTTTAAAAAGCAAAAGTAGAAACAAGATTCACAAGACAGAAAGCCTTGTGCACAAGATGTTAAATGTTCTAAAAAATGCAGCTCCTTGAACAAGATGTTTCCGTGCTGATCAAATCTGTGAGGAGTTCACTCACAATGCACCCGCCTGTGCTCTTGGCACGAGGAAGGAAATATGCCAGTTTGAAAAAAGATTAATTTTCATATCCAAACCTTCGGTAGTCATCTCTTCAAACACCCTGACCTCTAACGGAAGTGATTAAAAACCCCAACAAATTAGTAGATGCTTAATGGGACTCTCCTCTGTGGTTTTTATTTCACTGAGTCTTTGAGTGTGAGGATCTGCAAGAAATAGTTAAGAAAAACATGCCTATTGCCATGAGAACGAGTGAGCTACCAAGGAACCAACCACAAGCTGAAAAAAAAAGTATTGGAAAACTTTGCCCTTGGTAAAACAACTTTCTTAAGAAAAGAAAAGTTTAACTACATTTTAGAGTTGTTTATATCAATATGAGCTACTATATCATGATTTAATTTACAGTTTGCTCAGAAAGTAGTTGACAAGGTTTGAGTTGAGCCAGACTATGTGTTTTCACAGCAAGCATGGCCTAAAATAAACATATTCAATAGTTTGAGGGAATCCACATTTAACAAGTTATATATGGAAAAACTCAGCATTTAAAGATAAGTGAAATATCTGACAGCAGTTAAAGTAATTTTACTTGGCAGATTACATTCATGTGTGGAAATGTTAACTTCTAATTTATCAAACAGCAGGAAAGACATGGTACTTTATTGGATTTCTGTTCTTGTTTTTAATCCATCTTATGGTTTAATTTCTGTAACTCGTAACTGTAAATTCTTATTTATGATACTCCATGAACCAGTGTTATTATTCAGAAAGCTTTTTTTTATTTTATGTTTCTCCTACACTACTTGGAAATACAATTGAAATCATAGCAGAAACTGAGCACTACCTTGGTTTATATGTTATGTTATTAAAATATCAGTTATGCCATTAAGATATCAGTGATAAAATTAAGAACGTGTTGAAAAGTTTGCTCCTTAGAAATGCTTCCCAAGAACTATGGCCTTTGTCCACTGATGATCTGTAGCAGCAAAAAGATCCCTGTGTCTTCCAGTGAGATCCTCCCTAACGGTGAAAAGCAAACTGCCACAGCAAATTGCTTAGTCTGTGGTCTCTCAAATTCATCCCACTAGGAGCGCAAGGAAATAGCATAGAAAGTCTATAGCAAAATAATAGATTCAAAGTCTAATTCTGAAATTATTTATGTATATATATATTAAAGTTTAGTTGTTCTTGTTCTTGTTTTAAGAGAGAGTTGGTTACACACCCAAAATTCACGTCACTGAAACAATGTCTGGGC
This sequence comes from Myiotriccus ornatus, assembly GCA_036023395.1. NCBI lineage: Eukaryota > Metazoa > Chordata > Aves > Passeriformes > Tyrannidae > Myiotriccus > Myiotriccus ornatus. The sequence continues at coordinate 10,384,351 of JAYRBT010000001.1, forward strand.
CCTTGAAGCATGGGACAGCATGTACAGAAAGTCCACAAGTTCACTCCCAGACAAATGGCAATGTTGCTTTAAGCTGTAGAAGCTTCTTTAAAAAAAAACAAACAAATTTTGTTTGATTGGGTGTTTTGTTTGTTGTTGGGTGTTTTTTTCTGTGGTTTTGTTTGTTTTTGTGGTGGTTTTTTTTGTTTCTTTGGGGTTTAGTTTTGGGTTTTGTGTGTGTGTGTGTGTGTCTATTAAAAAGCGTTCAATTTAGGTATTTGCTAAGCAGTTTGGGCAGTTTTTTAACCCTTCAAACAGGCTGGACTCTTGAGGACAGCTGATGAATGCAGAAAGGAAGTCAGAATGATAATGCTCCTCAACCGACCGAAGAGAAGGCAGCAGGTGAAGATTAGGGTGGCACAATGGAATGGAAAATTAGACAAGGAAACAACAGAAAAAAAGAGCCTGGAGTCAAAGCAGAAAAGGGAATTTCAAACTGGCAAAAATGCAGGACACTGAATGTGAAAAGCCAGAGCCACACACCTGTTTTAATGGACTCTTATAGGAGTTTACTCAGTCCAAGAAAGGTGAAAATATAGATTGCATACATTTTCCAGAGACTTAGCCTCTCCTGGAAAACATGCCTGATCAGTGGATTTGAAGTACAGAAACAGCTTTCTTGGTGCTCCTAAGGTGTTCTGCAACTCCACATGAAGTATTTGCTCCTTCATAAAAAACATCCAAGACCAACTCTTGTTCTGAGTGCCTTTTTAAGCAAGATTGTAAAATTATCAGTTTGCTTACAGTGTACTGTTATATCAATTAATATCTTAGCAGTCAACAGGAAGCTTTGAACCTTCCTTTGCATTAACTTCAAATAAAAGTTTAATAAAACTTATAATGTAATATGTTCTATGCTTCAAATAAGTCCTTTCTTCTACAATTCAGCGATAGAAAGAAATTACTAAATAAAATACCTGAGGAATTAATCACTCAGATAGCTCAGTCTCCTCTAAGATTTGCATTTACAAATACTGTTGAAGTGGAACCCGTGATTTGAAAGTGTTAGAAAATTTGTATTTGTTTCTCCTTAAGATTAGTCATCAGTTTATTTCAGAGTTTACAAAAACTCGAGAGAGTTTTGGCAGCTTCCTTAGAAACACAGCAGGTTAGCCAAGCTTTATGTTTCCTGATAACCCTTGAATGTTCTTTAGTTTTAGGGCATTTTGGAATATATTTGAAAAACAGCAGTAATAAACCTCTCTACAGCACTTAAAGCACTATGCAAATAAAACAGCTTTGTCCTAATTGCAAATACAAAATCATAAATACCAATACACAATGGGCAGGTCATTAAAAATGCAAAGTGTAACCAAGATAACTAAAGGAAAACTAGTGCTCTTGGGTACATTTCCATTTGCATGTGAGCTACAGAAACATGCACCTACAACTCATTTGTCAGAAATTACAGGGAATTACTACCTGTTTTGGATAGATCTGTTTATGTTCCTTACTATAGTACCCAAAAACCTTATGAGGGCAATTAAAGCAAGACCAGTAAAGACACATTTTTAATGTCTGTAATTTTTTTACCCTCTCTGCATTAAAGATAGTATTTTATTTTGTTTTTATAGGATTTTACATTTCTGTCAGACACGGGCAGCCTGCATGTTTTCAGTTTATCTGCCACATTAAAGAACACAGACTCTATGCCCACAGTATTTTGTCCTTATCGTGGACACTGTCTGGCACCACAGAAATGTGGGATAGTGTTTACCACAGAGCTTCAGAAAACGCTTAGCATGGACTCAGCCTGTTGAGTATCCTGCCCTGATATGATATTCAGTGTGAAGTCTACGTAGGAGAATTTGGGACTGAAGTTCCCATGGTGCTGAAATAATATGCTCCAATGTTCTGTACTCGTTTGAAATGTACGATTTTCCCAAGTTTTAATGACAAGTTTCCTATGCAGCTGGACACAGATACAGTTCATCTGATCTCTGCAATGAAAGCGTGAACATGGGTACGTCATTATCTTTCAGGGCAGGGCAACTTCAACTAACTGATGCTTGTGTGGGGTTTTTGGGGGGTGAGGGAAGTGATGACTCATTACTAGGAAGAGTCAGTAACATCACTAAGCATTATAAATAGATCATAGAATGGTTTGGGTTGTAAGGAACCTTAAAAATCATTAAAATTCCAACACTGTGCCATGAGCAAGGACACCTTCCACTAAACCAGGTTGCTCAGACTTCCATTCACCTGGCCTTGAACACCTCCAGGGATGGGGCATCCACAGCTTCTCCGGGAAACCTGTTCCAGTGTCTCACCACCCTCACAGTAAAGAATTTTTTCCTAATGTCTGATCTAAACCCACTCTCAGTCTGAATCCCTTCACCCTTGCCCTGTCACTACCTGCCCTTGTAAAAAGTCCATCTTTCCAGATCTACAACCAAAGTATACTTAGAAGTTATCTTATTTCAAGTTTATCTCTTGTGGATGTTCATAGGACAAGTGCCTACATTTGTACCTTGTAATTAATATTAAAATTACTTGAACAATTGCCTCGACTGAGTGCTATGAGAGTCAGATCCAGAGTATATGAATTTTTCAGTGTCTAGATCCAACCTGTCTGTCACAACCCACATTCTACAGAGCTCCAGCCTTTGCTTGCAATATGCTGACTTATACCAGCCATTCCCTTTAGACTGCTTTCAGTTTGCCTTTTTGTTCTACAAAGAACATTGCTCCTCATCACAGTACTCCTTGCCTTTACTAAGGCACTGATTTATTTATAGTTATATACAACAGCATTAAACCTCAAAATTTCCCCAGCAACAGAAGAAAAGCAACATGTCACCAGGGAAATGAAGATGAGGAAAAAAACCTGCAGCGACTCTCTCAGTACATACAGATAGTTAAAATATTCAAGGCACGGTACACAATGAGTGCTTAAAGTCTTGGGTATATTTAGCTGGGTTTGTTAGTTCACATGTGAACTTCACAAGTTCACAGCTATTCAGTGTCAGAATTATCTTATGTGAATTCTCAGCATGCTATTGATTGATTACAGATTATTAGCTTGACTATTATTTTAATTATATAAATTTTTAATAAAATGAAATTTACACTTACATTCATTTGGTCAACACTGATTTATACTTGAAAAATGGTGATTTCAGAATTCTGACTGAAATAAATGTCAGTATAACTCAATCTATACCCAACTTTTTTCTGGGTCATCCAGTTCAGGTATGTGAAAGCCTGCACAGAGGAAATTGTTTTTCTAGTTAATTGCCACTGGGTATGATGACATCTGGTATATCTCGAAATACTACCTTTCAGATAAGATTGAGAACAAAACGAAAAATGAACAATAAAGGTTGTGCAGTAGTTCTGAAAATAAAGCCAACAAATATCAAGTGAAAGGATAATCCTGTCCCCCCTCAGGGAACACTCACGCTCATGTCTTACAGCATTATCATGCCATGTAAACTATTGCTATGTAGATCCTGTCAATTTGAGATATACACTGCCTTACTAAATGATCAAGAAAACCCTGCAGTAAAAATGTAAACAAAAGCTATTTTATGATATTACAAGGCCTAAGTCATTCTCTAGCAATTACCATTCAACAGTGTCTTAGTTTGATGCCATTGCATTGGTGATAAAGGAGTACATTAAAGTCAAAATGCTTTCAGTCTTCATCTATGCTTTGACTCATAGATTAACTCACATACAATTGTGTTAAGGCTTGAGTGACACCTGCAAACTTGTTTGGAATGTTAGATATGCTAGATGTGGTTTAAAAAGTATTGTATTTAAAGCTTCTTACGTAATAATGTGCTGTTAATGTTGCCCAGGGTGAAAAAAATGCCTGGAATTCACTATGGACAGAAAAACCTTTAAGATGTTCAGGTACTTATCTCAGTCTTGACAGGCGGTAATACCTGCTGACATCTAGGCTTGAGCTCATAAAATCCTAATGGCAAAAGCGGCAAAAGATTTGCAACATTCAAGGTCCAAGTGAAACCTCTTTATGTTATTTGGTGACTCTGAAACCTGGAACAGTGGAACTTTGAAAATATTTCCTGTTTATAAGAGAAACAAATTGCCAGCCAAGCTTCTTTTGTTTTTTTTTAGTCTTATGGTCCTACTCCCCCAACTAAAAAGATTTAGTAACATTTTACAGATAACTCCTCTGAGGTTAAATCTGGTTTACCAAAATATGGTTGTATAACTTAAAACAGTTATTCTTAGTACATAAAAAAATCAGAGTTTTTAAAAAGAGTATTACTTAGGCAGCCAGGAAGGACACTATCAATATCAACCCTGAAAATACTTGTGTTTAAAGATATAATCTATATAAACTAATAAAGCTAGGAACATAATTAGGTTATGTGGTCTAAACAAAACCTTGATTTAAGGAGGACCACAAGCTGCTCAGAAGAAACTGAGAAGGAGATGCACCCTTCCCATCCCATCCTTTCCTCACAGTTCCCCTTCTACAGGCAAGGCTGCTGATGAAAAGGATGCTTAACCACATCTGCTGGCCACAGCGGAAAGTTGCTTCTCACTGGCCCCTGGTTTTCTTCAAATCAGCCTGAAGACTCTTCACACCAGTCAAGAGAGATCCCTCTCTACCTCAAAATCCAGCAAATTCTTACAGAATGCATATTTCCTAACATATTTAGGCTATAAAATAAAAATGATTACTTTTTATCACTGAAACAGTGACTAGAATATTTTTAGCTGTAATGAGATTCCATACAATAGAACCAATTATTTTTCTACCATTATATAACAACCTTTCTTTGGACAGATCTTAGGATTTTCTTTCCAAATTATTCTTCAGAAAATGTATTTTCCTGCTAATTGTCTTCTCTAACATGCTTCACCATTCTGGACTTTATGAAATCATTCATGTTAGGTTAATGAAGGAGGGAATGACTCTGTGTGGAAGAATACACTGGATTTTAGAGGAATGATCTAATTTAGATATTTTAATGAGCACATTGGGCAGTGTTCCTGAGCATTCAAATATGAAAATTTTTGTGTTCACTCTCTAAAGCCTACCAGCTACCACTGTACAACACACACCAGCAACACACTCTTCTTTTGTTATTCCTTTGGACGTTACAAAGGCCACATGTTCAAATTAAGTAAAATTAATATTATATACATATTTATATGGAGCATGTTGAAAAGATGCTCCGTAAAAATCTGTCTTGATTTTGCAAAAAAACACATTTAGGAAGTAACGGTGATACAAGTTCCCTTCCAAAAGAAATCCCATGTAAACATATGTCATAATCCACTGATTTTTATATCTCTCTATCCTACCTGTAGATTGAAAATACGTCATTGCACACTGGAAAACTGTTTTTTTAGAAAAAGCCATGTACTTTAACATGATTTAAAATTATTTTTTTAATTGTGTCAGAAAAATTACTCAAAGCAGTTACTCAGTAATACCTTGCTAAATATTTCTAGGTATAATTTTCTCTTGGTAATCAGAACTTTGTTAATATATCACAGAACCAATGCAAATTCTGAAAAAAGTATGTGGAGGGCCACAAATTGAAAACACAAGAAAATTTCACGTGAAATATCTAATTTCTTACACGGTATAATTATAACTAACTATAGCAATTATGAAATTATTGTTTTACCTATGCCAGAAAGAGAAAGCATTCCTAGGAAGCAGTTATAAAATTAATTTATTGTTACCATTACTAATTTATTCTCCATCTTGCATAGTTACAACAAAACTTCTTGCATCAGAAACAAAAACAGTTTTTAACTGGCCCATAGGTTAGTAACTCCCACTTTTGCCAAGACAGGCAACGGAGGTCTATAGATACAGTCACACTCACTTGCATGAGGAAAACTTTCTACTTGGTTTGTACCTTATCTCAAAAAATTCCATATTGTGATTGTCCCTGAACCATTGAAATGTACTGAGAGCTATTGTCATCCAAACTGAAAATTATTTTCTATCTCTACTACAGCCCATTAGGAAATTCTTTTTTTTTTTTTTTCCCCTCACAGCAACTTCTCAAAGCGCCTCTTTGCCCACACCTCTAGCCTCCTACCTGCTTCCTAAATCTGGTCCATCTTCCTCATTGTCCACACCAATGGTAGACTGATAGTCTGATTGCAATACATCTTGTGTTTCTCTTTTATCTAGTTGCTCCATCTCCAGTTATCATTTTTCAGTTAATGGTTTTCTCAGTCCATGCACTTTGTCATTTTATTACCAACATTGTTATAACAGTCACTAGTGTGAGATTTATTGACATGTAAGGATTTCATTTTAAATACTGCCAATCCCAGTTGACGGAATAGAAACCAAAATGAGAGAAGTATGTGAATCTCATGAAGGTCTTTTCTTCGGTCTCAGTATTCCTTTGCATGTCTTGTTTTGTTGGGGGTTTTTTGTTGTTTTTTTTTTCAAATAAGTGAAGTGTAGTCAGATCAGGATGGACAAATCACTGATATTTCTTCATGCCTGCCACTGCATGCTGTGCCAGCATACGTAAAACACTACAGTACGTTTGGACCACCAGATGTATTTGAAAAAACGTGCTCATTTGCCCAGTGAAGTTCCCATTTCAGATGTGCACTAAGTGAAATCTGGAGGTTGGTAGTTTGGAATGGCTGCTTTGAGTCTCCTCCACAAAAAGGACCTTCAAAAATTTATCAACAGCACCTTTTTCCCCACAAGAAAAAATCCGTCCTTGCACTCTGGAGAATTATTTCTTGCCATTGTCATAAGCGTTATTTACTGCCTTCATATAAACAATGTCCATGGGTGAGTGTGCATTCCAGCCAAATAGCAAAAGGGAAATAACAGGGATTTTAGTCCCTGGTTCTAGGAAACCTCTTTGGAAGGGTTGATGTAATTAATTATGCACATATCAATATATCCATGTGCTTGTGTGTATGCATATGTGTAAACACACGAGTATGCACCAAATACATTTATGTGGAGAGTATAAATTATTTAGATTGTATTCTATATGAAATGGGCTTCTGAAATCTGTTCCAAGCACAGTTATTTTAAAAGGCCTC
>JAYRBT010000001.1:10391503-10404332 GCA_036023395.1 Myiotriccus ornatus
AGAAAAAAATGAGTCTGGAGCTGGAAAAAGCAAGAGCAAGCATGAGCAGCAGGATGACTGATGGCAGGTGGATTGGACATGCAGCTTTAATGTGGAAAAGAAGCAGGGGAGGATCTGCAGGGGAGAGAAGACCCTGCAAAGGAGTCAGTCCCAGGACACTTCTCTCAGCATCTCTGGTCAGCAGCCTCCATTACTCATGCATAAACTTTTACTGTATCCAGTAGCAAAACCAGACCCGTCTCCTTACTAGCCCAAGTATGTCCATCAACCACTCCTTGGTCTGCAACCACTCCCAAAACATATTAGGACTAAGACCACCCTTACAGTCCCTGTGGTTTGACACTGTTGCTAGTGAAAACTAAGAGGATGAAACTTCCAGTGCAGCCAGGAGTCTGCCTGAATGCAATTCCTCTCACAGTCCCTCTGTGCAATGTAGCTGGTATAAAGAAAGGAATTCCACTGACACAGAGGGAGTCACAACTCCTCACTCAGCTTCCACAGAATCTATGCCTCTAATTAAACATGCCTGTCAGTGATCTCAAAGAAACCTCCACAGGTCATCAGTCAAATCCGATCCTCTGTGATAAACAAGGAAATTATGCCACTGAGATTTAATTTCACAACAAAAGCTGCTCTTCAGCTGACTGATATTTCCCTGTGAGCCCATTCCTGCTTGGGCCTCTCAGCTCCCCTTGCACTCACAGATCACTCAGGCACTTGTGAAACCTCCACTTTACTGCCCCATTTGGCACACAGTGCACACATCCTGCAATTATTCCTGTATTTGTCACTTTTCTATAGGGGCATTACTGTCCCTCTTGGCAATTCTTTATTCAAGTGGAAGTTCAGCACTGTGATGAAGAGACCTCATGTGAGCCATATGCCAGTTACCTGGTTTGCTGTTGCAATTTTAATTTGATATGTATGCTGTGGAAATTACTTCACATAAAATCATGCAATTTACTACCAAATGCGGAGCCAATGGATGAGGGAATGCATTTTGAGTTGAGAACAAAACAGATCATTCAGCTTTCACAGGCAACATAACATCAGGAATTCAAAATGGGAGGTTAGGAGCAGGCTGGGAATAGCAGAATAGCATGAATATTCATCACTGCCATCCCCAAGAACAAGAAATCTGTCTGTGAGTTTATTTTTATAAGAAAAAGCTTATGCACCATTTTGTTTTAGATACACTGATGGGCACATTAGCAGGGACAGGTTGTCAGCTGACTTTCAGGGAGCACAGGGACAGTGGTTGTGTCTCATCCTACTGTGGTCAGATGAGAGATAAGCCAAGCTTATGTTTAAACTCCAAAATCACCAGCTGAACAGCCAGTACCATCGAATCTGTGGAATTCTTGGTCATCCAGGGGCAGCTGAATATCAGATGCTAAGAAAAGATTTTGGCAAATGGGCAAAAGCCTAAGGCTGAACCATCCATTATTCTTCCAGTGAAAGCACAGAGTGCCAGTGCTTGAAAAGAGGAAACGTGCAGAAAGAAATAACCAGAAAGAACAGCTGTACTCTTTCAGGATTTCTCTAGAAAGCAAGTCGATATTTGTACACCGTACAAAATGAAACACTGTTTCCTAGAGTGGGCAAAATGCCACTCTAACAGAAGGCAGACGAGCAGGCATGCAAGAGAACAAGTTAATGAATTGATGCATGGGCATGTTTTCTGTCCAGGAATGTTGAAACAGCAGCTTTTGGAGAATTAGCTCAACTCCTGCATTTACAGAGCTGTGTAATTACCAGCCTAGCTTCAAGCTTGCTTCAAATGGGTATGGATTTTATTGCTTGAAAGAAATTTTTACTTTTAGTTATTTTGATAGCCACTCAAAGAATTCACATACTAATATTTATTTGAATGAAAGTCAAGTTGTGCTTCATTGTTATGTTTTTTCTCCTATTTATTTATTTTAACATATTTGTACCTAAACACCATACTTTAGGGTTTTATTTGTATATAGGGCTCTTCTACATGTGCATCAATGAGTTTGAACTGATTTTTCTGGCAAAAATCAGTGCAATAATGCTTGGAGCTGAGCATTATTTAAAAATCATCATATTCTACCTATTTGTGCTGGGCTATAGAATGTTGCTGTATACTCTTGAAAAACACAAGGGGACAAATCAAGACTTGACTTTACTGTCTCCTACCCAGCATACCTTCATTAAAATAGCCACTCTATCAGTTCACTCTTTATCAAAATATGAAGAAAATTATAATTTGTTTTAATATCTAAGGTATGAATACCATTTGAAAAGTGTCTCCAGTCTGCTGCTTTGCTAGTCTGCAGCCTTAAAATCTTGCTAGACAGATGTTTAATTGCTCTGACATAAAAGCAGTTCTGCTCAAAGAGGGGAAGAAAATAAAACCACCTAAGTTTGTCTGAAATTAACAGAGAACATGTTTTTTGACCATATCAGGACTGGTTTAATTGCCCTCTATCTTTAAGAAGCTACAAAAGAAGTAATACTTGGCTGCAACATAAGTAAGAGCTGAGTGCCAAAAATTTAGAATTATATTTGGAGAAGAAAAAGCTATAAAGATACCTGTACACATTTCTCTGGAGAGCCCTTACAGTATCTCCACTGTGGGGTGTGTTTGAGTTCAGCCAAACAGGCACCATTTCTTATGAACTTTGCTTAGCTTGCTGAAGAACTACATGCACTGTACATAAAGATTGACATTCCTGCTTTAACCTAAATAATGTTCCACATTGTTAAGCTACAAAATTAGTCTGGAACAGGCTCCCTAGGGCAGTAGTCACAGCACCAAGACTGACAGAGCTCAAGAAGTGTTTGGACAATGCTCTCAGGCACATGGTGTGGAACTCTTGAGCTTGTCCTATTCAGGGCCAGGAATTGGACTTTGATGATCCCTGTGAGTCTCTTCCAGCTGAGGGTATTCTACAAATTACAAAGGCTGAAGATGGACCTTAGTATCAGGATGAACAGTAGGTGAAGGCAAAGTGATCCTACAACAGCATAGGCAGAAATACAAAGGTTGGAGCTCAGTGCTGAGAAAATGGAGTTCAGTTGTCTTGAAAACTGGATGTGACCAATAAGTCCTGACTGATTGCTCTTTTAGAGAGAACAAAAAAGAAAGAATAGTGCAGAAAGGAACACTGCTTTCTTCCAAACAAAAAATAAAATAAAGTTACATTTTCTCTTTGAGGATTATGTGGCAAAATGCCATTCACCATGCCAGTTTCAAAACCAGTTTTAATTTTATCATAGTCCACCTACTTGAGAAGTAAATACAGATATGGGAAAAAAGGTATATATGGAAGAAACAAACACAAAACGTCAGTGTAGTCCCTGGTGTGTATGGTTTCTCTGAAATTGGAAAATAGAAGAGTCAGATGCCCAGCTTCTATCTAGCTCATACTAGCCAAAGATGTGGCACAGGTAACATTCTAACTCACCACAATGACAAATGTAGGCAAAAGTAACTCTGAAGAGACTGAGAGGACTAATAAGCAAAGTATATCAAAGAGGAATTTCCCACTTGACTTTTAAACCAGTGTTGGAAACTAATCTTACACAGCTGCTTTTAACAAGGTCTGGTTGCTTCCAATAGCATAAATAAACAAATAATCATCTGAAAAGACAAAGAAAGTGGAAGTGAGATATTGGTAAAAAAATCACTATTTTAGTTAGTTATCTGACACCATGCAAGTTGTTCTTTAGAGCCTTTTCAGAGCTCTTGATACCTCAGAGAAAAACATGAGGGGTAAAACTGTGACCTGTTAGTCTCACTCACCTCAAAAACCAAATCTCTCTCTCTGTTGCCTGGCAAAGTAAGGAGCAATCTGGGAAGCACAAGGAGAGATGCCCAGAAAGGGGCTATTGACTTACTGCGTCCTGCAGGTATTTTGGAAATATTTTAAGTAGAATAGATACTCTAGGAAGTAGTGTGGGTAAGTATTTCTTCATACGTATTGAAGATGATACAGAAAAGGAAGAATAGTTATAAAGCAAGAGTAGAGTGAAGATACTTGAAAACCAGATTGAATCAGTTATTGGGATATGGGAAAATTATCTGGAATACATAGGTAGAGCTTTCAACCCTTTGGGTTAAAAGGAACATCACTTTGCATCAAAGTGGGTGACAACCACATGTGCAGAACTGCTCCAAGGTTTCCTTTCTGCTCCTGGAGGTCCTTTTACATCTCCTATTTTAGCTGCCTCCAGCTGGCAGGCTTCTGTGGGACCAAAGCTGGCATGTGATCCTCAAACCATTGATGACGATGGATAGCAATCCATGTCAGTTTATGAGCCTAGAGAATTTAAGCTCCCAATACAGCTCCAATATCTCCTCCTAGCAATTTCTTTTCCTTTTTTTATTCTTTCTTTTCTCTTTGAGCTTATTGAAGAGTCAACCAACCACTGATATCCCTTAACTTCCCCTGTAGCAATACTGCTGGCATGGCAGGTAAGATTATTGATCTCAAGCTACCTCAACATTTCCTCTGCAAAACTAATCTTCCTGCTCACTGTGCAACAGGTCTCTCAACACTGTGCTACAGCCACATTAATAATGAATGAATCCATTATGATCAATGGCTTGACAATGAATATCAAATGACTTCTCCATTATTAAGATCATTACAGGACACTAGAGGTAACCGTTCAGTGCCAGTTACAGCGCTTTAGCTGTATGATCCCTCTCTCTCTTAATAGGATTTCTATGACTAAAAGACCCCAAATCACACTGAATATTTAACCTGAGGTTCAGTGATTTTACACTTCATACAGTAAAATATCTCATGAATCAATAGGGCAAGAATATGAATCAGTGCCTCTTTCAGCAATTTAATATAATCTTGCTGTGTACACAGTGCCTGTCAGCACCATCAAAAGGTGTGCTCTGAAAATGTGGAAAGTGGATATTAACTGTCCCAAATCTAAAGACGGAACTAGCAACTGAACAGAACCACTCCAGTGTTGCCTTTAAAAAGCCATTCCTCTTCACTTTGTTTTTGTTTATTTGTACCCACTTCAGCAATAAATAATGCAACTGATTAAGAAATGAACGTAGAACATTAATCATGGTGCTTAACTGGATATTTCCTAAAGGTCACCCCACTTTGGAACATGGAGCTTTCCCATGGTCTGCCCTTGATTAATGGTCCGTTTCCCGGCTCTCCCCACGCACCCTTGGATCCCTGTCCCGCACTCCCCCCTTGCTCCCGGCTCTCGTGCGAGTGCCACACCTGTCAAAGCAACATGAGAAATGACTGCATAACCTTTGCTGACATTCAGCAGTTCCCAGTCGTTCTGTTTTCGCTCAGCACTGCTCTCCAAGAAGTCTGCTTCAGGTTTACAGTTTCCCAGGCAGAGTTCACAGTGACAGAGGAGAAATGATTGCTCGAGATTACGTTGCCAGCAGAGCTTTGACAAATGTTACAGAGCTAAGAGATCTTGCCCAAGATAAATAGGTACCAGTGAGTACCGTGGCTAGTTCTTACTCATGCAATCTCAATTTTAAATCTGCACTTGAGAATCAGCTCTGGTAACAGTACAGCAATGGAATATATTGAGGGAAGAAGGATTTGATGGAGAAGCATGATAGAAGGATTGATGATAGCAAGGTTGAGAGCAACCTGGTGTCTGGATTCGAGTCCCAAATGTTGTGGTTTCTGAACAGATTGTCCTGTGTGGAATGGGGGCAGGCTACTGCAGCCCAGGCACCTGGGTCTCCATCTATCTACGTGTCTGGAATTTGTTCCTGAAATAGGTACACTGAAAAAGGGGAAGAGATTTCTTCCGTAATTAATAGATTTGAGGGATAGATAAACACAAAAATCCCACCTCTCAGGGTTATATTGTTTTACATCTCATTACTTCCTAAAAATATTTTGCAATTCAGGAAGTCCACTAAGAGAGATCCCAACAGGCTGAGCGAGGGGACATACCAGGTCTCCCCCTCAGACCCTGGCTCACAGGAAACTAATGTTAAAACACAGATGCATCCTTGTTTCTCCACAAAACAACTCACTCATGCTCATGGAAAATTTTAATTTACCGTTCTTGTAATAGAACTTTACCATTCTTGTAAAGAATAAACAGAAACATAGGAAGTCATTGTGATTCCTTCCAAACATACAGAAAGCATATGGCAAACCCAAAATGCATTCCGTAATGATCCTGATCTCAGGCACATGTGATGGCTAGTTACATGGAACAGAGCTCTTTTGATGCAAATTAATTAATTTACTAAAGTAGAGATGAGGCCATTAGCAATAATTTCTCCATCAACCTTTGATGCTGAATAGGGGTCACGCAGGATAAGTTCCCTACCTGTCTCCTTATTCTCAGAGAACTACACCTTTTTCTCAAACCCAAACAATTTATCTCTCCATTTCTATGCTGAAAAATGTAAGCAAAATTCCCATATTTTAAATAGATTTGTCTCTAGTTGCTCTAAATAGTTCTGTCACTCTTGAAGGGGAAAAAAGACAAAACTAAATACACCAAAAACCTCTAGACAATTACAGTGATGTGTGTCCAGGAACATCATAGTTTCTGGTTGACGAAACATCTCACTGGTGCACAGAAAACATCTTAATGATGTTGAGAGCAGAGACTTAAGAGAGAAGGAAAAACTCAGAAATATCTGAATTTTGTTTATGGTGAGAAGTACTCCTGTAGAGAGCACCTTTGCTTCAATTCCTATTTTCTGGTTTGTTTGGTTTTTTGCTTTATAAATAAGATATTGCATGTGAGTGCACCTCTCTGTGAGTAGACTGACAGACTTTAACTGAACTTCTTGCCAGTGCAAAGATGTCACCATGGAGAACATGCTTCTGGGATTAAGGATACTGAATGATAGCTTAACTTCACCTGCCATCTCAGCTATATAATTTATCTAGCACAGCGAAAAAGAGAAATAAGGCCCCTACTTCTATAAATACTAGGTATGAATAGAGAATCATTTAAAAGAATTAGCCCATAGGAGGAGGCTTTAATCTTGAGTCACTTAATGTGATGCTAGACAGCAGAGTTGAGTCTTGCCATCACTCTAGATTTTAATCCCTCACCAAAGATAAAGGTTATTCCACAAAGCAGGTGGTCATGGCAGCTATTCTCAAAAAATACCCCCTAGGGACTGCCCATGAATAATATAAAGACAATTTAGACAAACACACAAGTGTTTCCCATCTCTCATTTCTACGGGCCAGATCTCGAGAAACAAGTGAATGCCTTGGAGCACTCAGATGTTACAAGTGCTCAGCACTAGTACTGCCCTTACAAGTGTTCATCAAAAAAGAATGAAAATAAACAATGCCCAGAAGGACAATGCAGAAGCTCATGCTGCTAATACTTCATGGTAGGATACTACAAAATTACACAGTTATTGCTAAGTACCTGGATTAGGATCAATTTGTTTGCCAATGTAAGTGATCACATTCAGAAAATCTGTGAAAAAATTTAAGGCTAATTGAAGCTATGTGGTAAAAACAATGAACAAACCAAACCTACTAAACAAAAAAATATCCTTTCTGGAAGTATATTTAAAGATTTACAATTTCTGAATTCTTGAAATTCAGTTCAACTAAAACACCCCGAGATTTAAGCACACAGGATTATGGTTTGGAATCAGGGTCCAGGAAAGACGCACAGAGTGTAACATCAATATTTATAAATGGAGTTCTCCAAAAATTTAGCAACAAAGACATTTTCAGAAGACAATAGATCTTCCTGTTTCAGCACTGCGGATGCATTCTAGCAATTGTGACGTTCACTGTGTGGAATAAAATTTTTATTTCATACCATTGAAGAAGTAAAATATGGGAAAACTGAATATAAATGATTAATTTAAAGTGTGTGTGCTGTTGCTATAATAGAGAGGATACTTGTGCTGTATGTACGTAACCAATTTGATTCCTGACTTTTTGCCACCAAAAGTAAATGATATTTTTAGTAAAATTGTCCTAGCATATTAAAAAAATTATTTTGCATTCTAAATAAAGATTTAATGGATCAACTCTTGCATGCTGTTTATACGCAAGTTTCCTACATTTTGCATTGTTGAATAATTGAGAACATTAGCTCCCAAACCATGAAAAATTCATATTAACATGATGTATTATTAATCAATTTAATTTACAGTGATCTGAAGAGTCCCACTTTCCATTATGGTGCTTGAAGATACGTTTAGACAGTAGTTTGGTCTTTATTATACCACTTCATGTAACTCTTTCTCATCTGATAAACTTCTCAAAGTGGGTCAGACTGCATAAGCATGGTAATGGATAAAATGGATAAAAGAGAAGCAGTTGACATAATTTATTTGGACTTCCAAATCCTTTTGACAAAGTCTCACATTGAAAAATCACTGAAAATTTAAGTAGCTGGAGAACAGAGCAAATTATTTGAAATTATCAAAAGCTACTTAGCAGAGAGAAAGGAAAACACTGTATTTAAAAAAAATATTTTTACAGTATGAAGATATTTCACTTTTGCTATTTAAAGGAAATACTTTTTCTTTTACTATTTAAAGATATTTTTACTACATAAACATATATTTCAGAAAGTTTCATCCAGTCTTTTAGTCAATGTTTACTACTACTTCAATATAAAATAATCACTAAAAAATCAGTTTGGAAAACTCCTACTCTGATTTAGGATTTATTCATATAGGATTAAGAGAATGTCTTCATTCACTACAGCTTCATGGACATTTCTCTCCACTTAAATGCAATTGAAAAGGGAGATTTGAGCGATATGGAAACTCTCTTGACATGACTTTATTCCTTGATATTTTATAAAAAGTTACTGATTATTGAAGTTTCTGCTTACTATATCAGATGGAAATCATATAATCTGGCCATAAATATAAGTAATTAGAATGTAAGCTAATAATCAAGAACTGCTGATTAACGGTGGACACATTTATAGAAACTATAAAGCTCTATCAAGATGAAAGATTATTAAAAACATCAAGTAAACCTCAAATGCTAAAAAAGTCATCCAGGGAAAACAGTCTATATTTAGAGGTAAAAGCCTGAACCCTCCATTCAGCCTAAAATAGCTTCATGTAGCTGGGAAGCAAGTGGAGTATCTTCACATCAGTGAACACAAGGATGGGGTCTGATAAATACGAATTTGAAAAATGTTTTGAATACCAGAGATAATACTTTAGGATGGAAAGAGAGGGTGGAAAAGGATGGAAAGAAAGTTTCACTGGAGCAAAGCATGACCCCTACAACTCCTCACTCAGAGAATGGGCTGAGACGAGGCAATGAGAATAGTCCAGGGCGTTCATGAACTCTCCTACAATGACAAAGCTGAGATAGTTTTGCTTAGAAAGGAGTTATAGCTAAAGTGCAGAGGCACAATAAAAAGGCACTAAATAATAAATGGCAAAGAAAGAACACAGATTGCTGGTCTCCTGAATTTTTGGCACTTAGAAAATGCTTTTTTTCTTTTTATAGGAAATTTCAATGTTTGATACTCAGGACAACAAAAAACCTGAATTAGACAAACAGTATAACATGACTTTCTGCCCCTGGAGGTAACAAAGGCAAGATTAAAAAAAAATGCACAGCATTAAAATATTTACACAGGTAGGCTGGGAAAAATTTCATCAAAAAGCTGGCAATTAAGCAAAATAGCTGGGTGAATGAAATTAGAAGAGAATTTCAAACAGGAGTGTCTGGAAAGTTACTGGGAAACGCTGACAGGCTGCCGGGGGAGAAGAGGGTGTGCCTGTGCCGACGAGAAGCCCTGTTGTTCCGAGGTTGGCCCCACAGCCAGGTGTCTGGGGAGGCTCCAGTCTGAGCCTAAAGCACTAGTAAGTGATCAGGGAGGGGGGTTTGGTACTCTGAGGAAGTTTTATTTCTAAACCAAGAGGGCTACAAGCCAGAAACCTGCTCATCAGTGCAGCCCCTCCTCCATTCAAAGATGGATTAACCACAAAATTTGTACCTTCTTAAAAATAAAATGCTGGCATCAAACACACACGTCTTGTCACATCTTCCCTCCTAACAGAAGTAACTTTGCAGACCCTCAGCTTTCTCTAGCTGCTTTTTTAAAAAGAGAAGAACAACATATGGCTATAAAATATGTGTTATAGAAGGGGAAAACAGGAATAGGCTGAGTTGTGAAAGCAAAATATCAGCACTCCCTGGTTATTCCCAGGGGATCCTCCCAAAGTTTATCCCTATTTCCAGCAAAGGTGGGACCTCAGACTCTGTGAGGGATGGTCATTGTCCTCATGTGCTCACAAAGAGACAAAACACACCAGCTCCTGCATTCAGCCTTCCAGAGCTCTCTAAAGGGGGCCTACAAGAAAGTCAGAGAGGGACTTTTACCTGAGAACATAGTGATAGGAAAAAGGGAAATGGCTTTAAACTGAAAGAAGGTAGGTTTAGATTAGATGTTAGGAAGAAACTCTCTTTACACTGAAGGTGGTGAGGCACTGGAACACGTTGCCCAGAGAGGTTTCAATGCCCCATTCCTGGTAACATTCAAGGCCAGGTTGGATGGGGCTCTGAGCAACCTGGTCTAGCTGAAGATGGATGAAAGGGATTGGACTGGATGACCTTTAAAGGTCCCTTCCAACTCAAACTACTCTATGATTCAATCAGAATAGCAGATATTAGCCTTATAGTGAAGTGTTAAAGGCTTCTTAAAATAAAATATGAAGCAAATATGCTTTCCAAGACATGTACATTCGTAGGACTGTATCCCCTCATGAAACGAAGTTGACTGAAGGGCAGCTCTGTGTGAGGCAGAATGGAGTCAATCTCATTTTGGATCTTTGTGTACAGTTTGTGTCTGTTTGCCTTTGGCAGCAATAAGCTACTTAAAGCTTCAGGTTAAAATAAAATCCTGCATTGGGTAGAAGCACTGTGAGCTCGTTGTCAGTTTGCACAAACACCTCAGGTATACAAGCCCATCTCTAAAGAGTATGGTGTGACACCCTGGAGTTCTTTGCAAAGATACACCACTTCTTTAGAGCAGATAAAATTGACTCTTGTGTTGCTCCAAATCACAGTATTCGTATCTACTGGAGGAATCTACTTCATGTCTCTTCACATGCTGTTACTGTTTGGTAACAATGTAACCATATAACACAATGTATATGATTAAAAAGTTTATTCTTATAACAGTAACCAAAAATACCCATTTTTTAAATACTGTAAAATCCTTGATAAAACTTTGCTTTCTACCAACAAAAATAATGGTGTCTAATGATGCATGTTAAGCCTCTGCTGCCCAGGATTCCTATAACTTACACACTGCCAAATTATGCAAACAACCACTGCAGCCTTTCAGTTATACTGCTGCAATTCCTACCACACTACACACTAACAGCATGAACACAGACATATACTCTTTCTTTTTTTTGAGAAATCCCTTTCTCTAAAGAAATCCATGAATTATACTGTGAGAGGAGAAGACAAATTACCTCCTGATAATTGCCAAGAAACAGATCATATCATTATATATATATTATATCCATTTCATGTCCTTACTTTACTGTGTATTGAAATAAGTATAATTTCTAATTCATTTGCACATTTCATTTGCTAACACACGCACACACACACTCACATGCTTGCTGTTCATGACTACCCACAGATGACCTTCAAACTTCTCTATCCGAAAACATGTGCTAACACAACAGGATAGGATGCACTTTCAGCAAATCCCTATCATAGCCACAGTTTACAGTGGGGATTCTGGGATTATGAGACAACTAAAAAAATACTGCCAGAGTTAAAGACACAACCCAAAAAAGAAATTTCTACAATTCTGTTATATCTTTCCTGCTTGAAGACAAAACTGTTCAGCCCTTGGCAAAATCCTCCATGCCTAAAAAAGTCATTGTTGAAGTTACATCACTTGGTAAGGACACTCCACCTTACCTGTCACTGTATAAAGCACTGTCACACAGCAACTCTCTAGAAGGAAATCAATGAAGCCTTGTTTTGAGATGGAATTTTCATGCACATCTTGCCCCCTTCTGCTGTCTTGCCTCCTCTTCCTTTAGTATAGAAAGATCTAAGGGTTACAGCCCTCTTCTTAGTGTACCCCGTTAATGACCCAGAGACTTGAGAGACAGGCCAGGTCCTTCCAGGGGTCAGGCAACTTTGTAAATCCTTAGATAATTAGAAAACAAGAATGTCAAAATTGAGCCAGAGCTTGTCATTCTTGCTCCTTACCCAGAAAACATGAGCAGTAAGAGTTGTGATATATTAATCCTCTACTTTAAACCACAGAAATGTAGACATTTCCAAAGTTTTGCTATCTTGGTAAAGGATTCAGCCCTTTTTACCTCCTCCCTATCAAGAATTGCAACTAAACTCTACCATAAAAGCAGAATAAAACAGAATATAAAAGAAGAGTGTAGGGGATCAAGATAGGAACCCATGTCACTTACAATCTTCTTTTAGGAGAGCAGCCTGTAACAAATGACTAAAAGAAAAAGGCCATGGAAATATTTGTATCCCCAGAACACTCTCCTAACTGTATTCCTCTGTGATTCTGCCAAGGCAGTGCAGGGATGGCTGACACAACAACAGCTCATATTCTATGGATGGAAGGAACACTTGAACTGCCTCACCCCCACCATCACAGTCACACAGAATCACAGAATGGTTAAGGTTGAAAAAGACCTCCAAGATCATCAAGTCCAACCTTTGACTGATCACAACCTTGTCCACTAAACCACAGCATTAAGTGCCATGTCCAGTTGTTTCTGGAACACCTCCAGGGATAGTGACTCCACCACCTCCCTGGGCAGTCCATTGCAAATTTCTTCTGATGTCCAGCCTGAACCTGCTCTGGCACAGCTAGAGCCTGTCTC
>JAYRBT010000001.1:10404432-10433971 GCA_036023395.1 Myiotriccus ornatus
ACCTCCCTGGGCAGTCCATTGCAAATTTCTTCTGATGTCCAGCCTGAACCTGCTCTGGCACAGCTAGAGCCTGTCTCATCTTGTCTTGTCCTGTTGCCTGGGAGTAGAGGCAGACCCCCACCTGACTACAACAGTCACTCTACAATGTCTTTATGGCCCTCAAATAACTTCTCAATACACACAAAAATTTATGTTTTCTACAAGGAAGCTTGTGCCAGATATAGAAGTCCTCTTTTCTCCTAAATTCTGAGTACCAGTATTACTTGCAGTATTGTTTTCTCCATTTCCACTTTTAGCTGGCAAATGTTAAAGTGGGAAATTCACTTTTTTTTAAGATCACGCTTCCTCTCCACCACTCAGAAGGGAAATATCCCCATATCACATCACATGAGTATGTTTTATGCCGTACACCTCACTGAGCAGTGCTGTTACATTTTTATGTAGAGCTTAATGTAACAGGAAACAAACCCAGATGGTAATCTCTAGTTCTAATATAGCCCTTGAAGTTTACACTAATACTGGTTTTATTACTAGCTTCAGACTGTCCAACAAAATGTGAATGCTGAAAGTACCCCAAGTCCCCTCCTCTCCTGGGGAATGTACCTGATGCCAGTCACTCACCAGAGATGGAGTCAGTGACTCATAAAAGCTCCCAATAACGTATTCTTCCTATTTGCCACACCACCATCTATCACTGTCAACTGTGTATAACACCTAGAGCTATATTTTTTACTCTTCAGCTTAAAAAAATACCCAACAAAACTCAGACTTTCAGCTGCACAGGGTTCTAAGAAAGTGATGAAACACCTTGAAAAATATGTTTCAAAATTAAAAGAAAATCAATAATGCACTGTTATGGTAGGTTGATATCAACCATCCTCTAGTTTCAAAAGTCACTAGACTTCTTTAGATCTTATCATGGTTATAAGATAATCTTTTTTCAAATTCTGAAAAACTCACTATTCTTACTAATAAAACATTTTAAGAACATACCAGAATGAATATATTCATCCTTGACATTTTTATGTGCCAAAAGCAAAGTGATTTAGGACACAATCTGAGCTATCAGCAGGTTGTTCTACTTTAAATCAAACTGGAAGAGGAGATGCTACTATTTCATACACAAATTTGTATTATGACACTTCCTCCCATCTTCCTACCACCGTGTTTTGTTTTGTTTTCCTGTACAAAGAAAAATAAACTACTTCTATTACTTTATAGTACAAAACAAGTGTATTTAGAGTCTCCTCAAAACAGAGAAGGAAAACAGAGTATCTTCTGTGCAGCCATGCCTTGATAAAATAATTGTTTTTGAATCCTGAACACGTTTATTCCAAACCAAACTTCTTTCTCAAGCATATAAAAAGTTTTGTATAAAGGATTTAAGGAGAGAAAGAGATACTTTGCAATGGAATCAGCTTAAAAGTATCTGCAGCAGAGAAAAAAAGACAACTTTGTGCATTTCAGAAGATAATCTCTGGGGAAAGGAAGAACATCCCTTTGAGTTTCTTCCAAATAAAGACCCTGCAGCTGAACACAGAGCAAAATGTTTGCACTGGGCATACTAGGCAGCACCCTGTGGAGCTTGGAACTGATGAGTGAGTCAACAGCTCAAGACAATCACCCAAGACGCACTAAGCTGAGTAAGAGAGGGGTCTGATTTAGTTTTCTCCAAGGCACTGCATCACTTGCTTTCTGGTCTTCCCTGCTTTACAGAACATAGTCCAGAAACCTCAAAGCTGGAAGCCCTGCCTCACAACAGCTCCACAGTTTCTGCCAGCTTCCTCACTCCTTCCCTGTAGCAAAGATAAAATGAAGTACAACTGCTTTTCAATCTTTGAACAGAGTTGTTTACTATAGGATGAAAGAAAAATAAATGGCAAGGCAGGGTGGCCCAATTTAGCTTTGCAAGACGCAAGTACAAACCTAATTGAAATCACTGGGCTATCCATATTTTAAGTCAGTGGAGAAGAAAACGTAATACATAAACCACAGGTTTTGTAATCTATTAGAGAGAGCTCACCACTTCCAAGTGAGTGCTATATATAGCAATTTGTACTGGCCATAGTACATTCTACTTGCAGACAACATTTTAATTGTTTTGATGTTTAAGGTTTAGTCTGATGCAATAAGCTCAGTTGGGAGGATTATTTTTATTTTAAAGCATCTTCACAGATTTTAGCTGGAACACATTTTATGGATGCAACAGCTAGTAAAAGACTAATACTTTCAGGGTGAGTCCATTTTTAAGGCATTTTTATCTACTGACTTGCACAAACACTGACAAAGCTTTATGTATAAACAATGTGATCTTTCAACACCAGCATCAGTGTTCGCTCTGGGCAGAGGTGTAGAAGATTTGATGCACAGGTATTTTTTCATGTTCCTTGTTGTCTCTACTGGCCAAGCTATTCTTCTGATTTAGCAAGGACTAGGCTAAAAAGAAGAAGTAGCTGCAGAGGAACAATCACACACAGTTTCATCTCTCTACACTCAGGCAGAAGAACTGGGCCTGTGTTGCAAGAGTTGCTCTTGCCCTGTGTAACATGAAAAACCTATTGCTGGTACGGCCATCTGGCAGGCACTAAAAAATTTCATACTCTGGCTCTTCCCAGTTCTCCCCAGCTGCAAAAGGAGGTGCATAGGACTACCAGAGGCATTATGCAAGGAGCGAAGCTCTGTGCATATAACTATTGAGCAATTAATTTATCTATAGCTCCTCAGGCTATCAGGATGCCCAGTGGGAGGTTATACATTTTCACTTATTATGGAAAAGGTAACTGTAGTTCCAGGACTTTGACCTCAAAGTGATTTCTGTAGGTAATTCTCTGCCTTCAGGTCTTCTCTAGAGATGGAGATTCATCTATGTAAAAGCTGAATTATAGTGTTTGGATGAAACTTATTTTCCTTAAAAAAAAAAAAAAAAAATAAAAGGAAGGAAAAAAAAAGAGTAGAAAACTGCCATTTTCTTCCAGATGATCTAAAGGCACTGATTTAAAACCCAAGTCCTCCCTCAAGAAAATCTCTGCTGAATCCACACTGTGTCAAACTGCAAATGGCAGTTCTGAGCTACCCTGACACATCTGTTACAGAGATCTCCCCACAAAGCCCAAAATCTCCACAGAATTTGCTTAAGCCCTTTTTTGACTAACTCGGCACTGCAGGTTGCTGAGCTTATTTGGGAACTGTGTTAGGGAGAGGCTGGCTGCTCATCCCGCAGTTCCTGCAGGGGATGAGAAGGAGCGGCTGCTCATTTGCAAAGGGGAGGGAAAAGCACAGGCTGAGATAAACAGGGTTGCTGCTCAGCCTGCGGCATCCTCGGTAGAGCCAGCTTTGGGGCTCTGCCCAAACACAAATGGAAGGAATTTTACCAAAATACTTAACACTTCTGGAAATCCACATCTCGTGTCACTTTCTCAATAGATAGTCAACATTTTTCAAAGGCACGTAATAGAGCTCGATACGAATTTCCATAATTGGGCACATATGCACAATATACATAATATACCAAAATAGCCTTATATACCAAAAACTGAAGATATTTGCAAGCTATAAAACTACTGGATTTCCCCAGCTGTGTAGTGATTTCCAGTTAACCATCAAAACTATTAAACTAATCTAATTTCTTCATTTTCTGAAGTCACACATTTAAAAATTAAAAAAAAAACCAAACCAAACTTTAAATCTCAGCATTAAAGGTTTGATCAGTAAACAGAACAGATACTTCAAGAAACAGTTTCCCATCACTCTGTGAGGATACTTTTGCCTACCCAGTGGTACCCCACCTGCCCATCTACATGCGAATTTCCGTGATTACTAAAACAAACACAACAAAGTTTAAGATGTGCAAACACAACTTGCATCTGACTTCACACCTTCCATTTCTAATCGGCTATTGAAGCAACTATGCATATTCAGCATTTACTTATTAATGTAATAACTGCTGGCCTTCCTAACTCCCTTCCCACGTGTAAGCCAAAGGAAAGTTCTGAGGCCTGATCGTGATCTCACTAAAACTCCTCTGAGGACATTGAAACAGCCTTCAAAAGCTGTGCCTTTCCACACTGTCTGCAAAGAAGTTGAGGCATAATTTTATTTAGAACAATTTAGACATTCAGTCACATAATTTCCATCGCTATTAGTTCCCTGACTATAACAGCACTAAACAGCTTTTTACCACATAATTTACTTTTATTGCCTCAGAAAAATAAAGTCTGTCATAATATACTGTTGCATTCCAAAAATCTATAGCATTAAAATTAAAAATAAGGGCCTTATAAACACAGTACAGTTAAGCAGAAGCTTAAGTTCATGAATAGTGAGTGACATTACTAGGTCTACCTTAAAAAACTGGTATTTTTACTGCTGAGAAATACTTTGCACTCTTCTAAACTCATCACTTTTAAGTTTTAAAATATTACAAAGGAACTAAACTGGATTAAGTTAAATCAATATTCTCCTAACAAGAATTCTTTGTAGTTTTAAATTTCTAAGCTTTACATATTTTAGCAGTTCATGTTAAATGGATATTTGACATTTTGCCAGTGAAAGTTTCATTAAATCACTAGTAGGAAAATCATGATTATCTCATATTACCTCAGTGTAATGACATAATGTGTCTGGTGCTTTTAAAGATGAGACAGACAAAAGGAGTAAAAGTTTCTACCAAGCCAAAAATAAACTACAGATATTTATGGCTCCCTTAAAATAGAATTTCTTAAACATGTCTTATTTCTTTCTCCTTTGTTTTCCTTCATTAAGTAAACTTTTTTTTTTTTTTTTATTTGCATTGAATTTTGACCGAGCTCAACATTGCACTGTGTGCCATGAAGTGAACTCTGAAGGCCAACACAGAGATCTTTTTGCAAAAACCTAATTTAAATCATTATTAAAAGCTCACTCTATCACCTAAAGCTCATCACCTACACCTTGTTTTTGCTGTTAGTGTACTGGAAACCATCTTGTCCCTGAGCTCCAACTTCCCCATGCATAGGTTAAGTGTTGCTCCCAAGACTCTGAGGAAGTTCTTGCTGTGTTGATCCCAAGAGAAGATGGAGCTGTGGGATGGCAGCTGAGGAGCTCCAGTATGACCCTAAGCCAAACGTTCTGTCTCCCTCTGTCCCAGCTCAAACATTACAACCACTGGCAGCGGGGAAGAGTTGCTGTGAGGACAAACATAGTGAGAATGCACAGGGCACAATAGATTTAGATAAAGCTCCTGAGGTTCCTCTGAACATATATAAAGAAGATAAATAGACTCTTGAACACGTCCCTTCTGAAAGTATAGCAAGCTACTGCATTTTTCTGGATTTTTGTAATGGACAGATAACATCTGCGCATTCCTTTGGAGGGAGTTGTGAAATAAAGCTGAGCAATGATCAAAAAAACTATTTGATGATGGTGTTCACCTGAAAATTAATATTACACAAATTTACAGATATTACAAGAAAATTAAACTTAAAAAAATCTATTTCCATGGAAAAAAAGTATTCTTAGAGTCATTTACCTATAAGCAGGACATAATGAATAGTCCACATTCCATCTGAAACTAATGATATTCTGAAATATAAATCTCAATCATGAATAATTGGGCTACAGAAATATACTACAATAGTTTGAATTTACAATTATTTTTGACATGACATTTTGAATCATGAATGAGCTGAACAATGACCTGGGGTTTTTTTGTTTGGTTTTTTGTTTTGGTTTGGGTTTTTTTGCAAACCCGTAAGTCTGGAGTGAACATGAAGTGAACTATGGAATCACCTGCTCAAGAGTAGGTCCATGAAACTGGTAGAAACCTGGTCTGTGTGTTCTGCCAGGAAATGCAACCAATTCAGGTTTGTTTTCATTCTGGTCTTTGGGAATGCTGTGGGATACTTCCTGACAGGAAGCATTTTCCAAAGTTAATCAGAAAGTTTTCAATAAGCTGACATACATTCACAAAGAGGTCCATTTCCAGTTTGCAGCATAATATTCCCAACTGTATACTCATGGCACCGATAAAGGCCACTTTGCTAATCAAGAACTGGTGAAATTCTGCTAATGGGCATTGACTCTAATGATGTTCTAAAAAGAAATAATATTACTGTTGGTTTCAAACATCCAAATCACTTTATAGTGTCATATGCACTTAGAAATACTGAAAGTTGAAGAATACCTCAGCTTTTAAAAGCAAAAAGATTCAAGGTTGGCAGGCCCAAAGACTCAAAAAATAAGATTTATTTTCAAGAATTTTTATCCTTGCACTTTCACTATGAAGTTTTTTAGACTAGTAACTGAAGCTCCAGGATACTGCTGTGTTAAACACATTAAAAAGAGTCATTAATAATGTCAGAATACAGTTATTTCTAACATTTCTCACAGATTTTTATACTTGTGAGTCGAGAATGCCATAAGAAAATTCAGAGTAAAAAAGTTCTAAAAATACCAGCAAGATTCACATGGTTCTTATGCTCATTAATTTATACACAGGCATGTTTTTCATACTTTTAATGAGAAAAGGAGAGAGAGACTGAAATGCTCATCAATGTATAATAGTTAAGAAATGTATTTCCAGGCTTATTAATACACATAAACCCAATCACTCTTCCAAACAATAAGATTTGTACAGGTGCCTAAACAGGATTACTAAAAAGCCAGTCAAGATTATTATTCACCCTTGCTGTGCAAAAAAATGAGCTTGTAAGCCACAGAGCTGCAAAAAAATTGACACAACACAAAACCTGAGATCCTCAGGAGACTGTTATCCAAATAATCTTACTCTGGAGAAAGCCTGTGCAATAATGTAGCTTGGAGGGGTAACATCAATTTTCTAACAAGTAATTAAGATTTGCATTATTAATGCAATGGATATTCTTGCAAATTATGTCTAAATATATGCAGATTATTAAAAAACTCACAACATTTAATGACAGCACTGTCATTCTTAGGGCTTTCTAATAAAACTATAGATAAGAGCAATGCTGAGCTGACCATTTTGGTAAATTTTAATCATTAGTATTTATAAACCAAATGCAGCTGCAGACTGTTGTGTTGAACTGGGGCACTTAATTTCCACCCCATGCTCAATAAAATGGATCTTTCAGATGAAGCAAAATCTAGTCCGCTATAAAACACAGTGTGTTGAAATCTCTTCTGGAACATCATCTGCCTCGCCGTGTTTTTGGTCTGAGCAAATTAGAAATGGTTCATGTCACTCTCGGTCAATACTGAATGCAAACAGTTTACCCATCTTCAACCCAGCGCAGCCTTTACCAGCTTTGACCTACTTAAGCCAGATACCAAATTGCTGAGTTAAAAACCAGGCTCTTAAATCTACCAGCATACCCCTGTTTCAGTGGTAACTGAAAGGAGCTGAAACATGAGAAGGTTTAGCCTTGTTTTTGGTAGAAGGGAAGCTTTTGCACACTTGGAAAATGTAGATTCTCCTCCCACCACCCGATTTGTCTCACCTCTCACTAACTTTTTCAAAAGATGTGCATGGACACACACACAAGAAGCAGTGGTTTGTTGTCCACTGGAAGGTTAAACAAAGCAGCCTAGAAGAGCAGAACTTTAACAAAGCATCTCCCATGCTCCATCCCTCAAAACTGAGAAAAAGTGAGCAAATAAAGGCAAGCTTGTGAGCAATTATTTCAGCATTCAATGGATTTTAATATATCTGATAGAATAACCCCCCTGGAAAGCCTACTTCAGAAACATAGGAATCTTCATAGACCTTTTTGTCTGTCTAGAGAACAGGCCTAGTTTAACTGGTTACTGAGCTCGAGAGAAGAATCACAGGGCAAATCACACAGCACGTGAACAAACAGCTACACAGTGTCTGTGTATGTACAGATGTGTGCTGGTAATTAGTGTGTTTCTCTGGTAATCAGATGGAATATGGTGGTCCATCTCAGCCATTTTCTAGGTGACTGACCAGTCCACCCTCCAGGGAGGTGAGCTCTCCCTGTAACCAGATGGCCTTTCTAGGCAGCAGCCACCTTGTGCAATGAAATATTTTCTATAAGCTAGGTACCACAAAAATTCAAGCCTCTCCTTTAAAAAAAAAACATTTTGAAGCACAGGGGACATTTTCCTTTAACCTTTAAACCCATGCAAAATAAGAGTAGATTTTGCATGCAGTTTCTTATTCTCCTGATACAGTCTAAGTACATCGATTATAACACAAATATATGGTGATGGAGATGAAAGGAAAAAGAGATTAATAACCAGGCTTCCCTCTGAAAGAATGCTCTAACATTTATATTTGTACTATCTTCAGAGCCTTCAAAACAGAAAGTGCTCCTGAATTAAAAAATAATTTATTACTTTGGTAAATAAAATTAATACAAAGAAAAGCAAAGAGAGATGGGTTTATATTTTATCTACAGTAAAATAAAATGAAGAAGCAAAAGTGACTAAATTGGATGTATGGCACAGATATTATGAAACACCACAGGAAAAAAAGTCTTAATAAATAAGTATTGCCTGTGATACAATCTTTCTGCAATAATATTAATATCCATTTCTAAACAAAAATAATACCCCCTTTTATCACTATTGGAAGAAAATGTCATTGGAAAGCTACATCACTTGATACGTGTCCAGTTAATCATTGTGTCTGCTAGCTGAATGAAACTTGGTAAAAAACACAATGGAAATGTCACGCTTGAAAAAACAAACTTTTGCTCCCTACCAGAACAAGCATCTTTATCTCAAAGCTAGTAAGAATTCACACAGTTTATAAGAGAGCTTTTCTCAGGTCTCACTGCTGCTACTTTCTACGGGAGACAGTAAAATTTCCCACATGATCAACATGACTCAAGTCCCAAAGGTCATGATCTCTAAGTTGGAAATTCCAGCCTCAGCTATTGCCCACAGTACTGCCCTGCAACAGTAATGAACAAAGTCCTTGTGGCCACAAGTGAATTTATTATCCATAATAAATCCAGTAATACCCAAGTTGCATTAACTGATTTTACCACGCCCTTTTTGGTGTTTTGGCAGAAGGAAAGACCTTTTAATTGGATGGTTAAAAACAAAGTGTATACAAAGAAATAATATGCTCTAGCATATGAAATTACATGGGATGGAATAACATGCTTCATGTTACAATGGCAAAACGACAGAGCAGCTTTTGTGTTTACACAGACCTTCATTTCTTTAAAAGAAATAAATGTAGCAAATGAAATACTGATAGGCAATGTCTGTTCAGTGATCAGTTTGAGAGAGAAGCACACCGAGCACTTCAATTAACCACTGCTTTTGCCATACCCTGGGCACACGTCTAGGCCCCAAGGTAGTCCTACAACACGCCAGAAATATCATGAGGTAAAACAGAAACTCCGCTCCAGCTGCGCGCAGTGCTGAGATACAGACACCCCGCGTGCCTGGAAAAGCACAGCATTACTATCAGCCAACCTCCATCTTCACCAAAAAAGTTGCACATTCCTGAGCACCATTATACAACTCATCTACCTCCAGCTACTTATTCCAAATACAGTGAGGAGTTTGTATCATGGACCAGCCTCAGACACTGCTGGTTTTACTTCTAGAAAGAGTGCTAAGCACTTTCTTCACAAGAAAGCAAAGTCTGAAGACTTTTATCTAGTGAGGGCACCCACTGAAGAAATAGTTTCGTCTCAGGCAGAATGACCTCTATCATGAACAAACACAGCATGATATGAAAAGGATGTTTTTGTTGGCCATATTCCACTGAAAAACCCAACGCACACATAATGAAACCTATGCTAAATAAATGCTGTCTCTCTGGAAAGATCACACTTTACAAGAAGTACTCCAGCCTTTCAACAACCTCACAAACTGCAGCAGGCCAAACCAGAGCAAGAAATAGAAAGCCTGACTGTTATCTTTTCCAGCTCTCTCAATGTCTCCCTCTTCCACTTCCCCTCCCCAACAAGTCGAGCCCGAGAAACACAGGGATCCTGCAGAGGTTCACTGCTGGGCTGCCAGAGCAACACTGAGCACTTCAAATGCTGTTATGTGCGGGTGAAATTAAAAAAAAAAACAACCCACCCCACACCTCCCTGTACGGGAACAAGCTAAAAATCCAAGTGGGATTTAGTTGGCTAAACACAGGCATTGGAGCCATTTGGTAATCTCACCTTGGTTCAGCCCCTCACCCATTTATGGCAGCACATTTTCTGCAGAACTACTTCCTCTTGGACCTTTCAGCTCTGATGCCACAGAAGAGTTTGCAAATCCATTACTCTTCTAGACACTGTGAATTCAAAAGGGACGTGGTGCATTGCAATTTTCGTCACAACCCACTCCCAAGAAATTTCAGAATACCTCAGGGAAAACAATTACCCTTCTTTGTGGTGTGAAGGTTTACATGCTCTGCACGTGTCATGCAGCTAACACCCTTCTCTGCTCTGCATCTTGGAACCTTTCTTTGAGATCTTCTAAGTGACTGATGAAATCGATTAGAACAATTATTTCTAATCTTTCAGAAGCTTGCTCATGTTACAAAGGTGAAAAAAAGAATTTTCAGAAATCTGGTCTGCTTTTTTTTTTTTTTTTTAAGCATTTGTGAGCTTTAAATCAATTTCTTGCTTTTAGGCAAAAATACAAAATTTATGCTTGCTGCCTTGGACTGAATAATAAATATTGGTCTGCTGAATGGAGCGCATGTATCTTTAATTCCACTGTATGCACACCCTCGGCTACTTTATTATGATTGAACGAAACTGTTACATTTAGAGATTTCTTCTTCATCAATTATATATCATACACTTCATATTTGCTTGCCTTTTCAGTCTTTTCAGTCTGGAAGTACGTTCTGCCATCATGATGCTCCCCAAGGATTTGCACATGTGGTTTTCCCGGGGCTGAGCAGGGTCTAACGTGCTCCCTGTAAATCAGTGAGCAGAGACAGTTTTCCTGGGTAGCAAACAAAGTAGTTTTCCAGAAATAAGGAAACATCTGCTGAACTGAGGAGTGGGGTGTTTGTTTTGCCCTCTTCTGTTTGTTTTTTTTTTTTTTGACCTTGTACTGCATTCACCACAATTTTAAAGTTTTAATTGGGAAAACTGAAAGCTTTTTTTTTTTTTTTACTTTTAATGATTCCTGTTGAATGCAGTTGAATGTAATGCTGCATGCACTAAACAGAGAAAGCATGCACATGGATTTATGAAAGATCCATTTTTAACTAGCTTACAGACAAATCACTCCTGTTCTGGGTCTTAAAACTGATGCTCACCTGCCATTCAGCCTGGACTGGCTCATCACGTGTTTGAATGTGCCAGGTCTGCTATGGTAAATACCACCATGAAGCATGAATCCCTGTTTCTTCTGGGAATAGCCCAAAGGAAAAAGAATCCTTCATGCTCTGACAAATCATTTTCTCCAGTCAAAATGTATATGGAGAGTACATGAAACATAGTTTTGGGATAAGTTATTCTCATTTATGACACCTCTCTTTATTTTAGTAATATACCTATAGGCTGAGTGACTTGCTTTCTTGGTATTATCTGTACTCAGTCATTATTTTCAGTAAACATAATTTACTCAGGTTATAATAAATGTACTAAGTTAAGTCCCACCTTTCATTCCCTCCAACGAAAACTCAGATTTCAATAACTACAATTTTCCAGAGTGAACATACTGGCAAAGGACCCAAACATCATCCACTCAGCAAACTCCTGGCCTCACAGAATAACAAAACCTCGAGGAAAAAAACCCTACAAAACTAATTTTGTGATATCGTAATTTCAATTTAAATCCCAGTTAGTGAGTATGCAATAGTGATTTACACGTAGTGATTTGTATTTTAAATGCTATTATATACTTTAGGTGGTGCAAGATGTACAAAAGCAGAATAAACATTATGCTACCAGTGTTTTCATATATGGTTTCTATAGAAGTGACGTCAAAACCACGATGAGTTGCAGTGCAGGAGTGTGAAGCACTGCACAAAGGAAGGTTGTTTTACAGAGCAACTTTTCCTTCATTACAAGATTTTCTTTGTCAAAGCTGACGAAAGGAACAGTGCCTGGTTACTAAACTGAATATCAGAAAGTTAAGAAATGATTCATGAAGCATCAGCAATTAACCAAAAGTCAATAACTTAGTGTGTTTAAAATTAAATGTGAACGACTGGGATAAAAAGGCCTTGGATAAAACTCGACCTCAAAATTCATTTTAATATCTCTTACATTAGGCATTGAAGTCTTCTGAGTTGACTTCAAAAGCAAAATCATTATTTTTTTCAACATTCTTATAAGGGAAAACCACATTTTTTTAAATGAGGACTGGTTATCAAGTTAGAATGTAGAAAACCACACAGATTTGCTGCAGGATTTAACCGTCTGCTGCATTTGATGTGGACTGTATTTCTCTCCCAGGAGGAAAGATGTGGCAGCAACAGTTCCCATTGCATGGCTCCAACCCCAGGTCCACAAAAGCTTGTGAACTTTTCCATAGCCATGAGTTCACTGAAGAAGGCTCCATGCACTGGTCCCCTCTTGCTATCTGGGGTTCAACGAAGATGCTGGGAACAGCTCTTTAGTACCTGCGTCAGCTGCTTCTGCAGTGCACGAGAATGGTCAAGACTAAAACAAACCATCTCTGCTTAGGTCAATAAAATTACTTAGTTATTGAAACTAATGATCTTCCAAAGTTGTGGGACATTTTATCCTGTGGATGTACACACAGAAGGAGGAGTAGACCCAAAGGAATTATTTGTGATGTTAATCCAAGCTGAACCCATGCTTTCAGGGGTTGGTGGGTGGGGAGGAGGGGGCAGTTCTGATTTATTT
The DNA here is from genome assembly GCA_036023395.1 of Myiotriccus ornatus. Taxonomy (NCBI): domain Eukaryota; kingdom Metazoa; phylum Chordata; class Aves; order Passeriformes; family Tyrannidae; genus Myiotriccus; species Myiotriccus ornatus. The sequence goes on from JAYRBT010000001.1 coordinate 10,417,197, forward strand.
ATTACAGTATTGAGGGAAAGAAAACGGATCCAGCATAGATGTAGGAGACTGCACAAAGAATTCCCACATAGCTCTGACCAAATCGCTTAGAGGCAAATTATAAAAATTTGATAGTCTTTTGCTTGCTGGGGGAACAGCTGAAAATTGGACCTTTAGCCCCATAGCCCTCAAATCCTCACCTGCAAAACAATACTTAGTCTACATCTGTATGAGTAAATTGTGGATAGTAGGAGGAATTGACCCACAGGTCAATGTCGTTCATGTTAAGGCTTCCATGTACACGTTATACACATTTAGAGAGTTTTTATCCAGGGTAACTAATCTACTAGAAGGCTACAGTGCTTGTGTAACATGTATTATTGTTTAGTTTCCTCCAAAAGGAATCCAGTTCAGGTGAATTTACGCTCCTGGCCTGGGGTTCAATTTTACTGCTTAGCGCTCCGGTGCTGGGACAGCATGTCCACATCGTGCCTCACGTCAGCAGTGAAGCTGGTCTGAGGTGCACAGCACACACGTGATGAGCGCTAGTTGCTGAATGACCTTACACCTGAAGGCGCAAGAACATATCCTCAGTTCCAAGTAGAATAGCACACAGAGGCATCCCAGGATCTCTGTACGAAAGGCTGTAGAAGCAAGGTACTTCAACACAAGGAGTTCCAGTGCTAAACACTACACATTATTGCTGTTAATCACTGCTAGACTTTTTCTTGTGCTGTACAAGTGTCTCAGAGCAAATGACCAAAATGCTGTCTTCAAAGATTTGTGTTGTCACGATCTGCTCCTGCAGTCAAGAGGGAAGATTTGAATTCTTAAAGTGCAGGACCAGGTTCTGGGAACTCAGGTTGGTTGGATATACACAGCTTATCACAAGGAAAAACGATCATATACGCCTTATGTGTGTACAGCACATAAAAATTACAGAAGGTTTAGGGCTTTACAGATACCATAAGGAGATTTCTGTCAGCCAAAAATCTATATGTGCAAATTCAGCTATCTAAATTTAAATGGTTATATGTATTTTTGGCCAGGAAAACAGAAGTGAGCTGATTTTTCAGCCTGAAAAAATCCCTTTCAGCTTCAGTAAGTGGTAGCTGTAAACGTTCAGGTGCTCAGAAATATAAGCCACTCATATATACCTGAACAAGGATTTAAGTGGCTGACTTCAAACATCCCAAATGTTCACTTAAAACCTGAAATAAAATAAACCCAAAATAACATACAGAAAGATGAAGACATACATATGCAGAAGGCACTTGCATCTCACCTAGAAGACCCATTCACTGATCAAAGCAGAGCTCCAAACAGAAGTACTGGTTGAGCACAGGTATTTTAAGGTCACACCCTAACTGTTCTGCACCGATGCTTTAACTTTACTGGGTACGGAACAACCGAATAACTGACAGAAGGAAATCAGTGAGCTGATGAGCTTCTAAAATTAAAATCAGTAATAGAGTTTTGTACTGGGAACACAAGGTTGAACTGAGGCAAAAGATAGTATCTTATAGTTTGAAAGCTAAAAAGAAAATAAACTGAGATTTGAAGTTATATGATGCTGTACTACACTGATAAGCCTTCAAGAATTAGCACGAATCAAATGCATGCAAAATGTTATTCAACTCCCCACAGAGCTATTAATGTAGGATTACTGGAGATATACATGGATACTTCTTATCCAATCTTTAATGCAAAATGCCAAAATAAACATGGGTAAACTTCTTATACAAACAGAGCTTTTTCACATGATTCTTCAGAGAGTAATAATGACCCAGCCTCCTCAGGAACTTTTCCCAGCTTGAAACAATTAGTCCTTTTAAGAAGCAGTAACCAATAAGCTGTGCTACTGACAAAACCATGAAGATGGACTAAGGTAGAATAATTCAGCTGGGGAACTTTTAGTGTGGTTCATACACTGCAGAACTACAAAGTCATATCTTCATCCCTAAAATCTTCCACATTCATGGTTAAGAAAGGTATATCTGTCACTGATGTGAAGTGCTGTTTTTGAAAGTAATGATGACAGTTTTTTAGAGGAAAATAAGGATTCCCTCCAAATCCTAATTTCATTGAACCATAAATTTTGGGGAACATGTTTATATCCACTATATTTTCCATTAAAAATTTAGTTATCTTCAATAAAACTGAAACTGACTTACTAGAGATAAACAAATCATCAGAGAAACAAAAAATTTACATAATGACTTTTTAAAATAAAGATTTTTTTCCTAAAAACATTTTGTGTTTTCTTTCTCTTTATGAGTGATTTTAGTGCAGGTGTTATTGGACATAACTCTCATCAGCATGATGTACTATTGACTTCTAGAGGGAACTATACTCCTATATTTCTGAGTTATTTACATAATTGAAAAAAAAAAACAACTTTTAAATCTGGAGTGAAATATTAAACCAAAATATCACTATTCCTGAAGCGCTAAAAAAATCCTCTCTAAAAATTAAAAGACAATATTTACAGAACAGTTTAATTTAGATGTTCAGTTTTCTGCTGCAGATGTAAATATCTGTCCAATGTTTTTACTTTTGTCTGGAAGGCTTCTAAGACTTCTAAATTACATGTGCCTACTGTGTACTCTTAGATCTAATATTACACTTAACTCTAACTTATTTGCTTTTTCAATTGAATAAATACCTTCCTTTTGGATTTTTCATAAGTTTGCATTAGAAAGTCATTTAAAAGTCCATCAACTTTTAATGTGACTCATTTTCAAAATGCAACACTGAAAAACAAAAGAAAAATATACATTCTAAGCTGCCCTATGGATCATTCTATAGAAAACATATTGCATCCCAATATTGTGCTCAAAAAGTGTCATGTGATGGTGGCTCCAAAAATCAGCTGCACACTATTCATAAGCATGGGAACTCAACTATCTTTAAATGAAACTTATATGTCAATTTACATGAAAAAAATAAGGAAAATTTCTGAACATGGCAAAACATGATTTTAAAAAAATATATATATAATTGGAACTTCAAATTCATTTAAATAAATAAGGAAGGCATATTAAGCTATCCTTATGGAGAACTTAGTTTTTATATCTGCCTCTACTGCATGTTCCTTCCATCTTCCACAACTGATCTTGATTCCTCTCTCATTTGTATGGTGTCATTTATGCCAGGCTCATTGTTCTATCTCTGCTGTTTTTCTAGCTGTAATATAAATAAAAACAAAAGCAGCTTTGAAATAACATCTATGCAGTTCAGACACCGAGGCTTGCAGAAATTCATCAGCTGGCAGATCCCAAAATGTGTGCAGCTAACAAATACCAGGGTGTATCAGCACACTTCAGCATCTTCAGCAAGGTGTGCACATACAAAACCACCCCTGAAGCTGATATATTAGTAAATTAGGCAAGCTGAGTTTCATCATTTAAGCTTAGATAGACATTTGTGCATCCTAGTGGGATTCTTTAGTAACCGTAAACAGAAATCTTAACCCAAACTCCACGAAAATCAACAGAAACATTTCACTTTGCCTGTCTGTTCCCCGCTACGGTCCAGGAGAACAAACTTCAGTGCAAATACAAAATAAAAAGAGCTTTAAAAAAAAAAGCTAGGGAAGCAACAGGATGAGAAGGGAGGGGATTATGAAAAAAAAAAATAACTTGTGTTAATATGCTTTTTAGTTAATTACACCTCTCAGGCTGTGCCAAACTTCCCCTGATAGCGTTCAATAGTCATGTCATACATTTGATGCTTAACGCTCTCCTCATGTCTGCAGCACTCCAGCTCTGAAAGAGACACTTGTCTGAAGCAAACTCAATTGTCACAGCACCAATATTAATAGTAAGAGGCAAAAATGCTTCAAGGAAGGAAACTTCTGCACTCGAAGCCACTCGTGTGGCTGTTTGATTAACAACAGGAAGTTACCAAGGATTGCTGTGAACAATCCCATCCCTGCGGTTCTTCTCCATCTCAAGGACAAACGCACTGCAACGAGCCGGAAAGGTTTTCCTCTCCTACAGAGACGCTTTTGAACCATGATAACCATTTGGTTGCTGTCTTGCAAGGAATGGAAAGACAGCAACTTGACATTCACAACTGCATGGTTTACCTAATGGCCAAAACTTCATCAGAAATCACTCTGCCCCTGGAATTATGTGCTCCATGCCACGCTGTGCACATGTGCTGTATTTGCACACAATAAAGAAAATGTGTCTCTGGAAACCGCTGCAGAGAGCTCACAGAAAAATTCCCACAGTAATTCTCAATTTGAAAACGTGTACACACATGTGAATACTCCAAATATCCCCATGATACCTTTTATTCAAGAGGGAATTCCTTTATCTGCAGTGCTACACTGACAAGTATTCATAAGAGACACTGAATTTTAGGAAATACAATTGTTCTGAGGGAAGAGGTAGTACAGTTGCACTTAAATTCAAATAACTACAAAACCAGTAACATATTCCCTTCTTTTTTTTTTCGGCCAGGCAGTACATTATCTCTAACCACACAAATATGAAGACATTGTTCTTGTGATTATTTAAATTTTATCAGCTGCATTTCCCTTCTTTGCAGTCTTGTCTGCATTTGGGATTGATATATTCATAGAGATAACCAATCACCTTTCTTATTGTTGCACGTATTGTAGACGGTAGACTGAAATATTGCAAAGAAAAATAAAGAAAAGGATGAAAAGAAAGGAACAAATATGCCTACTGCTTTCAAATCTGATAGGATTTGGAATGGCTTACACTACAAAAATTTCCAGAACAATCATGAGATGCTCTATTTCCAAGATGTAACAAAACTTTCCAAAGTTAGAACAAGCCTTTGCTTAGAGTCACACAGTCTTTTCCACATGGCTGAGGTCCTGCAATGTCTACAGTACAAAATAATAAATGAAATTCACAGCTGGAAATGAGATCCACAGGTAAGGGCTGGTCCATAACTAAGGGAGGGCAGACTTGAGGCAGCACAGCTTCCCCTCCTCTGTTGCTTTGCCTGCACTGTCAGTAACTTTATTCACTACCACCACCCTGTAGCACTTTTATAAGTGTCCTCAATACTTTTTCTGAGCCAGCACTGGCAGCTTTCAAATAAACTAAACCCCCACAGAAAATAAGCAGGTCACAAACCTGCTTTAGCATTAGCTTTTAGCAACAGATAATGCCTGGAACGGCTTCATCTGCCATTATCCTGAAATAATACCTGCACTGTGTGTCAGCAGCTTCATCTAAGGATAGAGAGAAAAACAAATGGTGTTCACAAACTGTGAAATGAACAATGATGAACAAACCTGTCAGAGCACAGCAACAACATACCCATCACACTCAACATGTTAAAGCATAATAAAGTGCACAGTTTCACTGATAAGAGAAATAAGAGCATATGGAATCTTAGCAAGCCCATAAGCTTCCTTCTTTTTTTATATACCTCCTTTGTCATGACTTACTTTCTAAGTCCTTCTGTTTCTTTAAAAACTTCCTTTATCATGACATTTTTTAAGTCCACATTGCAGTTTTTTACACGTTACTGCATGCCTTTGCTTAGCTCCCCCACAAAATTTAATTCCAAACTTTGAAATCGAAATACCAAATTAGCAGTTGGGTGTTGCATTTTTTCGCCTTCCAGAAATTAAGGAATGCAGCATTTGATAGTTTCCAAAGGCGCAATACTGACTCAGATTTTTTAAACTCTAGATTTTACAAGATTTGTCTGCCCCCCTCATATTCTGTCTATGTATTCATTGTATAAACACACATCAGCAATTTAACACAGAGTGCTCTTACAGCACATGTTTAGCTCAACAGTGCTGCAGATACAAGGAAAAGCTTTATCATTCAAGGGAGCAAAACGCGTGTTTCCAAGCAGTAGAAAAGCCTGCAATTTAGCAGCTATTACTTCCTACGTAAATGCCATTCTGAAATATGTAGGGCTGGGAGGTAGTTTTTGGCCCCACTGTAATACTCTAGGAACATTAGACACACATGAATTCCGAAAGATCAAGAACTACTCGAAACACAAACCTCATCAGAAACTTGGGTACTTCTCTTTCGTGTTTGACAACTTTTGCAACAGATGAAAACCATCTACGAGTGGTTGAGGCAGAAGTGGTGGGCATTTTGCACTTTCATGAAGAAGCATGAAATGCAAACATATCCAACCACATCATTTCATTTTGTTGCTTCCATATTTTGCATATTTCTTATTTTCATAAACAAAACACTGCAGGCATCCACTTATTTGTGTTATTTGAAAGGGGAGTGGAAGGAATTTTCAATTTTAGAGTGAATTGATTTTTAAATACCCATACACCCATTCTTTTCTTGCCGAAGTAACTCTGGCCTCTTTTTGCTGAACAGTACATAAGCATTTTCAGTCTTATAGAGTTGTTACATCACCTGAAACTCACAGAAATATAAAAAGATCTGAGGAAAAGGATTGCTGAAGTGAAAAGGATGCTTATACGTAAAATACTAGAGGATTAATGTCAAATTTTAACTAAACGTTTCAGTGACAAATTTGAAATTGTGGGAGCCAAGACTCAAATATTTTAGATTTTGCTACTGTATATGTATTATAATTCTTTAACTTGTATAAACAATGTTTCTATATCACACGTGGAGATCCAGTATAAATATTAAATTTATGTTTTATTCCTAGAATAATAGGCACAATAGCCTATGGGTTAATGAATAGTCTATGGACTCCATTAAAAAAAAAGAAAAAAGTGTGAAGTTATTATGAACATATTTCATTTCAGCCATCAGACTGTAATATATTACTTAACAAAGTAAAGATTAAGGAACTACTCTGCAGTGACACCGCTGGGGACAACCTAGAAGGCTGAAGTGTGTGGTACTTGGACTGGGAGTCTCCTGCCTCCTCCTCCTCAGCATCTCCCCAGTCACCATCACAGCACAAGGAGCGTATTTCACAAACCAGTTTTTTCTTGGAGGGCTACAGACAGTCTCTTCTTCTCAGTAAGACATCTTTTCCTATATTTTTCTTCTCCTATCTTGAGTATTCCACCAAGGAAGATGAGAGGCACCACTGCTACCCTATTGCATGGGGTGGTACCTCACAAAGGCACGAGATGTCCTTGTGAATTCCCACTTGATACACAGGACCAATAGAAGCAGTGTGAGTTCCAGAGAAACCACAGAGATGACATAATTAGTATTGCCCGAAGAGATTTAATTCATTGACATTAGTGTTACTTCTTCCACTATATGCCTGCAGTAGGAATCCCCACCTTCTTGGCTATTCCAATGTTTTACCCTTCCCACAATCCCTCATTCATTAACTGAGTCATTCACCGAATAGGGTGGCCTCTGATATATGTGGATGGGTCAGCTGGACGTTGTATCACAGCACATTTACAAGAGGAAGTGCCAGATTCTCTGTGAATCTCCTTTTGGTGCTTGGCAAGCATGCATACTTTAAATCCTGACACTCTCATAATAAAATATTTTTCTTTTATATATGAAGTGTCAGAAAGTTTTGAATAGAAGGCTTAATTTTTTTTTCTGACCATGTCTATAATATTATTTCTCTGAGGTGGAAAGGAGGGAAGAAGAGAGAATGATCTCTGTACCCTGGGTTTCTGAGGAGGACTCATGTTGCAATACAATCAAAGTCATGTACAGTGCAGGAAAATAGAGCTTTTAATTATGATATATGTACAACACTGAATGAGTGTTTTGCTTGGAAAATTAAATATAATTCAGAGGCTAGTGGTTTTTTGGTTGCTATTCCTATAATTCTCCCCAACATTCCAATTAATGTTTGTGTATCTTTATTTGCCTTCATTTCCAGCTGTACATCTAGAAATGAAGAAAGGAAGGGAACAACAGTGTAGTAGACTAACAGATAAGGTAGGAGGTTATGAAAGTAGTTCCCACAGAGCAAATGAGAAGAGAGTTTAGGAGCTGTAAAAGGGTTGTTTATCTTCCTTGAATCTGGGATGGTGGCTACACATATATGAAGATAGTTTGTCATGGAGGGAATACCAGGAGATGTCCTGAAGCAGAGAAATAACCTAGGGTTGGTGGCTGAACCTGAGCTAGAGGATGAGGGTACCCAAGGTGACTGAAGCTGAAGACAACTAAGGATGGCCACCTGTGGAACCCACAATGAAACCTCGATGGAAGATAAGGAAAATCACTTACTAATGACACCAAAAGCGTGAGTAGAGAACTATGAGGAGAAGGAGACCAAAGGTCAAAATTTGTTTGCAAAACTAAAGCAATACTTCAAGCTTTGTCAAAAACTAGCGGTCAATTTTTTATTATGGAAGTTATTTTTCTTAAGAAGTTTTAAAATTCATCTTTCATGATCAGCAGGTACTAAAAAAACCTTCCAGCATTGATAAAGGGCATTATTAGTCACTCACAACCAAGACACTTGAAATAAATCTATACATCATGATGAGAAAACAAATTATAACAGCTTAATCCTTCATTTGTAGCTTCATACAAGCTAAAAGTTGCTGAAACTGAACAGCAAACAGACCAGGAGAGCAGAAGCAAACAGACCAGGAGAGCAGAAGAAAATTCTGACTGAAGAGTTATATCTGTTATAAATAGTAAATATGCACAGACAGAAACACTTTTGAAAGAATGGAACTGGGGAGAAGACAATTTTTATCTCTTGTCAGGAATAATGATTGCAGTCTCCAGGCCTTCATAAAATCATTTATTAGTGTCAGCTGGCTATATCTCACTTCATCCCTGATTTACAAAGCAGACGAGTATCTGTGTGCACACAGGAGAGGGAGAAGAGGATGAGCCAAGTCAGAGTTTCTTTGGTTTTTAGAGGAAGTTGAAAGAAAGAAACAAGCTCTAAAAAACTTCATCTTGTTATCAGTGAGTCTATAACTAACACTTGCCCAAATGTGACCTCAACATGTGTTTTCATCTCTTTGCAGAGCATTTAAACCACATTACATGAAGCACTTTTGGGTGATTCCATTATTTTCATCATGCCCTTAAAATAACACCTTTTCCTTTCATTGCATTTCCTCTCTCTTCATCTTATAGCAGCTGTGTACAACCAAATAATGCCTGACACAGTTGAAAAGCTGGGGGTGGATTGTTGAGGTTTTCTGAACATCTAAATTCTTGTTTTTCAGACAAGCCTGCTAATCCCAAGTGCTGTTTTTAGATACCAAAATTACATGTTAAAGAATAGATTTGGTATTCTCTTTTCAAACCCCTGCAAAGAGAAGATTGCATACCAAAAGGGAAAGAAAGAGGGGGTATAAACGAAGGTAATTTTCATACTGCTTAGTGGTCCTTCATAGAGTACATGCATTTCAAGGATGAGAGAATTAAATTGTATGGCCCTCTGTTAATAACCCCATGTGCATAACTTTGTTAATATGAATGGTAATGCCTGTGCTTGAGAGGGAGTCATGTGGATGTGTGGGCACTGGCTGGATGTTTTCCATATGGAAGGTCCCTGCTTATTGCTCAGAAAAACACAGGGACCTAAAACATATCTTGTACTGCCTTGTTTTGCTTCTTTTCCTGTCACCTGCACCTTGAACAAAGTGGCAGGCAGGGTTAGCCTGTGGCCCCAGAAGGTCATTAGCCCGGTCAGTGCAAAGCACCACCAGGAGCGGTAAAATTCGGCTGTTTTGGGATCAGATGAAATGTCACTTAGATGAAGTCATCCTCTCACACACAAAAATTCCATTGACTCTTAAGAGAAAGTCTTGATGATCATCAGTGCTAGAATCATCTTCACACAAATGGCTGACATAGTGGATTAGAAAGTATGAGAAGGTTCAATAAAGAATTACAAGATACTATGCCAATTTAACTTTCCATTCATTATTTTCTGTCCTCCAAACATCCATGTAAGCAGCAGCACAAGGAAACTAAAAGAGATTCTTTGCACCTAAGATAAAAGGTCTTGAGGGTATAAGAAAGGCAAACCCCTTCTGCTAGCGGTGCTTATAAAATATTTTTTGAGAACTGTGAGATGGCTCCAGACACAATTTTTGAAGAAGCAAATGGACAGCCACAAAATACTGTGGAAACAAAACTTGAAAAGAGTTTTATCCCATCTTCCACCTTATGAGAATGTCATGATGTTGCTCTTGAATTTCATAAAGTCCGTCATCCAAACCTATAAATTCTCCTTCCAATTCTCCTTCAATCTGAATATTTGGGTAAATTTGAAATAACTGAAGTATCTGCACATACTAATGAGCACATTAACGATTTTAAAAATTGAAGTAGAGATTTATTTCTCCTATCTTTACACTGCAGTCTTCAGAGTTGAACAGGCATTTCTGGGGTGCAGTTCATCCCCTTGTTTTCTCAAGTGTGCTGAAGATGCCTAGTGCTTCCTACTAACTCAAAAGGCGAATCCAGGGTAAAGAGTTTAGTTGTAGGCATCTCTGCTAGAGATAATAAAGCCAGGGAAGATAAATCCAATCCCAAATGTCAAAAGTTTGGTGTGTAAATTTGTGTTTACAAATAGAATAAATAAGACAAATTACAATATATAACAGGTTCAAGCGATGTGTCTTTCAGTAATAGCTACAGCATTTGTTCTCTTTAGTAGAAGAAAGAATAGAGATGATGCCTTTTATTAACAATTCTAGATTGTATTCAGCAATTTTAATCTTTTCAATAAATATGAACTCAAACCTATTTTTTTATTTACCACTAGTTGTACCTAAGGTATTCGACCCTACACATACCAAAAAACAATGTAGCAGAAAAATATATGCAGTTGGAAATAACCAATATATTTGCCCACAAAAATGAGGATTTACTCAATGAATTATTAAGGCACACTCTGAGATTATTTAAAGTGGCAGGAAACAATTCTCAAAGCTTTTAGAAATCATCCAGACCATGTGGCATTTCAGGCCATCTTAAAGTGGGTAACCCAGTCAAGTATTAGATACACTTATTTAATGGGCATTGTCAAAACTGTTTAGATAAATACTAAAATTCTAGGGAATGGTTTAGAATGAGGGCATCAACAAGTTCTAAAAATAAAAAGTAATAAGAGAAATTTAGGAGAAAGTTACCAGACCACACTGGAAAGTGTAATGTTTGACAAATTTTGAAGCTTGTAAAAACTCCCTATATAGAGATTCATCTTGTGATGTCTTTTGAAATGGCCTTTTTTGTACTCCATTTTTCTTGCAGAAACAGTGTAGAAATACGAGTCATAAAGTTATTATTTCAAGTTTTTCTTCAACAAACAACCTGTCTCCTGATTGGAATTAGGGAATTAATTTGACCAGTAAACTTGAAAGTTCCTATCCCTGGATTTGCTCTTACAGACTACACTCATAAAAAGCAAACTACTTGCAGCTTACAGCAGGTTTTAAAACTGCCTCAAACTAGATGCTTTTATACTTGAAAAATGAGGCCTGCTGCTCAGAACAAACTGATCTGTCAGGCACAACCTAAACCTAGTTTCTTGTACCACAAAGTAGGCAAACCTGAAAAATACTTAGGCCAGTGACCTGCCTGATTGCTTTTTGAAATACTCTATACAAGTACAGGAGAATTCTTCAAAATTTTATTAACAGGAAAAAACTTGAAAATGTACAAGTATATGGTTTGAGATACATACTGACTTCATTTTCTCCCAGGCAACTCATTCTTCTTTTTCTTAAAATGCTTTTTTTTTTCTTTTGGGGAAGGATACTAATGCTGGGTGGTTAAGAAGAATCAGAATCCAAGTTCTGAACAAGTATCATGAAATGTGGAAGCAAGCACAGAAATTCACAAACAGCTAATGAAAGCAAAAGCATTCTCTAAATCTTAGAGAGTCACTTCTTTCTAGATAACACTGATTTTCTTCAACCTTTTTTCTCAGTCTCTACTGTACCATCTCTACTGCAAGACATTCTAACAACTCATATTAGAACTAAAACAATACTAAACAATTATGCAGAGAGTTAAACTGAAGAGGAAAGGTCACCATAAATTATACTTATAAATACATTCCTAAAATAATAAAGGGGGGAAATGTGTGGTGAAGAAAATGTAAAAATATACAAGAGAATAAAATAAAGCAGAGCCCACCACCCTCCCCCAAACCTGCCAGGAGGGATAGAGATAAAAAGAAGTATAACTCTCAGCAAAGAATGAACTCTAAAGAGCTTCAGAAGATAGAAAAGGTTAAAAAAGCAGGAAAGGAGAGAAATATAAGTTGGTAAGAAGGGAGATGGAGTTACAAAAACCTTAAAAACATGCATTCAACTTTGTATTCTGTTTTTCACATAAGACTATCCGGCATCATTCTTCACAGAAGAGACTTCTACAGAACTGTGGCCGGTTTTGATCAAAAGTACATAGCACTCATTATCAAAATTGTACCACAGAGCTCTGTAAATTAGCCAGTAAAAACTGCAGAGCACACCTCAACACAGTGCTAAAAGAAAATGTTGGTTCTGCAGTATCGAGCTAGAACATCTTTACTTATGAAGGACAAGGTTCTATTTTCTCCTTTTGTGTTGAGTGTTCCCTTTAATGAAGGAAGTACTAGTATGGACTCCAGTGGGATTCACAGCTGTGTTTAATGTGAAGGGAATCAAAGTCTCATCCAATGACTAATACAGTATTAAGAAACCTGTACCCTAAAGACAGCATAAAAATATCTGAATATTCAGATCATGTGTGTCCATCTGAGGTATAACAAAAGTATATTCTTTATAAAATGAAGAAAAATGCACCTAATTCATTAAGCCAGAACTATGATTTTTTCTTATATCGTTACTTTACACTTCATACAGAGCTTATTACTAAGATAGCACTGACTTTTGTTCTGCTGTAAAGTATTTGTCATTGAAAGAAAAATCAAAGAAAAATGACAAGTTCTGAGATCTAAACACTTCCTTGAGTCCATATCAAACTCTGCTATTGCCACCTTAAAGTTAGATAGAATTGAGCTGCTGATTTCAAAGCTGAGTGGGGTCAGTGGGACACGGCTCAGCAGAGTGACCTGCAGGGCTGACCATCGCTCTGGGTGCCAAAGGACAGAGGCTGAGCCAAGGCTTGAATCCCTGCTCTCACTTCAGCGGGTTTTGCACCATTACAGAACCACTCTCGTTCTGCCAGCAGAAAACCTTGGAGTTTTACACAGATAATTACACCACATAATCCCTCCTTCTGATTTTATGCGCTGTCATAGCTTTGTCTATGTGTTATTTCTGCACTTTTCTTTGCAGCAACGTGCAATTGCGCTCTAGATGAGCCAGCTGAGGTGAAAAAGCAGCAGAACTGCAGGAGCGAGTTGCTCATCCACCTGAAAAAGCAGGCTAACTCCACAGAAGCCACCTCAGCAACATCAATCACAACCTGCCAAACTGAGATCACATGAGCAATTTTGTAAAATCTAGTGAAAAGTGCTGCAAGATGAACTTTTCCAGCTTTTTTTTTTTTTTTTTACTTCTTTTTACCCATATGAACACTTGCATAAGTAACTTGAAACATTACTGTTTAGGTAAGAATTCACTATTTATTAATTTTTTTCAAATCATATGTATTTTCAACCAGTATTAGTTACTCACTGTCAACCTACCTAAAATCTAAACCACTCTATGGGAAATTTAAGATGTATGTATATATAATCTATTCAATCTTGTATATACAACAATTTTCTAAAAATAAATCAATATAAACTCTCTCTATGTATTAAATAATTGCTATCTCTATCTCTAGAAAACCTTGTTTTCATTCAGCATATGATTTATAAAAGGTAATAAAGTGTTGATCCCTTAAAAAAAAGGGTACTTTTAGAAGATTTAAACTTCATGCAACTATATTTTTCAAGATGTTGTGGACAAAAAAAAAATTGACCTTGTTCTTTAACTTACTATCTATACTGTATTTTGAAGGAGTTAATCTTATTTTACACAAGCCATAAACTTAATAATGGATCCAGAAATTTAAACCCATCATCATTAATCACGCAGCACTAGATCTACTAAATCTTTTCTGTATACATGAGTGAGGCTAAACAGGCAACAGCTTATTTTATTATTTCACATTGTTCAGAAGCAATTAGTTTCCATATTATAAGGGCAGGTTCTTCAACTACCTAAAGAATGCCAACCATGCCCTGACCATCCTTTGGTGGCCGTAGCAATGTTTCAGTTTTTTGGCTCTGTTGAGGTGACAGAGTCTCTCTATCAATCTCCTCAGGGGTTTAGCAGAAAGGAGGGAGACCTTTACTGTCAGCAAGACATATCTTAACTGTGAAAACATAGTGATCAGTCCAGACTTTTTGGGAAACTGAAGGACTCTGATGAGCAGGAAATGGGATAAGAGAAGGTGCTCAAGCAAAAATCCCCAGGCGATGCCACAACAACATCAGGAATGGAAGACCCAAGAACTGTCTCCAGTAAGCTCCTTGGAAAGTACACTTGCTTTTGCTGTCACTCAGCATTCTGGAAGTAGGACTGCTACAGATTTAATTATTATGAAGTTACAAGTATCAGGCATAGATGACAGAGGTTTTAAGGATGTTGATGCTTTAACCTTTCACTTGAGGAGCTTCCACCTCAAACCAAACTTATTTCAGATATAGATTATTTAAAGCTTTGCTATAGTGTTCAGAAAGGGGAAAAATTCTCTTTCCAACCTGCATAACTTCCAGGAAGAAGAGAACTCTTGCCTCTGCCTCATACACATGAATACTGAAAAGCAGACAGAAACACAAGTACCAGCATCTACACTACTTATTGCTCTCTTACGAGCAGAGGAAGGCTGAATCCCATGTGCACACAGAGTAGGCTGCTCTAATTCCATCCCCCTTCCTGGAATTCCTCCCTTGTGGAGCTTCAGAGGAGGAAATGTTTATACACAATGCCACTAAGATTTTACACCTTTGTCATTTAATGCTCTTACCTTAGAAAAAGAGGCTTGAAAAAAGCTGATAACCTTTTCTTACTATATTTTTTCTCAGATGAAGATTTTCCTTGTATACCCATCAAATTATTTTAAAATTATTTTTAGCCCCACTGTTTTTCACGAACATCTTATACTTCCCATTACAACTGTGCTTTACAAAACTGAAGCTAAAACCAATAAATAAATTTCATCCTCCTTGATGTCAGCCTTCTAATCTTACAGCAGCCACACAGGACACAGCAAGCAACATCCATTTGCAGAGCTGTAGAATAACTGCATCGATCTCCCAGTAAAAAAAATCCTGCTAATATGGACTAAGTCAATCTCCCTGTTGAAAAAACTTACACGGAGAGACCCCAAGAGATCACAAATTTACAACCTAGTTTAAAATTATGGAATTTATAATAGGCTTGCCATTTATTTAGTGAAAGGACTTTCAAGAAAAACACTCAGATTGATTGTTTTTCTATTACTGAAATACAAACATCAACTGTGGAAACAGATATGTCCTATATTAACTACAATAATACATAGATTGAAGATAATCAGGCAGATTGCAAATTGTACAATAGACCATTAATATGAAAAAGTATCTCAAATTTCTGTACTTACTCAGACTGATAGGTGGTCTTTTAAAGCTCAGAATGATGTAGAGATCTGGAAAGTTTCCTATTGAATGCTTCTTAATTTAAGGAAGCAAGATTATATATGGAGCAAACTGACAAAATCTTGTTATTAAAGGGATGAAAATCCTTTGGGGCTTGTTCCAGATTTCGATAATGTCCTTGACTGCAGTGGGTGTGGTGGAACCAAGTAAGGTATAAAATATATACATAAAGATATTTCATGAAGAAGTATGTTATCCCACAGAAAAACAGTGTAAAAGTGAGCTATGCTACTTAGAGAAAACAAATTGTATTCCTGTTTCTCATATTGATTCCCTAGAGGTTGGTTTCTTGCTCTGAAACCCTATCTTAAGTTGACATAACTTTTCCTAATCAATGATATTTAGGTAGCAGTCAGGCTGCCACCACTTTTTAGAGGAATAAATAGAGGACAAGGAATATTTGTGTTAATGTTTAAAGTATAACATATGTACATTGTGTTATTTTGTTTATATTAAGCATTACTATGTTATTCAAAGGTCAGTCTAAAATAAGCATCATTACCAGACTCACTAACCTCTTTTAACTAGCCTGAGGACAGTTTCAAAATCCGAAGCTATTGGAATAAAGTTCTTTAATATCACAGATTCATAGAAAGGCTTGGTTGGAAGGGACTTAACTACCTCCAATTCCCTGTCATGGGCAGGGAAACCTTCCACTAAGACCAAGTTACTCAATGCCCCATCCAGCCTGGTCTGGAACACTTCCAGGGATGGGGCATCCACAGCTTCTCTGCTCACACTATTCCAGTGCCCCACAACCCTTATAGTGAAGAATTTCTTTCTGATATCTAATCTAAATTTACCTTCTTTCAGTTTAAAGAGATCCCCCAGTGTCCTGTCATTAAATGCCATTGTAAAAAGTCCCTCTCCATCTTTCTTGTAGGGTCCCTTTGGGTACTGGAAGGCCACAATTACGTCACTCCAAAGCCTTCTCTTTTCCAAGCTGAACAATCCCAATTCTCTCAGCCTTCACTCATAGCAGAGGTGCTCCATGCCTCTAATCAGATATACGGCTCAGAGGGCCATCTTTGGAACCAAATACTATCTGATGAGGACTTCCCTGCAGTATCAGGATTGTTTACACATGATAAAAATTTTCCTATTAAAATTCAGAAGCTATATGAGAGCAGCATAACAAGATCCATACCACACCAGATGCTTCCAGTGCTGCCCTGACTGGGCCACAGCAGAACAGAACAGATAACCCACTACACACCTCAGTCTGGAGACAACTGTGGCTCGACTTGGATACCAAACCC
>JAYRBT010000001.1:10434071-10497714 GCA_036023395.1 Myiotriccus ornatus
AGCCCAGGACACGGGGGGTTTCTGGGCTCCCAGTGCACATGGCTGGGGCATGTCCAGCCTCTCACCCACCAGCACCCCAAAGTCCTTCTCAGCAGGGCTGCTCTGGATCTGTTCATCCCCCAGCCTGGATTGATACTGGGAGTTGCCCAGACCCAGGTGCAGGACCCTACAGTTGGACTTGTTAAACCTCATGAGATTCCATAGGCCCACCTCTACCTAGATGGTGCATGTGCATAGAAAATACAATATATGCTTTGAAGAAACTGCAGAATGGTTATCTAATTTGGGTTGATAAGCTTCACCATGAGAAGTTAGCTAACTTGGATCATTTCCAAATAATACATGGAATATATGGAAACTTTTGCTCTCCTATTAATTTAAGATGAATAGTTGCACTTTTGAAAGTAAAGAAATAACACAAGTTTTCACTAAACAATAGGAAATATCCACATATGAATGAATCTAATAGCATAAGCACATAAAAATATTTTCAAATTTGATTACAACATTTCTTAGTATCTGTAAACATGAAGTACCTGGAATTTCACAAAAAGAAACAAATCAAAATTAAACATAATTTGTAAGCAGTGGTAAATATTTGCAAAAAATTATCCTGAAATGCTGGTGTCATTCTTTATCCTTTAATTTTTTTTCCTCAAGTAATAAAGAAATATAGAGCTGATATAACAGCTCACTTTCATGCAGGAAATAGTTTGCTTAAGTGAACATGGAAATGTTGTACTTCAGTATAAGGTCAACCACTCTATAACACAAGTACCGTCCTGTTTTTGCTTTCATTAAAAACACTTTGAGCTTATCCTACCACTTGAATTTGCAATAATTATGTTTCCTTACTTGCTGTAAGAGGTAACTGCTGTGTATAAACATTCCTTTATGGTGTAAAAGTGTATTAAGACCTATTATCTCCTCAGGAATCATGCCAAGATATGAGCCTCTGGACTCTAGAAGTTTTGATACTATGCCAAAATAGTTTAAAATATTGTACAATATTTACTGGTAAAAAACCCAAAGGACATGTAGGTCAAATGAAGACATGGAGGGGGATTTAAAGCTCTCAGTGGGTCTACTCTGTGCAGACACCCAATCGGACCCACTTATAGGCCAGCGATCTCCCAGTTCACAATGAATATTTCCAATTTGGCCTAACTGCAAGGTTCAGTTCTGAATATGGCTGATTCTCACTGCCATGGGAAAGAAGGCCACAGGCAATCTCAGCCTGCAAGCACCTTGGGTCTCCATCCTACTCCACCTCCTTAATGGAGAACAGCCTATCCATAGCTTATTTCTACTCTTTTATCTCTCTCTCAAGCCTTCAAGAAAGATGGGGAACCCTCTGGACCAACCCAGTAGAACTGGCAATTGGAAATCACAGTTACTCTCTAACTGGTCTGACAAAACCTGCCCAGAAGCAGCTCTTGTCTCTTAGCTGTCTCCCTCTCTCCCTAAGCCCCCTGCTCCTTTCCTCCTCCAAACTCCAATCAAGCTGAAACCCCAGCCTTTATCACCTCCCTGCCTCCAGAAGCATTTTGGTAAAATAGTCCTCATTTGGACCATCCAAATGACTCAAGCCAGCAGTCCACAGGCAGCACTTTTAAGATCTAGTCTGATGTTTCCAGCTGGGGAAGGAGGTGCAGAAATAAAGCAAAAGATACTGCCTGGAGGCCACTCCTGATTTTCGCAGGTTCCACAGACTATAACTCAATTTGCTGTTTCACTTGCAGTCAAAATACAGTAGGAAATTTTTAATTCCAAACCAAATGGAACAGTGTGAAAAAAGCATCCTCTCCCCTAAGAAAAATATGTCTCTCTAACGAGTACATCACTTAATAACTAATTCTGCCCTCTTGTGTGCTTATACATTTTATCACAAGTTTCTATTTTTCTTTTTTTTAACTAAGACTGAAGATCCCTGTTAAAAATGATAGATGGGAAGATCCTCACTCCACTCATTTTTCTTTAATTATTTTGAAAGGTTATGAATATTTCTTATTTGTCTTTAATTACATGAATTAAGACTTCAGCATTGTACATTGTCACTGAAGACCTTTTGAGGGTCTGGCATCTTTTATCTCTATTACGCAATGAATATATCTTTTTAAAAATAAAGAGTTATGCAAAGCTGCTAAACCAACAGTCTATAGTCCGTTTTATTTATTTGAGAACGAAATAGTTTCTAACTATCCAAAGTCCTTTTTTTTTCCCCCATTGTTTGGTATCAATCCCTAGCACAGTTGATACTCGAGGCAGAGATTTTCAAAATGCTGCCTAAGGGATTTAAATGAGGATTATTTTTCTAAGTCTTCATTTTATTCTTTCAACGAGCACCCTCAGCCTCTATTTTCTATTCCACATTAATAGATTAGATTTCAAATTCCCTCTGGTTTCAAGACAAGAAGATACTGCATCTCAATTCAGACTATCAAAGTTTTAGAACCATAGAAGTTAGGAGGAAGCAATTCAGCTGCTGCAATTACACCTAACCCCCACCACGTCCCTCTCCCTTCTTTGCTCTCCACTCTTCTTCCAGGCAATTAACAACAAGACAAGATGAAATGTCCTCAGGCTGCACCAGGGGAGGTTCAGGTTGGACATCAGGGAGAACTTCTTCATGAAAAGGCTTTTCAAGCATTGGAATGGACTGACCAGGGAAGGTGGTGGAGTCACCACCCCTGGAGGTGTTCAAGAAATGTGGCACTTAGTGCTCTGGTCTAGTCAACAGAGTGGTGAACAGTCACAGGCTGGACTCTATCTTGGAAGTCTTTCCAACTTAAATGATTCTGATTTTATGATCCTTACATCCTTCAGTTACTGTTACAGAGAAAAGCACACAAGCATATGCTTAATGCTAAGCACAGACTCAGAGGTGTCTACATAAACAAAGCTGCTTTCTTGATTTGGAGCCCAAAGTAAATATTTGCAATATGAAGGCACCTAAAGATGAGTGCAAAGTGGGATTTTGTAGGTGAACCCAGCCATTTCTCTGATTTGGATCAATTAGAATTATTCATCTATATACTTTTGAAAATTACACCCATTTTCCACTTTGGGCACTTAAATAACTTAAGGGAAATGGACTCTTTCCAGTAATTTCAGTCATTGAAAGTACTCAGCATTAAAAGGCATTCTTTGGCTGTTATAATTCTTCCAAATGCTCTGCTAATGATTTTGGTCATGACTGTGGTCCCTGTCCAGAGAAGAACTGGAGAGACTGCAGCTGAGTTACCTTAGGAAGGTCAGCTGAATTACCTTAGGAAGGAGATTTTCTGACCCATTTTAACTTGCCTGTTTAAAACAGCCTTCAAAAACATTTTTATTTTTGTATATTTTATAGTTCTCATATAGCTCTCATTGTTTTCAACCACTGCTAAATTATTCTAGCACTTCTCAGCTTGTCAAGCACACAACACAAACTTATTTTTAGGCAGAGATTTCTTTTGTGTCAGGTGAGTGTGGAGCACTGCATGAGCATGAGGAGGACTCAGCATCTGAAGTGCTCCCTAAAATTCCCAAAATGCTGACAGTGTCACAGGGATGAGAAAATCCTGTCCTGGGAATGAGAATATTCCTGATAGAAAAGCTAGTTGTGACTGCTACAAGTTGCCATTTTCAGGGAATCTTAGGGATTTTATTGCCTTTCAGATACAGTTTCAGAGGAAATTACTTTGTTATCAGTTTGGGTTTTTATTTATAATCACTGATGTAAACTGGTTATTGTCACTTACCATTGCTTACTAAAAGGCTAAATATAATTTACAGTCTGCTACACTGATAGCTGTACAACATATATAGTTTTATTTTCAAAGTTTGCAGAAAAAAACATGGTGAATCTTGTTCTGCTATGGGGAAACCATATTTTCTAAAGGGAATTACATAAAACAATGTCATTTCAAAGTAAGGGTATTATTTTGGTTTTGCATGTGTCTGATTCATAGCTTTCATATTAATAGGGTTGTAGATTAATCATAGAAACTATTAATTTGATCAATTAAGTGGAAAGAAACAAAAAGAAAAGGGGCCAGAGATCTGAGAAAGGGATGTCTCCCATGGTCATGGAACCTTGAAAGAAAAGAGAAAAAAGATATAACCCATGGGAGAGAAAAATCACAGCAGGTTGCAATGTATACTGTTATTAGTATGACATTTACTGGCATTTCACTCATATTTGAATTTTTCACCATTTACCCTTGCCCTCTCCTATAAGAATGACTGCCAGTCCTACTATTACAATTTTCTATCATCTCTGGAATGTGCAATTATATTTTGACACACATCCCTGATCCTTTTAATTATTATTATTTTTTCTAATTGGATGAATTTCTAATGTAACCTAAAACTAATGGTTTATAACTGCATGTAGTCTGTAGCTGATTGGACAGCATAGGTGATCAATAATTTTAATAATCCTGGCTACATTTGCATGCCACTATTCTATACAGTTAAATATAAAATAAAGAAATGAATCCCACAAATCTCAGTCAATTATTGGAGCAGATTATCTGTTTTCAAAGAGAATGGGCCAGATGCTCAGCTAATTTATATCAACCCAGCTCACTGATATTTATATAAAGTCAAGAGTCTGCCTCTTGATATTTTAAATCCCTTTATCTGCAGTATATAAAAGACATAGAGAGCTTTGTGGGACAAAACCTGTTCATATGGGATTGCTAATTACACAAAAGGTGGTAGTATGCAGCAAGGTATAGAACACTATAGCAGGAAAGAAAACTTGCATCCTTATTTTTATCATTTACAGACTGAAAGAAATATTATTATACATACATTATGAACTCTCATTTTAGGACCATTTACCATCAGGGTGCAAAGTACAACTTTCCCATGAATTACTGGATTTGCAAAGATCATTTCTGAAATGTACATTTTCGTAAGACAAAGCGTTAAAGAAAATACTAAAAACCTTCATGGGAATGTTTAAGAATTCTCCTTAAAAGCCTAATTGCTCCCTTCGGAGACATAATCTATTGAGTAAATACTTATTTATAGACTTTTTAATTGGTAGATTACGTTAACAGATATTAGGATATATTTTGAAGGCATACATATTGACCTTGTGGAGTCCAATGCCTCCTTATATTTAGCACATTTACTGGCAGAAAATTCTATAATTCTAATTATTAGTGAAATTGATTTTTGCAACTTCTGCAAGATTGAGTTCACATATATTTAAAGGAAATATTGGCAAACTGTATCTTTTCCCTAATAAACCATTAGGGACAGCAGCATTTCAGTCCTATTTTCAGCAGCCCCTAAGCAGTCAGAAAAGCCAGCTCTTTATTTTATCCTTAATCTCTGAATTAAAGCACAATAATAATAAAAATGTGTATTAGCATTCACATTCAGCCTTTTGGAGTAAGCTCAGGAGGGAGACCTGCCATTTTAAAAGAGGGCAGAGGGAGCCTGGAGCTAACACTGCAGACCCACTGCACAACATGCAGACAACTCCTCTACCATTTAAAACCCACACATAAATGGAGAACAGATTACAATAGTAGTGAAAGCATCACAGAAGACAGAGGCAAAGGGACCAAACAACCCAGACACCAAAAACCTCAGTGTGTAAATGAGAGGATCAAAGGGCATAGCCTGGGGTGGGAAATACACTTTTTTTTCCCCTCCTGTAGTGTTTCCATGGGGTTATGCTCTATTGCTTTTTTCAGCTGCTCCATCAACTATTTTCTGTATGGGAAGCCCCTTTAGTAATTAATTTTACTTTGGTGAAGAACGACTAGGGAATTGGCAACGAAGAGCCATTACAGGAAAGAGCTTTATATTATTGTGCTGTAAGAGACAGAGGCAGAACAACTTGGCAGATCACCTAATATCTGTATTTCTCAGATCTCTATGTAGCTACTAGATAAAACTCTTACCTAGCAAGAGGGCTCTGAGGTTAAATTTACTTTTGCAGAGGAGGGAAATAAAAAGATTACATTAGTAGCTGCTGGGAAGGGCAGGCCCCCCTGTATGTAAGACAAGCAAAAAATGTCAGAGACAAGTCTGGACAGTACATTCCATCAAAGCTGGTAGAAAACTTTGCAGACTGGTGGGTTTTTTTGCTACCTTTCAACAAAGCTGAATGTATGAAAGCCATGGTCGAACAGATTCCACCAGTAGGTGGGAGTCAAAAATTAAAGCCCTGACTGCCAGCTTAGTCTTCCCTCTGTAGTAGTAAGCACAGGCGGTAGAGGTTATTGAACTGGATAAAAAGACAAATGTGTTGCTTCCTCCCAGACACAGTGAGTATTATGCATCACTGTCAAAAAGCCTGAATAAAAGACCTTGTCTTGGTAGTATAAATCCCCTGTGTCTGAACTGCCCTCATGAAATTCTTGAGTGCAAAACTCGTGTGGAAATTTGCCGTATGAAAGAGAGACGCCTGGTTACACAGCAACGCCTGCTATTGCCAGCAACCTTGAAAATCAGCTGGGCTTGGCAGTGGGGGCAGCAGCTGTACCTCACAACACTCTCTGTAACTGAGAAATAGCAGAAATAGCAGGTCAGGAAGAAGCAGGATGAGAAGGTGCAATAACTAGGACACTTCTTACCCATGCAGCCACCAGTTCAAGGCAGGAGTCTTGAGACTGGCCATGCTTGCTCCTGAGCTGAGTGGCTGCACGCTCACAATCCTGAGCACAAGGTAAAAAGCAAATCAAAAATCATCAAGACAACTTCGGGGTTTGCATTTTGCTTTCCTCTTGGGCCTTTACTACTTTATAGAAGGAAGATGACAGAAATGGAAGGCTCTCACTGCCAGATTTCACAGCTGCTGGCATCTGGAGCCAGGAAAAGGAGCTAACATTGCTAAAGTTTGAGCAATAACTTGATCAGATGATGGAAACGCCTCCCCTCCTTATTTTCGTCTCCCCGGGGGAAGAAATGTGTCATTTTATGAGTTACAAAACATACATATAAAATCATTTAGAGTCTCAGATATTGTGTGTGTGTATATATATATCTCATTCATATGACACATACATATATATGCCCTATACTTCACACATAAGGATATATTATCTTTCCACATACCAAAGTGAGAAACAAGTAGGCAATCTGTAAAATTCATGTTTTCCCCATGGATAGGAATAGTTTCTGTGAACTGATGGGATAATCAGTCTTACATTCCCAAGGCAGCCACATCTTCCACCAAACCCATATAAGAGACTTCATAGAATTCAACAACTGGTTGCTTATGAGGTGATACAGAAAAAGATATCCAGAGAGGAAAAAACGTAATATGCAGAGGCAAACATTCGCAATTAAAATGCCAGGAGAGGGGTTAGAGATAAGATGGATCTTAAAGTGAAGATTTAATTTTCACCTATTGTCATGTAATGTTTGTTCATTAACTTTAGAAAGCAGCAAATCTTGAACTGGTTTGTCTTATGAGTTGCTGATGCCACCAGTTTCTGTTGTTTTTGGTTTTTTTCTGGATTTCATCTTGTTTTTGTCTTCTGGGTCTACTTATAAAACTTTTCAGGTTTTAATAAACACTCCTGAATACAGTGCTTACAAGATGCTATCAGTATGCTAAGAACGTCAGGAAAGAGAGCATTAACATAAACAAAGGCACAGGATCAATCCATAGCTAGAAAGGTTACATACTAAAAAAAAAAAAAACCACAATTAATTTAGCACAACCATGAATACACACTTCTGGGGGAATGAAGAGACTACCTTACGGCAGGAAGTTGCTTTCCACTGTTTGATGTTCCTGCAGCTGTACAGCCTCAACCCATCATTACAGAACCTTTAACTCTGTAATATTATGCTTTTTTTCTTTCTTTCTGAAAATTATGAGAAAAGGCACCCACGCGCTTTTTCCAAATGCCAGCACGTATTCCATATGTATTCTGCTTCATTGCACACAAAAATAAAAAAAAACCAAAGAAACCAAAACCAAAAACAACAACAAAGACAATTAGGAGTTGGAAATATTTTTTTTGTATAAAAACTAGACTGCTCGGTCAATGCTTTTTGCTGCTTCCCCTCTTCATTCTTTGTCAATCTTTTTTTCTATGTTTTACAAGCTGTTTGGTACAACGGTTTGCTATTTTTTAATGTTATAAGGGACCAAGTACCCTCATCTAGAGATTCACACATTTGTTAGTATTCAAATGCAATTGCTAAGAACCAACGTAATTTTTAAGTCGTATCTTATTTTCTCAGTCTACATTCTATTGTACATTGATATGAGAAAAAAATTTGTCTTTGAAGAATAGCCAAAATTCAACAACATGCAAATTTTAAATCAATAGGTACTTATGTTTTTTTTTTTTCCTGTTAAGAATTCAAGATTACTTTAACCACCTCTGTGTTATTCTGGAGTACTGGGTCAGTTCAGGGCTCCTCAGTACAAGAGAGACATGGAGCTTCTGGAGTGGACCCAGTGGAGGGCAACAAAGATGATTAAGGGACTGGAGAATCTCTCTTACAAAGAAAGGCTGAGGGAGCTGTCTCTGTTCAGCCTCAAGAAGCGAGGACTGAGAGGGAGCCGTATCAGTGTCTGCAGGGAGGTGTCGGGGCATGGACCAGGCTCTGCTCAGTGGTGCCAAGCAATGGGACAAGAGGCAACAGGCATGAACTGGAGGCACAGGAAGTTCCACCTGAACACGAGGAAGAACTTCTTTGATGTGCAGTGATTGAGCACTGGAACTGACTGCCCAGAGAGGGTGTGGAGCCTCCCTCACTGGAAATACTCCAGAACTGTCTGGACACTGCTTGAGCAGCAAGATTGGACCAGATGACCCACTGTGATCCCTTTCAACCTGACCCATTCTGTGACACTTCTATACTTCTTACTTCCTGTGGCTATTGAAATAGGACAAAATAAGCTCTTCCTTTCAGATGCTGAATAGAAATAAAAATCAGTGTTTTTTTACCATAAGCTATGTAGTATTTCTACACTGATGACCCTTAAATTCTAGTCCTTAGGTTTTTCTCATCTGTCACTTGAATTTTGGAGGAAGGACATAGATAAAGCCCATGGGAAGAAAAGCATCCCCTCTGCTACCAATCAAGAGGAAACAAAGTACACTGCTTGCTTAAGGAGGGTGCATTCCAGACTTTCTGGAAAGAGAAAATCCCCTGGGGGTTGTGGATATATTTTTTATAGTTTTCTGATGAATGAGTGATACACTGGTATAAAACATCAGCAAAAATTCCTCCCACTGATGTACTTCCTCTGACAAGTTACAGTTGCTGCATGAATGTTTCCTCCTCATCCCTCAGTGCTTATTTCTGGTATTTTCTGATAATCTGTTTGCAAAACCAAAAAAAAAAAAAGAAAAAAAAGGAACAAAGCAAAACAAACAGGAGTGCTAGATTGGAAAAGACAACACTTTTGAAAGTAGTAATTAACACAACACTGCTTGCTGCTTTACTTTCTATGCTGTTTCCAGCAGGCACCGTTGATAGGATCAGAGCACTTGGACCTGCAGTTGCCCCACCAGAGGTGATAGAGCTGCTTCAACATGACAAATTCTTTCAAAGGCAAGTATAAAAAAGCTTTGATTCATATACACTGAAACTTGTTATAAGTAATGAATGATTTAGATGGAACACATTTAGCACTGTCTCCGCTCGAACATTTATTACAAACATACCACAACATCTAAAGCAGTGGCAGATAGCACACCATCAATCAGAGCAGACCACCAAAACAAATCGTGCCTCATAAACTACTTTAATATGTCACAGAGCTTCCAAATATACATCACTGATCCATTTGTTACAAAGCCCAGGCTACTTTTTCACTGACAAGTCAATGACATTTGGTATTTTCATTTATGTGCAATATCACAATGAATCTAAGGACTCCATTCACCCAAAATTAGGTTCCTGCAAGCACTGGCCTTTAATGCTCCTCAGGCTTACACAACTCAGCATACATGGATCTTGGTAATGATGTCTGTCTACAAAGACCCATTTGCCAATGTACTTTGTATACTTTAGCAGCATCTTGCTAACTATTTCAAGTACTCTAGCTGCAGTTCCCTCTATACCCGTGCAAAATTTATGGCCCATACTGATAAGAGAAGGCAGCAGCACAGCAGCAGTTTTAAAGGGCACGTGTTACACCGTGGAGAACAGATTTTTCAACTCATTCTGAAGAAGTGATTGAGAAAGGTGCTTCTAACTTCTCCTCTTTCAATATTAGCAGAATTGCCTATAAAATAATTCTTCAACAGAACAGCAAAAAAACCCCAAAACTTTTTATATTTTTGGTCTGACAGCCTACACTGGCTTAAAGCTTCTGCATTTTCCTTTAAGGTCTTTACAAGAGCATAGCTGATATATATATATATAAAAGTTTCTTTTCCAGTGAGAAGCTTAATCAAACACAGTGCAAACCTCCACAAATGAACACTTCATCCTCCATCTAGATGCCCTTCAATGACAAGTTCTGCTTGAGAAAAATGTCTGTAATGCTGTAAATGCACTCAAAGTTAAGAACATACATGGATTTCAACCAGTTGTTACGAAACCTGTGTCAGAACAAAATCAGGCCAAGTGGGGGATTAAGAAATTAAGAGTCATGTTGTTTAATAGGCTTCCAAAAATCCATAATGCATTTCCCAGGCCGACATCTCTCCTTGTCCCTCAAACGGGACTGAAAAGCACACAGTTAACATAGTACGACGTAAACAGTCTTAAGGGATTTCCATTTGAATTCCATAAATTCAGGCCACTGGTGATCTGATTTTAAAACACAATTCTTCACACATTCTTTACCCTCCGTTTCTCCTGAACCTAGCACTGTAACTATCTGAAATTTTAAGGAAGTTTGCGCTTTTATCAGATTTTTTTACTCAGGTTTGAAATCCAGTGATACCCCTTGTCCATTCATTGTTAAGTATCAGATGTGACTATTTAAGCCCTATAACGTGTCATTGATCTGCATTAAAAGCATCCACTGAAATCAATGGCCTGCTAAGTGTAAAAAAAAAAATCAATGATAGGGAATAATCCTAACTAAGTATTCTACACACAAAACTCTGCAATGCCACCTTGATTTCAGTCTTTCATGTGTGGCTACTCAAGACAGAATATGTATTATTATAATAGTAGTACAAAGAAGAGAAGCAAATCAATAAAATTAATGGCAAGTGCAGTAGCACTGGTGGTGTGAAAAGCATAATTAATTAATCAAAGTATTCCTAACACTTTTAGAGGATATTATAGGAATAAATAAAGAAGATAAGCCATTATGATTTTCCTAAGTATGCAGTAATAGTTCTGTATATCCTAGATTTATGTCAAAGCCACCACAAAGTAGTAACTAGCTGACACCTATTATGAAGACTGAATAATTCTGTATCGTGTTGAGATCCAAGAAAACACTCAATCTGCACTATGACAAGCCACCATGAAAATTTTGGGTTGTAAAACCTGAAAGAACCACAGATGGACAAACAGACAAAGAATCTGTCTGTTCAGGTCGTGTTTTATGGTCACTGCCAGCTATGGGGACATTTACTGAAAGCATTCCAAGGTGGGATGCTTTCAGTGGGCCAAGCAATTCTGCTTTCACTAGGGGTTTCATGATCAACTTGGAGCTGCAGTGCAAACCACTCAGCAGACAGAGGGAGTACACACAGCCCTGGTTCAAAAGGAACATAATATGTCATGACTTAATAGTGTTTGATTTCTCCCTAGTGGTTTTTAAAGCTAGAGAGTTGACCTCCTTCCTCCCTTGGTGCTTGACTGTTGACATCTCAATGTTCTGTGATTAACCAAACCTCATCCTCCACTTTCTTCCTTAAACTAGGTTTTTAAAGGAGTGGTCCTATTGCTTAGGGAAAAAAAAAAAAAAAAAAAAAGAAAAAGAAAAAGAAAAAAGAAGAAGGAATTGGACAAGGCAGCTACACAGAACATTTAGTGAGATAGGGGGCTAAAATCCCACACCAGGCTTGGCAGCTGTGATAATGATGTATAATTTAATTGAAGCTATACTGTGATCCTCAGAAGGACTTCAGACCTTTTCCCGTGTTTATATATTATTCAGGCTAATGGCAACCCTGAAATAGAAAAAGCTTCTTATCTCTTAAAACTTTTATTGCAGTGAGTTCAAAATGCACAAAGCTGAGTGCAGGTCTGTGTGCTTTAATACAAAGTGAAAGGAGGCAGTTTTCAGCCCGTTTTAGTGTGGCTGTCTGGGCAAAAAGACAGATGGGATTGGATGCCTCAGAAACCAGGGGTGCAATGGCATGCATGAGAAGTTTAAGGGGTTTAGTTGTTGCAGAACTTAAAATATCTTAGCTTTGTCTGGCCATTATTTGTTTTTGCTTTTTTTTCCTCAATACAAGTTCACAGAAAAAGTATAAATCCCATCAGACAAGACAAAAATCTATAGCAGTCAATACAAATGGCACCTCCTTTGCATTTTGTGCAACTTTAATGACAGATCTTGCTGCGTGTTTGACGCTGTTGTAAAAGCCTCTGCCTATAGGGTTCTTGAAAACTAACAGGATAATTTACAGAAGGATCACAAGTGGCTTATTTGCAGGTGTGTGGTCTGGTGCAAATTCATCCTGCAGACCAAGCAGCAAAAAGATCAAACTTCAAGCTGGTCTTCAGTCTACGCAGAATTTACATGTGTAGAGGAATAGAGGAATAATCCAGTAATCTTCATAGGAAGGTTTTTGATTCCAGACATTGCTTATACCATAATGCAAAACTGGAACTCAACATAATATGATACAAAGGCACAAGCTCATATTAAAAAAAAAAGTAACCCACCCCCCCAAAAAAAGAATCAGTGGAAGAGAGTGGTCACAGAGAGCCAGTAAAGAACTCTTCAAATTATTATTCTTTTAGAACACACAGCAAAATTTCACACTGTGGTGATTGTCTACAGCTTTTCTGGTGATCGATGAATCACACACAGCTCATCTCGTGATCTTTCCCAATACGCAAAGACAGTGTAAGTGCCATTAAACATATCAGTCACTGCTGTATTTCTGCTGAAGAGATTATGAACAGATATATTTAGAGCTAGCAACTGCCCTTGCCATGAATCAAAAATGTGCACTGCTAAACTGATTTAGGGCCTCAAACTACATTATCTGTAAAACGAAATTACCACGTTCGCTGTTTGGAAAAGGGAATTGAAAAGACCAATATAGATCAAGTAAATTTGAATGCATAATATGTTATATTATCCTGTGTTCTCAACACGTCTCACTTTCCCTACATAAGGTGTACTTTTTGAGAGCACATGCAAGCTTTTGTAACACAGCTTTTGTTTAAACTTGGCTTTAAGCAAGTTTATGAAGTAGCTACAAATGCCAGAGAATACATAAAAGACAATGCATCCTCTGTAATTTGAGTGGTACAAAACCTCTTACCAATTATTGTGTTCCTGTCAGATTAAAGAGCAATAATTTACCATCAAAGGACACCAGAAAGAAAATTAGTCAAGATGCTGAGCCATATTTTCCCAAGAATATAAATTAAGCAAAGCATATTGTTACGAACAAAAATGTATCTAACACATTCCTCATGATCTGCAATATTGCTTTTAACTCTCTATAGCAATAATCCAAGGTAACATTTCTTATTAGTAATGTTTTTCTATTTAAATACAGTGAAAAAGCTATTAAATCAGATTGAAACAAATTAATTACTCTCTGATAAATAATCTCTGTAGATAACCACTTGTAAATGATCTTTTAAAAATTAGAACTTAATTGACAAGGAGAAGAAACTGTGCATTGAAAGAAGGAGATAAGAGACAACATAACCAACATGCTGATAGTAAAATGGTGCCCAGGAGCTCTAAAGGAGAACAAGCTCTTAAGACAGCTCAAGGAGTGAAATTCCATTCATCTTGGATTTTAAAATATATCCTATGCTGGGCTGCTGTAGAAAGAGTAAAGTGAGACCATGTTAAGCAGAGAATTTCTCCTTCTCAAAATAATAAAACCAATGCATTAACAAATTAACTAGGGGGAAAAAAAAAAAAGAAAGAGTATATGTTCCGTCCAAAACAGAGAGGCTGAAATTAAGTTCTATGTAATTATTATCCAAGAGGCCTCTTTTCTCAGAATACCAAACACTGTGTCTTTGCCCTGATACGCTGCAGAGCATCTCTGTCTTCACACACTGTGCCAGGAGAGTCCATCACCAATCTTAAAGAAGTTACCTTTATAACTACTGCAAATCCATTCTTCAACTCCCACAACCCTCACCTTTAAAATATATTTTTCCTTCAAAAACCACAGTCAACAGCATGAAGTAATTAACTGAGATTGACTTCTTTATTTCTCCTATTTCCCTTCTGCCAGCCTTCAACATTCAAAAGCAGAAGTTTACAACTTTTTTAAAATAAAATGAAATAGAATTTCAGCAAAGCACAGTAATTCTTCATTTTTCCCCACAGTGACTAACAACAGCTAGAACATTACTCAGATTTCAAGACTGTCACTTTTTTTTCAAAGCAGAAGCCAAAAAGTCTAGCATGGGGGAAAAAAATAAAAATTGCAAATGTAAAAACTGACTGTTGTCCAGATTTTTAATGAACTTTTTACCCTTCAGCATGCTCGGTAACCTTAAATTAAGTATGCATTTGTTCTTTTTGTCATTAGACATGTATTACTGATCTAAGTTTTATGCTATCTTTGAGATGACTTTACACATAAATTGAAAATTATTGAATTAAGTGGTTCTTGACACCAAGCAGACAGTAAGCCATTAATACACGTTCTCTCCTAGTGTACAAACCCATACCAAGTCCACTGCTATTTGAACAGACATAACTATAGATAGCTCAGCTGCAATACAATGTATAACAAATAAGGACTGTAGACAAATTCTTGAGCCTTACCACTACCACTAGCAGTATGAAACCACTTTAACTAATGGGAAATACTCTACAGTAATAGGAACTGCACCATGTCACAATTTTTCCTCTGTCTTCATCACCCTCAGGACTTTTCCATGCTCTCATCTTCAGATCAGCCTTTCCCCAGCTGCCTTGATCTGTTATTAGGCAAGCATTACCCATTAAGAACTGCTGTGATTGATTATCAAATAGCTGATACCACAGCTAAGGCTCAA
Organism: Myiotriccus ornatus; assembly: GCA_036023395.1. NCBI lineage: Eukaryota > Metazoa > Chordata > Aves > Passeriformes > Tyrannidae > Myiotriccus > Myiotriccus ornatus. Next base: position 10,449,165 of record JAYRBT010000001.1, read on the forward strand.
AAGTAGATTCTCCTCTCATTTAAAGTGGCATAATTCTAGAAGTTTCAGTGGAATTACTCCTGCCCACAACAAGTATATTCTGGATACTACCACCAGGCACACCCCAATATACAGCACAACACAGCAGCTCTTCTCAAGTAAGTACAAGAAAGAAAGACACAATCTTATATTTGCAGAAGATGCTTAACCAGGGGCATTCCAAAAGGGCTATTTCTGTATAGCATGCTAAAGCAGATTTGGTATTCCAGATGCTTTCCAGATAGAATGCTGAATGTAATGAGTGAAAAATGGGCTCTCCCTGCGTCTTTTTGGGAGACTAAAGAAATTCAGAACACTGTGTGTGGTTTCTCAAAGTAAGCACTAATTAAACCAGGTATGACAATGGAATTCAAATCTGCAATATATCAGCAAAGTTTAAAAATGTAATTGAAGAATGCTATTTGAAATACACAACAACTTGGTATTGTTTTCATTTGGATGTGTCTTGACACTTGCTTTCACTCATCCATTTCTACAGCAACTTTCTCTAAGAGTTGCAAGGAATCTTTGACTTCATGGGAGAAGAAATTTAGTGATTTAAATTCCATGAAAGCTGTCTCTCAAACATTCCATAATCAAACATACTAAATTCCTTCAATCTCTCAAAAACATTTTGTCTAACTTTCAGAATATTTTTTTGGTGGTTTTTTTTCCATTTCCTTCAATTTTTATATGTCAAATATGACACACACTTCCATTTTTTCCTGTCAGTTGGGTTCTAAGCAGTGGGCAAACCATTTGCTCCTTTACTTCTATTTACAGAGCTAAGGATCCCTATTGTCTTTTTTTCCACTGTCAGTACTATGGACCTATAAACAAGGTTAAATTGCCAGACCAAAGACATTAATCTCAGGCAGGGGGTAAGCCTGTGACTTTTCTCTTTCTAAACATTCCAAAATTACCAAATACACTTTTAATGAACACATAAAGTCCAACTGATGGAAAGTTAATGGTTGACTGAAACAATGTAAAGTGTTAATGTGAGCATCCTCCATGGGAAAGACAGTGAAGAATAAGAGTATTCTGCTCCTTTCCACCACCACAGACACATCCGTTCTTGGAACCACAGCAGGAATTTCACTGGTGAAGTCTCATCACAAATTACATGAGCACAGAAACCACAGTGTTGTGCCCAAGGATGAAAGGAAACAGGGAGACTGTGAAGGATGTTGGTATTCAAAGAATATAGGAGACCAGAGAAAAGGGGAGCTATATGCTTAGTTGTATCAAAAGTCTGATTTTTGTGAGGGCTGAGAATCCCTATCTTCGGCAGCTTCTGCTGAGTGACCAGCATCTCTGGAAACAAAACGGGGTTTTATCTCTCCCTTGTTTTTTAGTGTGGGTGGTTTGTTTTTGTTTTTTCCCCATTAATTCAAGGTTCCTTATGCTAGGAAACACAGTAATGAAAAAAACATTGGTTTTAAGGGAAAACCTTAGAAAAGAGAAAAACTTTTTGATGTTGCTGAATTACTGCACTTCTCTGTGCAATTCACATATGCCACCACGAATTTGTGTCATTATTCAGCTAGTATAAGAGGGTGAAGTTTCAAACCCAATAGGATGAAATCAGTGCTAGGATGAGAGCAAATAGGACACAATTTAGCCAAGAACAAGAGTTTAGCATTCAGACATAAAAGACTGAACAAGTAATTTATATTGGAGGTGCTGTCATTACTGAACAGCAGATCTAAAACATCAAAAGCTTTCCACTGTTGGCAATTCAAGTCTCATTTAACAAAACTAAATAATGTGTAAAAACACCATATACCCCTGCCCCCCAATTTTGAATGTATTAAGCAAAGACGTTTCCATGAGGTTATTTAGTAATGGCTCTTGAAAGAAGTAGTATACTCTCAGTACTTTTTAGGTCATGCTTTGAAGTCAAAAATCAATAGTGTTTAATTGATGAACAATATTGTCCTTCAAAATTGGTAGAAAGGGAAAGCCAAAATAGCTTTTTCTCAGACACTCTGGATTGTGTTTAAGCCTGTTCATCATTTTGAAAGAGCACATCTGATCTGTGCTCTTTCAACACCTCAAGGCAATTTACATGTGTTCATTTTATCTGTAGACAAAAGTAAAGAGAGTTTGCTTGTGCTTGCTACTTTTCTAATGTCAATGATGCTTTATGGTAGTTCCAAAATCTGGTTTACACCAAAAAAATAATAACATGCAAATAGCCAAAGGAGAGGAAAGTGTATGCATGGGGGATAAAGCATTATTTAAATATTCCTTCTGTTTTATAACTGTTTGATCAACATGGTTTTTAATATGATAGCAAACATCTCAAGCACGGCTCCAAGCACAGGATGTGGACATAGGATTCAAAGGAAGGCACCACTTTATTAAATCTTCCTTTTCTTGTGGTTTGGTTTTTTTTTTCCCTGTTATGGATAATCTGGAGCTGCAGGGTGAAGTTACATATCAACTTGAAGTAGCCTAAATCGAGTCACGATCACAATCTCTTCTCTTCCCTCGTGGCCACATAGCCCTTTTGCGTACTAAGTTCCCCCCAGTGACCTGAGAGTGTACAAATGAAGGGATCACATCAGCCAGATCAGTGTTAACCTCTCTTTTATATTGCTAATTGCTAACTGGATCAGCTCCCTGGGCAGGGGTGCCAGCAGATGTGTGCTGTCACCAGCGGAGAGGGTGGAGGGAGATCCAGCGGACAGGACTGTTGGAAGTTGAACGTGACTGAAAACCTGGCTCAGGCCATTTCATCTACTGAAGGATGGCAGCCCCTTCTCAATGAAACACCCTTCCAGCCAATGTTTTCTTGGTTACAGTTTAGTTTTGTGCAAACATTGGTCTGTTCTCAAGTAGATGTTCCCCACATTTCCTCTCTTGTGACTGGAATAGCCCCTTCACTTTTCCTCCCTTCCAGCTGAGAAGAAAATCCTTACAAGCTTGGTTTTTCATTGCTCCCCTCTCCATCATCTCTGTCGGTATGAGACTGAAGAGAGGTCACCAGACTTCTATAAAGTATTTGAAAAGTCTTCAAAGAGATGAAAAATAGACAAGCATATAGTCCAGCACAGGAAGCTTCACATAGCACCAGCGTCCTTTAGAATTCAGACTTGACTCTGAAAAAGGTGGTATAAAAGAAAGTGTAAAATTTTGTTTGTTATCATGAGAGAGGGGCTAAATTGAGACCTTAAAGAAAACAGAAGTCACTCTGCATCCAAATAAATATGCTTTTTCCATTTAAATAAATTCAAAGCAAAACTATTAGAACATCTTCAGTACATCAAATCACATACTGTGTGTAGTCACACACTTTATGTTCTTGCAGTCAAACTAAAACTGCAGATCCACACTTCAAGTGCTCAGTTTCTAAAATTAGATTTTTAGATCCTTAGCTCTGCATAAACCACCTCCTCAAATATATTGAGCTTCCTCTGAAGTTAAAAAAATCGTGAATTTTTTTTACTACTTGAAATCAGGTTGCCTTTACAAAACATAAGGGAATAATTTTAGGACACTGAGTCTGAAACTTTTGGTCAGCATTTCATAAGCTTTTCCAGTGTACAAGTGTGTAGTAGCATATATAATATCCTACCACTTAAGATTTACTGTCAGTCATACAACATGATAATGTATTAAAAATAATTAATGCACTTTATCCTTGAAATTACATAAAATAAATTACTTGAATTAGGTAAATGGCAAACAATATAAAGTGTTTCCCTGAAAAAATCAAAGTACACAGTGAATCATACCAGGACTGTGCTTTCTAAGTGCTGCAACTCAACCGCCACATCAAAAGCTCCCCTTTACTATGTCCAACCAGACCCCTCATGCCTCACACTGAAACCCAGGCTACTTGGGTCCACAAAAACGCCTCCTTTCTACTTTCCCTTCATCAAAGGTCCCAGCCTCCATCCCTTTATCCTCACAAGCCTGCAGATGTGAGGGAAATGAGAGCAAGAACCTCTCAACGAAAAAAATAAAAGCCCTGTAAGTTTCCCCATGGGGGAAGTGAAAAGTATTGCTGAGAGGCTGCCAAGAAGACATCGAAATGTCTATAACAATTCACGGTGCTTGTGATGTGTGGGACTTTGTGACTGTGCGGAGGCACTTCATCACAAAATGCACAGTCTCAAGGCCCTGTTTTCACCAAACTCCGTGTGTATGCACCACAGAGTTGTTCTGCATACAAATATCCGTATACTTGAGATATCTGGGTGTCCAGAGCTAACAGGCACCCAGCAGCAGCCTGGTACCAGCCCTCCAACTCTAATACTCTAGCCATTATTCTAATAATCTAATACTTTACCTCCAAATTTGAAAGATCTGAGGGGTGTCTACTTTCTGTATGGAAACAGCTTTATAGAAATTCTCTGTTCTTGGATAACCTTTGAGTTACACTTTTAAAAACATTTAAACTAATGTTGATGGATGACATGCATCCTAAATAATACATGTGCTGTTCAATCTATAGGGAGACAATCTCACACACAGAGCTTTGTATCACCCTTACCAGTAATACCTAGCCAGTGACACTTAAGATTTCTCACACTGGTACCTTTTGCCATAAAAATGATTAAACTGCCATAGAACTGAAATTGGAACTGAAATATAAGGCTGGATCACTTGCATAATAAACTTTGATTTAGTCATTAAAGAGATTATTGCTTCACTTCTGTGTAGACAGTAAGTACAGGCACCACCCTCATCTAGTTCTATGGGGTGATGCCCTGTGGTTGCATTTTATTTTTATTTCTTCAATTTTATCACAAGTAAATCAAATCACACTATAAGTTCTGAAAATGGAAATTCTTTTGGAGAAGCACAAGGTGGAAATGATCAAACAGCCCTTTGGGGAGGAAGCATACCTAACCTGCATTTCTCAGCTCCAGATCTGGACCCTCCCCTCTGAAGTCTTTTCATCTCAAATTCCTCTCCCCAGTCCTGAAGGTCTTTTCTTTCCTTGAGGGGTGTTGTCATCATTGCTGTCAGGTTGTTCTTATGCTGTGGCACTCTGGGATGTGCACAGTCTCCCTGTGCTCCCCATCTGGAGTTCACCTCATACCCAAGGACCATCCCACAGAGTCTCAGTCATTCCAGTTGGGATGGGTGCTGCCTGGAAGATGGACCAGGTCCTGTTATATGGAGACCATCGTGTAAAGAGTGAGGCTCTTCAAAGGTGCCCAACAGTCTGAGTGGGCACAGTTTTGCCCCAGATGGAATGCTGGAATTGTTTCCAAGGTGAGTAAAGGGTTTATGTCCTCCGAGAGGGGTTGTCCTAATGGTCTCACTCTTTCATTGAACCCTTTCTGTCACACAGCCTTCCACAAAGTTATAAAATACACTGATATCTACCAGCAGGCAAGTGTCATGTGTGATTTTCTTCTCCCCATGAATTCTGCTGCTTGCCCGCCAAGATAACACCCACCACACCCAGCACAGGACGGGTGCTGCCCTTGCCAGCCCCTCAGCCACACTGCAGCAACAGTGTGGACACAACCCCTTTCTCCCACTCATTTTGGCCAGTGGTGCTTATCCAGCATGACACACTACGGACACGCCCAGGAGACATTTGCTGTTGCCAGGAGATCTGTGAATTCCCACCACTTCCCCAGTTTTCCTTAGTCAGGATTTACTACTACTGTGCTGCTGGTATGGGTGAAGTGTTGGGAGGGTTCCAAGCACGACACGAATGGATGGCTTATTCCCAGTCTCCAAATGCTTCCAGGTGCCATTGGACAGACACAAAGCACATCCACGTGCATATGGCTGGATGAGCTCAAAACTTACTTTTCCCTCCCTCACTATGATATATGAGAGAGTGAAAACACTGTGGAAACAAATTCAGAAGGGGATAGGCATTAGCAGTGCTTGAAGTCTAATTTTTGATTTAAGGTAAACTCAAAACAGTACTTAATCTCCTTTTCCTATTTTTTTGGTTTCCATATTATAAATCCTTCTTATAAACTTGAACCACAGTGTGTTATTTTGGCCCAAAGGAAAAAAGAAAATCCAGTTGATTTGTACTTTCAGGTTTTGATTTCAGACTCCAGTTTATCTTGATCATTAGTTTATAAATCCTGGTTTAAAGCACTTGTAGAGACTGCATTCCAATAAATTATTCTGAAAGGTTTTCTAGAGACTTAAAAACAGCTAGAAAAGAAAATAGTATCTTTACGTTTCTCCAGGCCCACATATAGGACTCCTTTTACTCCCCAACACCAGACATTGAAACTAAATCAGGAGGTGGTTTCTACCCATAATTCCATTTTTTTGTAGTTGCATGTGGATAGATTTTTTTTTTCTGTTGGAGTGAATTCCAGGGAGAAAGATTCATGTGAATAGAGCTGGGTTTGTCATAAATGGAGAACTACACAGCAAGGCCACAGAAAATATCTTCTCAGGGCTTGTAACTTCAGCAGTGACGATTTTCATTAATTATACCAGAAAAATTTCCAGATTAATTAGCCTGCACCTGTACTGATCATGATCAGTGCCAACACAGTCACAGAAGATCAACACTTTCCAAAGACGCCTGTACTTTGCATCACTGTTGAAACAAAATGCAGTACATAAAAACTTTAGAGGATGGTCTAAATCAGCTATTACTGTCCACCATGGAAACTGATTTTAGCACAGACAGGATTATGAGTCATACAATGCATTTCCAGCTGCATGTATCCAGCTTCACCCTTCCCCTCTGAACAATACACCTGGAAGTTGGTATGCAGGTCTCTGGCTCTCCTGAATCTCTTAAAAATGAAAATAATTTAAAAAAAAATTTTAAAAAACCCTGTTTCCATTTTGGGATGGGCTTTTCAGTGAGCTGCAGTGGAGAAGTTTGCATGCTGAAATTTCACCAAGCAACAACACGAATTCCATGTGCACACCAATCAAAAACTCATATCATTGATACATAAGCAAAAGCTGATCCTTAATGGTTAATGGAAAGGGGAGGTGCATACGTTACGTTTCGGAGGTCAGAAACACTGAGACATTATAACACCTGTCTTCTGAGAGATCCTGCAATTGACACTTTCACCAGTAACCAGGTATCATCTTCAAGCCACACAACTCTCACTGTAATATCTACGTAGGAAGCAAACTACTGCACAGCAGCTCTGTCTAGTTTTTTGCTGATTCAGAGCTTCGAGTAAACAAGACAAATTGCTTCTTAGCCCCCTTGAAGCAGGTATCTTCCTTACAGTTTGTTTCAGCTACAAAAAATCACTTACAAGAAAAGCAAAAACCTGTATTAAGATATTTTTTTTCTGCAGTCAGATTCATGGATTATTTTCTACCCATGATAAAAATTCCTAAGTGCAGCTCTTTGCCTCTGTCAGGGAGTATGTAAGAGACCAAAGCAATACAGCCCTCATTTACCAGATTTAATTGAAAATGGGAGAAAGGGGAAAAAAAAGTTAACAGCATCTTTTAAATCCCAGGAACTTGACAGTGACATATATTCCTAACCCACATACCTCTGAGAAGAGGTCATGCTGCCCAGAGTAAATAACAGCTTGTAATTTGCAACGAGGATACCCAGCAGCAGCACTGTGACATACATGTGATAATGTGATTTACAGGATCAGGAAATAATTTTCAGATATACTGTGCTGCATTAACAGTCCAGGTTAAATGTGTGCTGCAACTTTTTCCCTTGAAGGTACAGTAACTGGAAGATTAAATGCAACAAAAGGAAATGGGGGGAGGGGGGGAGGGAGGAGTCTCCTGCTGAGATGTTGTGATAAATTATTAAAACTTCTTTTTAATGTTGATGCTACTCTTTAACCTCAGATCACAATACTGACAGCACAGAGAAACTGGAAGTGCTATTAAAGCTGTGATAAACACACCATGCTGTGGCAACACTTGTAAGGGGAAAAAGGAAAAAAAAAAAAATTAAAAAAATCCTGGGGGTGCCTCCAATCAGCAACATCAACAAACAACCAGGGAGAAAATATCAAGCTATCTACAGTCCACAGTCCTTCAGTCCCAATATTCATGAGATACCATTTATGCTCACTGAGCTATATTTGATTATGAGACCTCAATAACCCATGTTTTCCATAAACAAATGTCATGCAAGGAAGCAAAACAAAGTGAACTTTATGAAAAGGCACATTTAGTGAACTGTTCACAGCACACACAGGGTAAATCTTCTCAGCAGTTTTTAACAGAAGAGGAAAATGGATTGCTGCCTTCAAAAATCATAAGTGTTTTCTCAACACAGCATTTTTTTCGATAAAGTTAATGCAATTTATCTTTATTAACACATCAACACTGACATAGCCAGTCAGCCAATTAGTGCTGCTGGCAATGCATTTCACAACAGTCATGCACTCCGAAAAAAAAAATGTCTGTCTAGTCATTTTTACCACATACACTAACAATTCTGGACTCAAAACTGGCTGCTTGCTTTCTTTCTCCAGCACTGTGACCCCCTATGATTGGGGTAACAACCCTTCCAATAAAGCCACAAGCGTCCCAGAGGCTCCGTAATGAGAACAGTCTGAACACCTCAAATCAGAAAAAATAGCACTTTCTAAATAACATACATTTATTTGTGTAAAGGCCTTAAACGTTATTCTGCTAATGATGCAATGCAAACTAAAATTCCTTCAAGGAATATGTGCCTTACAGAGTCAGTCAAGCAAACTAACAAGAAAACAAATTAAACTCCATGGTCTCTTTTTAGCATCCTATAGCAAGCCCACACAGCAACCTGAAATCTGAGTCACTCAAAACAGCATAGGTATTCTCCTTAGATTACCTTTAATATAGCTTTTTTAGAATCTTACCCAGACATCCATTACAAAAACTTTTCCTTTCCACTTACCCCCCTTCCAGTGTTTGCCTTTGGTCCTGCTAAGCTTGCTCAGGGTTGGTCCAGAGAAGAGCAGCATCAAAATGAAAAGAAGTTCAAGCATAGTGATTTTCCCCCTTTTCACTGATGATAACATTTCCACAAGTTATTTTAAAAAAATATATTAAAAAAAAATTTTTAAAAAAAACACCTTACATCTTCTCTCCCACTTTCTGTTTGCTCAAGAAGGAGTGATTAATCATTGAAAAATTAGAGCAAGGAGTAGCTTTGCTCTCCTCAGACGTTCAAGTAATATCTCAATGATGTAGCCCTGAGGAAAGCCACATTTCTCACTGATCCGGTTTCTCCCACACAACATGCAGCCAGCACCGCTGCTACTACAGTAGCTATAAAATAATTTCTGCTCCTCACTTTGGTTTCTGTGGGAATATATTCCTCAGCTTGCAGCGTGAGCTTGATTGAAAATGATAAAAACAGTAATGCTTGTGTCCAGCAGAAAAGAGGAAAGATGTCAGGATTGTGAAAAAAGATGAGAAGCAGTTGTACTGACAGCTTTAAGCCTGTCTGTCTGATCCTAATAGCTGTGCAACCAACCAAATTGCTCTTTTAAGAGTAATAAGGCTTCAGTGAAAGCTGGTGTCACTGCCACTTGGGTAGGTAGTGCAGGGCTTGAAAATCACCAAGGAACCTGCTAGAGATAACGACTGCCACGGTCCCAGCTCCGAACGCAGAGGGCTGAGCAGAATACAGTATGCACAGGGAGCATTTAATCTCTATTGTGTGCAGGAGATTTCCTGCTTTACAGTGTGCCACTGCTCAGGACTTTTGACTGCATTTTCTTAGGGTTTTATTTCATATATTAAACTAAAATGCAAGCTTCGACACACTAATCACTTGCAGCATTTCTGAATTACTGCATGGGAAAAATCCTGCATGCTTGCCTTTTTTTTTTTTTTAAGTAGCAAACAGGAAGAACAAATCCTTAGCAGTAGCAGCAATCTTTCTGCTGCAAAGAGCAGCTATGCATTTTATATTTTCACACTGTCTGTCCTTAGGATCTCCCAAATCCAGGGAGGTGGGGGCAGGGGATGGAGAGAGAAGGAAAGAGAAAGGGGACATTCAGAAATATACGTTTTCAAAATAACAGATTTTAGTCAATTTTTCATTTAATAGGTGTTACTGACACAGAAATAATATAGCTACCTATGTCTAGAGATGTCTGTATTTAAGAATGCTGAAGATGGATCAGTAAACACAAGATTTTCTGTGGAAAATTTTGTATTTTCAAAAGGGTGCTCCAAGAAAGATTCCTGACATTCAGACTGCTCAGTCTTGAGATGCCCAGTGCTTTCTTAAGTATGCCCAAAAGCTTGAATTCCTCTCCAGTTTGGCATTTAGTCGCTTCCATATAAGCATGCAGTACTCAAATCAATGAGCCACAAACCTTGTGCTGTAGATTTATACAAATAAAAAAATCAATGCCTTTGGAATGACAAAGCAACGATGGTCACAAATTCCCCGAAGTTATCACATTTGCAACCACAGACATGATGCCCTTTTCAGCACAACATTAAAAAGATGATATTATTAAATCTGAAGCCTTGCTTATTCATCTGAATAAAGAATGATATTTTGACTGGTGGAGACAACCATGAACATCTAATATATGTTGAGATTTTTTTTAAACAGCATGTAACATCACAAACAAGAAAATATTGGGATTTCGCCACCACACATCAACTATAAAAAACCCTTTTATTTCATTTTTAAGTTCTACAATATATTTATGGACTTGTTAGAGGATGTAAGATTTGCATTTAGACAGAAAGCAAACACATGCTGATGTACAGTAGTTTTTCATCCCTCTGTGCATTAATTTTTAAAAGTTGTAAGACAGCTTACCAGATGCTGAGTCTGATACATCAAGGATGATGTTTATGGCTCTTAGTTGCCAAAAATTAGGTCAGCATCTATCATGTAGAGTCACTAAGCTGCAGCTTCTTATGTTAAATTTCTCCATCAAGACATTCTTAATCACCATTCTCATTGCTAATAACTAAAACACCATTTCTTCTATTTCTCTCCCAACTGTTACTGAAATGAGGGTGGCAGACACTTGTGTTCATTTCGAATGCCTCTGTAATACTCCCCTGAAACTAGCACCGTACTGACATGTTGAAGACTCAGAAAAACCTTCCAAGCTTCAAACTTTGGATGTCCAGATAATACTATGACTTTAAACTAAAAAACTACCAGCCCCACCCTCCTCAAGTACCACTGCGCAAATTCAGTAACTTTAAGAGTTTCTGTCAGCTTTCTGCCAGCTCTGACACGTGCCTCCAGCTGCCTCAACAGGATCAGGTACGGCTTGAGTAGCATCTCAAGTGATATGTCAGGAGAAGGAAGGACCACCCAGCAGAGGAAGAAAACCCAGCATAAAGAAAACCACAAGAGCTGCTGGTCATGGGTACTCTTAGTTCAGCCTAATGCCTGAAGCACCCAGACTTCCACTCTGCTAATGGTTTTCTGGGTTATTTTACAAAAGGTAAATTATTAAACCCATTTAGGATCCTATTAGGAGTGAGCAGGCAGACCTTCAGGGAAACAAAGAAAAAGTGTTGTCACTTATGAAATTTAGTGGTTTTTTAATGTCCTCATTTCTAGGTTCATAAGCATTTCAATTTTGCAGAGTTGAAATGCCTCCAGAGAAAAGATGAAGTTTCAAGAAAGATTATACAAACTTCATAGGGTGAAACATCAGAAAGACAAATAAAAGAAACCCAACATTTATTTTTTCTTTCAAGTATCATGATTTTTAAGTCAACATCGTGTTTTAGAGATGTAAAGGAACTGATTTGTAATTCTATTTCATGCTTTGAATGTGCAGTACCGAAACAGAGAGAAAAGTAAGAATCTAAAGTCTACCTTTATGTCTGTAACTATTACAACAAAAACTCCTCTGAGAGCTACAAGAAGCAAACTGATACCATTTCAGCTAAATGTCCCTGACATCAAATCAGTCCTTGTCAGGGCTCTTACCGGTGTAAAAGTCTCAGGTGTCTCTTACACCCTCCAAGGTCTTCTGTGACAGCTTACACCAGTCATGAGTATGAAACTATTTAATACTTTCTAAGCACAGAAGAACCTGTATATCATGACACACCAAATATTGATCTTGTCCAGCATCACACCCTCAGTAGTGGTCAGTCTCGGATGCTTATGAGAAAAGTACGAGAATGATAATAAAGTGTTAGTGGAGCTTTCCATTTAACAACCGCTGCTTGTGAAAGGCTTTGAAACTTCTTAACTAGAGATTCTATATCACAGCTATTAACTTTGATTATAGAGTGAAAGACCTATACTTCTTGACTTTGTCTATCTCCTTTTTCGATCCCTTTATGCTTTTCTCAAGGCCCATAGGCCCTATGCAATGAGCTCCACATATTTAATTACCTTCAGCCAGAAAAAAAAAAAATTCCTCTTGTTTCTTTGAAAAATATATTAGATAATCTTATTGAGATAATTTAGGGGTTTCCTCTTTAAAATGAAAAAAAAAAAAAATCCTGTTCACCTTTCCCCATATTGAGGTTTCCCAACACACATTTCATACAACTTGTTCCAGTAAGAAAAGTCCTATCCAAGTCTTTTCTCAGACTAAAGATGTTCCATACTCACAGCTGTCCTTATTAACTTCACCTTACATATATCCAGTTCTCAGTGTTTATGAGACAAAATAAAAAGCCTGCAGTTTTCAAGGTGAAGTACCAGTTGCATATTTGTCCCTCATTTCACTCATGAAGCCAAAGGGCAGCAGCTATAATTAAACTGGAATTATGTTTATAAATGCCTACAACATTAATGAACACAGAGGTTCTTTTTAACTAACAGAATTTTGGGATGTTTACTCCAGGGGCAGCATACTTCAGCAACTTAAAAAACAAACTACCAGTGAAATACTCTGGAAAAAATATGCCTAAGTTAGTTTAATCTGCAGTTGGTGTAACCAGTTATTTGGTCACCCTTCCTTTCCATATTTTCGCTCCTTCTACTAATCACTATCTGGCACAAGAGACTACTGGTATAAATACTTGGTTAAAATCCTCAAGCTTAAATAAATAGCAACAACTTCACGGAAGCTTGAACATCAGAGCCCCTGAGCAACATGGTCTTTTAAGGGTGATATCTTGGAGAGGTCTGTGGCTTTCAGACTATAGGAGGGATAGACAGAAGCCTCAGTAGTTTGTCTGCTGGTGTGCTTTCTGCCCCTTTGCGTTTGCCATCCAGATTCCATTTCACTATGGGGAAGGTTATGACCTTCCTCAGGATGCCTCAGCAACACTTGGACCAAATCCAGCATTTTTCATTGTACTTCCCAGCACTTTGTACCTGTAGTGTTGTCTTATTAACAGTTGGAGAAGCTTGGGAAGAATTGCAGCCTTCACCTTTCCCATTTCAGAACACTGGACTATCACAATAAAAAATTAAAGAGACTGCAGAAATGAAAATGGAAATGACTGTTTAGACAGTTGTGACTAGGAAGAGAAGGACTGCAAACAGAAGATGAAATGCTCACCCCCTCCCCCAAAAAGTAGCAAATATTTTATTCTGTCCTACCTCTCTCCTTTTTGATTCTCCCAAAGATCCCACACAGCCAGCATTTGGCAGCATGAAAATGCCCATGACTAAATGAACTTTGCAAAAGGAATGTAATCAACACTAAACACTACAAGAAGGAAATATCGCATCCCTTCCTTGTAGGCGTGGAAGATATCTTTCCCCTGTCTCCCTCACCATACACAGAGGCCCACGTTGCCGTAAGCCATAATTAATTCAGTTCTTTTTAAGCATGAAAATTGTTTTGATTTTAAATACTTTCAGCTTAAGACATCCTAAATATCTGTGGAAACTCCTGGGGATCTCTGTTAGGCACAGACGCCAATGGAAGCAACATTTTTGGGTACTTGTAACATAATACAATGCCAAATAAATACAGAGACATCTTAAAAATATATTTGAAACTCCTTCCACTTCATGTGATTTCTGAGGATTAAGGAATCAGTGCTTGCCCAGGGCACAATCTAAAATTCCATTGCAGGTATTCTGCAAAAACACTTTTATTCCCCCTTCACGAGTATAACGAAATAAGATGAAGTTCTGACAATCACTTCATGCCAGTCCCCAAACACTGTGTTCATTTTGGCTTTTGTTGGTAATAAAGACCCACAAAAGGGTCTTTCTTCTCCATAACTAACTAATAGCTCTGGTTCTTGCGTAAGACAACAGAAAAGTTTGAGGTATAGCAATTTACCTATTTTAGTGCGGTAGAAGCAACACACATCGACAAAACAAGGACAATAAGTCCAAGATTCAGATTGCTACACCAAGGGGTTTTTTTCTTGGTTATGCTTAGGGGCCTAAGACCTTTCCAATACTCTTCAAATGATATTACGTAGAATGAAGAAATGCATGGAAGCTATTATTTTGTACTTGTCAATCAGGATTTATTATATTTAAGTATAAAAAGAATGATAATAGTTCACTTTGAATTTAGCAATTATTCTAGTCTTAATTATGCACTGTTTCAGTTGAAAAAGTATAAATTTGCTTGATGGAGTTTGCAGACAACAACAAACTGTTTAAATATTTAGTAAACGTTGAAAAAAGTCAACTTGTAGCTTTTTCAATATTTTAAATAAAATTATTAATTTGGAAAATCTTATCCACTTTATTAAACACAAAGATTCTAAACTCTTTCAGCACTGACAATAAGCTATACTGTTACTTTGAAATGTAATTGCTGAACTGCATCTACCTAATAAATCTATTGCTGTCTATGTGTAGCATAAACAATACATGCAGTTAAAATATAATACATTAAAACATATCAATTTATATGTAATAATATATAATACTGGTTTTTTAACAATAACACAAATTGTTAAACAAATACATGTGCTGGTTTCCGAGAAACTGCTTTGGTAAGAAAAATACTATATGAAGTCATAAATCACAACAGGAGGTATAACCACTAATGAGACACTTTACTGAGTTTCGTACTACACGCTGGAAATGCATTTCTGGTTTTGACAAGGGGGAAATATTGACTCACCTTCCATGACACTTAAAAGCTTTAATTTTTTAATAAAAAAAATTCTAGTTATCATTCACAGGAAAAAATACGTCCAGATCACACTTCATTTCTAAAATAGATCTTTAAATCTGGAAGTCTCAAAGCATTTTGTGTGTTTGCCAGTTTACTGACTTCTTCGGGATTATTTTAGACCTAATCACTTTAAATTTTTCTATGCACAAACTTTGAAGCCACAAAATACTGATCTGGTCCTCTCCTCCCGCTTCCAATTAATTTTTGAAGCGCTTTGGCGCTGCAATACCCACTAGCCCCATTAGGAAGAATCAAATAACATCAATCAATCAAATATCTCCGGATGTAATCTACAGAAATTAAACACAGAAAAGACAAGCTAAATCACAGACTATTTCGTGTCTGCGTAAAATAAAGATGTGGGAAGACAAGTTCTATTGGAAAATGGAATTAAATAGGATCGGAAATTTTAGATCAGGAAGAAAGGAGGACCAAGGTGTAGCATAGATCATTCAGGAAATGCTGCTGGTGGCAAGAGATAGATCTGCTTTCTCTGAACACATATTGATCTGGTCGGTGTTACATTCAGGATGTCTCCAGTGTTGCTGAAGGTGTCACGTTTCAGGTGACTTGAAACAATGAACCTCTGACTAATTGCCATTATTAAAGATATTAGCTTGCTTTTCCTTTTATGAGGTATTGAAGGTTCCCTGAGGACCCACTGAAGACAAAAAATGTAGCGGTGACTCCACAGTTCTGTCTTTGGCTTCTGAAATGCTCAAGTGAAGAATCCCATTTGCCAGCTGGGATTGCAGGTACAAATTGAAAATACCAGCAACTACCAGACAAGGGTGCAGTGAGTCACTATGAAAGCTGTGCCAAAGTACCACACTGCTCATACACCTGCAGCTTTAAACCCTGGAGCGATTTTTCTGAAGAGCCCCAGATTTGGAATCCACTTGCAAAAAAAAGAAGTTTGGTTTGGTTCTTTTGTTTGGGTTGTTTGATCACCACATCCAAGTTAAGAACAAACATCTACATGGCAGAAAAAAACCCCTGTGTCACTCCCACCTCCGTCCTTTCTTAAATTTTTTGAATTTAAAGGAAAAAGAGAATTTCTCTAACTCTATGGATCTATGAGTGTCTTTGAATGACAGCAAATATTGTATAATCAGCATTCATCTGACATACTGAGACAAACACTACATAGACTCCTGCTAAGCAACTATCTGCTGTTGCATTTAAAATGTGTTTGGATTTAATTGCAGCTTATTCAAACTGTTTTTGTTTACAACAGTGCAAAATCAATTGCTGATTAAAGATATGTTCAAGTTCTGCATTCGTTCTTTCTTTTTCCATTTTTATTAGATACAAATATTGAGAAATATATTTGTATCTATTCTGTAAAATAAGGCCAAAAAAATAGTAATTTTACAGTGTTTTGCAGTTGTAAAATATTTGCACTTCAGTAATCCCGGACTATATCTACCCAGCAGTGTTACAGTAGAAGACAGACCTGAACTGCCTCACAAACCACAGTACCTGTTTGTGTTGGGCCCACCTCGCTTTTATTAGGAGACAGCTCATCATACAGGGACGTTCTGCACCAGAACTGGATCAGACTCTCATAAATGAAACACTGACAGAGCTACCACGAGACACCTCGCCTGCCACAACCATAACTGACAATCTTGAATTCAGTCACTGACTTTATTTTTTAAATTTTTTGTTATTTTTATAGCACTGCAGAGCCCACAGTAGCAAACAAAGCGGACTGCTTTTGAGTGTAGCTCGTACATCAGGTACTGCTTGATAATTACATTCCAATGCCAGGGCCAACCCCACGGGCCCACAACCAAGGCCAGAGGGAACACACAATGGAGTTGCACAAGTGTAAGTGAGGGCAGAACCACACAAGTATTTATTAACAGTGCTAATTCACAAGGCAAAAGATCTTAGCAAGGCTATAATCCTAGCCCCAGTCTGTTCTGTCTGATGCTAGAAAACACAACTTATTATTCAAGAATTGAGAAAAATTTATATGTAAGTCCTTCAGGGATAAGCTTATCCCCAACCCCACCCTGAAACACCATTGTCAGAGTATCACACTTTGGTCTGATGCCACACTTCAAGCATGGTTTTGTAATAAAAAGCATAATCTCTTCCTAGGATGGCTTTTGTCATTATAGATAACTGTCTTCCACTCATTCATAAGAATGATTTTCTCTTTAAACAATTAGCATTACTAAAGAACTACATAAACCTTTGACTTAAAGTGGCTTTCAGTCAAGTCATATAAAACCAGTGTATGATTAAACAAAGAAAAAAAAATCAAACAAGAAGGCAAAAAACTTTCATTGCTGTTAGAGGGTCAAATATGTGGAGCAAAATTAGAGTTGGGTTATTCCTCCCTACCTGGATGTCCTGTGCTGCAGGCTCAGTAGAGGAGGCATTATAAGCATGACTGAATAAAACAGTTTATAATAAGGTTTCTGCCTACAGCGTCGTAAGGATGTGTTATAGCAACACAGTAGGAAGAAATGTGATCTTTCATTGGTTTCACTTCAGTGACCAGGGGCCAGATGACAGTGGATAATCAGCAAGGGCTATAATTTATCATGGCACTGTAAGGCAGAGCAGCTTCCCAAGACAAGCCGGCACAGCAGCAGACCACCCCCCAGGAAAGTTCCTCTCCAAGGCCCAGGTGTTCAAACAAGTGTCCAGGCATTTGCACACACGTACAACAGCGAGTGTGCCAAACCTCTGCTGAACACACCTCGCTCAGAGGTCGAATGGAACCATTGGGAATTTGCATACATATACATGTTTTTTTTAATCCGCCTAAATTACGTGAATAACACAACGCACTTCAGTATCTTCTCCTGGTACACCGATTTTAATAAGGTCACTGCCTGTATGTCTAACAGATAATAATTCTGCTCTTTTCCTCAGCACAGAAAATTCTGCCTAGCACAGAGCCGCTTGGTCCGGCTTCAAACAGTGTACTAGAGATACACCCAACAGGAATAAACTGCCTCAAGGTGCCCTGACAACTGCAGTGCAAATGGCTAGAAGCATCCTTCTTGTACCTGAGAAGGGAGCTTTCACTACAGACCTACTCCTGAGCACCAGAGGCCTCTCAAAGGTACAATACCAAGGCTAAAACCCAAAGCCTGTGGTCCTGAGAGCCACCAGCCACGCAAACCCATGGGTGCTGACACAAGCAGACCTTTCACTGCACACACATCAAGGTGAACTAGAGCGTTTTTATGCAGTGAGATGAATCCTGACATCTGTACGAGCTCTCCTTTGTAAAATGGGATGCAAAGAATTCTGTAACTTGGCACTGGACCCTACATCACCATGCCAGCACACCTCTCCCTTTTATGCTGTGTTATGAACTGTGGTAAAAAGTCAGAAACGCTGGCCTACAATTTTCCAAAGTTTCTCGTCAGGCAAAACCATCAGTTCACAGGCATGTGAGCATTTAATGGGAACAGTCAATTGATCTAATCTCAGATTCAGGCAGAGGCAGGCCCTGCTCTTCCTCTGAGGGGCTGGACTATTTTTGCCTATTTATTCTGTTTTACCAACTTCTCTCTCTCCCTATACCAGGAGCCTCACATTGTCCTGGCTGACAGCCTTGAAAAAGCAAGTGGCACACACTCACTGACTTCCATGAAATTTAGATCAATCTTAACAACCTTCAGCTTAAAACTCAGTGTCATTTTCACCACTAATTGAACAATTCCAAGTCCATCCATCTGAGCTCATATTAATAAGAAGAGGTTTTCCTTGTCCAAGTAGAGTTAGTCTTATCAGATACGGCCCTCATAAAACTTCCCTATGTCCCTGAAATCAATTGTCATGCGCTTACTCCCAGCTTTGCCCACATCTGCCTTTAGCAATTTAAGTCTCATTCCCTCTGTGAAACAGGCAATAAATCACATCCACTGTATTGAGTGAAAAATAAATCATAAACTTTGAAAAAACAACCAGAAGTTTGTAGAAGACTTTTAAGAGGCATTGCTTCAAATTGTAAAGCAAGGGGGAATCAAGTGTTGGGAAGAGGTTGGGGTCTTCATATGCCATCAAAGGGCTCCTTAAATAGATTCCTCCAAGATTTTTTTGCTTAAATGCATGTAGAGATGTGCCCTGAGGAAGTAAAGTCTGTCCTTACCTATCTTCAACTTTTAAATATAACCTCAACTTTTGTTTTTCTGACTTGCCTGCTTCTTCTCTACAAATGAAAATTACAATTATTTCTTACTCCTTAATATGTACACCATGAAAATAATTTTGGAGTGATTTTTAGCTGCCTGTGAGTTCTTTGACTTTTAAAGCTCTAAGGAAACTCCATGATATGTAATTAATCCCCAAATGCAATATATCTGTAGAGCAGTAATTGTCTTTTAAACTTAAGTATAACTGGCCCATGCACCTCCTGCATCAAAACCCTGAAGCTGTGACTCCATGTTCTTGCTCCTTTAAAACACAAGCACATCATAACTAAATACACACAGAGAGAATTATTTTTCCATCCTCACTGACATTTCTTTAACAATGCTCATAAACAAAAAGTGTAGTCAGACTACTGCACTTCATACCATTGCTGTGTTGCTGTAGTAGGTTTTTTTAAAGTTTGAGAAGGGACATCATATCCTTAAGCTTCATGAAGTGCACAGACTGTTGCCATAGATCTCTTCTAATTATGTTGTCTTCTTATATACTCTCCTACAGCTTAAAATATTTGAATATAAAAATAAATTCTGAAATAAATCTTCTTTCTACTAAATATAAAATGATAATTTTAATTAAAGAATCCCATATTTTACCAAAATCAGTATTCCAGGAAGATAGGTTGAAATCAGGAATTAAACAGCAGAACACATTCTCCAAAGCAAGCTTCTGCTTTCCAAGCCTCACCTCTATGTTTCATCAAAAAAAATCCAAACAGTAGAAAAAAACACATTTATGTGTACCTAAAAACCCTTATGAAAAAATGAAAGTGTATTAATTTTTATTAAATTCAATGGGGGCTAAATGAGGCTGATATCAAGAAATATGAGACATCTACAGTACACATTATTTTATTTATATAACACTTATTTCTTGCGGATCTAGTTTTCAATTTATATATTCAGAAATACTAGAAAGCAAATACAACCTCTACTTTTACAATAAGTAACTTTGAGTTTAAGCATAGTCTTTCAAAATGAATTTGCAACTGTTATTCTGACTTAG
This sequence comes from Myiotriccus ornatus, assembly GCA_036023395.1. Taxonomy (NCBI): domain Eukaryota; kingdom Metazoa; phylum Chordata; class Aves; order Passeriformes; family Tyrannidae; genus Myiotriccus; species Myiotriccus ornatus. The sequence continues at coordinate 10,469,348 of JAYRBT010000001.1, forward strand.
CCAGTCTCTTAGATTACATCTGCAAGGCTAAAGATAGAAGTGACAATTATTCTAAGATTATAAAAAAAAATTCAAAAGCCAGTAGAGTACTAGGCTTAAAAATTCTATTTGCATTTTATCTGTCACCGAATTTGCCCTAATTGTCCACTATTGTGATAATGTCTGAGTTGAATACTGTATGTCTGTATGTATGTTAGCACCCAGCAATTAGTTCAGCAATAATTATATGCTATTTCTGACCTCTTTGTGCAGCTGGCAGAGGGTGGGGTTTTTTAAATACATCTTCTGTAACTTTAAGTAATTTGAAAAAGTACAAAAATAGAGTTTAAGAACAATAGGAAACAATTATTAGATTTGCCAGTAATTCCTCATAATAATTCACATACACAGTGTGATTACATGCAATAAGTCTGAATTCTGATAGCACCCCTCAATAACCTCTGTTGCTTTTATAGCTCATTGACCGATTATTTGGTTTTACAATTTTTCCTGTGATATCTATGAAGGACATTGATTTTTATCTTTTTTTAAGCAACTATTTATTAAATACATTTCTATAAAGTAGATTGAATATTTAAATGTTTTTAATATTCCATTGTGTTGCTTCACTAAATTACCTTTCTTTACTATAATGACATCAAATGACCGAGACCCAGTGCCATCTACCCTAAATAGCTGGACTAAGAAAATATAGGTAACACATTTCTTAGTACTGCATTGGTTCAGTTGCTTACTTATTCCTCTGAGATTTTATCAGTTTCTCAAATGAGAGATGTTCCATGATTAGAGATATTTATAAACTTAGAGATGTAATTTTCCCCAAAGGTATACGCATGCAAGATCTGTCAAAATTAAATGTCAAAAAGAGTTAAAGATAAAATACTGATTCTAGCAAAATTGTAAAAACCTCTATGTTTGCATTTTCCTATATGCAAACTATGTGTCGTTCATTAACATTATATGTCAGCAAGGCTGCAGGTCAATTTAGAAATCCAATTGCAAATCAAGGGAAACTACTTTCAAATGATGTCTGGCCTGACCTTCAAACCCTAATAATCTAGAGCAAATCAGATCATTAAATTATAAGCCAAAATTAAGTTTATGATTAATAGAGTTCAGAAAATGAACTACAACAGATAACTGGGCTTTATCGGGTCCACAGACTGTTCATGAGCAGATCACAACACCACAGGGTTCTTTGATGCAGTGCTTTTAGCATCATGTTAAACTTCCTCAGTGTTGAGTCCTCACCGAACCTGAAGTCCAGATGTGGTGAGAGAGCTCCTACTGCCACAGCACCTGTTTGCTGGGCAGAGAAGCAGGGAAGGACTTCTAGTTCAGGTTGGTGTGTGGTAGTGTAATTCAGGTGTGTTGGTCTTACACTGAGGACACGAAAGATATGTGTTCCCTTGCACCAGTTGTCAGAGCCATGGCTTGGCACAGCTTCTGACATGTCCATGGGTGGGACCTGTGAAATATCTCCTTTGACTGTGAGACCAACATGCTGTACACAGGAGATTTTAGGCTCTGTTCCACTGCTCCTCATGATGCATAACAAAACCTTCAAACTCCTATTTTTTTGTGAGGAAGAGCATTTCCTTGATCAAATATGAGGCAACATTTAGGCAATTCTAGATAAGTCCCTAAGCTTCTCCTTTCCAAAGTAAGCACAAGCGAAATTAGCAGGAACCTTGGATCAATATCCCTGCAAACCAGAATTTATAGTTACAATATGGCATTCTGCTAATTTGTCAGCATTACCAATAATTCTTTACAAGAGATTATTATTGTACATCACAGTACAGACAGCACTGTAAACTGATGTGGCTGAGTTTTCAAAATAATGACACCACTTTCTGGGGGGTTAGAGAAAATGGGGGGAACAAAGGACCAAAAAAACCCCAAACTCACACATCATATTGCAGAGCAGACTGCATACCAATCTGAGATCATAATGAACAAACTCCTATGCTGTACCTATAAGACTTCCAGACACAAAGTCTGGATAACCTACATGTAAATAAAATAACACTACCATGTGGCTGCTTCAGAAAAGCAAATTATGTAGGTTGAATAAAACTGTAAGCAGATGTTTCCTGTAGGCTTGCATTAAGATAATGGTAGAAATACTTTAATAAGCACAAAAACCTTGTCAGATTTTGGCTCTTAGCTCCTATCACTGTCAGAGCAGATGTCATTTTCCTCCATATGTTAGTCTATCTACATACTTATATAGCTTTTATCATCGAAGTACCTGCACAATTTCTAATCCCTTACAGTTTCATTCTCGCAACACGTGAAAGAAAAACGGGAAGTTTACAAACAAGCAGCTGAGATGCAAACTGAGCTTAAGAGTTGGGCAGTTTGTAGCTGAACCCGTGATTTAGAGGAGGACTTTTAGAAATCAATCCACCTCATTAGCTGCAAAGCATTTTACTCAAAGCCATACACGGTTTTCATTTAAGGACACAGATTAATAAGTACATGATCAACGCAAATCAGACTGTCAGCTCCATAATGAACAATTTAAGAGTTAGTTTATATTCACTGTTGGAGGTGACCTGTTTTAGGATATGTGCTTTAGTTCAGCCCAGAGCCCAAGATATAATGATGTTGCCACCTTATCCTACACAGCAGAGTGCCCTAATTTCAGGAATATTTAGAGAAGCTTGCAGTGTTCAAACAATGCAAAACCTTTTAAAATGATTAATCCAAAGTCTTTGGTATCTTCATACTCCAGTACATATTATCAGCATTTTTTATATATACAAATTGCTGCAGCAATCCTACAGACTTATAAGGGCCCATATGCTGATTATGTCAATGAATAGATTTTAAGGCAGGAAAGGACTCTTAGAATTATCCCTTGTAGCACTTGTACTTGCTTATGAGTAGATGCTCATTTGAAATACCAGCCTCATGAGAAAGGACGTAACTGGTGCTGGTACTACTGTTTCCAAGACAGTAACGTACAAATAATGATTTTTAATGGTAGTTAAGAAATTTTTCTATTTCAGGGTTTGCTTTTGTGTAAAATCAAAAATTTAAAATGACAATATAGCAGAAGGTAGGTTTAACATAAAAAATTCTCCCATGGTCACAGGTATACCAGGAGGACAAAGGAAGTAAAGACTTATTTTCTGCCACTGTGTCTTCTCACACAAACACTCACAAGGCAGCTACTTCAGTTCACTGTGCAGAATCAGGGCTTCTCCCCAGAAACCCTCAGGACCTGTGAGAAGGATCATCAGGACACAGAATGGGGGTGCAAACACCACTTCCCAGGCTTCTGAAAGGAAAGGGCATCTCTTCTTCTGAGGGTCTTTCCCTACCCTGCTCAAATGGCCACCTTTGAGTTCAATACTTCATGGTTCATCACAACCCAGAACTCAGAAAGGCCCTGCTTTTTAGGAACTTCAGCAAACACTCCTTTACATAAGTAGCGGGTTAAGATTTAGCTGGGGAGGATTGCAATGGTATGTGGCAGCACACATTTCCTTTTGCATTGGATCAAACCACCCTCATCCCTTCAACTATGAATCAAACTTTTCTCATAAAGGAGAAAGCAATCTAAGATCTTAGATCTCCACTTGTAAAATAGTGCTGTCTTACTTCCTACTGTAGTGACAGGGCAGCAGGGAATGGCTTCAAACTGAAAAAGAATAGATTTGGATTATGCATTAGAGGTAGGAAGCCTTTACTATGAGGGTGGTGAGGCACTGGAACAGGTTGCCTAGGGAACCTATGGATGCCCATCCCTGGAAGTGTTAAAGGTCAGATGGGATGGGGCTCTGAGCAACCTGATCCAGTGTAAGGTTTCCCGGCCCAAGGCAGAGGGGATTGAAACTGGATGATCATTAAGGTCCCTTCCAACCCAAATTGTTCTATGATTCTATGATTACCTTTCATAAGAATTAGTCCAGCAAAGAGCAAGAGAACATCTAAGAGCAAGGAAATACTCAAGTGTAACTTAAAAAGTAAATATTTAAAATATCATTGGCTTTTGTGTTATTCATTCTTGACTAATGCCTAGTATTACTCTTAAATGCTTTATTGCATTTATTAATTTCAGAATTGTTCTACTTTTATAGCTGCTGTCGGACAAAGACCTGAGTTCCCTTTGGTCTAGATCAAAGAGCACTGTAAAACCCTTCTCTAGATTAAAAAGTGTTCAGCTGAGCTGGCAAAGCTGGGGTCTTGGAGTAAAGCACTCTCACTGCAGTGTGAAAGTTTATTAAGGCCAGTCTCTTTTTTTGGCTTTCAATACGACAGAACAAACAGAGCTAATGCAATCAGGACAGTACAGGCTGTGGCTAAACCAGCTGTGTCTACACACAGTGCTGTGTAGCAGAGTGGGACTGTAGAAAGCCATATTGTAGGTACTACTTCTGTCTTTCATCCATGATCTTAACTTTGGCAACTAGATGACCACATATACAGTACCATTTTGCTGTCTGAAATTGGATATGATGGCAATTTAAAGTGAGAGGAAAATTATGAGGATGGCAGAGTAAACCCCATCACTGAGTCACCTGTGGCATGGATTACTGTGCATGTGTGGGTTTTCCTACAGCTCCCCTCCCTAATAAATCAATGGTTTCCACCCCCTCTTCTAAAATAGCAGTCCATGACTGCTGATGGACCTGTAGAAAACCAAAGAAGGAAATCACAACACGGTGCATGGACTTTGTCTCCCTGGAGACCTTTAAATAATAGTCCACGACTAAAATATCATAAGGTGTAGTTTGGAGCCGACATGTACGACAGATCAGATAAACCATTGTTATGTATTGGTGAACTGTTCTAACAAATTAAGAGGGTTTTTATTCCAATTTAGAGGAATTTCAAAAGATATTTCTCCATTTTAATAGTAACACATCAAATGCTACATCACACTTTTACTACAGAATCATATATATGTATATATAAAAACATTTATACATAAAGACATGTTTACTTGCTGGGTAATTAAAGAATGTTTGTGGTATTAAAAATTTTCATGTATCAAAGATCAAATTTATCAATTTCTAAATAATAGCAAAATCCCACACACAGAGCAATCCCAAATATTTTTGCCCAGAGTTTTTACCTTTATTATCTATTTTTATTTCTATTATCTTTCCCTTTCTTTTCTGAGGGAAGGAGAGGAATTAAATTCTTGTAGAGTAAAACCATTTCAAATATCCTAAAATGCAAGTATTTTGACAACTGATAAACATAATGCACTTCAGGTACAGTGATACACAGAATATTTGGCTTCACTGTAGGTCTGAAAATGAATGCAATACTGAAGTGATTATTCCTTAAAAGCTCAAAAGTACGCCGAACCTCAACTAATGTATTGCTAATCTTCTGTGTTAAAAGGCAAGAAAAGAAAGCGTGTTTTATGATCTCTGATGGCTCAGGAGAACGCTGTCACCCCACGAAGCCAACAGCTGTCCCGCTCCATCCCTCCCCTCCCGGCCGAGCAGTGCCGAGGGCAATGAGCCGTACCAGGCTGGGATGTGCTCCCGGTTGACCCTACCAGGGCTGTGCTCAGGGGCAGCAACAGCAGAGAACAACCCAATGTGACAGCACAGGGGCCATGGGAGGAGGTGCTGAGGGCGAGATGTGGCTGCTGATCTAAGCACTGGCTTACAACGAGGATCCCAGGCAAAACTACGAGCGGGGAATTTAAGCAAGCCAAAGCAAAGGCTTTCACCAGGCTAGACATGGAAATCCTTAATACCTCTGGAGTCTAAGTTGATACCAATAGGTCATCTGTCCCAGGAGATACTCACAATCAAATCTGAAAAAAACAAGGGGCAATAAATGCAGCAAATAATGAATATACTCAAGACCTAATGGCACTGTGTTCATGTAGCACTGATAGCCATTATCAAAATGCAAATCTGTAATAAAGAGAAACTAAAAATATCCCACGTGTCCAGATATTTTGCTTCTGCAGTTATCAAAAATTTCCTGGGGTAGAGCATAATTTAAACATAGATTAATTTATTTTTTAAAAATGTTTGCTTTTCTATTCCTATGCAGGAAACTACTCTACGGTACACATTTTCCTATCAAGGAGAAACTGAAGCCCTTAGATTGTTTGCTATGTATTTTAAATAACAGCAGGAACCATTATTATAATTTATACTTACAACCATAATCACATTTTAGCAACCCAGACTGGTGCTATATTGCACAAAGAAGGAGTGAAACCAGAAATAGCAAGACTCCCCCCTCAAAACCCTGGCAATTTTCAACATTTGCCTGAGAGATCTAAATTAGGACCCTGGCAGCCCAAATTTCCTTTTGTAATCAAGGCTGAGAGCAGGACCCTGCTGGGGTATTACTCTGATCTCCAGCAGGTTGAACTGTTCTGTACAAGTCTTTGTGATCATGAGGCTGCAGCTTCTGTACTACTTTTTAGCAGGACAGCAGTTTTTTTTAATTCTCTACACTCTCAGCATTTCCTTCTGTCCCCAAACTCTGGTTGACCTTGGATTTCTGATCAAAAAGCTCCTTGCTCAGTACTGACTTTCCAGTGCAAGACCAACATGAGTCAGTCTAGGCTGCAGAAAATATTTCAGCTGTTTTTCCCATTTCTCCTTCCTCTACCCTGCTATTCTTAGAATGGCCTGGGTTGGAAGGCACTTCAAAATTCCAAGCCCCCAGCCACAGACACCTTCCACTAGACCAGGTTGCTCAAAGCTCCACCCAACCTGGCCTTGAACACTTCAGAGATGGGGCAACCAGCACTTCTCTGAGCAACATATTCCGGTGCCCCACCACCCTCACAGTATAGAATTTCTTCCTAATAGCTAATCTAAACCTACTCTCTGTCAGTTTGAAGCCATTCTCCCTTGTCCTGTCACTCCAGGAAATAGTCTAAGTAGTCTCTCTCCATCTTTCCTGTAGCTCCCTTCAGAAAGTGAAAGGCTGCAACTAGGTCACCCTGAATCCTACTCTTCCAGGTTGAACCATCCCAATTTTTTCAGTCTTTCCTCTTAGGAGAGGTGCTCCATTCCTCTGATCATCTTGGTGGCCTCCTCTGGACTTGTCCCAGGAGGTCCATGCCTTCCTGTACTGGGACCCCATACTCGGACACCGTATTCCAGGTGTGGTCTCACCAGAGCAGAGTGGAGGGGTAGAATCTGCTAAGTTTTTCCGTTTACAAAGGGTTATAACCACATTTCTCTTTACAGCTATTTACCCCAAAATAATTTACCCTTTGCAGAAAGGTGCACCCCCTTCTGAATGGTTTCCCTCACAGAGTCACAGGTTTTTGGAGGGGTGGCTCAGCTCTCCATGGGAGAGAGTAACAGTTTCTCCAGACACCTGGATATGAGAATGCTGCTAAGCCCTACAAAAAACCATGGGCATTGTTCAGAGGACTGAACGAACAATATGAGCATATGGCTCCTAATGCTAATTAATTATGCTACGGGTTAAGGGGGACACTGAAATAATAATGCAAAATGAAATTGGAAAGATACTTCCTGCTTGTTTAATTAGGGCAGTATCTCTTGGATTTCAAAGAGCACAACGTAACTCCAGAGGACCCTTCCCACCCTCACAGAGGTCAAATGCCAAAATTTAATCTGCCATAGCAAAATAATTAATACAAACATTAATGACAAATTTCTCAACAATGGACTAAGCCCAAATTCAATTTCATGAATAGCAGCAACAAATCAGTTCACACATCTGAATCTTTTTCTTGTAAAAATATTACTTGTCTACAATGATTCTACACAGACGCTAGTTTTGCTTCCAGGTAAGATGGATTATCAGCTACTCTCTTTTTTTGAAATGTTGAATAATTTTATTCAGCAGAATAAAAAGATCCAATTATGCATCAATTATCCCAACTTTCAGGCATCTAACTTTACTGCAAGTAAACTACAACTGTTTTTTTCTGTATTGAAATTAACAGATTCAAAAGAAAGAGTTTTAACTGTGTCCCTTGACTTGTTACTTAAGAACTTTTCAATTTTCTCATGTATTTTTTGAACAGACTGCCTTTAGTTCTCCACCACTGTGGCTATTTGACAATAACTACTCCCCCCAGAATGATATTAAATGTATGATGAGGTAAAACTTTGATCCAGAGAAGTAATGCTTGGATTCTATGAAAAAGAAGAACAGTCCTTTTTAAATGCTTATAGCTCTTGTAGTGAAAAGTTGTCCCCATTTATTTAAATGGTCACTGTAAGCCAGAAAATCACATTAAGTTCAAGAACAATCATAATTAGCATTGTCAATCAAAATGGTACAATAATAGGCACATTAGCACAATAACATGTTGATGTATGAAGAAGTGAAGTTCTTGCTGCCTAAGGTAATGCTTTAGTCTGAAAAGAATAATTGCCAACTACTTCAAAGTGCTATAGCGAATTAGGTTTGTTTATAGCGTAATTAGAGAGTAAAAATGAAGATATGCACATGCTAGATTTCAAATTGGCAATTTTCTACCTCCAGTGCTCGGAATTTGCAAATGCCTTCTGCAGTGCATTGTACCTTGTTATTTTCAGGCACTATATCAAGTTGCGTCATGTCACATTCTATTATATTAAATGATGTAACAATTCTATTGCATTCAGCCCGAGGTATCACAATGCTAGAAATGTAAAGGAAATAAAAATACGCTCAGTGGAAGATTTAAAGAAATAAAACTTATACAAAAAATCTTTCAGTTAACCAGTTTTCAAAGCATAGGTTACATGGTTAATTTAGTTTCTTGGTTCCTATTTTTTGATGTCATTCTCCGATTCTTTCCTTGGCATAAGAATGATGCAGAGAGACCCAGAGAAGGAGAAATACACCATTAAATAAAACCCGACGAGAACCAAAAGATTAAGTGCAAGATACTTTTTGAAAATCTAAGAGTTTGATGCCATTTACTGTTTTTAAGTCCTTAAAAAAAAAAAAGAAAAAGATTTCTTTGACAAATGAGACTCCTGTGTTATTATAGAGAGCATTCTTGCTGAAATCTGTTCCCTCATCTTAGAACATCTTTTAAAGGTTTCTTTTTCTTTTCCTCTTATAGAAACTTTGAAGCAACTTTTTAGGCAGAAGAGACCAATATCTATCACCTCCACAACGTCCAAAGAGAGTTAATTATTTAAAGCCAGTACTTTACATTAAGCAAAAATGTGAGATTTCCATTAGCTTTAAGCAGGAGGAGACATTAAAGAACCTGCATCTCTTACCACTAGTGAAACATTTCAAAAACAACTAAAAAAAAAGAAAAAAAGTCTGACAGATGGTAAAATTTCTTTAAGAGCTTATTTAAAAGTAAATGTTAGGTCAATATAATTAAGAAACTCAGCAGCAAATGCATCCTTAGCAATTTTTTAAAAAAAAATCAAATATCATCATTATTGTAAGTACGTGCTGTATAGTTTGTACATAAAGGAGCCTGAATCATTCCTTTTAATTCAATGGAAAACAATCTTTACCATGACAATATAAGTAGTATATCCTAACATGCAACAATACAGAAGTCTGGTTTTGCTTTCAAGAACAGTTTTATAACACTGTTATTCTGGAGACCTTACACTTACTGAGGACTAAGATCAACCTGGATCCCCACCCTTAATCATACAGATGCTTTAGAATCTATTATTACTAAAAGGGGTGGAGGGGAATATATATATTAAAAAAAAAATAAATAATGTAATGCCTTTTTAGAGGGGCTGGATTTGGGACTGAAAGTGAAGGAAGTTAGCATGAAAATGAGTACCTGATTACCGAAACACTGATAGTCAGCAGCACGCAGAAAGGAAGCTGTAGTGAAGGTTCAGCAGTTCTCCAGAGTGCATCCACAGCCACATTAATTTTGAAATCTTTTGAAATGCTATTCCCCGTTCCCATGCAATCTAGCAGCAGTTGTGAAAACATCTTTCAATCATTTATAATAGCTTTAAAATTATATAGCACCTTTCATCTAAATGGATCTGAAAACGGGCTTCTAGCTTTATTCACTAATTTTAGAATTTATAGCACTTAAAACAAAGAACTCCGTTAGCTAACTTATAAATAGGCTAATTATCATAGTGTGACCTAACTACTGTAAGTTGCCAAGACAGCGAAATATACAACTCTAAAGCTGCAAATTACCTGATTCTTTCCTTTATAAGAATCTGAGTTGAGACACTCACAGAAGCATAAAGAGAAAGGAGCGACATACAGTGAATTTCTAAATGAGGCCTCATTATAGCCAATTCAAAGTGCTCTATTAAAAGGAATTTTTTTTTTCTGATTCATCAGAACTGGAGGTTGTAAGAGGACATGCCCTATCTGACAGCAGCAGAAAACCAGAAGGGACATGGATGCTTTCAGCTTTCACAGCCCACCACACCACCTTCCTACCACCATCAGGAAGTGTAAGCTCCATCAGTGCGTTTGTTTTTGCCTAATGAACGACTGTATGAGCAGCACCTTCAGTCTGTCCTCATATGACATCCACAGGGAGAGCTAAGGCTTGTTTTATCCAGGCATGAGAGAAGCAGCTTGTCCCAAGGCCTAAAGTTGGAGGGGAGCAACGGGAGGCTCAGCTGCTTCCCCCGGCCATGAAATGCCCTTGTCCAGGCAGCGCAGCCCCTTGCTGGCAGAATCTCTGGTGACTGAGCTTTCCTGTATTTTAAATTACTATTGAAAGCAACATTTACAAAAGTATCACAGTATCAAAAGGATTATAAATTTAGTAACTTAGTCTTCTGTGTCCCTTACATCCTTTTGACAATCGTTACGCTCCAGTTTTACTGCATCTTTATCAAAGCCAGTCTCATTTCTCCTCCTGTTAAGTTTGTGTTCTTAACGGGAAACAAAACTAAAGTAGGAACTGTTGTTTTTATTGCCTGTGCACACAAAGCCTATCACACGTGAGATTTCTATTGCTAACAATCTACATGTCTAAACAAAATCTCTTCAACAACTCTTAATTCTCTGACAGCATCCTTCAGATCAGAGAAATTAACTGATAAAACATGCAATAACTAGGTATGTCTGAGTAGGTCTTAGCACCACCATGGCTTATGTGTTTCTCTTTTCACAACACATATGTTGTTTTGAAATAAAAAACATAAAAGGAAGTCAGTAACAGCAGTCCTTTAGCAGAAAACTCATTCAGTCAGAGATAGTGAGACCCAGGATAGGTATGCAGCTGAGCACAGAAACTATTATATTAACTGCTAGCAGAGACTGTACAAGCTTAAGTGAGTCTATTACTATAAATGCAGAATGTGCAAATTAATTTGTGTCTGTGAGCCAAATGAAAATAGAGCCTTGATTTTCTGCAAGATAAAATGTTTGGCTTATTACAAAATGTTTTAAACAGTCATGTAAGTAAATAAAATTGGCTATGGAAGTTAAGACAAGTCAACTGACCAAAGCAAGGCCTATTAAAGATTTTTAAAAAAAATAAAATAAAATATATTCAAGGTATGTGAAGGGTTGAAAAGTAATAAGGTCTGAATGACTTAGTGACGGCTGTCATAAAAATCTGGCAGGGTATTCTATTTACAATATGTAATAAAACTGTCACACACAGAATTTATAAAAGCATTTGCCCTAGAAAGCTAAATCTTTTTGCCAAGGGCAAGTTAATAACCTCTACAGTTCATTTGAATATATGGGCAAAGAGATGTTTTGACTAATAGAGCATCACAAGGTGAGTGCTCAGCAATTTAATGGATATTGTGAGAATAGGATGATCCAAAGACAACCTGTTAGGTAGTGCTGAAAAATCTTGTGAACTTCATAGCCATTGTGATCTGTTCTAATGAATGTATGCTGTGCATGCGTGTGTCAGTTTTACTGATTGGGGATTACACATGCAGCAATTCCATGTGAGATGACATTAAAATAATTCCTCCTCAAATACTCGGAGAAGATGCTGACTTGTGAAGTAGCAAATTGAATGCAAAGCTATTGCTCTTGAGATTATGCAGGGCTTATTGGTTTGAGAGATTTAAGTCACCAACAGATCAGTCAAAACCCAGGATTTTTTCTCTCATAAAAATCCACACTTGTAAATTAACATATTCTTAAATTGAAGCCTTGAAAATACATCTTAATTTAACTTGGAATAGTGTCCCACATTTTAAGTTATGAATCATCCAGTAAAATGGCTGATACTTGGCCAGGGTAAAAAGCCGCATGCAAGTTCATGGGAAATGAACAAGTCAGTCCCATTTTGTTAGGGGTAAAACCTGTATTCAGCATGATAATAATCACCATATTAGAAAAATATTTGCTTCTGGCCCAAGAACCAGTAACGTTTTTCTGCCCTGACTGCTGTCTTGCCACAGATTGCTATTTATACCTAATTTAAAGTTAACTTTGGATATCTCTAAAATATGCTGCCGTCACTGCTGTGACTGCAACTTAGACTCCATGACAAGCTATGTTACTTCCCCGGATATACTGGCAGTGGAGCTCTGCAGAAAAAAAAACTAGGATGGATTCCATTAGACCTGCATGACAAACCCTGATGCCAGGCAGTTCTGTGCAAGACACGTGGTGCTCCTGCACAAGGGTCCGAATGAGATGGGCTTTAGATTAGGTTTTAGTCATCATCCCAACAGACACGTTGAGGCAGCAGCTATAAAGGGCTTGTCCCTCTGGCTGGTGCCCTATCCTGACCACGCAAAGGGAATTTTCCTGTCCTGCTGATGAAATGTTGTGCCTGTGCACCTCGCTATGCAGATTTTGCTGACAATGCTTTGTACCGGAGCAACATTATTTTACCTTAAAATTTAAAGCCTTAGCATCAGAAACCAATTTAAAAGTTCAGCTATCGTATAGCTTTTATAAATGTCACTAACATATCATAGAAAATGTCACAAGTTAAAATTATGTGAATTACACCTTTCTTATGCTCTTTTGTGAGTGACTGACATCCAGGTGCTGGATGAACACTTGCAGTTGAATTTATACTAAGAATCTCCCTATTTCATGCAATTCCATCCATAGGAGAAACAATTGTGATTGATATGATTTGATTCTTTTACTTTCTAAATGGAATGTCATTGCACGAAGGACTCTTGGAGAGGAGTGTATCAAATTTACTTAAAATTTATTCCGGAAAAGTGGCGATACATGTGGCCATTCAAATCTCCTGTACATCCAGTTTCAGCATCTCACCTACATGAGTCTATAGCTGTTTTTCTGGGAATGTAATCGTCCAGGACAGTTAATGGCAATAGAGGAAGAGGTAATGCCTCAGAGTGATAAGGTAGTTCCAAAGAAGCCATGATTTGGCACAGAAAGATTAAGCAGTGCACTCATTTTTGAAGTGATGCTGAGTGATGATTCTGTTACTATCAGGTTGTAACATATGTTCAGGTCAGCAGCATACACATTGCACCCTCAATTTCAAAATTAATTTTTTTGGAAGGAGATCAGCGCTCAATTTCCGAAAGCCAAAACTTCAGCTATTTGAGTTAGAGAAGCTGGACCAGGGCAGAGGAGATTAGAAGCAACGTCTGTTATGGCCTGTCTGCTGCACTTCTGAGCCCTCTGGCGATGCACTGCCACACAGATTTAGGAGGGAACGCAGCTGATGCTGGAGGCACTCTGTGGCTCCTACCCTTGCTGTGTCCTTGTAGATCCACACACTCCCACATACACACCCCTCTCCTGAGAAAGCTGTGTCATTTTGCTACCACCCTGTATCAGCCAGGGCAGAGCTGACCCAGCAGATAATCAGCTCTGTCCCGACAGGTGATGGTGCTGACCACTCATCACTGCTTTGCATGTGCTCCACGTTACAGCCACCGTGCTAGCAACATCAGTGATGAGGGCCACGTGATCACCTTTTGGCAGCTTGCTCCCAATCCATCATCCCTCTCCAAACAGCTTTCAACCCGCTGCTTTTGGCCTACTGCCTTGTTATCTCATGGCTTCTTTCCTCCACCAAGTGCGCTGGCTGTGGTCTCAGAAAATTACCCTTATTTTTCTCTACTCAGGGTCCATGGACCTCTCTACTGGCTGGCTGCTGGAAGCCACATGCTCTCCTCACTGGTTAGATGCTCTTTACCTCACACAGATTATAGATACAGGTCCAGAAAAGTGGAGGGCTGCCTGCCTGGCCACAGGGATACAAAAACCAGCCTAGGAGCCAAACCTCAACGGCACTAACAACAATAATAATGCATCGGATAAATCCATGTAAGAAGTAACCCAAAGTGCAAAGAATGCCAATTCTCAGACTTATTTTGAATTCATATAAATACAATGGAGCTGTTCAACGTGGGCATATCCTTTATTATCCAAACAACAGGACTGAGCTAAATGTAATTTCTTTATGATTGTTAATGAATCACGATAATGATTTCTTGCCATATCACATAAATACCCCAAAGTGATCCAGAAACATGCCTAAAATTTAAGGGATGTTGGGGGATTGTTAGAACTGGTAGACTAGTTGCCATAGTACCCAGCCATTGCAAAAAGTAGCAAAAATGCCTCACAATTTTTTCCTTGTGGAAATGCAATGTTCTGGAGACACATTGCCAAGAAATAAGAGAATCTCCTGCTGCATTGGTATCACACTGTTCTCGTGTTAAAGGCTCAAACTGCAGTAAATTCAGAAAACATCTCACTATTAAAAAAAAAAAACAAAAACAAAACACCACACAAACAACACAACAAACCATACCAAAATACCTTTTACTGTTACTCCAAGTCTAAGGCTGGATTAGCATGGCATCATTATACAAAAGCCATCAGAACTAATGGCCAGGCTGGATGCACCACTAATTACTGCATCAAGAAACATAAAGTAATTGAAAAAATAGTAGGAGAGTACAATATTACGTTCAACTGCAGCAGTTTTTAATACTGAGAGTTCTTCATATTTGCTGTTACTATTCAAAGTTCACAGTAGCTGTAACGCAAAGAGGACACCCGTCTGGTGAGCTACTTGATGAGCAGCAGAGTTCAAAGTGAAGAATACTACATTTACAACTAACATTCAAATACAAGTCTTGTTGACTATGTTTTTAATTAAACAACAGTGATAAGAGAGGCAATGAAAGCCACGACTGCCCCACAAGCCATTGGTCAGGTGGCAGAGAGGTAACTATGATTCCCACTTTCAGTGGGATTGCAAGTCCAAAAAAAACCAACAAAAAATGGTGTCTGTAGTGAGCAAGGCAGCAGCTAAGTCCTGGCTCTATGTACTGTCCCCTACTTGGCAACCAGAGTGGGAGATGAGGGTGCAGCAAAAAGGTATCTGCCCATCAAAAAAAGGGCTCTTAAAAGCCTTTTCTTCAGGGAAAAGAGAAGGAAGTGAAGCTATACACCTCAGGAGAAAGAGATGAACCAGAAGAATGAGGGTGAAGGCTTCTTTTGCAGGCTTTTAAACTGGTAAAACGATTTTTGTTCTTGTTGTTACTTGTCTGGGTTCACGAAAAAGAAAGATGGAATTAGCTTTGGTTCAATTTCTAGATTGTTGGCAAGTTTTAATTTCTGTTGCAATTTATTACAGGCAGGACAAAGTATGGACAGGAGCACTTTTTGTCCTAATATTTTATAAACAAATACAGAGGCTATATTTTCAAATAGCAAACAGAACTGTGACTTTATAAACTAAAGTGCCGGATTGCAAACCAATATAAGAGAAACAGTAACTTTCTATTGCTCTGAATTTCTCTATGACAAACTAGACACACTGAAGTGTGTCAAGTGGATCAAGATAGGAGATCCACACACAAAAAGGAGAAAGAACAGGAGGCTCAGGGGGGAGGTTGCAGTGAAGTGAGGTCCAGTCTCTTCTCCCAGGTAGCAAGCAACAGGACGAGAGGAAATAGCCCTAAATTGCTCCAGGGGAGGTTTAGAGTAAATATTAGAAAAAAACCTTTTTCACAGAAAAGATTGTAAAACACTGGAACAGGCTGCCCAGCGAAGCTGTGGAATCACCATCCCTGGAAGCGCCCAAAAAACGTGTGGATATGGGATTTGAAGACATAGTTTAATGGTGGTGATGAGTTGACAGTTGGACTTGATGATCTCAGAGATCTTTTCCAACCATATCAATTCCATAATTCCAAGATTCCTGTGGTAACCAGAGTGACTGTGTGTGATCATGGAGGTGACCTCATGTACGGTAGTCACGTAAAATAATGACCTCCCCATCATTTGGAGTAATGAGAGGGGAGAATAAACTGGGATAAAGTAAACCTAGAAGAACATCAGCATCCATTTGTATTTATTGGTAGGAAACTCTGCATCAAAAGCACTTCTAAAAAATAAATTTAAATGGACCTAAAAGTTATTACTAATATTATAAACCCACCTGCCTTTCCCTTTTTGAGAATTACTTCAGAGTCATAATCATAACAAGCTTTTATTTATTTCCAGAGCACAAGCAGCAAACTTCAAAAAATACCATAAAAACCCAAACCTAAAACTGTAGTTTTTATGTTTTTTACTTTTTTATATTTTGGGTCTGCTCCTGATACTATAATTAATCAGTGAGAATTGCCTTTTACTGTTTTCCTGGTATAAATGGCAAAAAGAATATAAAAATAAAAGGAGCAAAGTGTTGCACTGGCTATTCTAGCAGAATTGCATTTCAAGAAGTGAAACACAGGCAAGTACTTTGTTTCATGCAAAATGGAAAAACCTTCCTTCAGGAAGGGCTGGGTATATGGATGAGTGAATCCCACTCTTATTTCTGCTTCTCTGATTCAGATACTTTTCCAGGTCCTGTTTCCCCCTTCCCTTAAAGTTACAAAGCAAAATTCCGACTGGTTTCAGCAGGAGCTGAACAGTGCAACAACATTACTCTTTCTACTTGCACTTCTGACCAAGGAAATGAAATTCCAAAGCATGACCTTGAACCCACATTTTTTACATACTTGGAGAAACACCTGGGTCCAAACCAACTAGAAGTTGGTTGGGATTTTTTTTTTTTAGTATAACTTGATATGTGTTTCTGAAATGAAGTTTAACCTATCCTACAAAAGTGAAATGCAATAAGAGTCTCATATGTTATTTAATGGTGGACATATATATATTGGTTACAGCTACACATAAACCCCCCCAAAATACACCAGGCTGTGAGAAGATTCTTACGGCACAATATGTGCTTGTTCATTAGTTTTGGAAAACTAAATTAACCTTTTATATTCTCATTACATTGTGATTTGTCTTATTTCCTGAGATTACAAGGAGTGACACAATCGGATTTTGCCACATCTTGTCCACTGTTTCAAAAGTATTTAAGATCATTACAAATGAAATGACACAATAATGTGGTCAATATTTCATTTGCTGCTTCACAGCTGGTAGAAGGTGTGCCTCTGATCTCAAACATGAAGGAGACAGCCAAATCTCACTAGTGCCTTTTGGAAAGAGCCTATCTGCCCATTATTGTCTGCAGATGGTTCCAACATATCTAGGTTATTACTAAAATATATTTAGAGGCTCGGCTTTCTTATCACTTGGATCCAATCCAACTTTTCACAAAATGAAAACAGTTGGTAACTCTTTTCAAGGATTTTTTCTTAGCTGAATCACAATACTTTTTTTCCCCCAAAAAAATACTGAAAACAATTTTCAGTAGATTCATAGCAAGGTTCCATCTATAAATATCAGCTTATCTCTGCAAGGAAAATACAGGCTGTGTGTGCTGGAAAAACAGATGCCATAATATGCGCCCACCTTTGATCTCGTGAGTTGAACCACTGTCAGGCAGCCCTGGTCTGGAACTGGCAGGTATGACCCTGCACTTTTTAGAGTTGCACAGACTCCTGCCCCTCATCTCTGAACTGACAAATATGTCAGAACTCGCCAAAGTGTAAAATTTCCTAAAGTATGTTAATATTTTCTAAATATCCATGACACAGGACTATTAATAAGCCTAGAGAAAAGAAAGGTAATGCAAAAGTTCCTTACTATGCTATCAGAATCAACAGATTATTAAATTACAACTTTTGAATCCATCTTCGAGATCCATTTTTCCTATCCATTTGAAGATAAAACACGGATTCTACAATATCTTTACAAGTATTCATATGCATAGGCATCCACCCATCCATGGAATCTTCCTTGCAGTTATTATTATAATAATGTGACATGTTGCACTAAATCAGTACTTTTGAGCTCTATCTCACAGACTTTACTGATATGCTGTGACAGTTCCAGCACCTTTTAAATAGCCTTCTAATCTTTTTGCACTTTGAATCACACATGAAAATTTAATTATGTGTGATTCTTCCACCAAAGTTGTCCTAATCTACTACAGCCAATAATATAATATTGCAAAAGGAAAACCCATTAAATTTTATAAGATGGGTATTCGGGCAACCATTTTTTTTCCTCCAAGACATTTAATCATTTTTTTAAACTCTTGTAGCTATCTGACATTGAACAGAAAGCAGCTACATCCAGTAGAATCACACAGTTAAAAATGCAGAGGTAAAAATTGGAACTGATCATCTAAACATCCAACCCTACTGCTGCCACAGAAAACATACTAGCATGCATTTTAGAATCTGGTCTCTTTGAAGAGCTGGATTTTATGATGGAAACCACTTTTTAAAGTTACTCTTTGAGGAACATCCCACAATATTTATCTTAATTGCAGAAGATACAGAAAGCAATGGCTACAGAAGTCTCCATTTTTATTTCAAACCTAATTTGCACTCCTTAGAAGTGATATTTTGACCAACACAGCCACTTTAAGCAAAATACAGGAATAAATTGGATTATGAAGTTTTGATAACGATTTTCATATCCTGATCAAAGCCAACGTGAAGCATTACATGAACATGATTGATAGCCAATAGGGGAAAAAGGTTACATTAACAAAGATAACTGTGCATGTGCACATTCATATGTGCTTATGTTCTTTTTCACATCAGTGTTTGCAGATGTTACAACACTGATAACAGCGGCAGGGTTTGTACTGTCATGCTGTCACACTCCACTTTCCTGCAGCTAAGGACAAAACACCTTTTCTCATCATGTTAGGCAAATACAAGAAAGGGATTTCCAGGGATTTTAATTCTATGCAGCAAGTAGATTTGCATCAGTTTTCTGACATAAATTGTCTCTCAGGAAAAAAAAAAAGAAAAGCTGTTTTAATGTAAACCAGACAGAACTGAATTTCCTCTCCTGACACATACTCTGAAACTGCAGTGGCCAAGCTGTGACACTCCAGTGGTAAAGCCAGAAATCAGCAAAGAGGACTGAAGCCTTCCTTCCTTGTGCCCCCTTCTAGTAGTCAAACACCTGCAGCAACAAGGACCAGGAGCAACAGGAAAGGTTCCAAGTGGCTGCTGTAACCACCAGCCAAAGGCTGGCCATACTCCCCATGGCAACAGCCACACAACTGCACTGCTGCCCTCTATGGATGTTTCTCACGTAGGAAAATAAGGCACAGAATGCCAATGATCATACTGAGGTACCTCTAGTAATTTTGATTTTTCATACCACACTGTAAAAACTTCGGTGCAACAAGAACATCAGTTAAGATCTGCTCTACTGATTGTCAATATGCAGAGTATGTGAGATTCTTGCCTCTCTCTCTGAAAAGAGTAGGACATTGGGTAGAGAATTTCTCTGAGATTCACCCTGTACACTTCATTTTTAGAAGCCCAGTCAAAGGTATTTTGTTCTGAGTTACACTAAGAGAAATGGAGCAACTGTATGTCAAAACAGGATACGAGGCAAAGAAAGTTCAGCAGAGAAATGAAAACAAGTTACTAACTTGTGTAGTTCAAAATACTGGTCTTTATACAGTGCTAACGGTGTAATGTTTTCTTCCTGATAGTAACAGAACCTTGGCATCCTGAATCAGCGATCATTAAATGAGAACGTGATTTTCACTTTTTCTTTTGAAGAAACTGCCCACTAACATTTCACATGGAAAATAACTCATTTTTCTAAAACCAATTATAAGATTCTCATATTGGAGATGATGACTCAAACTGAAACTCTTTAAATATCAGTTAGTCACCAGGCACTTTCAATAATATTTTCTACTAGTGAGAACACTTTCAAACATGTAATTCCAGAATATCAGTGATAGATTAGAGTGTCGGAACCATCTCAAATGCCAGAGTTTTTATACTTCCTATATCCTTCAATAATAAATTAACTTTTTGCTTAATGACTAAAAGTTTAATTAATTTACTGAAAACAGGCAAAACTAACCATTCCTTTAATTAAGAAAATTCATTAAAATCTACCCTTATCTTTGAAACTGTTTGAAGTGGAAATGTTATAATGTTATTTTATAAATGTTGCCTTAATCAAGTTTAAGAAAAATGACAGAGTATGAAGTTTAAAAGGACAGAGATGTAATCTCAGGATTTCTTTCATGTGATGAACACTGTATTTTAGCTGTCCTCTTATAGTCCTCAAGAGGTATGTGGACTCAATGCACCCAAAATTAATACCATTAATTAATAGCAGACACTATTTACTAGTGTCAAGTTTGTGTGGATTCTGGTTATTTTTTTCAAGGAACGGATGGGGAGTTGAGGGGGATTAAAACTCACTTGCATATGTACACCAAGTAAAAATTAATCATGTTCACTTGGATGAACCTGACTTCACTTTTAATGAACGCATTAAAATTGTCCATGAACACAGGAATACATTTCACATCCTTCAATTTTCATTAGTAACTCAGATTTCATGCTCCTTGATTTGCCTCTTCCTGAGATACCTTTGTTGCCTCCTAACATGAGAAAGGGACTGGAAAAAATAACCACAAAAACCCAAAAAAGGATTCCTGTTATGCACACATATTAAAAATTCAAGGTTTTCTTTATATCCCCTACCATGAGGCCACTCTTTGCCAGTTTACTGACATGTCAGAATAGGATGCAGCATTGGTTCTACTGTAGTTGTGGTGTGAATGGAAGCACTTTAGGTTATAACACACCTAAGACTTGAAAATGAAAGCCTTTTCCATGCCTATAAACACATTAAATTCGTCCACCTAACTGCTATGAAAAACCCTTCTATCTTCCAGTTACTCTTGAGCTGCACAGCTCCAGCTCTGTCAACAAGAACCAGAAATGTCTTGCTCCCGAAGCTTGAAAGCAGCAAAGAAATCACTACAACTGGGGAAGGTCTTGCTAATAGCACTCCTTAGCACAGTGAGACACCCAACACTCCAAGAACATAAGTGAACAAATGTCATTTTAAGTTGCTCTTGAATCCTGATCTCACAAAGAGCTTGGGGGTGGTGTGAAAAATATCCTAGTTTAATAGTCTTGGCAATACTATTTTAGAAGGTAAAGAGATTTTTTTTTTTTTTGGTCCAACTTTCAAGTATTTCAGAGAGACATTCCCAAAAGAAATATGTCAGAAGTGTGTCAAAAATGTTGCTGGTTAAAAGCATCACAATGGAGTAATTTATTTTTGAGAAATAGACCTGAAATAACATTAAGTGCTTATCACTTACAGAATGTGAGATGCTTCATCTTTCAGAACTTAGTGTGAAAATATAAAAAAAAGTCTTCTTTTCTATGAAAATACCGTTCGGTAACATTCCCTGAACTGCACACACAAGTTTGCTGAACAGCTGTTGAAAAAGGCTCAAACTTTCCTGGAAAACAGGGCCAAAGTGAGATTACAAAGTTAGCTCAGGCTGATTAATTATATTTAGTGTCAGTACAATCAAAGGCTATCTGCGAAACATAAAAGAAAGTTCCCCCTTCAGCATTAAGGCAGCAGAAGATAATCACTGCAGATGAACGCCCAGCTTTAGTCAGGCACTTAGGAAATACATTCAGCAGTGCAGGAGCCTGAGTTTGTGCGTTTATTTGATTGGTCTTTGATGAAAGAAAGCACTTCCAGTGCTGGGATTTGTAAGTAAAGCACAGAGGACAAAGAGGAGCTGCTGCTGTGCCAGTGTACATGAGACAGTACACAGCCAGGTCTCTCTACATCTTAAGATGTAGAGACAACACACAGAAAAGGCAATAATGATGATGAAAGGCAATCCTTATGGATTGAACAACTACAGTGTGAAGAATGGCAAGTATCCCTGGGAATCTTAAGCCTGGAAAATAGATTGTGAAATACAGAGTTGAGAGCAGTCAAGTCATGAACAGCGAGGAGGAGGACAGCAATTGTTGAGCCCATCCTTCAACACAAGAATCAGAGGCATTAGATGAAATTATGAAAAAAAACAAGTTGAAATCCAAAGATAGAGTTCTTTGCACAGTGGAGAGCTCAGATGGGCCCTGGCTAGTTAACTAGTACTACTGCATTTCACATAATTTAAAAACAATTAGCTGAAGATGTTCATGGAAGAACAATACATCAAAAGATAGGTATTTAAGTTCTTGAGAGGTAAATTGATAGAGATTGTGAGAAAATACTGGAAAGACATTTTTATGCCTGCTCCTATCAGAGATACTAAAAAGAGGACAATGTGGCAGAAATCAGTCTGTGCCTCTGACCTAGTATTCTGTGTCCTTTCAATAATCCTAACAACACTCTTAAATGAAACGCACTTAATAATAACTGTGGGTTAATTTATTCATGAGATTTATTGTTGCATAAATATTCAGCAATCTGAAATTGTGAAGAGGCTAAGCATGCAAGGAAGCATTGAAAAACTCTTAAGCTTAAGATTAGCCAACTTCTTTGACACAGTGAGGCTACAACAAATTTTTTTCCTATGGCAATTCTTATAATCTAATGCAACCTGAAGTGCTAATCAGAGATCAACAGAAACAGCATTTTTTACTTTTATTTCAATAAAACACAAACTTTCAGATAGTATAAAGCAAAACACAGACATGCAGATGTGTAAAATTAACAGTATAAACTCATGAATTGAGCCAGCCCTTTTTTTTTTTTTAGTCCTTGCAAAGCATAATGCAATGCTGTAAATCCATGTGCAGTTCTGTTTCTTTACCAAAAGATCTGTATCTGCATGAGTTCCATAGGTTGCCATGCTATTTTGTTGGATTAATGACAAAAAACCCCATGCATATAAAATCAGGGTAATGTGGTAGCACATTTCAGCTTCTACAGGTCATTTATAATTTATGCAATTTGTTCCCTCTTTTTTAATGGCAACATTTTTCATTCAAAGTTGTGCTTTCCTCAGCTGCAAAATGGAGAGTCATTCATTTAATGTATGCAGATGGAAAACAGAAAGAAGGTCAGACAAATTGCAGCCTTGTATTTTGCTAGAAAAGTAGAATTCTGCACCCTTCCTGAAGAAAACACTCAAATATACCTCAAAACATTCAGAACAACAGCAGAAGGATGACAATGAAAAAAATTATCCTATCATTATGTTGAAATAACTTGAAAAATGCTTCCCTTTTCTAATATGACCATCCAGTGTCCATTGTGCTTATTCAGCACTAATTTTGGTCTATGAAGAGAAAAGCAAAAGATACAAAAGTTACATGCAAGGTAAAAGCCAACAAAAATCCTAAAACAAAGGAAAGCCCCAAATCTCAAAACTATGTGCATTTCACAATTATTAAACATATTTTGAGGAAAAGTATTATATTTTAAAGGACCTCTAACTAAAGAGCAATAAAACTTTAAAAAGGCACAATTACTGTATAAATGTTCAAACATTTTCCTGCTTTAATTTTTAAGGCTAGTTCAATATTATTGAGAATCAACTGAATATTAAATTCCTTGGTTCAATTCTTATATTTGCATCTACATAAAATACTTAAACTGATTTTATGCTCAATGTGTCATTAAAGGAGATCAATAACCGATTTCTTCTTTTTACTAACTTTTAAGGGCTATATCAGATCTGTCTCTTGGTAAAAACAAATACCTGGGGACATGTTACATTAATACATGAATAATGTGAAGGAAGAGATATCTGTGTCCCTAAAGCACTTTTTAAAAGGCTTGGTTTAAAATTTTAAATGGAACCCAAACATTTTCATTTCACTGAAAAAAAGTCCAGTTCCAGATTTATCCATGAATATAAGCAAAAGTCAGACTTTATTCCCCCCTAAATAGAGCATAGCTTTTCAATGTTGAATAGCCAATTGTAAGTCTTGCTGTTTGACTTCTTATTCAGTGCAACACACTGGAAGGTTTACAGGGCAAATCTCTGTCCTCATTTAGAGCCAAGTTTCTCAGTCACCTTGCAGAGAGTATTGTTACTAATATAGTTTTGTTATCTATTTGCAGTGGATCAGCTTCCAGAAATCCAGTGGTTTGATGATGTTTAATGACCTTCTGAGAGAAAGGCATACACATGCCTTCAGTGAAAAAGTTCCTCACTATTTTTTAGTATAACCCATTCAATTCCAGGGAGATAAAGAAACAAAGGCAAAAAAAAAAAAAAAAAGAAGGTATCATGAAAGAAATGCCTTTATTAGAAAACTGAAGTTTCTGTACTCTATTTTTAGAACAGGCTATATTCTTAAATTTATGAAGTCTCAGAAAGCAGTATCTACTAAATTTATACTGTAAAGAAAGTTAAGCAGTAATGTGAGCTAAAAATACAATAAAATTAACATATTTATTAGCATAGCACTACTGAGCACCTGTCAGTAAAACTACTTCTGTCAAAACCTTGAATACCACCCTTTTAAATTTCACTGGTTGCATTTAATATTCAAGAGTTGTGACTTTTTGAATAATAGCGGTTAAATAGTAGTGAATCCAATGTTAAAGTAACTTCATTTAAAGCTCAAAACTAAATTCCTGGTTTTAATAGAACCCTGCTGAGCTAGAAGTCAACAATACTTTCATTGTGAGAAAACACCTTTCACCAGTTCCTCACCACACCTTTAAAACTATTTGCTTTCCTTAAAAAAAAAAAATAGACTTACATTAAATTTTCTAAGTCATTCAGATGAACAGAAGCAGAAGAAAAATATCAACACTGTTCAAGACTTTCTAGGATGAATTCACTCAATAGGCACAAGGACTCAGAAGGGCTATTTACAAAAAAGCCAACAAGACCCTGTAACACTGGTTTGCTACTCACAAAATAAAAACATATAGGCAGTGAATCTAATTTTGTTTCTGCCCAGTTCAAAGTAACAGCTTAGAACAGGTGAGCAGTGGTACTAACAATCATCATCTGCAGTGTTCAGTCACATAACACCATGGTGCAATGATGAGTTCCTAAATAGTCCTCCTGTTGCATTTTATGAAAAATCTTCATATTCGGTGAGTTTGACCACTAGACTCTGTGTGTCTTTTTCTCACTTTTTAAGTACTCATTTTCCAACGAGTATGTAAGCTAAAAATCTCTGAGACCTTAGGAACGCACCTCAGCAAGCACTTCTTTTATTGTTTTAAAGATGTTTCCAAGGAATACTGTCATGTACGGAATTTTGTTTTCTCTTGTTTTGTCAAAAATTTCGTGAGATTAAGCTACTTTCAGAATAGAGCGGGACCATCTCATTCAAATGGATTGAAGTCTGGCTATCCATGATCTCTTATTCATGAATGTGGCAAGATACTGTTTTTTTGCTATTACCTTACTACTACATACTTGTAGGATGCAGCATGAAACAAAGGGGTTTTTTCCTTTTAAAATAGTTATAACTGTGAGATGTAAAAAAAAGGGTCCTTGAGAGAACAGACGGCCAGTGTTGCAACGCCTGGATCTGAAGGGATCCTGGCCTTCCAGTTCTCCAAATTCAAAGAATCAGCAGAGTCATTAACACCGCTATCAGGCAGCAAGCAGATAACGTATTCTGTGAAAAACCTCATCTCTTGCAGGGTATAATGTATGTGTTCTGGACTGGAAGATAAAAAATGTGTAGCAGACTGATGGAGTGAATGTCAGAATGCATTTGCTTTGCCATCGGCGGAACTGTTGAGCTATCACAAGGAGTAATTCTGAAGTCAAGCCTCTAATGCACCCTGTACTACAGGTGTAGCTGGACCAGCAACACTGTGCCAGAAAAGGTCTATAAAACTCAGCTCTCGGCTCCTTTCTCTTCAAAGAGGAAAAGAATATTGAATGCAACTAAAACAGGAACAGGCAGATGTGGATGTCAATGGCATGAAAGAGGGGAGCTGGGAATTCTTCCTCCTGCATAAGTCTGTGATTTATGGAAATGGCAAAATATCTTTAATTCAATAAGTAACTGATAACATGCAAAGAAACTATAAATATTGATCTGATATGACTGACTGATGTTTGGATCTGCTAAGCGAGATCAATGGTTGATTAAATATTCACAATGTTATCTGTAGGTTGCATTCAGCATCTTAACAGTAAGATCAATTCATTAACAATATTAATAAAGCTATGCATTTGTTAACAGGGTAAATGCCTTTTGAGACAATATTACAGCAGCAAAACATTTAAATTAACCCTTTATAGCAAAAACTAAAAGACTAGGGATTTTTTTTAAGGACTCCCATTTCACATGTTAATTCCTGCAATTTAGTTTTACAGTATGTTATTTTTAAAGTGAATCATGAATAAACCTTTAAATTGCAAAATAACATCCATTTGTCCATGCATAATATTTTCTAAACGTTTGGCAATCTCCTTCCTGAAGAGTGCCTTTTTACCTGATTTCATTAGGCCTTTCATCTACATTTCCTCTTACAAAATATACTAATATTTGCTTTCTCACCCCTTGTGATGCTTAAGAGGATGAACACGGGCACTGAACACATTGTTTGAGCTCACTGTGGATCAAACTATGTGCCCTACATATATTGGAAACTTAGGTGACCTCACTGCCATAAGTTCCATGGAACTCTTGGGACAGCTGTGAAACACCATAAAGCACCAGGAAGGAAAAACTCTGCCAAGAGACCTGCAAGAAAGGCTATATGGGAAATTTCGGCACAAAGATTATCCCAGCAAGTGCCAATATTTTTCACTGCCCCTTACAGAAGAAGTAACACAAAGTGTCCATGTTAGAAAGACAGAGATATTTCTCTTACTTGGTGCATCCTGAGAGATTTTTTTGGTTTTTTTTGGGAAAGTAGGTGTTTCCTCCTACTTTACCAAAAAGGTTTCAGAGTTGATTTTTGTGGTTTGTGGGGTTTTTGGGGGTTTTTGTGTGTGTGTGTGTGTGTTCTAGGAGTTTGTTTGTTGGGTTTTTTTTTGGTTTTTTTAGGTGGGGGGAGTTCGGGTTTGTTTGGTTTTGCTTTGTTTGTTCTGGATTTTATTTGTTTGTTTTTAAAGACTTAAAAATTGGTGGTGACATGGCATATTCATTGCTTGTAGACTTCTTATTTGTTCAGCACTGATCAGAAGAAGGTGTGCTACTTTTTTAATATACCCCCTTAGGGACCAATTTCTAAGAGTTAAAATCCATCTCACTGAAAATGGTACCACATTATCCAGTGATTAAAGTTATGTGACATTGCAGTGTTACACAGCTGGTCAAAAAAGTCATTAATAAGAGTGGTCTCACAGGTAGAGTAAGTGCTTCAACAGGAAAGATTTCAATGCAAAAGTCTGGTTTGTATTCACTATCAGGTCTAAAGAATGAAAAATATACATAGGTCATCATTTCTTGCATCTGTTGTCAGTTTGCTATGGGGGAATTATGATGGATAGGTCTAAGCTCTTGTATTGTCATGCTTTTGTCACTTATCTTGCCAAGTACTGCAAGTTTAGATAGGAAATATTTGTTTTATCTTCAGAAAATATGTATTTAGTAACTCAGAGGACCAAGCTAGATATTTTATTCTCTCAGGAAATTAGTGAGAATCGTAACTGACTTTGTTTTGTTTAGTCAGACTTCTTTTGTTATTGTTTTACTAACTAATTATATTTAAATCAAGGGACCAGTTGTGCAAATAACAGGGTTGAGGTTTCTTTGGGTATTTTTAAACACATCATAACCTAAACTTAAGTAAATATTTACTACTCATACTGCAAGTTCCCAATTATTTACTACTACCATAGTTTTACTATTTTTATTGCTTTGTAGCTTGTTCTGTTCTTTCTCTCTTCTTCCCCTCAAAATGTCATTTCAGATCAATACCTTTTGGAGTCAGTCTGCCATGGCATCTCAACAAAAGCCAGTTTAGCACATCACAGAAGCTTTACGGATAGGCTTCCTGGGCTGCAGTGCTGCTTTAGGAGGAGTCAACACCAATTCAGCTCTGTAGTGTCACTAATGGGACCCCAGCAAAAATCAGGGTCTACAACTAGTGAGATTCTTCTCAAAAACCAGTTTTGCTACCAAAGATTTGCTTTTATGTATGTAAATTTGATATGGAAGGAAATTAACTATTCAATTAACTTGTATTTCTAATGGAGTGAATGTCTTTTTTGATCGACCATAGTGGTCAGGGCTTTTTAACAGATCATGGAATTTTGCATACCTGTAATAAAGTTGGACAGTGACAGTGAGCTACAGTGAGGGACAGTTTCCAGGCAAATCTTCAGTCCAGGCTCGAAGTTCATTCCACAGATCCCTCTCCCGAAG
>JAYRBT010000001.1:10507572-10535730 GCA_036023395.1 Myiotriccus ornatus
TATACCAAAGTACTTTTTTTTCCAAAATTACTTTCATTTCAAAGTAGAAAAGCTACCACTATGTCCTAGAACACCTTTGCCAACCTAAGAACACATGCACAATCAAGAATTAAAAACAGAAAAAGGAACTTATTTCCATGCAAAAAATATTCAAATATTTTTCAGTGAGTATTAAAAAAAAAAGAGATTTCTCCTTCCCCAACCCCTATATTCCTGGCTGTGCTTTTACTTTCTACAGTAAATAGAGCATTCAAGCTTTAAGGATGAGGCACTCAACTCACTATACAATAAAATGCTGAAAGGACTTTTTTCATTTAATACAAAGATTTCTGCAAAAAACAAGAACCAACCAGTAGGTTCTTCTTCAAATTTATTGGATAAAATCTTAACTAAAACAAGTCCTATTACTTATTTATAAATTATTCCCAGCTCAGTATTTCTCCATCAGTTTAAATAAACAAGTTTCTGGACTAGGACAAGAAAGATCAAGCCACACAGTGAAAGATGATTTGATAAGAAGTTTCATTTGTCTGAGACTTCATCTGAAAAATTATTTGAAAATTTATTTTACTTGAGCAGCCTCACTAAAAGCAACCATCCGAAGCAATGATCAGAAGGCATCCTGTAACAAGCAGAGCACAAGAACGCACTGATGTCAGACTTCTAGGAGGGCATTCTCCTCTGCTCTTCTGGAGTTCAAATAAAAGTAAAATCAGGAATTGTGCAACTTCTGTAAAGGAAATTTTTTGTCACATAGAGTGGCATAGCTAATATCCTAACACTGCCAGTGTTAGGATACTACTTTACTAAAAACAGTGTAGGAAATGATCACATTATTATCCAGTATTTCCTCTCCTCATAAAGCAAGAGCACAACCCTTATACCTATCAATTCAACTCAAAGTCCAGTATTGTAATTGTAGCAACATGCTATAAAAAAGACAAAACGAAACAGTAGGAAAGTTATTGGTCTGGAATTTCTCATTGGTTCTATTTTTTTCAGTGCAAAAACAAGTTTTCAATTAAATTAAAAATCTGTTCAAAACATCTGGACATCTCTATTTCAGATGATACATTTAAAATGGTCACAAGTTTTTTAAAGAGAATTATTTTCAAAAGTGTTTTAAGGACAATAATTCATCTTTTCAAGTATCCTTCTGTACTGGGAACAATACTCCAACATTTGTAAATAAGGACATTTATATATTTTCTACGCCATTTTTACACTCAGTTTCTAAAAAGAAAACCCTCAAACACTTTTGCATACCAAAGGGAGACTACATATGATCCTACAGTAGAATCCATTCAGGTCTTTTGCAACAAAAAACATCTATAAGATATAAGAAACAGAAGGAATGTTGAGCTGCTGTCATCCATAATTTTCAGTAATATCCATGTGCTATTAAAATTATGATCATCTGGAAATATCTTCTAAATAGCTGCATTTACTAGACCAATAAAAATGAGTTACTATCATAAATAAATGTCTAGCCCCATATTAAACACATATCACTCAAAGTATCGACATATTGATTTTAAATAATTTACAGCTCTAGATAATTGCAAACCTAGATTTCAGGTTGCCAATAATATCCAAGTAATACATTTTAACATTCTTGTATAACCAAACTACCTATTGTTTTATATTTAATTTCAGCCATTAAAGTAACCGAAAAAACCCCACACATCTTTTTTACTGCTCCATACTGCAGGAAAAAAGACTTCCTTAGTTTTCAAACTGGCACGTCAATATTTATTTAAAGAAGTTTATGGTTGTCAAGAGAGTCCTTTGAGAGGTGTCCTGAACTCAGAAATTGGAAACCTTATTGCATAGTGAATCTCTTGTTAGCCATATCCTGGATTCCTGCTGAAATTCCAGTTTCATTAGGAGAGCCCAGCAATGAGGCAGTAGTCTCTTACAGAAATGCTAAAGGGAAGCAGAGTTTGAAAGAGAAAAATATTTCTAATCATCCTGTGACAGTCTTTTCACTAACAATTTGCTGTCCGTTATCTAAAAGCAAATACAAAAAAAACCCCCACCTAGCCATATCACAATAGCATCTTCTCCAGTTTTATATCTCATTAAAAATGCAGGAAGGCTTAGGGTCATATGGATTTCCTAGTAACATCAGTGTATTTAGCAAAGCAGCCCTAGGCTGTGGATGCAGACATGATTTGCAGGGTCTAAAAGAACATTACATAGTTTTAAACAACTGACTTTTAACTGATGAGGTGAAATTCTCATTCCCATGAAAAACAAGGATCACTCAGTTTTCTGTTTGGCCACAAAGATCCTTCTTTGAGATCTCGTCTGCAGACCTATCCACTCACAGACTGGTAAGACTGTGTCCCTTCTGGCTGGACAATGACACCTTCCCACGTGGAATCATGATCTGCAAAGTTTCTGCATGCTTTGTAAACCCTGGCTGCTCGGTGTATGCACCACAGGGTCATTCTGCTCACGTGCAGCACATCCCCATGGACAAGAGCTGTCACGCAGCTTTTGCACTTGCTGGTGCCTATGCAAATGCAACTCGATAGCACGTGAAGTGCCAGCTACAAATTCGAAGTCCACATTGTGACCATATGACAGTGTAAAGTTACGCTGTATTTCTGGTCTGTAAAGCTGTAACAGCATTTAAGAATATCCTAGTGCCACTGTGCAGCTGTACAGCTTGACATGCCTGCTATTGAAATGACATTTTTAGCCTTGTGTCAGCAGTGTTATTATAGGTTTTCCTATACAGTGCTGAAGAAATACAATTCTTTGTACAGGTGGTTTGAAGATCTAAAGCCCTTGCAGGTCCCTGAAAGGCTGAAACTGCAATTTAGCGTTTCCATATCTGCTTTATCTTTGTTCCTCTGGCCATGACTTATGAGGCACTGCTGTACCTAATAATAGCATCAAGAAAACCCCGTTCTAACTCTGCCTGTGTGTCCACTGTGTCAACCAGAATGAATTAGGTGGAAAAATCTCACAGACACTATTATTCATAACTTACAGCCAACAAGTGCTCATGTAGCCACACAAAACTCGTTTTTCACACTCACACAGAATGACAGCCAGGAGATCACCTGGTCCAGTCCTCCCTGTTCAGACCTTGGTCAGCCACAGCCAGCTTGGTTTTGGGTTATCACAAAGGATGGAGGTGCTCTGAGCAACCTCTGCCAGCATCTGACCCCTTTCATAGGAGATAAGTGCTTTCTTATGGCCAGATGAAACACAGAATCATTTAAGTTGGAAAAGACCTCCAGGATTATCAAGATAATTTCCTCTAATTCCCAGTGCCCAACACCTCCTGTTCTGTCACTGAGCACCACTGCCTCTACTTTCCCCAGCAGGCTTTTATTCACATGGATCAGATCCCCTGAGCCTTCTCTGCTCTATGCTGGACAGTCCAAGCTCTCTCAGTCTCTCCTTATAGAACAGAAGTTCCAGGTCCCAAATCATCTTTGCGGCCCTTCCCTGGACTTGTCCAGTATTTCCCTGTCTCTTGTACTGGGAGCCCAGCACTGGACCCAGCACTCCAGGTGTGCCTCACCAGGGTTGAAGAGAGGAAAAGGATCACCTCCCTTAACCTGCTGTCAGTGCTGCTCCCAACACAGCTCAGGAGGCTGCTGAGTTCCTTTGTCACAAGACCATGTTGTTGGCTCACAATCAACTTGGAGTCCATCTTCCAATCCTCAGAAACCTCTCCTCATCTCTGTAACCTTTCAGAAACTATGAAAAGTGTCCTCTTTCCCCATGACCCCAGAGTGCTGCACATTTCCTAGGGATGCAAACCCCTGCCTTCATCCACCTCCTGCAGACAAGGACATGCCTCCCCCTGCCCCAGCAGTCCCAACCTTCCAGAGCTGTGTCCACTCTCAGGAGCTGGGCTGGCTGAGCCATGGTTTCTGACGGGCTGAGAAGGTACAGGGTGCCAGGCACCCCTTGTCCTGACCGTGGTTTTATTTAATATATGACACAGGCAGAAGGTGAGAGAAGGAAACACTGACATTTGTGTACAGCCCTCTGAAAAGCATCCCATCAGATGGATTCCATCCAGCTCAGACACTGGAATAAACAAGAAGAAAACACACAAACCTCTCAGTAGGCCTGACACCAGGGAATTCCAGAGAAGCCTGTCAGCCCTCCTCAGTTCAGTGCCCTGCCTGCCAAACACTGCCTGTTCTCACAGCCCTGCAGGCACCAGCAGATGGGGAAAGTGTACACACCTACAGTCACTTCCAAACACTCCCTCATGAGTCCACAGGACTGAGCCCAGAGAGACAATAAATCAGAATGGAAAATCCCTATTTATGGACCAGTGATTGCAATCCCCAACAGACCCCCATGCCCCAGTCACCTTAAGGAAATAACCCTTAATACAGGATGTTTTATTTTATCATCCTTGTCTGCTTGTTTGAGACAGTTGTCACATCAGGTGGTCACAACACTGTTTTTATAACCAAATCAGAACAAAGAAATTTTATAAAAGTAATACTGTGGTTACACTCAGATCCCTTTTCTGATCCTTCAAACCTTTCCTCTTTACTGCAGAACCCCTCATTTTAAGATGCACTATTTTACATCTTGTATCACATATGATTTTGTCACAGCCTAAGGTACCTTCTATTTTTCTTGGAATTAAATTTACATCAAGAAGTAATTTTCCTGTTGCCATGCCATTTTTTAGTGCATTTCCAGTACGTGTGTATTTACTATATTTTCATATTTGAATAAACTGATACATTACACATTAATTTTTTGAACAGAAAGATGTAATTTTTTTTACCTTTTTTTTCTATATTTAAATGTTCTTACTATTATTGTAATACATGTTTTGAGGACTTTTACTTTCTTGGCTGCTCACTTCAAATGGTGCTACTGATTTCTAGTCAAGCAGCTGAGTTTCTCACAAAAATTTCTTGTTTCTAACACAGCATCATTTCCTGGAGGTGGTAGGTGGTTAAGAAAAAAAAAAAGTAACACTCCCTTTCACTCATATTCTATAGATAGAATAGCAACAAAGAAATATTCCCAACAAACTCAATGTATTGTAAAACATGAAGTCATGTTAACTTAGTTTAATTTATACGGGTGATCAATCAATTGTAAATTAAAATTACAATTTTAGTGTGTTCATAGCAAAATATTCCTCAGTTACATACCCTTGCATTTTTTCAAAACGCTCGAGAAATAAAAATTCTGTATGTACGTATCAGCCATCTGACAGACAACAATAGTAACTGATAGTTAATAAGAATCCAATACTGAAAATTCTGTTCAGACTTTACATCAGTACTTTCAAGTACCCTAAGAACAGATTTGTTTCACTCTTCACGGAACAACAAAGCCTTTAACTTCAAAATGCCTAGCCAAAATAATCTGTTTTTCTAGGAACATCCTTCCCTTTCAGGATCCTGTGTATAGCAGCAGTGCCAGTCTTTTTTGCAAGGAGGTCCATGCTGTACTGAGACAAGGCCAACAAAAAAAGCAATGGGAAATGGTCACACAAACATGAACATAAAATGAAGCAAACAAACAACAGGATTTCTCTTTCCTTTCTTCCTCCAACTTATCCACCAGGTTATTAATTTCTATTCTCCTTTCCTCAAAAACCAAAAAGCCCCAAACTATTGCTCTTCTGTTTAAAGGCTGCAGTTCTGATATAAGGAGAATAATTGACCAGCACTGTTATAAAATGTGAACCCCATCTGTGCAATACAAAAATTGTTTAACACCTCGTTTATGAGACTGTTGATTGACTGTTGATTGTACAGTTATGACATGAACATTCTTCCAAGTTGCCTTATGTGAACTTATTGTCGATTTATTTTCATCACTTATGTTCATTAGTTGCTGAACTATATCTTAGGTGCATTTGATTTTTTTATTCCTTTTCCACTATGTTTTTAGATTAGACTACGTGGATGCACTATCATGTATGAACTCTTGGATGTCAGCCCCACATCTTTTTTAAAGGTTTTCCATCAAGTTGAGAGTGAAAGACAGACACAGATAAAATGAAGCAGAACTACTGTCAGACACTGACAGTGAGAGAAATACAGAGAGAGAGATAACAGATAGGAGGGTACTAAGTACTCTACAATTTATTGGAGCAAATAGGGGAGACTTGAGTGGTAAATTACCTATGCTGTTCACAAACAAGCAGGCTGCCCTGTTTGCCAGACATCCAAATTGTTTCTGGGTAATTTGGCACATTTCTACTTTGTTGTGCTATTCCTCATGGCATGACTTTGAGTTTTGATCATTCCCTGTTGGGCAAGAACTTTCCAAACACTAGTAGAACTTCTAAGAATGATGGCAGGAACAATGGAACACATGGAAATCATTAGCTGATCAAACAAGCATTTAAAATAATACGAACTTGGACAGACAAATAGCTGTTTCCAAAGGAGTCAAAATGTATTAAAAATACCAAAACAAAAACAACAAAAGTTCTCTCTACCAAAGCTGAGAAGAGATTCTTACATTAAAGAATAGAGCATAAGAAGTTTTTCAGGAATGCCATATGAGAAACAAAAGCTTCTTTTGCATACTCAATAAGATAAATGTGAAGGAAAACACTAAAGATCCAAGGGGAAAAAAAATTCGAAACAAACACTCCCTCCCCCTCCCCCCAGCAGTTTGTTTCTGAGATCCTGTCTTATTTCTTTTCGAAAGCATAAAAGGTCACTTCTTTAAAATTATGGACAGCTCAACAAGGACACTGCTGAGCTCCAAGTCAGGAAACCAGGAAAATGAATTTCATAGCAAGAGCAGCGTTAGACCTGTTGATAATTCTCAGCACTAACCTGATATGCACTTATGGTCTGAGAAATGGAGGGAAGCAGTAGCATATGAAGCAAACTCTACTATAATACTGTTATTCATTTCTGTGCCTGACAGTGTACGTGTATAGATACGCATCTCTATGTATGTACACATTTTATGTATGCACATGTTCGGTATGTGGATATACTCTAGTCAATTAGGCCCTTCTGTAGCAGAGAAAACATCAGCCTTTCCAGCAGCCCAGACAGGAAAGTGGCACTGACTCTGCTGTGAGAGATCAAGGGGTCTAACAAAGCCAGGAAAACAACAGCAAAGGGAAACCTCGGTTACCCCTGATCTGGGCCCTGCAATTACCACATTCAGCTGTGATGCTGAGACTGAATTCCTGACTGCTGTCAGTGAGAACCACACAAGGAAGCAATCTGGGGCACCACAGCAGGAGAGGCACCTCTGGGCACTGGTTTGAAGCTGCGTGAAGGACTTGGCTCAAAGCACACCTGAAGAGCCACTCACAACCTGTGGCGATAACATACCCAGAGTCCACACCTTACAAGAGCAGCAAGCCAGAAAATAAACTGTAATAAAATACTACTTCATCTGAAGAAAAAAAAAAGTTACTGAAAAAACAGCTGTCTTCAAAAGATAAAAGCCATCTAAAAGATGAAAGTATTCAGACACAAAACAGAGTTTATTTATAGACACTGTACTGGAGGCCCAGTGGAAATGCATTTCACCCATCCAAAAAGGTTTATGGAGCAATAAAAGATACTCTGAAATGCCCGGTAAAAAAGTTTTTGGAAGAAAGAAGGCTATTTTGCAGAAGGTGAAGCCATGCCTAAATCAAACAATAGGGGGGATTAAAACGTTGACAGCTTAAATATAAGCACTAGGCTAGCCCAAAGGGATTGAGAAGCAACTTGAATATGACATGAAAATCAGTAAAAAACCATTTTTCTCAGAAACAGAGCCTTGCTAGAGAGGGTAAACAGATGAAGATATATAAAAGAAAAATAAAAGAATAGGCAGAGAGTACAGAATACAGAAAAAAAAAAGCTAAAGGATTTTTATATGTGGATTTATCAAGCAGACTGTTTGTGAGTCAAATTTTTTTTTTTTTTTAAAGAATGTGTTTGAGGAGCTGATTGAAATCAAAACATCAGTGCAAATTCTTGTAGAACAAACTGACAGATTGGACAGTGACTAATCACTATTTACTTAAGTTCTTTTAGAACTCGGCGGTAAAATACCCAATGTACTAATTCTATCAGCAATCTACCACTTAAAATTGCTTTTATGGCAAATATGTGGCAATTTTTAATGGCTTTAGGGAAGATCCAGGGATGAAGAGTGCCCTAAATAAAATAATTTAGATTGATATGATAATTAAGAAAGAGCCTAAGTATCTTCTGTAAAGGGAAGTCATGCTTTCCAAATATATTTCTCTGAAGGAGTCAATGAGCAAACAGACAAAGGAAAGTAAATTTTATATTCTATTCCATATTGAGAAGACATGTAACAATGTCTCTTGCTGACACTCACCAAGGAACTACACAGTTATACAATCACAAAGTAAGCCATATCTGATCAGTCTAAAGGTCCACCTGTCATATGAGCTATGTCCTTTAGGAGCTGATTCTGTACCACAAGGCTGATACTCTTTTGTCAATAGTTTTAACGCCTATTTGGGAATTCTTCTTCTGATTATAGTGACTTGAGATTTATAATGTAAAATAGATAGACTTTTTTATAGATTTCTATATATTTCTATATATTATCTTATGCCTTTCCTTAGAACTTCCCTGGCTTGATTGGCATCCCCAGTTAGTCACCAGTGTTCCAGAATCCAAACTAAGATGTATGCAATGGTGTCAACTGCAGCCACCCAAGAGTTTGGGAGAAAGGGGTAATATCCATGACAAACAATAACACAGAACAGAAAATTACAGATCAACTGAATAAAAGCAACTTGCTGAATGACAAAATACCAAAAGGTATCACAGGCAACACACGCCAAAGACATAAGAGAATGTGGCACTAATTAATCTACCTAGATAAAAGCATGTCATTAGACATAAGGATATGGATATTTTTTACCCAGATCAAAGCAGCTGGATAAATTAGGGAATGATTTTGTCATACACCTAAGGAGGAGACCTGCTAGCTGAAGGAGTATGTTAACGTTGAGTTAAAGAATCAGCAGCTGTTTTATTTGCAAATAGAACTGAGATACTTCCAGCATAATCCTGAGTATGCACGTAAGGGATGCACAGGCCATTCATTTTGATTAAGAGTCACACTAGGAAAATAGGTGTTCAAGCAGTGTTGTCTCTGGTAGAACCCAGCCAAAGCCACCAACCCCCCATCAGAAATTAGGATATTGTCAGTTAAACATACTTCTGTTGGCAACAGAAAATTTGGATCATAGTGGAATTGGCTGCTCTTCAAAATCAGTGAGTTTGAGCAGAAAGTTCAATCTTTTTATGAAAAGCTGAAGCAAGTATGCATAGACTTTTTTCTTTCCATTTAGCACTCCTTAAAACTCCTTTTAACACTGCCAAATCATACATGCTCAAATTAAAACTTCCTCTCTCTTGAGCAGTTTATTGTTACACTGCTTTATTTCTTGAAGGTTGTTTGTTTTTTTTTTATTCCATACCAATAAAACACTCAGCTTTCCAATTTTCATAAAGCTAGTTCAAGATTTTTAGCACAGCATTAGGTAAACATATCACTTTCTCCTACATTAGTGAATACAATAGGTGGAATTATGTTTCCACCCTTTTTATGCTTCTTCTGTGGTCCTCTATAATGGAAATAGAGATGAAAAAATTCATTGTACACATATATATAAAATACATGTTTCCAATGGAAAAATCTCATTGATCATGATGGAGACTGAATGGTGATATTTTATAATTTAACTACAAGGTATAAAGGACTACAACCAACATATTACTTTATATGTCTATAATTTAAAACAGAACATGAGCTCATAAAGCAAGAAAAAGAATACTGGGCAAAAACTTGTTGAATTATCTAGCTGATCTCTCTGCTTTAAGTCAGCAACTCTGCCTAACCTACTCTTGAAAGATGTGACCATAACTTTTTCTTAACATTCCACTTTACTGGAGACACTTCAATGTCCTCAAACTTTTCACTGCCTTGTGGTAAAAAACCCACTGTTGTTCCTCATGTTTAAAATGGATATTTTGGAGCTCAGTGCAAACCTACTACACTTCTTACCTCTTGCTCAGTAAAAAAAAAAGAACAATTATTTCCTTCCATCGTTGTAACCACTGTGTGTGTGTGGGGGTGTGTGAGAGGAGGAATACTTCAAGTGTTATTAACTCCACACCAGTCACCTCTCCATTTCAAATAAGCCCTTTCATTACAGCACTTTCTATGGTCAGTTTTCCAGAGTGGTATTCCTTCGTGGACCTCATCAGTGTTAATCAGTGTCTGAAGAGAAAGTGTCAGAGGATGGATCCAGGCTCTGCTCAGTGGTGCTGAGCAACAGGACAAGTGGCAAAAGGCAGGAACTGATGCACAGGAAATTCCACCTGAACATGAGGAAGAACTTTACTGTGTGAAGGACCAAGCACTGGAACACATTGCCCCTGAGAGGGTGTGGAGTCCCCTTGCTGGACATACTTAGGAGCGGTCTAGATGCAATCCTGTGCCATGTGCTCTGGGACGACCCTGCTTGAGCAGGGAGGTTGAACCAGATGACCCACTGTGGTCCCTTCCAACCTGACCCTTTCTGGGATTCTGTCTTCTCCATAGTTTACACAGGTGTAGAATCTAAAACTGGCACAAGGCTGTTTCAGCTTAGTAGGACTGAACAAAAGATGAATTATTTCCTGTGAGACATGAGTACTGTTCTGCCATACAGTGATCTGACGTTTTTGTGCATGTGACATTGCTTGTGGAGGTGCTGCCACAGACCTCCCTTGGCAAAATGTCCCGGGTAGCAACAGCAAGACAGCAAAGTAAGCAAAACTACTAAAGAGAGGCTGTCTACAGCTTCATCACAAAGGGAAGCAAAGGTGCAGGTACTGATATCTTCTCTCTGGTGACCAGCAACAAGACCCAGGAAACAGCATGAAGCTGTGTCAGGGAAGGTTTCTGTTGGATATTAGGAAAAAGTTCTTCACCCACAGTGTGCTTGGGCACTGGAACAGGCTCCTCAGGGAAGTGGTCACAGCACCAAGCCTGACAGAGTTCAACACTCTCAAGCACATAGTATGATCCTTGGGACTGCCCTGTGCAGGGCTGGACTTCGGAGATCCTTGTGAGTCTCTTCCAACTCAGGATATAATTCTATGAATACTGCTAAGGAGGGAGGTGATCAATCAGATTAAGCAGTGACCAAGGAACTGCAAAAAGTTGAAACAAAGCAGTCAGATTGAGAGAAAGCATAAAGGAAGGACAAGTAGAATGCACTTGTGTGCATCTTCATTAGCTGAATCTTATTCTTTTACAGATATTTTATTCATTGTTTTCAAGATTATTTTAAATCCCAGTCTTATAGCACATACAACCAATCTGTACCTATTCCATTTGTTTCTTTAATAACAATATATCCCAGTCAACTACTCAAGCTGTTAGTGAAGCTACTCAATATCACTAGATAAGAAAGAACCAAGCTGAATTCCACTTGTAATTCCTTCAATTTAAAATTGAAGGATTGATAACTATTCTCTGGAAACAGTTTTCTATTCATCTGTTTTCCCAAGGAACAGACTTTGGTGAGACAACGCTTGTCAAAAATCTTCTACCATTTCAAATATTTTAGCTACTGTCACAAACATGTAACCAAATTGACAAAAAGATAGAGTGCTGCTATTTTCATACTCCCACTGGTCCTAAGATTTGCAGTTAGAGATAACTAAGACCCTAATATTTTAGGTGTTATACAGGTATGGTACAAGGAATAATGAACAAAAGAAAAAAAAAAACAAACAACAAAATAAAAGAGAGTACACACAGATACAGAAAGATGCATTATTCCTTTAATAGATCATTTATACAGGGAGACAACTAGCTAACACCACTGTGAACAGTTCACCCAGAGGTTGTAGACTGCTCATCCCTGGAGGTGTGGTCAAGAAAAACAGCAAATCTCTCACCTGGGGTAAAGGGCATCCTGACACAGCAGCAAGCAAACTGTCTCAAATTACTTCTGCCTGAGAGCTGACAGTTGAACTAGGTGTACTTTGATGAGAGCATGGGCTGGAAGTTTACAAGAATTCCTCAGAGAACACATTTACACCTGACAGAAGCCTCAGACAGAGCAGGTCTTTGCCCTAGATCTTCATTTCTCGCTTAAAATCCAAAAGCAACGAAGTTGTCTAGAGGACAAGCTCTCAGAAGCACCTGAACTGTTCACGGTGTGTGCTGATGGCTCACAGGAGCCACACTGGCACCACAGAGGAGCACAAACCTATTTACAGCACAGGCTGCTGTTCAAGCCTCTGCCCTGCCCATCCTCACACTGCAGCTCCCTGAGCCAGTTTGTTGGCCCACAGAGCTGCTCATCCTTAGATCTCTGCATACTACAAATCGAAAAGGATCCTCTCCTTTACCACACCATCTCCACTAAAAAAAAAAAAGAAAATAAAAAAAAACAACCAACCAAACAAACAAAAATCAGTTATCTTTTCATACTAATTTGACACCTGTTTATACAGGGTTTTTTCATACTGGTAATTCCAGGAACTAATATTTTCAGAAAATTGAAAGGGAAGCACAAGGTTTCTGATGAATAGCTGAACGCATTTTTCTCAAATAGCCTCATTGCCAAGACAATGCATGAAGTATCTATGCCCTGAAGAACGTTCCTAATAAATATTATTATTTCGTTTCTTCACATACATCTTCAAAACAGGGGCAGACATCTTAAGCTTTGTCCTTGGGTAAATTGGATTCACTGCAAATTTATTGTTTGCTAGTTACAAGTGACTTCAGGTTAGTCAGAAAACCTCAGATGTTACCTTCTTAGCGGACAGGCACACTCAGTGTTTTTTTTGGTTTAAGTTTCTGTGGACAAAGATCTCCTCTACAAGAGGCAGCAGTCGGTTTGGAGGTCAGTAGAACAAGCTCCCCACTAGTGACAAAAGTGCTTCTTGCTAGATGGCAAATAGAGCCAACAATCTGCCCCTTTTTGTGCAAGGGGATGGTGGGGAGAGAACAGCATAGGCAGTTCCAGAAACTAAAAAGGATGTTTGGACAGTCAGTAACACACTCAGAGTACATAGGGACTCGGCTTGGAAAAGTAATTTCAGAGAGCGTTTTGGATTTAGAGACAACATTTATGCATTTTTAACCTCCACACAAAGTCATTCACATTTTTATGTTATCTGAAAGATTTCTGTGTACCGTGAAAACCTAACTATACCCACAGAGGACAAAAGTGGTCGACAGCACTCAATGCAAAGGAAGCAAACAAACTATACCCACCACAGTTCAAACCTGTCCTTTTTCCTCAAGGCTCCCACCTCATGCTTACCGACTGCTTGGAAGCTGTCTGCAGCATTCTAAGTTATACAGCCTTTCAAACTCTCAACAGGGCAATTAGTCTGTATTACTGCAAAATGAAGGAGGGGGAGGCAAGAAGGCAGAAGAACTGAAGAAGGAAATAGCTGCAATTACTCCTAGCAATCTGAAAATGTCCACAATGCACCTCTAATATGCATTTACAGCATTTTCTTAGCTACTTTATGTGCATTCTTACTACACTTCTGCCCTACCAAATAACATTTCAATTTATACCCTCCTGCTTTTTAAGGCTCATATAGTTACTGTACTCTTGTTTGGATTCCAAACCATCATAAATGCCCCACCAAACTCTAATGGTAATTAGTCTCTTTCATTTATTCATTAGGCTATTTCACGGAGAGTTTTAACTGTCTCTCTAAAAGAATCATCTGAGAACACTCCCATATATCATTCCCAAACTTTCGTAATTTCGAACAGTCGTATTTAGTTTTAGTGAAATGATATTTCTGATCCACAAGATAAAATTTAGGTATTTCATATAACCTCACTAAAAGCAAATTTCAATCATTCATATGTTTAAACTATTCTTTGTTTTGTTCAGTCCATTTTAAAGTATTTGTGTACAACTACGCATATTTTTCAGTGAAATGTCTTGCGGAAAGTTCACCTACCTAGCTTTTGTCTAGGTGTCGGAGAAAATGTAGTGACAGCAACTTTAGGCTGAACAATAATACCATTAATCTCTCACCTCTGTCTTTTCTACCCACAAGAGCTAATTTGGCACCTGTTTATGCAGTTCTTTTTCAAATGTCCCCCTACCCACTTGTCTTCTCTGGATCAGAGGGCTTCTTTGTGTCAAGAACAGACAAATTCTCAGCAAATGTGAAATCAATGCAACCTACAGAAGATACAACTCTGCAGACTTCTAGCTATGCCTGATGAATAGACACACGGAAAGACAGTTTGGGATTATCAGGCGTACCTCAGGTGGGTGTTCTTCTTGAGATAATTGAGTATCACGCCCCCCAAAACCCTTTGTCTCCTCTTTGGTATCTCTTGGCATCAATTCATTTAAGAGAACACAGTGCATTCCAGCACACACAGCAAAGGCACTGTATGTATAATTTGGGTTGCATCGTGATTTCTTCATGCAGGGGACAGTGGGGTTAAAATCACAGCACTGGTATCTCAGCACATGTGCATATATCTAAACTAAATTATATAGGAAGCTATCATTTCTTGATTTTTCTACAATTATGTTAGATTTCTTAAATATTAGATTTAAATAAGTTACTAATAATGTATAATTTATTTCAGATTATTTATAATGTATGGCACATCTGCATGCAATTATTCCAAAGTGTTATTTTCAAATAAAGAAATTTAATAAATCGTGTCTATTCTTAGAGGCATGAAGGCCAGAGAAGAATCCAGTAAGTGCTGGGTAACTTCTGCTACTCACAGCGTTTGACAGAAGAGTAGAAAGCATCCAAAACAAAAGGTGGTTTCAGCCACAGAACTTTTACCTACAAAATATCATCAGCTCTGGGAAGAAGTTTTATCTACCTCTTTGTTGGGCTGTGATGGTTCCTACTTAGATGACTGCACAGCTAAAGTGAGTAGCTAATCAAAAATGAAAACAAAAAATCCCCACCCAGGTGGAAAGGAAAGGATTCCTCACAGATAAGCAATTTGAAAGCAGCTTGAAATAACACCATGAGTGCATTGCTATGTACCATTTGATGTAAAACAGTGGTCTGGGATGATACAATACACCTGTTAATTAGCATTCACTAGGAAAAAAATTCAGACTTGTAACCATCAGATCCCTGGGAACATCTGCCTTGAATTCTGGTCCCTCAGACCCCTTCCTGCCGTGAAAAAGACAAGGGAAATGAGATCTCATATTTTTAGTTTTGTGATAAGCTCAGGAACAGTGGCCAAGAATTCGGAACCAAGCTATTTAAATATTCAAGGATTTTTTTTTTACCCTGTAGTAACTTATGATGATCCTTTGATTTGCTAAAAGCAGTATTCTTCAAAATGTACACTCAGTTTAACTATTCAGTAGCATAAGGTATAGGATATGCTGACATTCTTGAGAATGCTTTGATTACAGTTTCACTCATTCTGGTGCTTACCTAGAACAGCAGTTTAATGAAGAGATAAGGCAAAAATCAAAGGTATTTTTATTAAGGATTATTTTTATTAAAGACTAGTATTAAATCATCTTTTTTGCTGCTACAGTAATACATTCTTTAGACAAGTGACATTTGAAACTCCTTGCTTCATATAATTTTAAACTCTGCAAAATCACTGACTGACTAATGCATTTCACAGTCCTGTTAGCGTCTTATGGTTTTCACTTTATATAGCTCCTGAATGCTATTATGTTCATATATATGTTTCTATTGCATGAACTTGGCTACTCCTTTGCTCTGAACAAGTAGATCTTCACTTCTGGGAGTATTTGATATGGTTTTATTAGGTT
This sequence comes from Myiotriccus ornatus, assembly GCA_036023395.1. Classification (NCBI taxonomy): domain Eukaryota; kingdom Metazoa; phylum Chordata; class Aves; order Passeriformes; family Tyrannidae; genus Myiotriccus; species Myiotriccus ornatus. The sequence goes on from JAYRBT010000001.1 coordinate 10,523,342, forward strand.
CAACCTTTGGAAAAAGTAATCCTAAAGGACTTACTTGGCTAGAACAAATTGCAAAATATGGTCAGAAAAGATTGTTAGATGGGAAATTCAGGGTCTCAAAGTACTAACAAGCTAGTGGAGGTAAAAGAGTCTAATCCAGCTTTGCCAGTAAAATTAACATTCCCTTTATCTCTTGCTTAACTACAGGTCTATATCACAGAATATTAAAATAGTTATTTAAGAAAGCACATTTTCCAAGCAGCTTTGTAGACAAGAAGAATAAATAATGGCAATACTTTCTAGGTGAAAAAACCCTGTTTCTATGCAGATTTTGTGTGTGTGTGATCTGCTGTGATTTGCAGCTAAGGTTGCTGTTAGTTCATTATTTTTTAATGCACACACAAATTCACACAGAGATTTTTAATAACTTATATTTGTTCATAATGTAGATCAATTTAAAACAGGGAGGGGGTGGGATGAAATTCATGCCACTCAACCATTCTCTGTCAGTTGCCATACCTATTTTTGGTACTTGATTTCATCTTTATCAATCAGGAATCTGAAGTTGCTTCAAAACCTCAGCTTCTCAAAATATATACCAGTTCAAAGACCAATTGAAAAACCTGTCATTGCTGAACATACATTTCAGCCATTCATATAAATTTCATCCATTTAGTTTATTCAGTAAAAACCACAGGACGAATAATCATCTAATGTATGTTAGGCTATCAAATTACAGCTAGCTAGATTTATACCAGCTATACATTTAGCTGAAGAAGTTAAAAAATCTCTTGCAGAGAAAAACATATACTGTAAAAAACCCACAACGTGCCTGATGCAGCTCATTAACTTCATCTGAGCTATTACATACTGCAATCATAATAAATAGCTAATTAGGACAGACAACTGATAAACCCACTAAGGAGTCTGAAGAGCTCTTTGTTTTACAAGGTTCCATAAGAAATGGTTCCAGAGTCCTGTGCAGCATCATTTTAGAAAAACTTACCTTCACCCAACTATACACAGAAAGAATATACCTTAAGAAACTTAAAATTTCATTTTACATCTTAAGATCTTGTCATTTTTTCCCTTTGCACATGCACGCAATGACATACTCAGGCTAACACCTCTATACTTTGAACCTTCTTACCAACAGATTGAAGACTTTCTGTAAACTTAATTTAAACCCCTAGAAGCAGGAAGGGCAGCAAAATGTAGATGATATGGGCACACAAATGAACGTGTCTTTCTTATTTTAATGGGCAAAGAATTCAAAGGTTAATAAAATCAAATAGCAAGTGTCTGTATGCAGCGGAGACCAGGGATTTCAGTGTGGTTTCACTATATTCACCACACTCCCCAAGTATATGCACATCTAATATTTCAAATAAAGAAGATACACACATTCTTGTAACTTAAATGTAGGTTTTGTCAATAAAAGAGAAAAATAAAACCAAATATAAGCGTAGAAACCAAAATAACAAGTAATCAATGTAGGTTCATCTTGATATTGCCTTTGCCTCAAATAACATGTTTAAATCATATTATATAGAAGCTTATCTCCAACAAAGTAACCTGACCCAATCACCTAAAAAACTGATTTTCATCAAGCTTTTTAATTTTTTCTCTTTGGGATGTGGGGCAGTTGAAACTCATTTTTGTTCAGGTATCTAACACACATATTGATCCATCTTGATCTCCCAAGTAATCATCTCTCCTTTCTACCATAAAAAAGGAAATAACTGAAAATCATGACCAAAACTGGATAACAGTTGAAACAAATTTTTAAAATCCCAACAGCCAGGAATAATTTACAATATTCTTCTACTGACCTACTGTGTAATATAACATACGGCATTAGAAAACCTAAGGGAAGAAGAGAACAACACTCCCCAAACACAGGAATCACAAGCTGTGAACAAAAGTTACAAAACTCGTGTCAAAAATCACTCTAACTTAAAGTCAACAGATCAAAAGTTGTGCAAGTTTCACATCTCTCAAAAACAAAGCAATTTTACAGATAATCCTACAACCACAAGGCCCCAACTGCAATCCTAAAATTTTCTGTGTACAATATATATGCTGGAAGAAGCATATCCAGCCAAAATGAAGATATAACCATCACTCTAAGTGATAAATTTCTTTCTTAACCTATACTTTTCTGCAATTCCAGGCCCTGTACATTGTGCTGCTGCTGCTTGGTAAGACCAGTTCCCCAGCTGGCCAAAGCTTTAAGTTAGAATCTTTCTTAGACTTTACTAACCAAAATAGATCTGAAGGCTTTTAAAATAAAACAATAAACAAGGGGTTAGTAGGCTGTTAATGAGAATAATTACCATTTTTAAGGAGAGAGAACTCACAGAACCAGGGTACACATTTGTTTCTAAACGTACTTTTCTGAGTTTTAGCAAACCCCGCCTCCTCCTGACTAGTCCACAGAAATCTCCTGCCATCTCCTCTGTGCCCCGAGGGGCTGCTCCTCACATCTTTCTGCACTTTGTCTGCCCCTTTACATGACACTCCTGCTCCCCTGACCTTTTACACCTCATGATCTCCCTTTCCCTGGTACCAGATCAGTTATCATCAAAGGTAAAGAGCAGCTTTCTCCCTCCTGGGGAATCACTTTTCTCAAGTGATTCAGCCAAAACATGTCTTGAACTAGTAGAAATTTAAACAGAAAAAATAGATGTCACCCATCATATAGTGTTCAAACCTTTCAGTCTCTGAATATGGATTTTTCCAGGAAAGCCTTGATGTCCAAACTAGTGGGATCTTCCTGCTGAGAAGGAATTTTCTGCCTGAGCCTACTGAGGATTCATCTTGTTCACAGCCTGCTCCAGGCAGGCATCTTTTTCATGGGATGTGAGAACAAGCTCAAGACTGCAAATAGGTTCTGCACAACCAACTCAGCCTCTCCCACAACTAAGCAAAGCCACATAGTGGGAAGGGACTGCTGTCCTCAGCCCTCTGCAGTTCCAGCAGTCAGGTATAAATAACTCACCCTGCTGCTGCAGAGAATGCAGCATTTTCTTCCTCCTGCAGTTCTTGCCCTGTTCCTTTATCTCAGGACGCTGTTCTCACACAGCTCACAGTCTCCTTCCAAAAATCTGAAATCTTAATGTATTAAATCTCCAAGTGCACTGTCAGAAATAGCACTAACAGAAATAGCACTTAGTCATGCTGCCCATCTCCCCCTCTGCTTTACCTTGGAGGTACAGACTTTCACCTGTCAAAAATGCTGTGGAATTTGCTGCTAACACTGTGAGGGGTCTTTTATTATTACTAATATTCTGCAAAGGCTGACTGCCTGTAGGCTGCCTAAGGCCTAGACTGTTGGGTTGCCTGGGTTACTCCTTCTTACAAAACTCTGCTAATCCAGAAGCACATTATGAAAGAAGTGATAAATACTTTTAGCAGATTTAAAAGTGAACACCCAAGGCTATAAGAAAATATTTTGCCTTGAGGTGCATGCAAGAACCAATGTTCCTACTAAACACCCTTTACTCCTCAAATTGGATAAAATGGCCTTTTATGAATTGCAAATAGAAGAAATCCTCACAGGCACCCTTCTGTTCTACCTGCTGCTTCGTGAATGAGAACAGCAAGGGTCCATGGGGTGGACACTGAGCTCCTGATGCTGCTGCTGACCTGCGTTCACAGCAGTATTGCACCCCAGATGATAGAAATGCTTCCTAATAAATCAGCAAATTACATGCCAGGCCCCACTACATGCACATGCATTTGTGTCCACATGCTCAACACTATAGGACCAGGTCAATATTATTATGTCCTGATAGAAGAGCTTTTAAGAGTCAGTCACCCATTAGGAAATCCACAACTGCCAAGTGGTTCGTTGTTTATTTTGTATCCTGTTCCAATCAATAGCCAGAAAGGTCCTATATGCTTTAATCCATTTAGATGGTAGTCTCAACGCTCTTGTCAATACGTAGGTTGATGCACAGGTTTCAACGGACAGAGAGATTTCACCTTGAACTGTACACACCAAACCCATGCAGGGAGCAGTAAGTGGGGAAGCAAAAAAAAAAAAGATTGTAGTTTAGCTCTTGGTTGAGCTTTTTTTTTAAAAAAAAAAAAATTGTAAATACACAAAACTGTTTGATAAAACATATACATTAAATTAATGGACCCATTCCACTCTGGAGCTTTGGTTATTTTCATGTCTACTGGCAGTAAAGCAGTTTGATTATGGGACAAGAGTTAGCCAGCTGTCACAGAGGTAAAAGACTTTTTTCAGCAGCTTCATGTCTTGTCTGTGCTTGTGACACTACAGTCTTTAATTATAGAATTACAGATTTCTTTTTTTTAAGCTGCTAACTCATTTTCCAATGGGAATAAAATTGTCTTGGAACAAATTAGTGCTGCATAGCAATAAAAGACATACCAACAGCCTTCCTTCCTATTAAGGATTATGGCTATTCCAGTTGAGAATGATGATTACAAGCAAAAAAAAAGAAATTGTAAAACTGAAAAGAAGAAAGGAAAAGATGACTACAGTTAAAAGAGGTGAAGGATGCTCTCAAGAACTGGATTCTATTCTGTCATAATTAAAGACTGCTGTGTAAAGTTAGGAAAACCTCTGAAATAAACTCGGAAAAATTATCACTATTTCTTCATTTACTTTATGGCCAAAACCTTCATGTCCAGCTGTTGAATGTTCTCATCAGGAAGTTGTGTTAATTCCACCCGATTTCTGACTGACGTATTGGATGCTTCACAGCGAAGAGTACATTGAGATACGGTCACATTTTTAGTGATTCAAAGTAGGTGCCCATGTAATTATATCCATTGGCTTTCACTCTTATTGCCTCATACAACACACTAAAACATCAATAATTAAACTATTTTGACTTTAAAAGCAGTTGTAAAAAGTAAATTATTTAAGTCAAGTATTAGAAACACCCTACACAGTAGCAAAGAAAGGATTCATAAAACATTTTGAATCCCACCTTCAGAGGAGGATTTGAACAGCAGCCTAGAAACCAAAATGAACATATGGAACTAGAAATAAAATCCAAGAATGACAAATAGTTGCTTCTTAAAACTATCTTGTACCTTTAGGTAAAAAAGAAAAAAATATACAATATTCTAAAATGCTTCAGAATGCAAACACTTAAGGAAGTGTTAAGCCTTTCTTTGCCTTTGGAGTACCCGAATTGCATTCTAAGTACAATATTAATATTCATTTCCTCTTTTTTGAGATTTATTCATACCATTCCCAGTGGAGAAGGCATAGAATCTGACCACATGAATTTCTTTATCTTTGAGTACTAATTACCTGCCACCACTTTACATGGACAATACAAAGACAACATTTTATATTCTGCTGTGGGCTCAGAAAAAACATCTAAGTGCCTGTTGTCTGGATGTCCAGGTACAGGACTACCATTTTCCTTTTTCCAGCTAGTCTTGGCTCTGCCTCTTACTCAGGGACATTTTGACATGATGGGAGAAGGCGGTAGCTGAGCTGCCCTTGAAACAGGATGATGTTTCCTGTAAATTCATCCAAGAGTCAAAGTTTTAATAGATTAATTAAACTTGTCAAACTCTTTAAAAGCATTTTTCCCCAAAGAAATTTATCACCTATGAAGTAATGAACTAAAGTGCAATAGCTAATTACCTGCAGAATATCAGAAGTACAGAGTATTTCACTGTAGGGTTACCCTGTTGCATTAGCCTATGAATCTGAAAATAACCCATCATAATGTAGGAGGTGCATTAAGAAAATACCTTAAACTAAGTCATAGTCTTCTAAAATAGTTGTACTATAAGTTTTAGAAAAAATCCAAGGTATTTACAACAGTGTAACCATTTCCAATTTAATTTTATCTAATTTTTGTTGCCCATGCCTTCAGGTTTGTCTATATATAGCAGATGTACAAAGTAACATGTTTTATGTCCACATCTCCTTCACTTCCAGCTTTGGATCCTTGTGAGGAACTATGAGCCATTTGATTTCTGAACACATTCATTGTTCCTTTTTTTTTTTTTAGCCTATTCCTGGAAACTTGAGCATTGAAATCAAAAGAGAGCCAGACTACATGTTCAGTGTGTATTTGAGCCACGAAACATTCTCCGTCAAAAAAAACCAACAGAAAAGCCACCAAACCGAAAGATTGCCACCAAACCGAAATATAATGGTTGAATAACCTCATTTAAACCCACCACACTTCTTCAGTGACTGATGTAGTCCACACCCTTAAGATGTCTACGTGGAATACACATCTAAACTCTCCTCTCCCTTGAATATTTAGGATTTGCACATGGTTCAAGGCATCAATAGGTTTAAAGGTAAAAAGAATTATAAAGTGTAGCTCATTAATGATTTGGTTAAAAATGTAAAATAGAAAAAAAATCAAGAATCATATGTCAAGATGGGCTGCTTCTCTCTCATTAAATATAACTTCAGGTGATGTGTATGTCAAAGAGGGGTTGCACTATAATGTAAGAACATTTATCACTTTTCATATTTTTGCTTTGACATGAACTAGCAATCAAATGAAAATTAAATCTATTAGCAATTTTATTTAACTTCATAGTCACTATGTCAAAAGAGCATTTTTTCTCCTGAAAGAGCTATTTTAGTGATGTTAAACCTATTCATGTAACTGATACACATCTTACATGTTCCAATAAAAAAAATTGTTCCTGAAGTAGATTCTTCATTATTCGTATGTCCCTATATTTCTGATTTTATTAGTACCAAGCTATTGACAAAACAAATATTAAAATTTCACATAAACTTGAGTTCTGCATTATAGAATGTACCTGTGGGAGATACTTTTTATTAAAATGTGTATTTTACCCAGTATCCTGTGCACAAGAAAGAACTGTTTGAACACCACATTTCCTTAGCTTTGTGCCATATTCCATCTCAGATTTACTGACATTTCCTTGAGGGCTGTTATTAGTGTCTGTTATATTTTTACATTCTGTAAATGTGCTCATGCTCTGCTATGTGGTAGCAAGTTTCCCACATTGCTTAAGCTCCAGACTATTTTTTTTCTGGAAAAAAAAAAAAAAAACTTGAAAATTTCTTCCTTATGGGGATTGAGTATGATTATTGTCAATGCCAGGAATAACAAAGCACAGTATAGGTTGTATTGCTGAATAAGTTTTAAGTGCAACTGGTTAAAGAAGTTCTCTCTAATACTGAGTAACCAGGTGCTTTAGATAAATGTGTAACCGCATGCCATTTAATTTACTGTAAACACTGAGTTTTGCTATATACAAACAGCAATAATTACAGCTTTTAATACAAAGCAGTTTAAGACAATTAGCAAAGAAGATGAAAAGTTTTCCAAGTCTAGTTCTTTACCAAGAAGAAAGCACTAGTATCTAAAGCAAATCCGGAACGCCAGCAATTCACAAGAAAAGGGTAACTCCCGCACACAACTGCTCTACCAACTCGAAGAATTGTGGTTTTGGGTGTTGGTTTTTTTTTTTTTGTTTTGTTTTTTAATAGCTTATCTAAAAGTCCCAGGAGACACAGGAATTTCATGCAGCCACTCAGAAAAACAGCCCAAAGATACGCTACAATTCAAATGGGGAGCAAATATTAAAAGGAAGGAAACAAAAATAGAACTGAAATGATTTAAACTAAAGATAAGTAATCTTAAAATAAATGATAAAGGAACCGTGGAAGGGTGATATTGGAGTGGTCTCAACAATTACACTTAGTAACTTCAGTGGTCACAAACAGGTGAGGTTGCACTGTATCTTCCATGTATGCAATTTAACAAAGTCACCGTGTTGCTATGAATAAACTGAGGTTTGAATTACAAATCCTTCGAAGTCAGCCATTAACATCCCATTTCTCTACTTAGTGAGCTGAGAGCTCTTCCCTGAAAGAGCTACAAAAAGTTTTTGTATGACATCCATCAGAAGTACATATAGCACAGGATCTTTCTACACAGCTTTGTGTTCTGAGCAGTGTCAGTCTGGCTTTTCAGCAGGAGCAGATATAAACTGCTGATCCAGAAACAAATCCAGGTATTCTCCAGTATCTCCTACTACTGCCCCTCAACTGTTTTACATATATGCTCTGTGACCAAAAAGAAAACCCCATAAAACCAAAAATCTGCTTTTTATTTTAGTTCTCCCTTTGGAACCTGGAGAGCCACAAAAGAGATACAGTAAGATAACCTGTTCCCTTCCTTTTCCAATAAAAGACATGGACATGCGAGTTTAGAGGAGATTTAGCTGCCAGGCCAGATATTTCTATCACCAAGATAAACTGAAATTACAGGTGCTAATGACAGATGGGGAAGATAAAGGAGAAGGGAGCAAACCATTTATTAGTCAGATTTCTGGGTACTTGCCTTATAACTGGGTTCAGGCAACAATCATTAAAAGAAGCTGAAGTAAATATAAGCTGAAATAGTTGAATATGTTAACAATGCCATTCCTCAAGGTATGAATTAAGGACCTAATGCACTTGGACTGTATGGAAGACCTTGAAGTGATTTGGTTTTATACAATTTCAGGTAGTTGCTGGCATATCAGGAACATCACTTAAGGTAAAAGGGAAAAAACAAACACAACACAAGAAAAAAAAAAGGCAAATAAAAGCCTCTTCACAAGCCACAATTCATCACAAACTGGTCTTACAGACAAAATGCAAGATATATTGAAGACTTAAGATCAGAGTTTATGGCATGAGAGATTAAAAATTTACCTTTACTCTTTGCTTCAATTAATAAGTGGATTCCCTGTGTTTTCTTTCTTTTTTAGTCTCTTCTCCCAAAGAACGAACAGAAGTAAAATAATTTTTTTTTCAGCCATAACTGAAAAGTACTTGGTCATTTTGCATTTATAAGATGCAGTCCAAAATGTGTCCTGCTTTTACAAGGCAGAAGCCTAATGGGAGAGAGAAGGAGGTCATGAAATAGCTGTGCTTTTCCGCACAAGTCTGCAGAGACTTGATCTGGCCTCAGCATTCCGATCTCCAAGTGCACAGAGATTTACCCTTATCAGCATTTCCTGCAGACAATCAAATTCAAATCACCTTTTGTAATTACATTATTAAACGCTGTAACCCATTTTCTCTCCTACTTCCCTCCCACCACCACAGAGACTGAGTCGCCAATGTGAGCACTTCCTTTATGGGGATTTTTACTTATTCACAGCTATCAAATCCTTGACACTTGGCTATCCTTATGGACAGGAACCACCTCAAGCAGTTTCGTTTGGAATCACATTAGGAATAAGTTGCTCAGCAAAATAGTTTCCCCTCAGTACTGTGGATATGATCACACCAGCAAACGTGAGAGAGACACGAGTACTTAAATCACTTGCCAGACACTTTACTTTGCAGCTGAGGAAAGGCAAGTGTGAGCCCAGCTCTGGCAGTTCTGCCATTAGTCACCATCACCCGTATTTACTTTGTACACACTCCAGGCACACCTCATAGGGAATTTGCAGGACACTAATTTGCCATTTCCGATAAAACCTCAAAGTTAATCTACTTCTACTCTACAACATCCGACATGTCTCTTCCTCCTAAACAGCTAATGAGTCATATTAATGTGATGAAAATTACAGGGGTGATGTGTGCATGCAGAGCTACTTGACACGAACAAGGACACCCGATAGTTTCCAGAGAATATATATAGCAGTTGGGATGTGCATAGTTTTGTAATTCTGTATTTTACAAACCTTCAGCAAAAGAATATGAAGACATATCTACCAATATAAATATGTATATTTTACAATTGCAGGAGTATGCTGAATAAACACGCAAAGCCAATACATGAAACCTTTAACCAAAACACTCAATTCCTAGCCCAAACACAAATTTTTGTATTAATATTTCAGTGTCAAATTTCAGTGTGTCTGATACTCAGTTATACAAGATGAATTTTATTTCAGTCCCCTTCACCTATATTGGAGTATTTAATTTTAGAAAATCTGGATTTTTAATTTTGTTTTAAAATCCAATTCTACAACATTTGAGATGGACTTTCCACATGGACATGGAGTGATAGGACAAGTGGGAACGGCCTTAAGCTTAAAGACATTAGGTTTAGATCAGCTATTATAAAGAAATTCTTTACTGGGAGGGTGATGAGGCACTGGAACAGATTTACCCAGAAAAGCTTAGGACTTCTCATCCCTGGAAGTGTTCAAGGCCAGGTTGGATGAGGCTCTGAGCAACCTGGTCTAGTGAAAGGTATCCCTGCCCATGGCAGGGGGTTAGAATTAGATGATCTTTATGGTCCTTTCCAACCCAAACCAGTCTATGATTCTATGAAAACAGGTTAGAAGATCCCAAGTTTAACTCCCACCTCAGTGATAACTTTTCTATCAAAACAAATTAGTAGTTTTTAAGCAGAAAGTGGAAGCCATGCCCATTTACTGAAACTGAGTCAGTCTCTAGTCCTGAAAGGGGGATGCATGTCCTGTAGATCTTGAAGAAATGTTACCTCTTTCTATGTCAAGGAAAGCATTTATATTTGCTGCAGTCCTACACTGAAATACTGGCAAGTAGCATAGATAAGCAATACCAGGAAAGCATCCTGGTGCCAATTCTTGGAAAGCTACTGGTGCTATGGGCCTGGGTCAGAGCCCAGCCTGAACAAGCCTGACCTTTTCTTTACATCAGGTACCAATAACCAGACAGAACAAGTGAGCCCTGAAATTGAATACAATTACGAGCGTGGATAACCTTTTTGGTCGTGCTCTGGCACATCACACAAAGCTCCAACACCTGTAAGAGGCACGTCTGGGGAATAACAGGTGTGACAGCTACAGGGCTGGAGTGAGTGTGACACAGTGAACCTCCACACTGTTAGAAAGGCTGAAAAACATCAGCCATCAGACAACAGATGTTGTATTGATCCTACATAAAGAGTTTGTATAGTTCCTTCTAAGCTACAGAAAATTTTCAAGAGAACTCTTTCTCAAGCCTTGCCTGTCACCTGTTCTCCGTGACATTTATGACTGCAGAAGCTTTACTTTGTAAAACACTTTGAAACAAACTACCCCTCTATCCATACAACCCCTGAAAACAATAAAAGAGATGTAGATTCTTCCTATAATGGACACTGATATTTCTAACATTCTAACACTCTCATTCATGATATTACCTCTGAGCTATATGTACAGATTATGAATATTCTTCTAATACACAAGGTATACAATGCATATGTTTTCGCAATTATATGCGTTTTATATAATACATAATTTATATAGTGTAGTTATGTAGCATATTTCTACTTTACAAAGATTTGTGGGAGTTTTCTTTAAACATACTTATAAAAAAATGCAAGTATTTACAAGCGAAAAAAACCTTAGAAGTATATATTAAAACACCTTGGTCAATAACAAAAGGGCTCCAAATAAATAGCTCCAAAGTGGAAAGAAATCCCTTCTAAGAGCAGCAAGTGAGGGGAGAAAGAACTGTTTTCTATTAGGTCTAACAGCAGGATTTGTTATCATTTAAATACACGCTCTAATACACTCAGTGTTTTGTGCTACGTTTAACAAGATTAAGTGATCATACAATGTTTCATCTCAAATCTTTATTGGAAATCTCATGACAAGCCTCATTTCTTGCCAAAACATTGTCCCATCCTTCATGCATGATGTTAATTCCAGCTGAATTAATAAATCTGTTTACTTAGGTGTAACATGAAAAGTGCTATTTATCAATTAAAGGATTCCCCAAGGAACACCTTTTTTTCCTGGACCTATATAATTTTTCTAAACAGGTGCAACTTTGCACCAAAACTGTAGATTATGAAGTTCTAAGGCACTACTGAGGCCTTTGATGTGGGTAGAACTGGAAATACGGTGAGCTTTACAATCAAGAACTTAAAAATCAAAGCACCTTATAAAAGGCATCAAGTTTTATAAGTGTTAATTACAAGGGAACTTTTCTTGTTAAAAAAAGTCTAAATGAAGGTGGACAGAATAGCAATGCAAATGGACTGAACCCAGAGAGCTTCAGAGTGTGATGGTACATACTAAATGTGAAAATAATACAAGCCTCCTGCTACATGGACATGTGCCAACTCCTAAGTTACACCAAGAAGCAGCACAGGTGGAAATAGGACTCCCTTTTTCAGTTTCTTATGCCTGCTGAAAAGGAATTCTACAACTATGACACCAGGAAGCAATTCATTATTTTTAGTGTATTTTTGGCTAATACATCTTACAAAGCAGTTTCTTTGTCCACCAGACAAAGTATTAATAGACCTGCCCTGGCTGTTCCTGAACTTACAGTGACAAAGAGTTTCTAGCCTAGATACAAGAATTTTTTGAGCCTAGATTTTTGCTATGTATTACACTGTTTATTTATTGATTTTTATGCCGATATGTTAAGCTACACAAGCACGTAAGGGAGCTGGACACATTGGGGTCTTTGGAAAAAGTAACATCCACAATCACCA
>JAYRBT010000001.1:10540684-10551717 GCA_036023395.1 Myiotriccus ornatus
ATAAACTGGCATGAAGACTTACAAGACATCTTGTCATATATGGATGTGATATTACATAAGCACTGTAGCTTGATTAGTGACTTCATCAACACATGGATTTACTCCAATTTCACAGGTGGGTTTTTAAACAAATTTCTTCCTAAATCACTTGTGGTACCTATTCTGTCCTCCACACACACAAATGGTATCAACAGCAGAGCAATAACTATGCCACTGAGCTAGATGGCTTCTTATTTATTGTGCTTAACTATTCACAAATGTAGTAATAACATAGACAAATTAAAAGGGAATAAAACAGTTTTCATAAATATTTGGCTTCTATATCATTAAAACTGTTCTTCTCTTCCTGGAAGAATTTTGTAGATCAGCTTTTATTAAGGAATTGTATCTAGTTGATTGGATCCTTCAGACAGCTAAGAGACTGTATCTGCAAGAGATTTGCCTCAAGTTCATTTTGAAATTGAAAATGCTTACTATAGAATTGAAATAATATCATGGGGCTTAGAGCAAAGATTTACCTATTATCTCCAATGGATGCAATCCTAAGTAGACCTTTATTTATTTCACATCAGTCATGTGGTTTATATCACCGTGAGACATGCAGAACAAAGTTTATTTAAAAAGTTCTCCAGCTTGTCCCCACGGACTACACTTTCAAGAAAGCACAGATTAGTATGTACATATATATCCATATATCAACTAAATATGTATTTTTCTTGTCTAGCAAGTCTGAGACTGACTGAAAAATGCTCTTCAAGAACAGGAACGAGGTCACTGAAATTCCCATTTGGGGCTGAGATTTTCCCAGTGTACATACAGAGATGTGACTGAGAAACCTACCACAAATAACTTAAAAATTTCTAACACTCAATGTAAAGACCCAAATTTCCTAAAAGACAGGAGGAGGAAGGCATAACTGCCTTTTTCCAGGCTGTGATTCCTTGGCAGCCGCAGGCAGGCTCACAGTCACTGCTGCAATCCTGGTTTTCTGTCCCTTCCTGGCACTTATCTGTGATGAGCTCTTTCAGTTGGCAAAACCAAACTACTAACACAAGACCATAACCCTTCAGGTTAGCCTTCTGCCTATTTGCTACACTGAAATGGTTTATTCTGTCAAGAAGGACAGAGGGAAAGGAGCACGGGTTGCATTCAAGAGCAGCATTTATTTTTGGTTTCTGCCATTTGTGAGGTGATGGTCAGATCCTGAACGAGCCCAGACAGCGAGGGGGACACTGGATGGGAAGAGCCCATCCCACAGCAGAGGTAGCATAATGCACTCCAACTTCCTGCTCCTCAGTTGTGTTTTCTCTTCAGCTTTCTTTGTTGTTACATATATTTTTCTTTTAAACAAAAAAGAGAAAGAATTTTCTGGTGCAAAACCTTCAGCATCTCAACTTACATCAGAATATGACCTTCTAATCTGATGGTAGTGGCACAGCTCAATAGATTTTCAGACAGTATGTAGGTAAGTGTGGGTAGATGATCAAAGAAGTTACTGTTAGAATATTGTAAATGTAAATATAAATATACTATTGCATTTTTTCCCCTCCCAAGTTCCTCTTGCTGTTAATGCCCTTTGCTTCCAGTATTGGTTGCAGTTTTGTTATACATGGAGGAACACACACCTACAAAAATTATTGAAAAACATAGGTGTCATCTCCCCACAGACTCTGGGGACATTGTGTTCTACACAGAAATCTCCCTGCAGAGAGGTTACAAATAAACTCACATATAATGCATTTATGATGTGCCCACATGCAGCAAGCTTCCTCTACCTCCAGTGCTAAAAGAACTACTGCTCTGCAGGAAAAATTATTTTGAAAACTTAAAAGTTGAGCTGCTTCTGACTCCTCCTTTCAATGATTTCAGCTGAAGGTCTGCAGACACTTTGAGTTACTGAACATCATCCCAAAGAGAAAGACTAAAGGATCAAAATTAAATGCATTTGGGTCACAGCCATGCTCTCCAGTCCCAAGCAGCACCTCTCATGTCCACTGCACTAAGGCCCCTGACCTCCAGGCAAAGGAACATCAGCCATGGTGGCTCTGGGACAGTCCCAGACTCTGCCATTCCCTAGAAATGCTCAGGCCATCATCTCTAGAAAAGATTCATAGAATGGTTTGGGTAAGGGAAAGAACCTTAAAGGTCATCTCATTCCAATCGTGCTGTGCCATGGACAGGGACACCTTCCACTAGACCAAGTAACCCAGAGCCTCATCCAGCCTGGCCTTGAATGCCTCCAGGCATGGGGCCTGAACCAAAATCATGCCATGGATCATCCTAAAAATTTAAAAAAATGAGCAAATCATATGCCAGAGCTCAAACTATACTTAAACCATTTTTTTTGCTAATGAAGACATATCCTTGGCACCTGCATGCTAAGAGCAAACTCCATTTTGGCAAGCTTTGGGGGAAAAAAAAAGGGAAAGATTTTTTTTTCCTTCCTGCTCCTCTTAAAAAAAAAAAAAAAAAAAGTTTTTTTCCACATTTTAGCCGTCTTCAAGGCCTGATGTTGAGACCTACAGATATCCCAGCTACACACAACTAAATAGTACCCACTTATATTCCCTCCATATCTAGCTTAATTCATGCCAAATAGTTCAGGGTTGGCTGGCACAAAACCAAGGAAAAACAATGGGACTGAGTCTGGTGCTTTTATATTACAGGGGAGTGAAAAACATTAAGGTCTCACTTAAAAACCATAAGCTCCTACAGCACTCAGCAATAATTCCAGAGGCACTGGGTGAATTCTACTGCCAGCACTTGAGAGCACACCGACAGCTACTTCCAAGCATGTCCTTTGAAGCAACAGACTCAGGCCTCTCAAGGATTGTCGGCTTTGATTTCCTACCAGACGTATCCATAACCTCATACGTGTAACAGATCCAATCTACAGAAGTTTTAGAGCCTGCTTTGCTGAAAACAGATCAATATAAAACTATCACTTGAGAAGCTGGTCGCACTGCAGATAATCATAGAGGAGGAACCGAGAGCACTTTGTAGTTGAAATGGAATTAAAAATGAGCAACATCCTGCAATGAGTACAAATTGATGACGAAAACATTAGTGGACTACATGAATGTGGAAAGGAATTTTTCATCTTAAATATTTACTCTCCCATCATATTAAGACTATCTCTCAGAGTCTTTGGGAAAATCGGTGTCCCTACACAACAAGTTTGACATTTCTCTTTTGATGCCATCTTGTCAATATAGTCTAACGGGATTAATAGGCTGCTTAGAAAAAACAATTGAAAACAGTCAGGGAAAACCAGGATATGATTAATACTGTTGATTCTAGTACCAGGTGTCCTGCAAAAAGGTATTGAGTTTTTTACTGGACATGATCAGGATCAGTGCTAAAACACAACCCCCTCCCCCAAGCATTACTCAGCCCAAAGACTTTTCCCTCATCAGTCTTATCCTTATCACCATCAATAATAATTTTCTGCACAG
This sequence comes from Myiotriccus ornatus, assembly GCA_036023395.1. Lineage (NCBI taxonomy): Eukaryota > Metazoa > Chordata > Aves > Passeriformes > Tyrannidae > Myiotriccus > Myiotriccus ornatus. The sequence continues at coordinate 10,544,140 of JAYRBT010000001.1, forward strand.
CAGAACTATCTCCAGGCTTGTAATCACTGCCAGGCTCCTCTGGCAGAAAAATCACTTCCTGACTCACTCTAACAGCTTTAGAGAGGCTGTGACAAGCATGGCAGTGATGTGCTGACAACCATTTTGAAGCGTAAAGAGCTGGTTATAGGCATACACTAAAAAAAACCACAAACTTTTCTGTTTTAAAAATGCACATTTATTTTTAGAGAAATATTATTCCTAGTTAGGTTGGTAAAAAAAAATCATCTTTTCATCTTTAGGAAAGGAAAGGAGGTGAAAATGGTGGAATAGGTTCATAGAGTCTTGTAGAAAAACGTGTCTAGAACTACATGATTTTTCTTAGTGAGTAATACTGATTTGGGGGTCAGGAGGGCAGCGCACAGTGTCATTTTATGGAAAAACTATTTGTTTGAGCTGGTAGAGTCAAGTAGGGGATGACTTGCTAACCCTGCAACAAAAGAATATTCCCTTGACCAGAATTTCAGGCCCCACACTGCAGGGTCCAAGCACTGGCTGGTACAGGAACCAATACAGGTTCAGAGCAAGGAATTGAAAAGCATCATAGAGTTACAACACTCTGTTCATTGCATATTTCATTCATACAGGAGAGGCAAAACAAAGATCATTTCTATCCCGGAGTTCAGATAAGTGCCACCGTGACATTTTCCTGAGTCTGGGGACATCAGTCTATGAATCCTTTATGTCCCCTCGTATTTTACCTAAAAAAAAGACTGTCTTATTTCTTCCAAATGAAGTTAGAAAAAGAAAAAAACTATGTTGAGGCATAAGATGTATTTCTATCCGTATGTTGAACACTTGCAAAGAACAATCAACCCTAAGCCCATATGATCAAAGCCCTTCAGTAACACCACCGAGTAATTATTACTGATTTACTGCAGTAGACAGGTATTTGTCGAGCACAGAGGAGGGTAACAAGGTTTTGGAGACTAATCAATGGGACAGTTATGGGCTTAGTGCACAAACTGCATAAATTTGGGGAAGAGTCAAGTACAAAAGGTCCATCTGAGGTTTAACTACAGCACAATTCACCTGCATAGCCAAATATAAGGTGGGAAAGTCTCTGTATTTACATATATTCTGAATAGAAGGAAATATTCCATCTAACTTGTAAAATATTAAGAGCAACAAACAAATTTCCAAACATACCCAACCTAGACAAGAACAACAAGATGATCTGAGGATTTTTTTTTTTTTAAGAACTACAGACTATTCTCAAATTCTGTTTTCTTTCATTTCAATGATACAACTAATTCCAACTGAGAGGAATTTTTTTCCATCTCTTTTCTTTCTCTCATCTCACTTTTTAAATTTTTGGTATCCCAGTGGAAATAGTATTTAACATCCAGAAACTCATTATACCACAATTAAAGACCAGTTTCCTTACCTATTTCTCACCATATGTTCAAGTAATTACAATCACTGTTAAAATCTTGTAATTATAGTTTGCAAAAAAATGAACTTGACAGACACTTCTTTGCCTCATATTTTAGTAATGTTAGTTATTAATTATTTGCACTTCTGCAATGCCTAAAGGCCATTTCAGTAGGAAAATACATGTAGTAAAAAGACAGACCATGAGGGATATCTTTTAAAAAGTGGGCTCTATCTTAAATCCATCTCATCTAAGATCGGAGATGTCAAGCTGCACAATTACCATAAAGCATTAATAAAGGGTAAAGTTAGTTTCCTATGTTTCCATGCTTTTCCACATCTAGTTTGAATTAATTCTAAATTCTAGGACTTTAGTATACAACGGACTTAGACCCTTAAGGTTGCTTTCTTAAACTCTACCCTTCTCTCAGCCTGAACTCTGCTGGGACCTTTTTCTCAGATTAAAGAAAGAGGTCCCTCTTCTGCATGAGTTACCTCATTTTGTATTTTACTTCTTTAAATCTATATTTTCTAAGAGATAATAACAAATAGAAAAAAATCAATTTCCCCAACTTGAACCACTTTAGATTCTCAAGCAACTAAGGATATTCATGTGTATATAGAACTGCACTATGCCCTAACTAAAGAAACAAGAGCTTAGCTCCAACAAAGTTCTAAAATACATCTGCTGTTTTTCTTCTTCCATAAATAAATGGAATTAGCCTTCATGGATTCCACAGTAGAATTCTTATTCACTCATCTTTTCCACTAAAATTACAAAGCACCTTTTTCTACAAAACCCTTAATGAAGATAAAGCATAAGTAACTATTGTCAAGTGTATGTTTGTTTCTAATGATCAACCCTTAAGCAGAGAAATCCTTATTGCATTTGAATTCAGGTTTCATTCTCTCTGTTTCATACAGATGCTTTAACTGGTAAACTGTCATGGTGGATGATGTGCTTTTAACAGCAACACAGCCAGCATCCTTCTAAAATTAAGTCCCTCAGAATTTCTCATCTTTAGCATACACATAGATCTTTCCAGAGAAAGAAAGCCCATTCTTTCTATTGTGTTTGAATATTAGTAATTCCAATATTCATCTAATTTATCTACAGCATCTGCATTTTTTTCCCCTCATAAATGGGTTGGAAGGTTGGGGTGGTTGTTGCTGTTTTACTTTTAAACTACAAATGACCAGGATGATATTTTTAAATTGTTCTGATATACCTAATTTTTAGAGCTATTAAACAAAATTATCTTAGCACAAATGCATAAGAAGGTAACAGACAGTTACAATAATATCTCTGCTTGGACCTGCAGAAACTTTCCTACACTTCAAAAAATTAGGAAGCATTTCCCTAAGTCTCTAGAAAATTGTTTACTATGCTTTGACCACCCACTGACATTCTTACACACTTGCTTGTTAATTTTCATTGTATTTCTAGCAGGCATACTCTTAAAGCTGTGTATATACATAGATGAAGTTACACACATATATAAAACGCAATCACAACAGAAAGGACCATCACTTCAAAAACAAAACATCTCCCAAGTTTTCCCTTCTGGAATGAAGTTAACAAAAGATGAAATCACTGAATATTTCAGTACCTCTGAAGAAACATTACCATCAAAAAACTGTTCTTAATCATGTATGATAATTTTTAATCATGACCTGATTCTGTAATCCTCCTGAACTCTGAACTCACAGCACTTCTGGGAAAAAATGTTCCTTTTCAGGCTTCATAAGAGGTCTCTTGAAGACAGAGTAAAAATTGAAGATCATCAACTAAAATTTAAATTCTACCACTCTCAAATGTTCCCAAAATCTCCCATAACCTATGTATATATTGTCTATTCCTAAAGAATGGGATGCAACGTACTCAAACCTTAAAACACACACCTTAAAGACAAAGGCAACACATTTAAAAGATGCCAAACTATTTAGTTAATTGCTTCTGAGATGCAGAATAGATAATCCTTCACTACTCCATGCACTGATATTCAATATCTTTACATGCATGAGACTGCCTTTTAAATAGTTCTTTATTAAATATAGTTTTATTTTTTTCTTTGGGCTAAAATTTAGAAGCAGATATGAGCAGCCAGGGCCCCCAAAAATGGGATTCAAGAGACCCTTTTAAGCAACAAACAATACTAAAATAAGTAGCAAATAGAAATAACATTCCAGGGAGGAAGACAACGATGGTAGGCACAGCATCACTACATGGCTTTACTCCGAGATGACCACATGTCAGTATGGTCAGCCCCACTGCAGCTCTTGTACTGAAGTGGAACATACAGGCTCATTGACTTCCTACCGAGAAATTCTCAAAAACTTCAGTGCCTAGGTTTTGACAGATGACACCTAGTTCCCAAAGACATCTCAGAAAACTCAAGTCTGTCATAAACCTAGCACTCCGTTTCCTAGCACTGGAGATAAAATAAAAATAGCGAGCTGCCTGAAGCCCCACGTCAGACTCCACTGCCAACGGCCTTTTTGCCTTTCAGGAAGAGAATCTGCGATGGGGACCACTGATATTTTGGGCTTTTCTGTCTTCTTATGTAAGTAGAACTCGCCCTTCAGATACTTAGTCCTCTACCCCTTCGGGGAACTTCTCCACAGCATGGAGCCAGCCTGGAGAGGAGCCAAAGCTCAAAGCCTGAATTGCCCCCAGGAAGGTCAGAGTGAAGAGGATGGCAGAGAACAGTCACACAACACAGACTTGCTGCTGCACAACACACTGGCTTCTGCTGCACAACAGAGTCCTGTTGCACACTCAGGGCTTTGACCATGCAAACCAAATGCTATGGTCTCTCTCAGACTCTTTCCAGGATATTCTAGCACATGTATACATAATAAAATCAACCATACCCTCACCTACAAACCAAGTGGATCCTTCATGATGCTATCAAACCATATTAGGCAGTAGATATTGTCACACTGGCCAAGACATCATGTCAGGGCTGCCTGCAGGTGACTGGGCTGCCGCTGAGACCTGAACAGGCAGCATGTGAGAAGTTGCTGGACATGGCATAAGACAATTTGCTCTCGTGACAGCTCACAGGGTGAGCAGCTGACAAAAGTTACAGATAACAGAAGGAGTTGCTGGTCTTCGTAGATAGTTACTGTGTTCTTACATGAGAAACAAACTGCACAGATAATCCAAGCGGACACATGTTAGAACATTAAAGAGTTGCCCTCCATGGCCAACAGTACCTAGACCACCATCTCAGTGCTACCGTAAGGCCAAGATTACCTAGGTAATTTACCTATGTGAAACAACAAATTTAGAAACAGATTTACTAAAGCTGGCATTGAGGAGGGAAACGTAATTATGGATAGGTTAACTGGAAAAAGGACAAAGACAGGAAAATACAAAGGTGATTAAAAAGTGAAAAAATAAGAAGAAACATAAAGACTGCAAATGTCCCTTGTAATCAAGGCTGTCTGGGGACACACTGTGCTCCACCTCTGGAGACTTACCGAGCACAATAAAGCAAACCTGTTTTTTGAAACATCACAGGGGCTAAATGCATTTCTACAGTGAGAAGGAGCACAAGCATGGCAAGAGGGGATACTTCCCCCTGCCAGCACATGGGAGCTCTAGGGGGGCTGATCCAGCATCCTGTTGTCACCTTTTTCAATGACAGGTACAATGCTCACAGCATCACCCTCTACCCATTCATTTCCCAACACACTGCTGTATCCTGTCCACTTGTATACTTTATATCTGTTAAGAGTTAGATTTTATGAAGGAGAGTGATTTTACTGTAGTTAGTTTACAAGAAGCTATGCTGTCACTACAAAAAAGTATAATTTGATTTTCCATTATAGGTTGATTTGACAGCGTTCTTCTCTCTTTAGTTTATGATGGGATCACACTATATAGAATTGTCATTCAATCTATGACAGATTACTGATTTAGTTTCATGATTATCTATCGGGTTACATAGTTAGGAACACAACATGAATTGTACGCTTGTTAATGAAGTATCTGAAGATTTAAACTAGTCTTTCCAATGTTTTGGAAATGCTTTCTAAGATTGCATACTTTAATTTACTTTCAATTTACTGTGTAACCATGGCTGCTTCTATCTTAAATAAATTATTTCAATATTTAATGAACAATACAGATGACCTAGATCCCACAGTTTGTTTTTCCTGACAACTATATCCATAGATATGAACAATCTTCTGACTCATTTTGTCAAAGATGCTAGGGATTACTTTGTTTTCTGTTGTAGACACCCCTCAGCATGACCCTTTCATTCTAGAGTTAACCTATCTGTATTGCCAACCCATTAAGTTAAATGAATTGTCAAAGCTGAATCTGACAATTCTGGGTAAAAAGCTATTCATCAAGACATTTTTAATGTAACTGTTAAATGAACAATGAGAACTTAAAGCAGCAATATTAAGGTCTGTAAAAGCAGTGCCAATTAGCAGTGTAATATTTCTAATGTCATACTTTTTCAGCTCCTAATAGTGCCATTCATTTAACATGTTCAGTATGGGCTTAACCTGAAAGCTTTATGGCAAACATTGTGAGCTTTGATATAGTTCAGAGGATAATTTTTTCCAGTTTGTATTTTCAAAGATTAGCCAATCCTTTTATAAATTGCATGTTCAAATATAGTATCTAACATATACAGACAGAAATCTCCCACAGCTGAATTATCCTTCAATATCCAGCCATAATACAGGTAGTTCCCACGCAGTTCTGTAGTAACTCTAGCAACACCCATTACCTCTCCTTCCTGCCTCTCCCCAGCATGGTTCAGTTAGTCCAAAGATATCTTCAAAACCACTTTGTTTGAAATCTGGAAGCTACATGCAAATAGGAGAGAACTTACACCTATATTATTGCTCTTGACATCTTTACATTTCAGATACCAGAATAATCTTGTCTGCTTATTCCTGATTTTGCTGCCATCCTCACCCAAAGATTGTTACTCAGTGCCCCAGATGTCAGTCTGGAGTCCTCAGTCCTTACACTGTACAGTCTGTTGGCAGTCAGCCCCAGTGTCCCCATGGTTTGGTCCAAGGCCACAGGCAAAGTGACATTCTTGACATTCTTATCACGCAGACATTCATGGTACCTGAGAAACATCACTCTAAACACCTGAATTCTCAACTTCAGTACGCTTTCACTACTTCTTGTTCCTTGGGAGACTCAAAGCAATAGTTACCCAATACTGAAATACAGTTCTACTAACAAAAGATAAGGCCGTACTGAGGGCGAAGTCTCATTCCTTTTGGTAACTCCAACACCACAGAGGTTTCAAAAAGTTAAGAGGAAGTGAGACACAAGAGTCTGCACAAACCTGTGCACGCAAATTATGCTTGTGATACAAATTACTACATACTTGAGCCCTTTTGGCTGTAGCAGCAGAATAGTCCCAAACTTCCTAGAGAAAAATCAATGGGCCCTGTCTTAATGCACTTCAAGGATGATACACTATGTGACTGAGCACAGTGAGGAACAACAGGAAAATATTTAAGATTTAATCAGGCCACCTTTTCCTTCCTGATGTTAGTTCATTAATCTCTGCACCTCTTCAAAGCTGTCACAACAGGACTTGTCTTCTCAACTGTTTATTGGTTTAAAGAACAAAGAAATGTATAAATCATTTTCTTTTTGCCTCCTCCCCCACAAATTGCCCAGAACATTCACAGGTTCTGCTAGATCCTGTAATCACTGAAGATATGTAAAATAAAGTTATTCTACTAAACTTTAGCCTCTACATGCAAGTAAGCTGCTTTGGTAAGCTCAAGCCAAACCAGGCAAAAAAACCACTTCAGTTTACTATATAAACAATTAAAAACTTTGTTTCATGAACTAATATTCTGAACATTAACATTTTTCAGAGTTTTTTTTTCCTTTCTGAGAAAGAGAAAACATTTAATTTCCTGTAAAAGTAAAAAAAAAAAAGACAAAGTTTATCTTGCTTGTTTCATACAGAACTCATGAAAACACCCAATGAAAATTCCAACAGACTTGTTTTCTATTGGGTTCACAAAAGACTTCAACATAAACTAATTTTAAAATCAGCAATAAAAGAAAACCTTCCATTTTCATTACAGGAAAAGTGTGCACTTTTAAAAAAAATGGCCAGACTTCGCGAACGAAGAACCGGGGAAGGTCTTTACACCTTCCAGCCTGCGCATTGGATTTTTTAGGTG
>JAYRBT010000001.1:10559082-10585211 GCA_036023395.1 Myiotriccus ornatus
TTTTGCCCCTTCCTCTTCAGCTTCCATCTGCCAATTAAAAAAAAAAAAAAAAAAAAAAAAAACCTGTAGCTAGTTGTTTTCTTAAGTAAAATGACAAGTACCTGATTTATTTATATGCAACAGGTAAGTGATAAGGAAAAACGCGTGTGGTGAAACACATCGAGACCTTTCTTTGCTGGGAGGCAATTGCAGATATAACCAAGTGACAGCCTCCTGCTGAAAATGCTTTTCAAAAGGAGCCTTTTGTACAAAAATCCACACATCATTCAGCTTTACTGAATGCTGAAATGAAAAATAGATGCCTGGTGTCACACAGCTATACACTGCTTATGAGTGAAAATGTGATCATTTTGCATTAACTTGCCCCACAGCACTGGAGTTCCATCAAAGCATCAGAAGGAAATTAATGCTTTCATATAGCACCCAAGAAAAATATGAGATGTTGCTCACTTTGCCCTCCAGACAAAGAGGTATATACCAGTAGCTGAGAGGTAATAGCTTTCAGAAGAGAACATGAACTCTAGACTTTTATTAAAATCATTATTTAATGTGCAAAAAAATAATGAAGCCACAGCCTTGGCATTTAAAACAGCAATTTGTAGTCATTACATCTTACATCATGAGGCTTATTTTGTAAAAAGCCAGTCTTTCTCAAATTAAAAATTCATCATAAACTCCCACAGATTACGTAGTCCTTTAAATGATGCCATTTCATACAGATTTATTCCAGCTAAACAAAGAGCCAGTAAAGTGGCACACATAAAACATCAATTTCACTGCTTTCTCTCTGGAAAGACCTTTCTACTCCTTAGACTGTTACAAAATCTCACACGAGGCTTGAGTAATGCATGGATATTTAAGTAATTTCATCTTCCAGGGACATTTTAGACCTTAATTTGTCATTCTACTTGCCCCCACTGTAGAGTGAACTGTAAAAAAACCTTTAACAGAAGGTTTAGTTCTTTTTTCATACTTAGAACAGCAGTTTGCAAAGTGAGTGACAGTAAGACGACATCAACAAGCCTAAGTGGATCCCTCTAACTGATGAGCATTTAATCCATTATGAATATTAGATTTACTTTTGATGGAAAAACAGGCAGTTAAAACGTGTTCCTCTCCAGTAACAATCCTGTTAAGAACTTGTGTGGCAAAGTGATGCACCCCTATGTAACTGATGTCTTAGTTCTGCTTTATATAAAACTGTTATGCCTGATTTTCTTAAAGCAAAGTAATTTTTACTAAACATCATAGCACAAGTATATTTTCATGTTTTATTAGATAAATCCCTTTTTTGTGGCCTGACAAGAAGATGCAAGATTACATGTTTCTTCCATATCTTCCTAGTGAAAGAATTTACTCAGTAATTTGGGGAAGTGCAAATGAGATTTACATGTGTATCAGCAGGAGAACAAAAATGCACTGCACGTTTTCTCTCTTTGCTGCTTCACTTTTAATTACCATTTGAGCTGTAACACTGTCAAGAAGTTGGGATCCCTTTTGAAAAGACCATTGAAAGAGCCGGTTCCTCCCCCAAATTATTTTAACATATGGACCCAAATCAGCACGTAACACCACCTGTAATTTAGTTTTTCTGTGTTGAATAGGCATGCTGATTTTGATCCCCCTCCTCTCTTCAGCAGAAACAGTACATTTAAATTAACATGTTTCAAAGCACATCTTCTACTGTCTTCCAAACGTCTACACTCAAAACACCTCTCCCAAAGATGGCAATGCAGCTTTTTCTATACCCTTTGGTGTTCTGTACACTTGCCACATTAGATTTTAATTAGGGGCTATAGCAAGGGGCTAACAATGTTTTTATTGAGAGACTAAAACATTGCATTTGTTACTACACTTCCCATCTAGCTAAGTGGCTTGTTCTTTAGGTATATCCCAACAAGTCTCTCCTAGACTTACCTCCACATGCCTGCAGTACATAAACTTTTTATTAACCCTACAGAAAAGTTTTTACTCAAGTTTTATGGAGTCCCAAGATGTTCCACAAAACCTCCCCAGGAGTCTTCAAGTCTCCATTGCAAAGCCAACAGGCCTCACACACTCACTGAACTGCTGTTTGACAAAGATTTGGGCAAAATTGTGGAGTCGAGCTGGAAAACAGTTTTTCAATAGAGACATAAGATCATGGGAATCCAGAACTGAACTGCAAAATATTCAGCCTCGATGATATAAAAATATATTTTTAAGCTTTTTCTGCTTAAAAGAAGGTTGCTGTACTCTTAATAACAACCACCATTTCAGGAACTTAAAGAGAATGGCCCTCACAACAGATGTGGAAAAAAAAATTAAATGAGGTCTGTGATAAGTTTCTATAACCAAATTATGCCAGTGCCCTTTCAAAACTACAATCTGAAAACCCATTTAAGATACTTAATGAAATATACCGCTTAAAGGAAAAGCAAAAGTTAAGAAATTTAATCATTGTTTCCAATTGGAAAGATATAATCTTGCAGTTACTGCACAATACTTCAATCTGAGCAGTTTCACAGTGAAGCTGACAGAACACCCTGCACTAGCTCACAACCGCTACTGTACGGGCATCAGTGATGTTTAGGTTCCTGCTTTATTAGTATTTTGCTCATGAATCTCGGCATCTTTGAAGGAAATACAAACATTTCCTCTTCGCCAAGAAACATATTGCAGAAATTATGAAAATAACCAGTACCTTGATAATTCAGGAACTAGGTAGGGGTTGCTTAATACCTTAGAGTCTGAAAAGTTTTCCTCATAGAACTGTTCTGAATTATTCTGTAACTAATGGAAGGTTTATTTTCACATTTCTGAATTTAACTACAGATCTTAAAAAAAACCCAAAGAAACCTAAATATTGATACACAACCTGTAGGATAAAAAAAAAATTCATCTCACCTGGAAGAACTTGCTGTCTAGCAGGGGCAACTTCAGGGTTGCACCACTGCCAGAACAGTTTGCATGCTCCTTCGACCTCCCCTACACAACATTATTAAGGAGTACTAGAAATCAAGGCACCTGTGCTCAATATCTCTAACAGAGTGCTGAATCCTCCCAGACAGGCATCTATTTAAAGATTCTCCTCCTAATTACCTCCAGTTATATCACCCCCACTGAGGTAAGGCAGTTTTACAAGGTTGCTGCTCATTTTTTAAAAGAAGGATCTTTTTAAGTAATCCAAATAGCTAACAGATAAAATTCTCCTTTCATACTGCATGCAGCTTCTTGGGTGTTAGTGCTATGGTCTTTAGTGCTTAAATTCCAGCAAAATATTAAAAATTATGGTCTCTTTTCACTATATAAAGATCTATTATAGGATTTCTAAGAGAGCAAGCATGAGCAGCATTAATAGAGCTGTGCCATTTCAAAGGAAAAATGAAATTACTTTTAGAAGCATAAAAATGGGTTATTCATTAAAAGTAAAGACATTGAACTGGTCAGGCCAACTGTTATTTTCAGTATATCTTTTCTCCTACATTGTGCTCACCTTCTCTCCCCAAGCCCAACAAACATTTGAAATTATTAAGTATTCAAGAATAGTGTATTTGCTGAAAGAAAGACAAATACTTCTCTAGCTTGAAACTCAATTTGTGGTTGAATGATTAATGTCATCTAGGTCTTGCAATTACATAAGTTTGGATGTCACCCAGGGGGTTCAGGTTGTCATGCCAGTAGAAGTACATATATTTCTTCTCAGTTCAGTGTACCACAGGGCACGTTTCCCTAGATGGAGTACAGGCTCCCCCTGTAGCTACAGTCTAGCAGCCAACACTGCCTGGTCTGACCACAACAGCTGAAATTTAAATTCTTGTTTCTTTATGGCAAAGCAAAAAACGGCAAGCAGATATTCCTGCATAATCTGTTGCATCACCTGCCTTCCAGTTACTATTCTAATTGCCACCAGAATTACTTTTTCAGAGGTAGTTGCTAAATACAATCCAAAAATATATAACCGAAAAGTGATTAATCAAATACAGAATTAATATTAAGTCACTTTGATCGAGTCTTGCTTCACATTAACATTTCAGATGAACTCTTCTTTCATTGTGGTCTCATTAATATTCTGTTAATATCACCTTATTATCTTAATTAACAAGCAGTACACACCTTTTGTTCTCTTCCCCATGGTTTATTTTTTGTGTCTGCATTTTCACAAAGTAGATAACACACTATTTGCATCTCCCACAACAATCATATCTACTCTGTGCAAAAAAAACAGTCACCCCTCTAGTCTGTAAGTCTGTCCCAGGCCAGGATCCCCCAAAACCATATCTGGCCACTTTAAGCCAGGTGTTTGCTCTGCTGCCAGGCTCCCTGACTGCTAAAAGTGACCATGCTTCTAAGCTCAGTTTGAAATTTAAACTGCAGAATAACTTGCCTTAGCCTAGCCGTTCTGAGGGGATGAGTTTCTTGCCCACACTCATGTTCCTGACCTCTGCACTCCATGTTCCTCTAGCTAGCATGCCAGGTAGGTAAATAAGAGGGATGGATTTGCACGTGCTCATGCCAAGCTGTGTTTGCCATGAGCATCATGCAGAGAGACAGAAGATGGCAAGAAACACTGAAGAAAAAGTTTCCTCATCCAGTGGCCTCTGCCCTTTACAGCATGAGTGCTTCAGTCCACCTTAATGCAAAGTCACATATGCCAAGTTAACCTCTTCCTGCCAGCTGTGGGTCTTGGGTCCAAGAAAAGTTGAAAGCATGTACTCAGGGACAGTTAAAGTGTTTAAGATTCAGCTCCTAATTCCTGTGAGCAATAGCATGCACCCTGAGGAGAACCCCAGTGAGAATGCTTTGAGTTCCTTCCAGGATAAAGAAATCAGGCCTTTAAAATAATTTCCTTAGCTCTGCCCTGGAGGAGCTTGAAAGTATTCACACATCAAATTACTGAATCCCAGAGAGAAGCTATAAACTCTCCTCTTTGAAGCTGCACCCAAGAGGAGAAGCTTAATATCCCCCTCAGTTCCTCTCTCCTGCCCAGCTAGCAGCAGGAGCCGTGATGCTGGACACCTAAGCAGATTCCCTGCCTAACAGAAACCTTACTCTGCCACCAGGGCTTTTATCCATTTGCTCTCCTTTGTCAGCTGTCACATCAGCCAGTAGATCCCTTCCACAGACTCACCACTTTGCAAGCCTTAAGTAACCCCCTCAAATGATCTTTGTGTACTCCAGGAACACATGCAGGGAGGGGAGCACACAGCAATGTTTCAGAACCTCAGCAATATTGTTTAAGGGAAGACTGAACTTAAAAAAAGAGATAAAACAGTTTACAAACACCATTTAATTCACTCACAGTGAGAAAGAAGTTGTAACACTTATAGTAACTTCAATTATGCAATCATAAAATGACCTAGGTTGGAAGAGACCTTAAAGACCATCTCATTACAACCCCCCTGCCATAGGCAGGGACACCTTTCACTGCGTCAGGTTTCTTAGACCTCCATGGCACATGGCCTTGAACATTTCCATGGATGAGGCACCCACAACTTCCCTGGGTGACCCGTTCCACTGCCCTCACAGTACAGAATTTTTTCCTCCCTTCAGGTACTGAAAGGCCTCGGGTGCTATTATTTGTGGTTTGTCACAGTGCTTTTATTTACTGGGGCTACCCATTTCACTGAAACCTTGGTGTATTTATTGAATGATGCAAAAATTAACAAAAGCTGCAGGTTTGTCTATGTTCCAGTCCACCCTTGCACTCAGGAAAAATCAAGTTCCTAAAAGGTAATCCATAAATTTCTTAATAATGATAGTACACTGCAGTATCACCATTTCTTGCAGAAATTGAAATTATCACCCACTTGTAATTATATCATATGTGTTATAATTACCTTTAAAAGACATTTTGAAATAAAAACCTACTTAGAGAAACACTAATACCAATAAATATCAAAGTGAAAAAACAACTGATTTAGAAGTACTAGTCTGGGCAATGACTCATCATCTACACCAAAAAAACCAGCTTAGCTAACACAATCAGTTTAACTTCATGACCATCATCCATAGCACATCAAATAATCACCAAAAAAACTTAAGGTATCTGAGCACAGGACCAAAGCCATTTTTATGGCAAAACATCTAGCGAAAATAAGGTAAAAAGGAATTTATAACTGCCATCCAGCCATTCTTAAAAAGAGCTGAGCAGCAGTCTCAGCCTCAGGGTTGTCTGTATTCATGATTTTTCAATAGAGACAAAAGTTTAATCTTTACACACAAAACATGACATTTTTTTCAGATAACACAAAACTGGGGAAGTGGCTGATTCACCGGAGGGTTGTGCTGCCATCCAGAAGGACCTCAAACAGGCTGGAGAAATATGCTGACAGGAACTGCATCAAGTGGGAAATGCAAAGTCCTGCCCCTGGGGATGAATAAAACCACATTCACCTGAGCAGACAGGCTGGAAAGCAGATATGTGCAAAAGATCCTGGGGTTCCTTGTGGGCACCAGCTCAAGCATTGCCTTCTTGGAGCAAATAAGGACAAACAGACTCCTGAGCAGCCCAGTGACAGGACAACAAGAGATGGGTATTAACTAAAATAAAGGTAATTTCACCTAAGCTTAAGAAAGCACTTTTCTGCTATGAAAGTGGTCAGACACTGGTAGAGGTTGCCCAGAGAAGCTGTGGAGCCTACACCCTAGAGATACTCAAAGCCCAATGGGACATAGCCCTGAACAACCTACTCTGAGGAGGAGGTTAGATTAGATGATCTCCAGAGGTGCCATTCTGCCTAAAAAAAAAAAAAAAAAACCAAAAAACAAGCTCACGGTGAATGGTTCTCTCAGTTTACTCTTTCTACCACCCCGACAACATCACTCATTGACTAAAGTAAAATAAACACACACGCCGGCACACACCAACACACACAAACACCCAAAAGCCAAAACAATCCAACCAAAAAGCACAAACAACTCTCGCCCAAAAAACCAACAATCTAAAAACAAAGAGAAAAACGCCCAGCAACTACAATGAACGTGAAATCAACTGAAATTCAAGACATCTTATTTGGAAATGAATAAATGAACTTTTTCCTTCAAGGAATATAACTGCTGCACCAAGACAATTAGCCCACGGTTCATTTACACGTTTGAAAAGCCATAGGAGCAAGCAGAATATTTCACTACTGAACAGAAGCAACACACCTTTTTCCCAAGTTTTCTATAATTACAGTATTTGACCCAATGCAAGAAGCAAAACATTTACAGAAGATTTATCTTTTACCACTTTCAAGGGAGAACAAACACTATTAGCAGTCGAGCATGAACCATACAGCGTACCAAGCTACCTAATAAAGGAGAAGGCTATTCTAGCTGTACATCACTTTCCTTGGGAACTCCATCTATTGAAGCCAACTATATAACAGACAATACTTCAAAATCAGCCAAATTCTTTACTCAAAACCCTAGAAAGTTAATGGTTTGAACCTCTATTCTTAATATTTTTCAGGTTTACTTGGTAGGTATTTTTCATTCTTGCTTTTTTTTTGATGGGAAAGAGGTGGAAGAATCAAATCCATCAATGTTTTAATATTAATAAGAATCCAAAGCTGATCCAAAACAGTATTTCTCAACAATGACATGGAACAAACAAGCCTCAGAAAGTGTTTTTTTTGTTTGTTTTAAACAACATACTCCATACAACTTGACCTGTTTTCAAGACCCTGGCATATGAGACTGATTAAATAACGGATGAGAAAATTAAATACTTTTACCTCCCATCAAAAACAGTTTAACAATCTAAAGAAATGAAATGCATTCTTAACTCCAGCACCCACTACCCCAGGTGCTGTGTTCCTACACTGCCTGCAAGTACAAATCTGTAGGCAAGCCATGATTACTCACCGGCTACATATAAAAATCACCCTGTTACTCATAGTATAACTTCACTAAAAATATTGTTTGCTGCTAAAACCAAACACTTATATGATAAGACTTATATGCTGTACTGCAGCAATTATCTGATGACAGCAAAACCAAATGCAATTCATATGTTCTCTCTTCCACAGAGTTATCATCCTAAGTCATTACAAAAATTTCATGTGCAAGATGTATGTTGGTATAGGCATGCAACATAAATACAAGAAACCCCTAAAAAAATGTATATAGCGTCGCAGCAAACAGGTGGAAGTTGGATTTGACAGAAGAAATATTGTCTGTTCCTCTGTGTGGAAATGCATTCAGTAATCTCCCTTGATGATTAATATATCCCACGTGTGAAAGTCTGCATAAAAGACCAAGCAACAGCTGTAATTTACTGAAGGAGGTAGGACAGCTCAGCAGCAGAAGCCATCCAAGTTGTAAAATGACAGTGTATTAGTAGTTCCCATCCATCTAATTACAGTTTAAACTTTCCAATATGACACAGTAATAAATTGAAAAATGCTGCATTACTGGCTATTTTTTTCTTTTAGACAGATGTTTTACATGGTATATTGTGGACCTTTTCCATCTCTTCCTTTCTTGCTGGTTATTGCCTGGCTAACAGGATGTTTCATTTTAATGAAAAATACATTACTGCATTAAGATAAGGTCATCAGTTCTTAAGTTAAATGCAATTTCTGCAATAAAATTAATTGCATAACCCACATAAAATTTTTTTATGTGGGTTAAACACTTTTAATTACTACCTAAATTTTGTTCAACTGAATGTTAAATGGAGTATTCCCCTATAAAAAGAACGCATACACTGTGAAATGTCCTTACAGTTCTTTACACCATGAATTCTATATGTTACACTGTAATACAGTAAGTGGTCAGCAATGCTAAAGTCTACCTAAGCTTCTTGAGCAAGACTTGAGGGGAAGGAAGCAGAGGAAAGAAAATTTCCAGGCTACACAGTCTGAGAACTGGGTTTGAGACTGGACCTGATTGCTCAGGGCCATGTCCAGTTGGCTTTGGGGTATTGGTAAGGATGGAGACCCACAACCTGTCCAAGGACCCTCATATACAACACTATAACGTATCGATTCATAGAATATCCTGAGGTAGAAGGTACCCACAGGGATCATCAAAGTCCAACTCCTGGCCGTGGTCAGGACCAAAAATCAGACCATGTGTGGTTATTTGTAACCACCTCTTCTGTTCCATATAAATAGCAATCACGTGATATAAATATCAAATTGTCACTGTGACAGAATCTGGATCTCAGACAGCAATCTTTGCTTACGAAGAAACACGATGTTTTCTCAGTAATATTTGTACACTTAACAGGAAGTGGAACAGGATATTTTTTTTCCTAAGAAAAAAGAATGTTTTCTCTCATGAAAACAGTGTTTCAACCAGGATTAAAATTATTTTCAATATCTTTTTCTTTTTAACTCAGCTTCAGAACCTCCAAAACAATAACGAAGTGTTAATTGAGATGCTATTGGTCTTTGTAATGATAGGCCCTGGGACATGAACAATGAATTTATGGGTTAATTCAACCTGGGTACTTTTTCTAGGATATTTTTAGTTTTATTCCTGCAACTTCATGCATATTATTCAATCAATTGATTTATGAAAACAATATTCCTATGCTAACTTATATGTGGTTCCATATTTCAGAATTAGATTAAATTTGACATTTTATGTTCTCTACATTTTCACTGAACTAGAGTGTGTCAATAATAACAAAAAAAAATCTTACATAGAGAGAAGAATTGTTTTCATTAAAGGAGGCTTTAGAAATATTTGCCTTTTATGGCATCAGCCTTAATAAATTGATAGTTTAACTAAGTGAATGTATAATATTCTGTGACAGAAAAGTTGATACAAGCATCTTATCAGTGTTCTGCTTTCTAAGTGTACTTTAGGTATGAAAAGTAAGCAGCCCATTTTTCTTTACAGCATCCAGGAGGTAGGGTTTTGTTGCGGCTGCGTAAATGGTATGAACATCTTTGTATCACTGCCAATAATGTGACTCCTTTAAAGGGCCAGTTCCAATACTACTTACATGGAATTCATAGTCCCTCTACAGAGAGAGAGTGACATAATGGCACAACAGAAAGCCCAGTAACCTTACTCAGCTGAAAACTAGATAGAGAAGTAACCCAACTCGAAGGTACTTGGGCATCTGACCTCCAAATCCTACTCAGTCCGTAGTGCACGTGAGAGAAGGGGGGAGAACAGAAACAGTCCATATACATGTGGTCATACCCAAGCACAATATGCATATGTGGGTGTGTACTCCAAAAAATCAGTGAAATAATCAGTGCTACAGCTCTGCACCATCAGACGCTGCTGGTAGAACACAAAGAGGAAGGTCTGAGTCCTCTGAGACCTCCCCACACTGATGAAAATCCCATTCTGAAAAATACACCTGACAAATATCCCAAACAGCAGCAAACAAGCAAAAGTGTTTCTTAGGTTCTTTCCCTTTCCGCATTTTTTTAATCAATTAACCCTTTGTTTTCTTCTCTTCTGACTGTAAGTCATTTTTGATGTTTCATACTTTCCTTAGAACTAGAAAATTATTTCTTAAACGTCATGTAAAACTAGCAAGTTTTTCTCGGTCTCTCAAATTTTTCATTACCTCGGACACAAAATGCAAATTTGTACTCTGTTGTCTTAAAAATAGGTACTTTGTTTCAAATGTTTTTGGTGCAGTTTTTTTGGAACTCCTTCCTTTGGTTGGATTCTCTCAATTATTTAAACTAAATCGAAGTCAAATACACAAGTCTGTAGTGATGGTTTTGAAATTCTAACTAAATTACTAAGTTGGAAACTGATGAACTAAAAGCTTATAGCAGTATCCAGGACAGCAATTATTAGGTATTTAAAAAATATTAGGCCTAGATGATCTCATTACATTGTTTAAACTCAACAAGTGTTTCAAAAATTGCTTATAAACATCATATTTAATAAGAGAAGTTTAACAAGATTGTTAAATTCGAAGGATTAAAAAAACTACACCCACCTCCTTTTGGCTACAATACATTCTCATTCCCTTATCAAATTACTGTCATTTGGCTACTTCCTTTTGGTCCGTCGCCCAGAATGCTTTATCCATCAAATTAAATTTCACAGGTGCAAGATTTACAATGAAAAATGTATCTCATGCATTTTTAATTACCTGCAAACTTTCTCTCCATAAAGATTTTTATTAAAATAAACATAGGCTGAATCCCCATAACTTTTTTGCTAAGGTTGCTTCATTACAATTAGATTAGAAAACTGATTTTCCAGCAAGTACTTTGACCAATTTCTCTTCTCCTCCCCACAAATTATACTTGTTTTTTCTCCTGTTTAAGAAAAAAAAATCACCTTTAGACCCACAAAAATTCTGTAATATGCTCTCCATTTTCAAATTCACTTCTATTTGGTGGTGACTAAAGCTAATATTATGAAACCATTATGATA
This sequence comes from Myiotriccus ornatus, assembly GCA_036023395.1. Lineage (NCBI taxonomy): Eukaryota > Metazoa > Chordata > Aves > Passeriformes > Tyrannidae > Myiotriccus > Myiotriccus ornatus. Next base: position 10,570,411 of record JAYRBT010000001.1, read on the forward strand.
ATCACAGTGTTTTCCAAAATATCTGAAACCCTTTCTGATATAAGTGGAGATACAGGCTCACAAACACCCTCTACGTGAGCAGATTTACTGCACTCACTCTCCTACTAATAATATTTGCAGAGCAGCACACAGATATCAATCAATGTCTGGGAGGGGAGAGCCTTGGCCCAACTGAAAATTCCAGCACCACCTGTTGCAGGTGGGAGTGGAAGGTTCTGACACATTTATTAAAAACCAAAGCCTTGCCAGTGAGTGTCTAGGTACAGAAAGGACTCCCCTGCTTGCTAAGACCCCTTCTCAGAGAGGAGTCTAGGTGCAACTAAATCCAGTCTTAGCCTCAGATTACATTAATGGTTTAGCATTAAAGAATTACAGAAGTGTGATTGAACAACTTTTGTCCCACAGTTTTTAATGATTGGCAAAATGAGAACATGTAAAATGAATAATTCATTTCATACAAATGATCAGACAAAAGATCTTAATCAGAACTATTTACTACACAATATAAACACGAGAAATCCACTAGTAGAGTATAATATAGCACAAAGTAGTAAAATGCACTGTAACACAGTAATTATTGAAGCAGTTATAGCAACAAGAAATAATTATTAAGTAGAGATCTGGGGAGGTCTCTTTCTCTCAACCTCTAGGAGTAACCTTGGAGGGCATCCCAAGCCGAGGGAGGAATCTCTACGGATACACCCCAAGAAGGGTTCACTTAAGGTACCAACAGCAATTTCTCTCTACTGATCAGCTGGCTGCAGCTCATTTGTTTTTATTTTTGCTGGGCAGAACTGGTTTTCCAGGGTTAAAAGAAAACCAAGCCCAGGTATCTAATGTGCACTAAAATGCACTACTAACAGTCAATTTGCATGTAAAGCGTTGCAGACCAAATAGAAGGAAAAGCAAAGGGTAAAACATATAAAAATTACTAAGTAACTCCTTGAGTGAGGATCCCACCTAATACCAGAGTGACCTGATTTTCCATCTCACTAAGGCAATCTGCTTCAGGTGTCAGTACAGCTCCCACTTCAGAAAGCAGGACAAACCAGAAGTCCCATGAGAAGATCCATTTTCATCACCAGCATGCATTATAGGAGTTTCCTTGGGTAACCACTGCACATCTAGGAGGGATATTCCCAGATGTGCTGCCCAAAGTTGGAGAGCCTAGAGCTACAAGGTGGGATTGGAGCCACAGAAGCACCTGGCAGAGCGTCTGCAAAAACATGTTTTCAGAGGTTGCAAATGCTCCAACAGAACAACTCTTGATGAGAAATTCCAGCTGGTGCTATCCTGGAGCTGATCTCACCGAGCTGACAGAGCTTTTGTAAATTGATATATTAGTTCTTAAAGAAGGTAATAGTTTTCTCCAGAGATATGACAAATTGTTCTCTTATTCAACATCCCATATATTTATGAACATATTTGTTCAGGACAGGACTACAAATCTCAGTTTAGGAGGGGTTGTTTTAATTTCCTAGTCTCAAAAGAGCAGCAAAGCTAGCAAACCCAATCACTCTGTCTTTGATCTTCTTTCCTTGTAGACAAGCTGTAAGAGATTAAGCTCTTTGCCCATTACTTAATCATTTAAAGTGATACTCTATTATTCCTGAGGGTAAATGCATTAGGCTACTGATCAGTCTGAGCACTACTTAAAAAAAAAATAATGGAAAGACTTATAAAATAGTGCTAGCTTGTGTGGTTTGGATTAGATTTTCAGAGATCCTTTGATAATTTAGGGCCGCAACTCTTATCTAAACCAACACCTAGAGGGAATTCAAATGTCTAATTTTTATTATCATCTAACTGCTTATTTTTATGTTTAACTTCCTTCCTATGCTTCATATTATGTATATCCTTCAAGATTACATGTAAGTGTAGGTACAATCTGGAAAGGGAGGAGTCAATGTGTTAAATTAAAATCCTTGATCACTGCTGTGCTGTACAGGAACAGTTTAATGTTTGCAAGAGTTTCATCCATTACATACTCTATGTCCACTGTATCTCAGCTCCAAGTGTCTGAAACCTTGGCGTGTTTTTAGCCTGGGAAACAATTTAATCCTTGAGGAAACTGCCTGAAGAGTTCTCACCTTGTATGTACATTTCTTTAACCTAACTGCATTTATATCATTCTAGAACCATTAAACTCTCCCCAGGGAAGCCACAGGAAGGCAAAGAAAGCCTTCCAAAGGAAGGATTTTTTTCAATACTAGGCATGGTGACAACTGTACAATATAATGATGGCAAATATATGGGATTACTCCCAGACTCTCACCCAAGACACTCTGACGTCTTCATCTAGTCAAATATGTTCTCCAAATAAAATTCTATTATGTAGAGAAAAATTAGTGTCATATTATGGATTTTGGCATGAAACTGTAGTGATTTTCAGCTCAGTTGTCTTCCATGAATCAAGATATTAATGGGTGTATAAATTGTACAGATGTATATTTTGCATTAAAGTGACCTTTTTCTCTCAAGATCTTACAGAATTATTTGTCTCTAAAATGACCACTATGAAAAACAAAAAAAATCATCATACAATCAAGTACTGCTTAATGTAAATATCTGTAAAAATTACTGTTCTTAAAAAATGAAGTATTCAAGCATTTCCAATGACTTTTCAAATAGATCTTAATGTAAGAGAACTTCCTTTTTACATCTTGATTATACCACTAAAAGGTCCTCTTTGAAAGGCATAAGCAGATAATTACTAAAATGTGCACCTATAAATTCCAGATATAGTGCTTGCCATGGAAGCTTGCACAGCTATTCCCCCTTGCTGGCTCCCTTGGGATCCACTGCCTTCATCCTTTGTCAATTTAACACAAATTGTCAGAGTTCACTAAGGACTTTTGATATTTCTTTATCTGAACTTGAAATTTAGTCATAATTAAAGAAATTATTCAGAAAAACCCAAGACACTTTGAGCCACATGAATATTAATTTAATTGTCATTATTTCCATGGGCACTGAAATATTTTCTCAAAATATAAATCCATACATAAAACACCTACCTCATGCAGCACTAAATGTCTGTCTCAATGAAGGCTTTGGTGAGGGAGATGTTACTCCTGATGGTAAATTTTAGAACTGAGGGTTCCTGTAACCTCGAATCAAATTAGAGCTACGATATTCTCATACATTAAGAAAATGGGTGGCATTCACAATTGCCAACTGCATTAGAAGGAAGTCACCAAGATATTATCCATTTGGTCTTCAAAAGGGAACAAAAGGAAACCAGAACTACAGCATGTTAAGGTAAAAAGCTCCACATTATTTCTAACCTCAAGCCCTTAAGACCAGATATAAAACCTTTAAGACCAGACATATAATGTTTTAGAAAAAGCAGCAGCAACAACAAAAGGGCACCAAACTTCCTGACCTTCTCTGCTCAGACAAAAGCAACCAGCTATGTCCTAGAGAAGAAAATGTACCCACAGTTTGGAGAAGCCTGATACAGTCTCACAGTGGTGAGACAGCTATGTGGTATAATCATCCAAAGTCCAAGCAAGCTTTTAGCTCTGATGCCATTTCTAAAATAATTGAGCAGTCCTTGTCCCAAAAATTTCTATGAAAGTACCACAAATATTTTATCTGCCCTATTTAATGGATTTTAAAAAAAAATCCAAACAATTTCAAAACACTACTAAGCGATTAAGATCATCAGCATCTTTCAACTGTCAACTGAGTAGCAGGCTTGTTTTCTCTCCTATTTCTCTGTCAAATTCATTTGAAGCCACCCTCCACATTCAAGTCAGGCCAACCCTTCCTCTCTGCTCCCCAGTCATCTGTGAGGAAAAAAGAGAGCAATGGCAGGAGAAACCTCAGCTCAGGAGCTTTGCCTCTGGGTCAGCAACTGGCCCCAGTAGCCCAGAGAAAGCAGCAGTTAAAAGCAGGTATGTGAACTAACACACCTGAAGTTCAGCTACTCATTTAGTATCAGGCTTAAGATTGCTATGCCCTTTTAATATTTTATTTTTCCTTTTAAACTTGAGAAATTCCTGATTCATTTTTTTTTTCCATCTAGACAATTAAAATAGAAGTCAGATCAAAGAACAATACATGTCATAGGAGACCAATTTCTCAACTGGCAAGCTCCACATCTCTCTTGTATTGAGGAGCCCAGAACTGGACACAGCACTCCAGATGTGTCTGACCACAGGTGAGGAGAGGGGCAGGATCACCTGCCTCAACCTGCTGGCCACACTCTTACCAACGCAGCCCAGGATACCACTGGCTTTCTCAGCCACAAGGGCACAGGTGGCACATGGATAGCTTGTTTTCGACAGAAGGGGATTAAATGGTGATATTTCCCTCCAGTGCAGTCAGTGGTTTTGCTTGAGGTGTTTTGTTTTTCTCTTCTAGGATGCAGCTGTTCGTGCTCATGACCAGTAGATTAAAATAAGAAAAATAAGAAAAAGCTACCTGGCTTTTAAAAAAATAGGGTTTTGCCAGGAATCCCATTTTCCCATATAAGATCAAGTAAGACTTCCTTTCCATCCTAGAAATCCAATATGATTTAATGCTTCCACACTCCACAGTGGGAGGAAACTGTTCTGAGTCTACACCAGAAAGACCTAGCTGAGCTTAGCAGTCCATGATGTGGGATTCAGAGAAGGAACTAAAACTTCCTATTGTTTAGATAATCACTCCAGTAACACCCCTTGGGACATGTTAAGTAAAGCTCTTATTTGCCCTAGCACTGTCAATATTGCTTTTCATTTTTTCTAAATGAAAAAGTCATATAAGGTTCCTGGAAACTTCCTATTGCTTTGATTCCACTTAGTAGATTTCATTAGTTTTTTAGAAAGGGACAGGCAGACCTCACCCTTGTTCTGCCTAGTCTGTGCTCCCAGGTTGAGCTGTGTTTCCCATGATGTCTGTTCAAATTACCTAAAGCAGCACTTTATGGAAGTCACACACCTGTACCCGCTATTAACAGAGTACATGCCTCATAAAGGAAAAGCCAGCGCACTTATACCTGAGGTAGAGATATTTTAAAGTAAAACTGAACTGCAAACAACGTGCTTCCCCTTCAGTTCCATACACAAAAGACCAAAAGTTTCCTTATAATGATAGTTTGACTTGCCTGAAAATGTTGAAGATACACACTAATAATTTTATTTTGCTTTCATAATTCATTATAATATTTTGATATTTGAACCCAGGCTGCCACAGAAATCACAGTTATTGCTTTGGCCTCTTAAAGGTCTCCCCTTTTTAATAAAGATTCTAAGTTTGATCAGTCTCTATTTTTTTGGTGTTGTAAAACGAACACAACACTATGTATTATGCTCAGGTGACATGCAATATACACTCACAAAATCAAATCTCTAAATATTTATGATCATTAAAAATCTACTTCTGTGTCTGTGAAAAAAATTAATTTGATAAGGCTGTTGATGGGCTGAATCAAATAGATATTTCTGTTTAATGATTTCTTTGTATTTTCTCATCTGTCTGCATCCTCCCCTATTCTTACCATATACTTAGCAGACAATGCAGGTCAAGGATCTGCATCAGTAGTATCTGGGATAGTTCTCTGTGTAAATGTCCAATTCTCACCACACTGGTGTCCTGCACCCTGGTTTGGATTTGTTAGTTTGCAGGAGTTAATAAAAAGTAGTAACTGCAGTTTTAGAAATAACCACAGCATCATTCTAAAGTGAACCACAATGTATGGGGTTGGGGGAGGCTGGACACATACAGGGCATACTTCCAGTGAAAAAATTCATAACCTGAACTATTAAACAACCTGTGATGGTTTAAATCACTCATTTAAGCTTTTTATTTCACCTCCATTTATAACATATGGCATCAACTCTTGCTGTTTTAAAGCTATTGGTGCATAATTACAGGTACTGAGGAATACAAAGCCCAGCTGTCCTTGGGACTTCAAAGATACCTTGAATTAGCAACTGATTCCTTCAAAAGGTGGTTAAGACAAAAAGGAGTGATAGTTGCAGGTGACTTTGCTCTATTCATGGACTCTTTCTGCTCCTTCAGTTCTAGTGATGGTGTCACTACCATTGAAACAAGTTAAAAGACGAGTCAGCATCAAATAGGACCATTTGAGCTGAAGGCCTCAAGTGATCCCTTATTCTCTGCTCCTGCCTTCAGTCTCTGTGGCTATTCCATGAGAAGACAAATTCACAAAATACTCTATTTTTTAAAAAAATACTCTATTTTAAAAAGTTAAGTCAGCAACTACCAGATAGTAGTTTAAGAGATTTTTGACCAAGACCCAAACTAATCAATTTACTAGGAAATATTCCAGGTTAATAAGATGCCCTTTTTATTTTCAGAGGAGCCCTCATGCTTGGATACTGAGCTTCAGATGATACAATTTTAACACAGTTTGAAATGTGATTGATTTACTGTTCTGTCATGCTATTTATTGGATAATATGATAAATTCAATACAATTCATCACAGTATTCTATAAATATTGCAACAAATTATTAAAGCAATAAAACCTTGTGGCAGAAATTTAATGAGATCACGCCACATTTGTGTTAAAGCCAAGTGATAAATTGTAACATCTGCGGCAGATGTCACCACCTTAAAAGGAGAAGTCTGCACATTCTCCTAGCACAAGGCAAAAGTCTAAATCTTCAGCTGGAGCTCTAAGACAGAAAAAGTGCTACAGAAAATATTAAACTTATATGTCTAGTCACACAATACTTTCTTCTACTAGTGCATACCAATCCTGCCTGGATCCCATTTAATGTGAAATTCAAATATATGAAAACTCAGCAGTGTAGGGTAGATCTATATTTACTGCATTTACATCCTAGTTTTACAGGTTTCAAATTACTGATTTAATTTAGCCATATTTGGAGTCAAATAATTTTGTAGTAACATTGTTCCCTAATTTTCTGCTGCCAGATAAAGCCAACATGGCCTATGCAAAAGCTCATCACTGTTCTCCTACTGTCATATATGAGTCAAAGAAACAAAAATAGATTTGACTGGAAAAAAAACCCCACAGTAAGTATATAGAAAAGGTGCCACACTATTTACAAGTCTGGAAAGGAATCTATATTTGTATGTATTACATTAGATGACAGTTGTTAGAACTGCTTATGGGGCTGGCTACTCTTTTTATAAAGGTATCCACAAGCAAATATGCACAGATGTGCTTAATAATAAGTTGATATCAATTCTGACATGCAGCTGCTAATTTTTTTCCTCTCAGTTTTGAGGAAGTGAGCTGTGCCTCAGTTTCACTGAAATACTTTTATAAATGAAAGAAGATTTAGAAGGTCTTACCATTGTTCAGCCTGAGCACTAAATCTTGTATTGTTAGACATTCTCCTAATTATCTCCTGGCGAAGTTCAAAGTTCCAGTGATTCATTCAGAACCTTTTCTACTTATTAAAAATCAAGTCCTCCAATAAATGAGAAGAAAGCAAACCACGTGGTTTAAAAACCCAATTCCCCCCAACCAAACTCCTTTTAAAAAACAGACTGCAGACCATTCATAGGTTAATCAACAAGGCTTAAATTCATCTCACTTCTTCACTTTATTAGACCACAACAATAGAGAACTACCATACCTTCTGTCAGCTGATTTCTAAAATTCAATGCAGTGTGTGCATTTATAAGCAACATTGTGATACTCAAGCAGGTGTTAATCATACATACCACGAGATATTAGCGCTTTGAAGTCTCAAGGACTTGTAAAAAAAAAAAGGCATTTTAAAATAAATCAGTTGTGAGATGGCAGTAAATGAGAAAAAATATGCTTTAAAAATATTTTATATAGTGATCATACTAAAAAGAAAATATTAAAGTATTTGCATTTTAATATGCAACTGAGAATTCTAAAAATCAATTTATTTGCTGTATATATTCATTTTACTAAATCTAAACTTTCAGATGAGTCTCAGTATGAGCAGCAGTTTGGCTCTTCATCCTGTTCTTTTATCAGGGTAACACTGCAGCAACATTTTTGCACATCACACCAACTGCCAGCCAGCCCTGCCCTCAATGCTTTCCACAGATCAGTGACTTTCACCTCAGGTTACTGGATTAAAACGTTACCTTCTGTCACAAAATTCTTCAGTAAAGACTGAAAATGTTTCATTCTCAACCAATTTTCTCTTCTACATCCCTAAGCAAAGCAGTTGCAACCATGAGGTACTTAAGCTACGGAACTCGATACAAAAACCTAAGGCTGGCCCATATCCTCGGGCACACACCCCCCATTTTCCATCTTGTGGCACAACCTAAAATCTACACGAGACCCAACCCTCACCTTAGCTGTGGATATGTTTAAGGAGAGCTCATACTTCGGGGTTTCATTTTTTAATGTTGCCACCCTGTGGTCATTCACGGCAAAGACAAAACTGTTCTCCAAAAAAAGTCCCGGAAAAATATATGGGGAATTCAAGGAGCAACCCTTCATAGTTAAAGAACCTGAAAGAAAAAGCTTTATCTAAAGTTATGTGAACCAACTCATAATTTAAGAGCAGTAATTTAATTTTCTATAGTTCTGTAGGAACCTCATTTTCACTCCAATCTAGCCAGAGTCTTGTTTCTTCATCCTATCTGCTACAACATCCTGAACCTACAGCACAAGTTACTCCCAGAAACGCTACCTCCAGCATGAAGTTTATTGCCTTAGTTGTGTCAGTTTTGCCATCAACTGTCTTTGCAGCAATAAATACATTAAGTTTGATTTTAATTTAACTTGCTATCTTGACCCTTTACTTTCTTTCATTCTTTAAAACTATGAAATTCCTTACTACATAGTTTCAGCCACAAATTCTCTACACTCAGGCTTCTTTGCCTTTATGTATGCAAGGGGAAGGGGCACATTCAGTCCTGTTTTCAGTAATTCAAAAATATATTGAAAAGGAAAACAATTCAACTTCTAACTCACTCTAGTTATCAGTTTAATTATACGGCTTTTTGCAAAAAGAAAAAAAAAACTAGAGAGGGAGAAATATTAATTTAAGAGCTGTAGCTAGTCATTCTGTGAAGCACAAGAAGTGTACTTAATTTATCTTTATACTAGTTCCCGTAAAGTTATTTACTATTAATACAGGTTATCTTGGTTTTTGCAAGTTTTACAGTTGAGATACACGATTACAACAATGAGGGGAAAAACATCCCACAAAAACTGACATATGAAGTTCACTGCAATAGCTGTAATTTTACCAGCATTTTAGGACTAAGCTTTTCAGGGGTGTGAAAAGGACAGCTGACACTCACATCCTGCACATAAACACATTTATTTCAGCCTGGCTTGGTGTGATAATTTTTAAAGTTTTCCGTCTACCTGCTGAACTGAAGAGTGAATTATTCCTAAAGCCTTAGACTCCATGAATATTCTCTACTAGTTCCATTCTCACAAGTTTTACCGAGTTAAGTGAATGATAGTCTGCCATATTTAATTTGTAAATCTCTATATGAGGGTGTAGATCATTATATGAAAAGATGAGATGTCAGATACTTCCCTTTCTTCATTAGCACAAAAATACCTAATTCTGTCTGCATAGCTAGACCAATTGAGCACCCTACATTTTGCAACATCGAGAGTTCACATAATTTTAGGAAATTTGCATAGAAAGAAGAATGCAGTGAGCTTTTCACAAATCAGAAGGACTCTTAATATCATGAAAGCCATAGCAGATTTCTTTTTAGCTGAAATCAGGTTAATAACAGGCTCTCCTCTCATGCATTTTTATCAACTCTAAGTTTTTAAATATCTTCCTAATCCCCTAGTCATCACAAAGGTGCACTGACCCTCAGCTTTACCAGGCTGTAACTTCAATTACACTAGTCTGTGACAAAGTTAATTAGAATATACCTCCACAGCAGTAGAATAGTGGCAATATAAATGAGAACACAAAAAAAGGAGATGTGACAGTGAACTAGTAAAAAGGACTTTAACAGTAAATTAATTAACCTGAAAACCACAAAAATTAATCCATCTCATTATTACAACATCACATCTTTAGAATTTCCATTGCTTATTTCTGTCATGTCATCAGTAAACAACATTCTGGTACTCAAACTCAGATGTGGCCTCAGAGTTCATACACTGCATTCATAAAATGCTTTATTTCTACCTATTTATCAGCCTTTTCCACTGAGATGTAATAGAAATCCTCATTCCTAGCACAAATGAAGAGGACCTATCTCATATGGTTGACTAAGCTGGTTGCTGAATCCAAATGAACAGTCAGCCAAGCCTCTACTCCACTTAACTGGGTGGATACATGGGAAAAAGAGGATGCATGAGAAAAAGCTTCGGGGATTTGAGTCTCTGGATTCAGATGATCCAAATTCAGTTGTGTTGCCAGCAGATTAAGAAGGATAACACAGATCCTAAGAAAGAATGCTTAGTAGTCATGGATTTATCAAAAGAATTAGACATTCCTTGAAACACTATGGTTACAGATTTCTAGGAAGTGTTATCTGTATTACAGAAAATCCTGTGTAATTTGCAGAACTCCAAAAGTGTGCTTTAATAGCCATTTCACAAACTCTCACACCATGTAACTGCAGTCATTTTATGCCCACTCACCACCTTCTTAAAATCTTTTTTTCCACTCAAATAAAAGTACATTTGTCTCAGGATAGCACTGTGCTTCATGCACTAACTCCACACTTCATGCAGTGTATAACACTGCATTCTAGAAATTACTTTCCATTGATTTATGTTTTTCCAATTGTACATATACAGCACGTAATAATATGATGGATGTCCCATCCAGAACCCAGCTATATTATTGTATGTACAGTGTGTTGGCATCACCAACTTTGGAGCAAACAGGCAGCTCAGAGCAAAACGGAAGAAAAAGGAGAAGCATCTGGCGGATTGAGTAGGTGATTAGACAAACGATCGAATTTTAGTGTTCCCAGCAAAAATATTTTAAGAGAATGCTATCAAATTGAATTGTTGCCTCAGCAAGGAGAGAAGAAAGGCAAAGGACATTTGGTGGAACATTAGCAAAAAAGCCAGACTTATTGGTAGACGACAGTGATCTACAGTTCTGCATAATAGGCTCCTCGCTCTATAAATCTGCTCCACTCCACAGCACTTCCCTGAGAAGGTGATATATTTCTAAAAAGTTCCATCTAAATGTCACCCTGAAAGCTTGCCATGCTGAGGACCATTCTAAATGTCAGAATGGTCTCATGTGACCTATGACAGAATTTAGGATTAGTCTGTGCCACATTTTCCTAAAATGAATTTTAAGACTAAGTTATGCATTTGGAATTTGGAGTTTGATCTGTGCTGTTATTCAGTCTCCTTGTCTTCAGACGTACAGACTTTTTTTTCCCCCAGTTTATCTCAGTTTTCAGGGCTCAATAGGCTTGGAAAGAGCAATAAGGAATGTTACAGTGAAACACATTCCTCCTACATCCTTGAAAAGAATTAATCTGAATCACAACTGCATTTTGGATTTTAATCTTTGCACAAGTACCCATTCCTCTACAGAATGCAGAGAAAAGTAAACTCTATTAGATCCACTGTCCACGGAACCAAACATGGAGATTAAATACAAAAAGGCTGGATCCCTACAGCTCTCACAACATAGAAACAGACAATCCTTAAACACCTTTAAAGAAAAAAGTGATTGAAATTCATTAGACATCTAAACTTGACTTAACCAAGATAAAGAGACATTAAAATGAAGGCGCAAGCATATCAAAAGGGAAAAAATTACAGAAAATAAGTATGAAATTATAAACTTTCACAGTTCATACCCATATGAAGGAGAATCATGCATTAGCTTATAGGAGACTACCACGTAGTTTTCAATGGATTTATTAAATGATTCACATTATGTTCATTTTTTTGGGCTCCGTTATCATAAGCATCCATTTACTCTTTAGCGTCAACTCTTTTCACATTAACTACCAGAAAACCAAAGCAGGGAGAACCATTGCCAGAGGAATGATTCTCTCATATATAGGGTACAAACTCTAAAGCTTTTCTGTGCTTCAGGGCATTTCATAAAATCTTTCCTGATGAATTCCATGGGTTTTAGTAAGAAGTGATCTTAAGCTGAAGCTTCACCCTTGAAAAAAATTTCATTCTTTTACAAAGTATTTTTTCACAAAAATTGTAGAACACTCACAGCAAAACTACCGTTATCCAGACTGACCAAGTTTAAAAGCAAAAAAAGCTCATTAATGAACCTGACAGATTTAAAAAAATGCCTTCTATACCACATTGTACTAAAATGCATTTAGACTACAAGAATGCTTTGTTACAGAATACTTGACCATATAACTTGAGAATAAATCTTCAAACACATCTCAAGGAGCACAGCTGAGGAATAGGCAATGGGCAGCTTCAGCTGCAGCAGCATCTGGCTTGTAATGACAAAACTACATAAACATATTACCCTTGGGGTTTCTGAAGTGCTGTCCTTTCCTTAGAAGAAGTTGTTCAAACAGGGCAAAAGTGTAATACAAAATATTCTAGTCTGAGCTTAATTATTATACAAGATACACTAAATAAACCATCAAACTCAGGCTTAAGTAGGACTTGAGGGAATCATAAGCCATATGCTGGCCCTCTGGACCAAAATTAGTTTCATCTTAAAGACTGTATAGGTCATTGTCACAACAGTTTGGATGAGACAATTGAATTAGGGGGACACTATTTATCTCATACTGCTAATACTAGTCCTTATCACTTATTACTGCAATAAAAGGTAGCCTACAAACTAGAGACGATATATGAAAGAGGTTAATAGCACAATCATCTAAATGTACAGTTAGTACTCTGCCAAATTCAGTGCATCAGGTTTTATTTAGTGTTAATCTACTGCATCTTGCATTACCAAGTGTAAAATAAATTGCACTTTTATAGCACACTGTAACTGTTTTATGACTTCTATTTATTAGAAATACTAGAAATACTAAAAAAAAAAATGCACATTAGTCTCTCACTTTTGTTATAAAGTACTTGGAAAGAAACTTGGAAAATAATGAAAATTCCCTTTGCTTGTTCTGTTACACACATGCACTGAGTTCAGATGTTAGGTAATTCCACAAATTTTACCAGGCAATTTCATTGTGTTACTACAGAAATGCTACCCGTGATGTTTCACAAAGCTTTGAAGTTTTCATTTCTGTACTAAACCATAAAGTTGCTATACACTGTCACATGGTCAGTGTATCTGATAGATTAAATAACACCACCATCAGAACTCACCTTCAACTAAAAGTAGGAATACATTAAGCTCCAAGAGAAACTAAAAGCACCAATCATATTTACATAGAAAAACTCCTGAAGGGCAACATAGTCATTAGTCACAGCAGCACATGCTCATGAGGGGAAAGTCTCTCTTAATAAACTTAATTTCCTTTTATGACAAGGTAACCCATTTAGTTGATCAAGGGAAGCCCGTTGATGTAATCTTTCTGGATTTCAGTAAAGCTTTTGATACTCTCTCTCTCTCAGTATCTTTCTGGACAAAATATCCAGCCCAGCTGGATAAACACATCATGAGATGGGTGAGCAACTGGCCCACAGGTCAAGACAGGCAGTAATAGTGAAGGGGGCAAGATCAGACTTGTGACCTGTCACTAATGAGGTTCCACAGGGCTCCCATCTTGGGTCCTGTGCTCTTTAACATCTTCATAAATGACTTGGATGCAAGACTCAAAGGGATACTAAGTTTGCCAATGATACTAAACTGGGAAGAGCTGTTGATTCCCTGAAAGGCAGAGAGGCCCTCAGAGAGATCTCAGCAAACTGGAGGGCTGGGCAATCACCAACCATATGAAGTTTAACAAAGACAAGTGCCATACTCTGCATGTGGAATGAGGCAACCCCAGGTGTATGGACAGACTGGGTAACAGGAGGTGGAAAAAGCAGTGGCCATGGAAAGGGACCTGGGGGTCCTGGTTGATGGCAAGGTGAATCTGAGACAGCAGTGCCCTGGCAGCCAGGAGGGCCAACTGTGTCCTGGAGGGGCATCAGGAAAAGCATTGCCAGCTGGTCAAGGGAGGAGATTGTCCTGCTCTGCTCTGTGCCAGTTCAGCCTGGAGAAGAGGAGACTGAGGGGAGACCTCGTCACAGTCCACAGCTTCCTCATGAGGGGAAGTGGAGAGGCAGGCACTGGTCTCTTCTCTTAGGCAGCCAATGACAGGACCCCAGAGAATAGCAAGAAGATGTGTTGGATTTAAGAAAAGGTTCTTCACCCAGAGTGTAGTTGGGCACTGGAACAGGCTCCTCAGAGAACTGGTCACAGCACCACGGCTGACAGAGATCAGGAAGCGTTTGGATGACACCCTCAAACAGTGTGATTCTTGGGGTTGTCCTGTGCAGAGCCAGGAGTTGGATTCAATGATCTTTGTGGGTCCTTTCCAACTCAGGATATTCTATGTTTCTATATTTTGTCCCTTCTACTTACTGCTTTGATTTCCAGGAATCTTAGGAATCACACTCCATCAGTCCTTTTCAGTAAGAGATAGACCCATGCAGAAACACAGAGGGAGAACAGGTTGCAACAGAAGCAGCCAGCATCCCACTGATTCCTACACTTTCCTCTCCTGGGCCTCTTAACCCAATCCACATTTCTTCTGGGATACTGTTGGCATAGGCACCTAAATATTTACAAGATTTATAATCAAATGGGGAGGGAGAAAAAAGTTCTTTTTCTTCCCCCCATCAACAGGGTAACAAACTAATTCTAGCAGTGCAGGACTGCAGTCATAAAAGAAAAAAAAAAGAACCACACACAGTGAGAATGCTGGGTGTAAATTAACCGAATTAAATGAAAAGGAAAAGGAGTTCTACGAGTATTGGAAAACCAAGACGCTTGA
>JAYRBT010000001.1:10585311-10624297 GCA_036023395.1 Myiotriccus ornatus
TTGCAATATACTAACTCACAGCAGGGTTTAAAGGACCCCCGTCGCTGGTTCGATCCTTTCCCTGGATCCCGAAACCGCGACTTGAGAAGCTAAAAAAAAAGGCACTTCATCAAAAAATTGAAGATTTGTACTGTCTTTCACTGGGATTAGTTCATCTTCAGCTATTACTTGACCCTCTTGCATGCTCTCTGTGCATTATGTGACAGGACCCCCACAGAATGACTCTAACGTGTCAGGTTTAACTTTGGAAGATATTACTGAAGTGTCCCTGTTCATCAGTCCATGGCATTCATCTACCTGGGGACCTAAGGTCTGAGAATTACAGGTCACATTACTATACATGAGCACTAAGATCCATGCAACGTAAAGCATGTGGCCAAAGCTACCAGTCTGCTGGCTGAAAAATAACCTCCTCCCGTCTCCAAGGGAAAACTCTGAATAAGTGACAGATGATTGACAGTTTGGACCACGTTATGCACCTTTGGATCACTTCGTGCTACTTTTTTTGTTGGAACAGTATGCAGTTTTCAAGTATTTGCAGGTAAAATCTTAAATATGTTTGAAAATGAACAGGTAAAAGAAATAAGAACTCTTACAAAATAAAATTTTTGTATACTTTGAAGTATAACAGGAGCTGTATAACAATTGATAAGTGGTCACCCAAAACTAGTACTTTCTGTTTTTTTTAAAGCATCATGAAAGCAGATCACACACACACCAGATGACTGCACTCTTCCATTCAAAGCAAGGACTTCAACCTCACTGCCCCAACTCGTGCTGCATTGGTCAAGCTATTTGCTGCAGTAAGGTACTTCCCCCCATCCCCTAAGTGTTTTCTGTGAAAAAACCTAACCTATTCTGATGAGGAAACAGTTTTCTTAAAATATACTGATTTGCACCAAAAGAATTTTCCTTACTAAGCCACTGTGAGTTTTAAATTCCCAGCTGGTTTGGGGGGTGGGGGTGCATGTGCCTTTGAACTAGGTCCTTGGATTTCCAGGAAACCATTTGAATGTTAAAGTAAGAATGTGGTTAGGAGGAGGTAGGAGGCTCTGGTTTTGTTCAGGTTTTTACCCTTCAGGAGCTGCTGGGACTTGGAGAGGCAAAAGGCTCAGCTCAGGTCTATACTTCATCTGCTGTCAAATCCAAGGAACTCCACTACTTACAGTTAAGGAGGAAGATTTTTGCTGGAAAAGAAAGGACAAAAATCTGCACTGTTTCCAACCAAGGAAGCAGAAAATCCTCTTTAAGCAGAGGCTAATGTTGGATGAGTACTGACAGTATTTTCCTGAGAGGCTAAATACTGACTGCTGGCAACGCTCCTCACAAAGGAGCAACTCCAGCTCACTGAAGAAGGAAACCAAATCGTGCTGAAATACCCACAACTGCGAGGTGAGGGCAGGTAACTGGAGCCTGGGGGGAAGTTTTCCCAGTAGCAGTAGTGGGAAGAGCAGAGAAGTAAAGCTGCGCCTGGTAGATGGAGCCTGCTGCTCCTACCCCTGGCTGGACGTGGCAGCTTCCATCCCTGGCAGGCAGGGCCAGCCTCACCAGGCACCCCAGCCCTTCTCCAGCCTGGCTGTGACCTCGCATGGGAGCATCCCACAGCTCAGCTCAGTGATAGGGCTGTGCCTGTCCACTCAGCCCCACTGGCAGCAAGGCCCATTCCCACCCTGCCAGGAACCTCCGTGGCACAGCAGGACACAACACTCCTGGCACAGCGGGCTACCACGCCATTTGTCACCTCTGAGATGTGAAGCAGATCCACTACCATCATCCTCATCTCTCCCAGCGCTTCAGGGCTTCTCAGGAGAGAGGAGCACCTTTATCCAGGAGTACCTGCATAAAAAGTCATTTTATCTCAAACTCTTCCTTTAAAAGTAAGTGCAATCTTTTTCATAGTCTACCTTTGCTTTTCTCAATTTCTATGCTCCGTCATCTTCTATGTTCCATCCAGGCTTTTCTTGGATCTCTTCCTCCCACATTTTTCACCCCTCCTCTTACTTGTAATTACATTTTGTACTTATTTGTTCATCCACCTTGGCCTGTTTCCTTCCTTTACTTACTGCTCCATGACACACCTCACCTGTGAGCAGCCATCAACTCATCCTTCGACACTTTGTTTCCCATCTGTGTTCCTTCTTCATATTGTTTTTACCCCCCTCTTTGATTTCACCCAGCACTGCACACATCCAGCCAACATTTCTCTCTTGAACTAATTTTTTACATTATTAACAGAAGATCAAAGCAGTTACCACTCAGGTGCCAGCATCCCCCATCCTACAAAGTGTTGGTGAAACATTTCACTGGAAAATGCAATTCATGGAAAAATGCTTTCCATGGAAAGGCAAGAAATACAGAAAGAGCCATCTCAGCAGTGTTATCCTACAAGTAGAACACATTTCCACCTTAAAGCAAAACCAGACAAAACCTCCACAAAAAACCAGAACCCACACCACCTCAACTCCATATGAAAAAATCAAATGTAAACTTTTTAATAGAAATTAATAGTTCTAAAACATATTATATATTTAAAAATTACCATCAAACACACATCCTGCCAAGCTATTGCAGTACGTCACTCTAACGACAGCTCTGGGTCTCTTAGACATTATTTTATGTTGTGTACTCTGCCAGCTCTCCCCAGCAGATTGCCTCTGACCAGCAAGGTGCTCCAGCCTGTCCAACACGGTGTGCAAACTCATAATGCTTCTAAAAGAGTCTTTTGCACCAATTCATGTGCTGCCTGTTTAGTTAGAGTTTGATCATATACCCAGATGCTAATCAAGCTTCCAGTGTCAGGCAGCTCATACATTATCCTTATTGTTGAGGCAGGGAGGGGCGATTAAAAACTGAATATTCCATTTAATCAATTAGATAATAAGCACTCTGGGTTTGCTTCTCTCTACTTCTAATTATTCCACTCTGCCAATATTGCCAGTGCCAGCACAGTTTCACATAGCAGATCATGATAATTAGCAGCACAAACTTCTGATCTCTGATGGAGGAATTTCCACCAATTAACAAGTTAACAGTTCATTAGGCTCGAACCAAAAAAAATCTCATCATCTGATGCTTGTGTAGTCTGAAATTCTCAATTACACTGTGGTAGTCTGGTTGCAGGGAGCAAGGCAGGTAAGGAGCTATGAAGTCAGGCAGACTGGGAACTTGAGCATCTGGGAAGTGCTGTGAAACAACAGGCAGATGCTGAGATTACAACTGATAATGATGCCACAGAAATAATTCTCACTTTCCTTAAAGGAAAGCTCCATCCAGGGTTAGCACCCCAGATGCATTCTGCATTTTTTTATATTTATTAAACCAACAGCCATCTAAACCAGAAGTATCTATGTTACCTACCAAGTATCTACTATATATGACATGTTTAAGGTGCTATGCATTTTTGCAGTAGAAGTCAGAGTAAGGCCGAATGAATGCAAGAGAAAAAGCATTATAACAAGGCTAAACATCAGAAAAATAAGATGATTTTGGTTTTACTTATGATTTGAATAGTCTTGGTTTTCACATAATGAAAAAAAAAATTCCCAAACCCTAAGGTGATTTATTATTTGTGAAGTCTGTCCTCTCAAAAAAAAAAAAAAAATCAAATTCAAGATACCTGTATTGCTTTAGAGATTTGGTAACTCCATAACACAAGCAGAATTTCAGCAATTCATGTGCAGATTCTTAGAGCCACCCTAACAAACCCTAGCACCACTTGAAAAAGATCCTCGGCTTAAATGGGACTGCAGTCATCCATCTGAACCTCTCTTTGTGTTCCTTAAGTCTTCTTAATGTGTTGGTACAAAGGGTATGAGCTGTCTTACATTTTCAGTCTGTTTTGCCAGTGCTGTTTAGCCTTCAACAAGTATAACACACCCAAAAAAAAAATAAGAACATGCATATTGTATGGTATATTTATGAGTATTTCTCTCCTTAAATAAAGGGCTAAATATCACACAATTTACAGGGCACTACAGGCAGAGGCTATATTCCTTTTTCCCAATGCTACCACTACAAATAGGACAGGAAAGGTGGAAAATCTCTGCATATTGTTAACCTGTCCCATGCAATTGCTAACCACCCGTGAATGTGTTCTCCCTCCATGGCAGCTCCTGACACATGAGACAAATGAATATTTCAGGACTCTAGCGTGAGTACACAGAGCTTGGACTGCAAAGAGAGCTGCCTGCTGTCCACTACCTAGGAGATGAAGCCATAATGAGTGTCTATTACCATATTTCACCTTCAAGAGACACAAGAAAGGGTCTGTTTTGCCACCACCATACACACAAATATTATTTGTATTTAAGCAAATTCCTTGCTAGCAACTTATAAAAGTAGCTTTCTTATGTAAACCTTTCCAGCTATCAGCACACGAAGAATAGCTTGATATGGATCTGAAATTACATCAATCCGCTGAAGTGTCCAAGCATAAGAGCTAGTTCTTTAAATTCAAAGTGCTGATCAACTGAAATGTTCATCTCTGGAGGTCCCCACATGTAGCACACAGTGTTATGACAGCAGCCATCACGTTCATCCAATCTAAGTGAAAGGCAAGAGAAAATAAACTCTTAGCTCCAAATTAACTTTGAACTTCATGGGGGGGGGGGGGGAGAACAACTACTCCCTTAATTACAGACTTACTTTCTTTTTAATTAACCAGAATAATTGAAGCATGACTTCTTAAAAGCCTCCTGCCTAACATCTCCCACAGTGGAAGCTTTCTGCTATCTGCCAAACAACATTAAGTCTTGAGAAACTTCTGGCTGCATAATCTTCTGGCTAATACTAATGCACAGGGTACACAGTATCTTTCTTGTAAGCCCTCATGACTTCAAAAAGTGTAATTTAAGTTCTGTTTGTTTTTCAGCTCTGATTATTCCAAATAAAGTAACTAAGTTGCAAAAGGGAAAATATCCTCTCTTGATCATTCCAGATTCATAGAAACACTACGTAAAATCTGTTCTCTATTGTTTTTATAATTTTTGGAAAAAAACCCACAAAAAACCAAACACAAACCCACAAACATTAATAACATTAATAACATTAATGATAATACCCTTTTTCTTTTTTTTGGAACTCATTTCAGTCACAGACAGGTTTTTCATTATTGTGTGAAGTAAAATGTAATGGTTCCATCCAGTGGTTCTCCCCAGTACTGCAGAGATCAGAAGATCAGAAAGTGAAGCAAAGACATCTTTGTACCAAACTAATTTCAAAAATTACCTTCCAGCATGGAGAAGACCAGAAGTGATTTCCTGTACTCACACACTAAGTGCTTAGTAATGTAGCAGCATGATCAGATTACAACCATAAAATAGCTTTCTATTTGTACAACACATAAATAAAAACACAATTACCTGGTCACTAGTATTTTGAAATAATAGTGCAAAATAAAAATCTTACTCAAATTCTTTGTTATTATGAAAATTCACACTTTCATACTGTGAATTATAAATAACTGAATTTCAAAAACCTTTGAACCCTGTTTTTTTTCTATTTTTCATAATATTCAGCATTGAGAAGATCCAAAAAGAGCTTGCTATGCTAAAAAAAAACAAAAAAAAACAAAAAAACCCACAGAAACACAAAGAGACTCTCTCCTAGGAGCTCTCAGCATTGTTTATGGCCCCCCAAATGTTTCAGCTGGAAGTGTCAACTCTAGATGTATTAGTCACAGATGACTGACAGCAACTTCTGTAACACAGATACAACTGGGGAAAAAAATACCCATATTTTATCATCACTCTGACCCACTGTTCCTTCAGCATTTTGAAAGCAAGGCACAAACATCTCAGTGGAGTCTATTTGGCATCTTAAATGACAGGGAAAATATCTGTCACATGTGCACACACATGCACATATAATGGTCACAGAACACACCAAAGAATTTGGCCAAATTGCCCACAAATGAGAAATGCAGAGCAGGAGCGGCCGATGAGGTTCAGCTAACACACTGCACATTTGGATGTCATGTTAGCAACTTTCACCACTGCATTCATAAATATCAGATTCTGTTAACCCTTTCTGGTGTTCTAGATAACCTTCCTCTGACAGCAACAGTTTCTGCTTGCCCTATTCTAGGTCATTAAGATCAGTCAAATTCACAAGACAGAGATCTTGACCTTGTCAAATCCTGTCATTCAAAAGACAGCTTCAGTTAGGGAAAAAGAATGTCAACTGCAATATTCACATTCTCTGCATACTGGCACAGACAGTGTCTTTGTTACTAAATAAGCATAGTGCTCCCCACCCACAACTGGTCTTCTCTATTCCACCAATCCATATGGTGCCATTCAAATTTTCTCCCTCTCCTCCTCTTTTTTTTTTTTTGTGCTGTTTTGGGTTGAAATCCGTAAGATGTAAGCACACAGTGTATTCTGAATAAAGCTTCCTTCACACTCGTTTCTCCCTTTAAACCCTGCCACTAACCTTGGAAGCCATTTCCCTTTTCAAAGATTAGCAAGCAAAGTTCCCTGAAGATCCTAATCGTGCTAGTGCTTGTGTTTTCATGCCAGCAGCTCAACTTCCTGAGCAGAGACAGCAGCTGCTTGGCTTGTAAGGCTGCAAGGACTTCTTTCAGAAAAGAACAATCAAATGAACAGCACAGTCTGCCACTGACTGCTCACTATGTCCTAGAGGTTTGTCACTATTCTATATTTTACACTAGAAAGTACAGCAGAGCAAAGTAGGGAAAAACTCAGGCCTGCTTAAAGCTCAGTGCAACTTTTTGACTAA
Source organism: Myiotriccus ornatus (assembly GCA_036023395.1). Lineage (NCBI taxonomy): Eukaryota > Metazoa > Chordata > Aves > Passeriformes > Tyrannidae > Myiotriccus > Myiotriccus ornatus. The sequence continues at coordinate 10,592,050 of JAYRBT010000001.1, forward strand.
ATCCAGATTTACCAAGTTCAGCCACTGGGAGGAGCATATCAGTGCAAGCTTGTGCCAGCAGAGAGGTGGCGAGAGCAGACTGAAGAGCTGAAGGAACAAAGTTGTACCACAAAAACCATTAAAAATTACTAGTTATTGTCTTCTAATTGCAATTTGACCAAAAAAAAAGCTATACCTATACCAACAGAACCTTAACAAGGTGTCTATGTGGGTGAATTTCTGAAATTCAGAATTACAGGAGGATCACCTCATGACATAATTGTCCTACCAGTAGCACATCCCCTGGAGGAGTAGCTACCATGACGAATTTCCATTTTCTTAGTTCAATCCAAGCAGCCTGGGGGCCCCATGGCTCTGGGATACAGGCACCAAGCAGCTTTTGCACTTATCTCTCTGCACCACATTCCCAGCCTCGCATCTGGGCTTTTTACCATTTCACAGCTACATGTGACAGAAATATCTCTACCAAGTAGAGTATTAGGCACATAGATGTTAAAACTACATTCACAAAGGGCACATTTATTAAAATGCTCAGTGTTGACAAGTCTGAGTGTCTAAGCACCTTGCAGCCTAGACACAGCCCTGAAATGAGATAGAAAGAACAGAGACTTCAGCAATCACTAGTCCGAGTGGGATTTTACCAAACAGAGTGAACAGGAATCTATAATAAACATGTTTGAACTCTCCAGATGTTGCACACCTGTTTCTGCAACACCCACCTACAGGAGTAAACCTTTATCTATAGCCACGGACTTTTCTCTGAAATTCAGCACATAAACACTTCAAAAGCTTAAAAAGCATGAAGCTTTTAAATTTGTAAGCAAGGAGAGGAGGGGACACACACATTAAATGCTACCACTAGCACAATTCACCAAAAATGAACAAAACAGTCCTTGAAACAGGGACTGAAAACAAAGATTTTTTAACATGAAAGAAAGCTGCTGGCCATACCGCTTATATTTACTCAATCGCACAGGCCAATGTATCTTTTAAAATTCCTTTATCTGTAAAGGACAACAGCTTTCCTAAGCCTAACACTTGGGGTAATTAAAGAACCTTCCTGAAGCAGCACCCTGTTTGTAGTATTTTTGGTGCATACAAGACACACAAAAAAGAGGGAAAATGAATTATGGGCTCCAGTTGGCAAGACAATCACTAAGCCTTCTGCTAACCAAGCTTGAGGCTTAACCAGTTGCATATAATGTTGATAATTTCATTTTATCTTGGTAAGTTTTGATAAAAACTTAGAGGGATTATTTCCCAAAGGCCTCCAAATATGATTTTTATTGATGAGTTAATAATAAATTGACACTAAGGCAGAAAGATAGCTAGATTTATCAGGTAGTGATCTCCACACAGCACAGGGAGGTACTATCCTATCCAGAACAGAGCAGGTATTCCAAGATGCTCTTGGAACGCAGAGGTTTGAGTAGTTAACCTTTCTGTGTCAAGCATCATACTTTCATTTCTGTTTCTTTGAACTAAAACCAAAATCCTCTTGTCAACACTGGGAGATGCATTTCTATAACAAATGCTTCCTTTATAGTCAGTGCTTCTCCTGGACAGTTGCTCCAGTTATGACACTGAAAATGAATTTCTGTTCATACTGACATTTTGCAAATCAGTCTTTGTTTGCTTTGATTTAGTTAGTTCAGAGAGAAATTACAAATTCCACAGATAATTTTTTTCTTTCCTATAAAAACCCAAGTGAACACCCTACAAATTATTAGGAAATTACTATTTACTGTATTATAAATATCTACAAATTTATAATCTACTTGAACTGGGGAACACCTCTTTTATTCCCCTTGAATTTCCCATTTTCTAGATTTTCTTCTTCAAACAGAGATGACAAAGTTAATAAAACCAAACAATAGTACAGTAAAGACTATTACTTTAACTGGACTTACTCCACACTCTGTACACATGCTGATAAGTGTAGTAACATATGATTTCTTCCCTATAAGGTCCTTCCTTTGGTACAAATCTGGTCCACTTCATAGTGGCTACAGATGAATTCTCATTTGTATGACCCCTTTCCAATTTCCTGCACACCTTGAGCAGCATGAGAGAAAGTGAAAAGCAGCAAGTGGTGTCACGGTAACTGCTGCTTTAAGGTCCAGATTGTGATCCTGCCAGAGAATGCTTAGGATGCTAAGGCATCAAAGAAAACTAAATATTGAGAGACTATGAGAATATCTGTTCTACTATTTTTCATTTTCCCAAGCTTCATGTCCAATGATAAGAATTAGCAAGCACTAAAATTTGGAAATAGAAGTCCAAAGTTTAAACGTTTTGTGCCTAAAAAGAAACCGAAAAAGAATGCCCATCCTGACAGTGTCCTGCATATCTCAGACTTGGCATTGTGAAAGCGATACTTCATTTTGATCTCATTCTTCCTTTATTGCTTGCTTGTAAAAGACAGATAAAACTTGCACAGCTCAAGGGTGTTGTGAAGGTAAATTAATTATTTTGGGAGAAGCTATTCAGATATTACAGTGATGAGCATCACGAAAAGCCCCTGAGGGTAAGAATCATTTTGACTTCAGAGTAAGGGTCTGAATAAAATGCAGGAAATGAGGCCTGAGGCCACACGTTGTACAAAACAGTGAACATCTGTTCATTAAACACACTGTGTCCATCCGAAAACCCGAATAAGGCAAGAATACTTTGGAACACAAATAGCATGGGATAACATAATTAAGGATTGCTGTATAACATACAACTGGAAGCAAACTTGTGTTGTGAGAATCATTAACCCTATGTAGACTGTAAACTCATTTTTCTTTTAATAATATTCTTACTGCATATAACGTCCTTGTTTGCTTCTTCAGGATTAAAACCAAATTCTGTGTCTTTCCTGACCTGTTTGTTTGTCCATTAATAATGTTTATAACCTGTGCACAGCAAACAGATCTCTTCCCCTTGAGATGGGGGAGTAAGTGGTAGCAATTGCTCCACTGTGGGTTTTCGGGGATAGAATTGTCCAGAAAGCTTTCACACATTTACTGACAAGAGTCAAGAACACAGAGCATCACTGTGGGCTCTGGAAGCAGACACATTCTCTTGGCAGCAGACTTGTCAAACCATTCAACTCTCCCAAATAAACTTTGTCTTCTACTGCATAACACAAATCTTTGAGTCACATGTTGCTTCCCCCCACTCCCAACCGCCAGCTCTCTGCTTACTATTAAAAATTCAGAGCCCCCATCTTTCTTAACTCATCCCACTCTTAAGACCTATGTCACCTAGTTCTTCTATTAGATTTTTAGTTCCTTATCCTGCATTCCTCAGGATAGCCACCTTATGGCCATCATTTTCATCTCCAACAATACCCACGCTTTTTTCTTAAGCACTAGCTAAATTTGGCACTTACTATGGGAATCAATGCTCTCAGCCTCAGTGTCCCAAGTGTTCCCATTTATCCAGATCTACATTGAAATCTTGAGACATATTTTCCCTTTTCCCCAAGTCCTATGGCCCTGCATTACCTTCTTGTCCCAGCTATCTCTGACAGAGTGCCATGCGGCTACTGTTATTTATAAGTAGGGTCCAATTCAGAGTCAGTTTCAAATTCATTTCTACACCAGGTTTTCTCCTTTGTCTAGATCTGTTTCATCTAGTCTGCATATATATGGGAATCTCACACACTGAGAGGTGTGAAAATAAAGAAAAACATCTTCCAGCTAAATATTCAACTATTAACTCATTATTACTAGTACACATAAACCCTGAATTTTACTGATAGGTTTCAGTGAGCAAACACTAAGACTCCAGGAATAGCCAACTATACAAGAAGGATGAGCACCCATTTGCACAGTAGTTAACCACAAAGTGGCATTATATGTTATTTCAGATGCAGCTGGAAGTATCCAAGCAGCAGTATTCAGAGTACTTCATCATTCATGATGCTAAACCAGGCCACAGAAGGAAGATGCTGTTACGAAAATGCCTCAGCAGGCTTGCATCACTTTCACTGAGCACTCAAACTTCTGAATGCCATCTTGGGGTCGTTAATGTGAACATCCAGCTCCAGGTGAAGTCACCTTGCACTGCCTGAGAGCACAGGCACAAGAGAGTGTACCAGGACCTTTTGCTAAAGGATGGAAAGCTCAGTGCTAAAAGCTCACGAGAGCCAGAAGGAAACAGGCTTTGAACTCAGAAGGCAGTGGGAAGGAAGACAAAGTTGCCTCATCCAAAATGAAGGGGTTTTTTCCTACATTGTGAGGGCAGGGGAAGCAGGGCCTCCTCAGAGGTTCCAACCTTACACTGGGGGCTCCTGCCCTCTTCCTGGACCATTCCTTCACTTCCTCAATGTCTTGGCCCGTTTTCCAAGTGAAACACCTCAACCCTCCAAGTGCAAGAGCCTCTAAGCATCCACTCCAGGAGACAACTATGCTGTCCCCACGTCCCTGCCTGAGGCAGAGGGAAAACCCTACTGCTCATCACTTTTGCACAGCTGTGACAGCCAGCAGCTCCCAAACGGAGCCCAGGGAAAATCAAAGCTCCTAAAGGAGTTTCAGACAGTGGAGCAGAGGAATGTTGATTGGGCATATCAAAGCCAGCTGCCACACTGTGAGCACTGCAGAGGCAACAGCAAGTACTGCTTCCAGGAAAACCCATCAGTTCTTCCTGGGGAATTTTGAAATTCAGAGAACTTAACCCACAGTAGGTCAGGCACAACCAAAACAGATCAACATTATGTTTCAGAGCATTCTAGCATCTTGCAAACATACCTTACAACTTTTAAAACATGAACCTGAATAATTTAGAAGTTATTTAAAGCATGACCTGGTATAGAAAACCAAGTCAAAGACAGTGGATCTTACATTCTGCAACTCATGCAATGAATTGTTCTGTTTTTCTCTTCAGTTTATATCGAGTTTTTCAACTCAGATACATTAATCCCATTTCTGTTTTCAGAATCTCAAGCCAAAAGTTTTTAAAGTACTGTTTTGTACCTATGGAAACCTTACAGGGTTCAAGTGACCGAATATCTTTGGTCAGGCATTTAACTGGGCAGTGTGAAATTCAGGCAGATAGATAAAAGTTCAGGAAGAGATGTTAAAAAGAAAGACTGGGTTCACACAGCTTATGCTCAAAGTTCACAGTGGCTTCTTTTATCACAAAACCAGTCCCTCTGAAAAATGTGAACCTCAACTTGTGTAGCAGGATTTTATAATTCTCAGCTTAATTTTCAAGACTCCAGGCTTTGGTGGGTTTGGTGGTTTCCCCTCCCTCCTTAAGAAGTATTCCTTTTTTAAAAAAAAACTGGCTGAGAAGGCTGTCCTAATTAATATTCAGTTCAGTGATTAAGCACTCTCCCAAGTGACCTATATGTGTAATAGCATCAAGTACCACCTGCTCAAACTGTTGTTTTGCAGAGAAATATTAATCCCTTGTACCTTCTGTTACCAAGCTTGGATGCCATCTGAAATTCAGACGGGAATGATTCATTGCAGATGCTTTGTAAACTCACTGAAATTTATATAAAAATGTAGCAATTATGTACAAATAATTTGAAATCATTTCATATAAAAAGCAGGTTACAGAATTTTGGATAATTTCTCCTGTTTGAAGTTCAGCTCCTATTAAGTGATGTATAAATTACAAACATTTCTAATGAAATTAAATCATTCCCTTTTAAAAAATAAACTGCATATTTTCTGAAAACAAGTGTAATGAATACAGCTAACCAATTTTCTTTCTGTTTTGAAAGTAGAGGTGTTAAGCTAATAGATGATAAAAATCTATTTTTTTCAAACATGCTGGTATAGAAAGCTGTACTTGTTCCCTTTGTACGTGCTTGAATTTGTACATAGCACAGAACACATGGATAACAACAGCATATTTTTTATATGCACCGTGGGTGGAAAAATCCTTCTATTTCTTTCAACATTATACATAGCATGCAAGCAAAATTGCATACTTCAGACATGTTTGTGCTATTGATGGCACACAAGTGGAAGGGAGAAAGGAAACAGATTCAGATAATTGTCAGCTTAACAAATCCAAAGGTCAACATCTGACTTCACTGACTGCAATTGAGAGTCTTCCTATTTCACACAAGTGTTTATTTAGAAAAAAAAATCATATCCTCAGACTTTGTCTTTGAACCACACATGGAAGGGACCTCTAGACCTCAGCTTCAGTCCACATTGGTAAGCAACAGATCCTACAGAAGATTCAAAGGCAGGAAGCAAACCAGTTATCAGTACAAAGGATATTTTGCAAGCAATCTAAGCAGCTCCTTATGTAGAAAAAAAATACTGTAATTTCTTTTAAGGTATTCTCAACGTGTCTCTCAAAATTTGTGGAGCAATGCAGCTTTCCCTTGTCATGTGTAAGTTGAGGGGTCAAACTGAGGAAAATGAACTGTATATAAATTATGGATAAACAGAATTTTCAAAGACCACGAGTTCTGTACTTAGATACTGAAGAAATTAGCAGCACAAAGCAGCATATTCTAGAGTAGGAAAACATTTATTGCAATTAAATAATAAATTAAAAAGTAAACCAACCTTTGAAATAGCCCCATCATTTGTAAGACAACTCAATGAGACAGAGCTTTAGGGCTCAGGAAGAAAACCAAACTGTCTAGGGGAGTTTCCAAGTGGGCTCAGCAATGCCAACAGTATCAATGTACTCCAGTACAGAAGACGTGCTTCTCAAACTTGTACTAACACCACTTTATCAGTTCTCCACGATAAAATGGGTTGCACTGTACTTCACCATCTTGTAGAATAAAGCCTTAAGGATTTGTGATGGATTCTGGTTGTACAGCAATGCAGGCAGTTTAAGCACCCAAGCCTTGTTGTATAAACCCTATATATACGAGGACATGTTTTGTTCTTACAGCTTTACCTCTTAACAGCTAATCTTTGGGAATTACTGATGAAAGCTGAACACAGCAATCTTGAAAAGCAGAACAAAAAAAAAGGCACAGTCTGTGAGTGTCTTAACTAACATGATTATCCTCCCACCATCCAGCTAATGCACATTGACTTGTGTGTCCACAAGGCTCTCCATTTATGTGACTTTTGTTTAGGAAAGTCGAAGGCAGGTTGCAATACACATGCAAAATAAAACTGTCCAACAGATTTTTGGAGCCATGTATTCAGATACAATTTTATCATTTTGAGTAGAAGCAACTGAACCAAATTAATGAGATGTATAAAGATTTCTTTTTTTAAAGACATAAATGGGAATTACATAGACAGCTCTGAAAGGTTAATTGCAGTTGACTCCTTAACTATCTTGCCGTTTCTGGGCTGTGAATAGTGGTGACTCTATACATTTCCACAAACTAAATGCATAAGGAAAGCACAGGTTCTCACTTGCCAACAGGGACAACATGGCAGAGATGACTGGTGGGGTGAATTCTCTCAGTTGCCCCCCATCTTTGTTGAGGAAATGGACAAACAGCTCACAAAACAACTCTCACATTTTCATTTTTGCTTATATCTCAAGCATTCAAGGTGAATCATATCAGACTAAGTTCAACTTCAATGTTATGTTTTAAATCATGAGGGTGGCAATGAGATGCCTTAGTGCCCACTGTCATCCCAACAGAAGGCACTGTGAGGCCCAAATTTGTTCCAAGATTAATTAAAGAATTGATTTTAGGAGTGCATTTCCTGTCATCTCAAAATGGACTAATTTTGTGGATTTTTTTTGCTACTGAATAGTAGCAATATCCTCCACCTACATAAATAGTAACACACTTTCTGATTTCTTCATTAATAGCTGAGCATGCTTATTTTTAAAGTAAATAACACCACACTATTTGAAATCTTCAGACAGTACTGGCTTATGGAAGTGGAGATTTGATCTGAAGAAGCCTTCAAGCAAAATACTATTGAAATATACTTTATCAATTGCTTACTGATATGGACTGAAGCTGAAAGTCTTAGCTCAGAGAAGTAAAAATATGCCTTAACTATTTATTCAGAAGGTTAAAATTCCGTTTCTTCCCAAGATACACAAAATGTGTTCTGTGAACTTTCAAACCTATTTCAGTAAAACTAGAACTAAAACTATAAGTTTGATATGAAAAGAGATGGAAAGAAAATCAATTCTTATGTATTTGTTCATGCTACTGCATTATTTTGAATTTTGTCTGAAAAGCTTGCTACAACTCATCTGATACTTAGTATCCATTAAAACTAGCAGATAGCTAATAATTCAAACAAAAGGCTTTGATTTCAATTAAACTTTCTATTCTTTGTGCATTTCAAAGAGCCAAAAGAGAAATTATTCAGTTTTCAAATAAAATTGGGCTCTAAAATGGAAGTTCCTGGAGTATTTTGCTAGTGCTGACAACTAAACAGTTTTATTCAGATATTCCTAGTGGCTCACCGTTTGTCAGCCAGGAGTTTGAAAATCATCACAGCTATTCAAATGGGTATTACCTTATTCCTGTATGATGCAGTTATTTACATATTTGCATTACCCACCTAAAAGACACAGACCTATCTTAGGGATATCACTAAATATATAACCTACCTAACCAATTTTACCATCCAGAAGCACAGTTTTTCATTGTTTATATTTCAGTTTTAGCAATGACTGTCATAGAAGTATTTTCCCCGATTGAGTCTGTTCTATTACTATCCACTACTAAAAAGCTGAGCAAGACACTCACTATTGAAGTAGGAAAGCTTTTCCTCACCCTCTGGCTGTTGTGACATGCTGCAAACATTTCAGCAAAGTAAGCAGTAGCATGAGACAATTACTACCCAAAAGCAGCCTGACCTACAGAACTGTATCAAGCCGAACTATGACTGACTTGAAAAAAAGCTGAAATTTCTTCTAAGTTCTCTGCACTAGGAAGGGAAGGGAAAAAAAGTAAATCTGACAGTCACTGGCTGCTGTGAAGATATTACAAACATGTAGGAGACAAGCTTAGAAGCACTGAAGAACAGTTTTTCCTCTACAGCTAACGCATGACAGCTTTCTACCTTAAACCAAAGCATGTACTGCAGCAGAGCTCCACATCACCACAACGATGGATGCACTGTAATGTTCCTCTTATTCCTAAAGCAGAGCCCCACAACCAAAAGTACAAAGCTGATATATGAATACTTCACATAATGTTTTCCTGTATGAAAAATGTATCCAATAAGTGGTGTTGAATTAAAAAAAACCCTCCAATATATAAAAAAATTTCCCTGCAAAAAACATACAACACCCCAGGAATGTTGACAGTACCACGAGGCACGTGCTTTAATACCACTGTCATGGGTTGATAAAGCTATCCTTGCTGTATTCCATCTATAAGCCTGTGACTTGAATTCATTTTATGCTGATAAATCCTAAGTCTTAATATGGTAAATTACATACATTAAATGCAAGGGAAGCCACTGTGACAAATCTATCAAAAGTCTTTCAAACCAAGGCCACAAAGGTAACTCAATTTTTATACTATGATAATTTTACAGTGACTGTAAGTGAATATTAACTGAGAAGGACCCAGTGAAGTCAATGAAAAGACTCCCCTTAATTTCATGGGATTTCCCTTGATTTCCCCTCAATTTCATGGGATCTTTCCATGCCTGACAGAATCATTAGGATCTTGCAAGTAAAGTAGTTATCTCTTATTCTTCCCCTTATCAGGGAGGTCTTTAAAATAAAGGTGACCCAATCAGTCACTCAGCTTCCTTACTACTATAAATAAATAAATAAATAAAATCACATTGAAGTTATAAGAATAAAATTACCAGTCAAGATTTTTGCATGAAAGCATGGTTTTGTGAGATTTCCCTCCAGTTCTTTTTCATTTTGTTACAGACCATTTTCATAATATTTTTTCTATTTCTGAGCACTTGAACATATAGTTATGACCAAAAAAAAAGGTAAAACAAAACAAAAGTGTGTTCAGTATTGCTTTGTTCAGCCACCAGAAACACACCAGAAAACAAAGACCTAACTTTAAGAAAAACATATATAGTTAACTGGTAACCCCCAATATTACATGTCGCTTACCAGTTAGTAAATCCTCCCTCCCCACCTTATTACAACTCCACCTTCACTTATTGAAGTTCATATTTCATTCAATATCTGAACACACCTAATAATGCATCACCTTTTCTTGCTTGAAATCACTTTCCATTTTGCAAATTGTCTGGACCGCTGGTTGTCCAGTCAGTGCTGATCTTTGCTGCTTTCGCTCTTTCTGCAAAGAAAGCAGAAAGCTCCACCTGCATTCAATTTTAAGAGGAACCAGTGCCTCGTGGCACTGAGCACTCAGCTGCTACAGATCATTTTTTTATTCATCCCTTAGTTACCAAATGTCAGGGTAAAGTATTTGTCTGAAACAGGAGAACTAATGCAACCTAGCATAAGCCATTTTACAATCAATTACCCTGCACAGTTGGATTTGGGTAACTATTTCTCCCAAGACTTTTAAATGGTTACCCATCACTTCTGTGTCTCAGCACCTGCCACATATAAAGTCAACAAGAACTACCGAGCATTGCAGGGATTCCAGAGTCATATTCCCTGCGTGACTATTATGGACCAGCCATCCATTTCAAGGGTACCAAGCTGTGGTCTTCATGGTTACTGATAGTAACACAATTTGGTTTGACTTAACAGTCTCCAAAACAGTTCAAAGCATATGGTATGTAAACCTCCCAGTACTGAAGGTGATCTTTGGAGGGTGTGTTTTTAAATTGGAAAGCATTTCCATCATAACACACACTAAATGGAACAAATTTTATCATTCTTAAAATAACCCTTGAGCATTGCTCACTAGAGTTACAAGGACCCATTTTCTACTTTAATCTAAAATTCCAGGTAATGCACATATTAGAAGTGCATTAAAATGCTCTTAACCCGATTGGATTTTTAAAGGGGATGAAAGGTGAATAAGTGGGTAAACATGTTACAGAAAAGCCTAAAAATTGAAATTCCAATTTTTGAATAATTTATGAAAAGGAAGTTGAGTAGCATTTCTTTTGAACTTGCAAAATGAATCATCTTCTCGATCTTCAAAACGCAAGTTCCAGCCTACCTTTCCATCAAAGCAGCTTCTCGAACAGGCTTCCCACAGCTCTAATGCTAAGAAAAGACCATATGTAACAAAATTATGTCCTTTTGTTTGGCATTAGAGGTGGGTACAGATCTTTGATGGACACGGAGGTCCCCCAGATCATGACCAAGACAAGAGGATGCCTCACTGCACAGCCACCAAAGAGCAGACACTCCCAGGGGCATCAGGCCACTGGGGAAAAAAAACATCCTAGAGATCCTTGGGGGTTTATATCAGGCACAGTAGATTTTAGCAGAGTTTTCAGGGCCTCCAATTGCACTGCTGATGAAAATTACAGAGCAGTAATGCTAGGAATGACTTCAAACAATTCCGCTCTTGAGAATTTCTAGTTTCTGAAATAATATTTCTTACGCAACAGTTCTTTAGGAAAGCATTTTCAAGCAACTTACTACCTATAAATGCCATTACTTGTTTAAAGAAAAAACAGCTTTGCTTAAAATGTACCATGCAACACTCTGCTTAGTGTTTATTAAAAATTTTGTTTCAGAACTATGATTTGTAAGGCTCTTTATTTGGGAAAGCTGGCACAAAAACTACATCCCACATTTTGCTCCCAAGGCTATGTAAAGTCTTATTTTGCAAAAGGGATACGGGGAAAAAGCCCATGTAAATTTGGTCCACAAGGAAAAAAAAAACCAAACTCTAGGATTTGCTCAAAACAAGTCATTTTCTTAGCAATTTGAGATTTTTCATTAGGTTCACTGAATTGATTATAAACAAATCAAGTTTCCTTTCCCATTAGGTTCTGCTATAAGCCCCCATCGCATAAGCCCATATTATAGCTACTAAAAGAAGCTTTACATAGCAGGATATCTCAGGACATAATGGGTGGAGAGAGGACAACTGGCAAAAAAACTCACAAGATTTGTGATATATAGATTCAATTCTCCTCAGCAATAGTTTCTGTTCTACTCAGATATAAAAGCCCAATTGCTTTATTGTGAACTTGGATGTATAAAAGACCATTTCCTACTGTATTTCAAACAGAAAGGAAGTATTTATGGACATACATCCACAGAAAGAAAGGAAGAAGAGGACACCCAAGGGAAATGTTTTAGAATTGAATGTGTGTTATCAAGTAGTGCAACAAGCTAAGTAAAAGCTGAGTTAAATAAATGGCTTCTCAGTATTTGTGGCTAGAGGCTTCAGAATTAGAATACCTCAGTAATTAGCTCAGATGAAATTTAATTACTCATAGAATTACCAATGTCTTCGTTTGCAACTGGCCCTTTGGTATGGATTATCACATAAATCTTTTTCCATACTATCTCTAATTGAAAGTAAACAAACCAAAGTTTGGTGTAAACCCAGTCAACATACACAAATTAAGCCACTATTTATGCTAGATCTTATTTTCTCTGAACTCCAATATCCATTTACAGTGCCTAATAAAGAATCAAATGCGACAGTAATGCTTAGCTGGTCCCCTGCCAAAATGCTTGATGGTGAGTCCCTGCCTAACTTAAGTATATAAATTGATAGAGCAGATCCTCCAGCTCCAAATCTGAGGCAGCTACTTTCCCCTAATCACAGGCTTTGCGTTATGAATTAAACATCAAGACACATTTTTGAGGAGTGGGTGTGTGAGCAAGAGAGCTTAGGAAGCTCCAGGGTGGAACGGGGAGCAGCAGTGCCCCTGGATGCACAGTGTCACACTGACCTGCAGTGCCAGCAGCCCTGTGCTATCCCCAAGGGAAAACCTTGCAGATGGTCCTATTGGGAATGGGGCCACCCAGGCAGCTGCAGCAGGAGCTAAGCCACTACCACATAGCTTTGGCCTCCTCGGGGAGAGGCAGCTTCAAGACTGCTGCCAGAGGGATGCTGTCGTACTTGAGCAAAGGATCTTTATCACTCTTGCACCTCCCTGTTCCCCCAAAACAAGCATGAAGCCCACACAGGCAGGAAAGGAGGGGAGCCACATGGAATGGCTGGAGATGCCAGCTACAGGGAACAACTGTGACATTAGTCTTCAGTACCATAAAAGGGCAACAACAAAGATGCTTCTGCTTAAGGAGATGGTTCTGGACACCCAAGGCCAGGAGTCTCTACTTTCAGACTGATTTGGTTTCAAAGCCTGGGGGGAAAGAAATGCTGTATCTTATTCACAACTTGGGCAAGTTGTTAAAACGGCAACTTAGGCAATGGCATTGCTCTGGTCTCTTGCTAATATTGCGCTTTCAGAAGACAGGACACAGCATTTCTTCCCAGAAACACAAGCAAGATAATTACCAGTACTCTAACTTACTTTTTTTTCAGTTAAAGTTAGGGTATTAAACACATACTTACTCAACCTTCTATATAAATATGCAAATCCTTCCTCTCTGCATTCCTACACATTGCACATTGATGGAGGAAAGCAGATACATAAAGAATTTACATAAGGATTAAAAAAAAAAGTTCTTCCTGTTGCCTGGAGCTGTCAACATTTACAGCATATATGGAATGCAATAAAATGAATAGTGACTTATTGTATGTGGGATTTCTCAGCACAGTCCAAAGAAATTCCCCTTATTTCCTGAATAAGGGGCCTGCTGCCAATCTCCAAAAATCATATAAGCCATAGAATGGTTTCGGTTTAAGAGACTTTAAAGCTCATCTAGTCAAGCTCCTCTGCCACAGGCAGGGTCAGCTTCCACTAGACTAGGTTGCTCAAAGCTCTATTCAGCTTTGAACATTTCCAGGGATGGGCCATATACAGCTTCTCTTATTTCAGTTTATAATCCAAACATTGCTCTTCAGGCAAAAAACTAGTGTTAAACCTTGTGTTACCATAGCTACAGAACTCCTTTTGCCCTCTGAGGGAGGAAAAGCCCTAAGCAGTTTCTTGTGTACCATGTAGGAATGATTATGAATTAATTATTTACCATGTAGGCTGTTAGGACAACAACACACTGGGTGTGTCCATCTGCTCACATCTAAACATAAATAGGTTAGTAGGCATCATAGTAGATCTAATAAAAGATCAAAATAAGAGTCCAGAGCAAAAAAGCCTATGAATATCTTGGCATCAAACCAGTGAGGAAGGCTGGAGTTCCACCTTAATGGTGGAAAGGTTATAAACCCACATCACTCCCCTTAAGTCCTTTGCTGGTTGTCCTCACTGCTGGCTGGAAAGAGGAAAATACTAGATATGAATTACAGTATCAGCAGCTCTGGATATTATGAAGATACTGTCAGATGATCTAGGTCAGGGCTTTTCAACTACAGGTGCAAAGATTCACTGGAGATTGGAAAGCAATGCAGATTAATTCAAAGGAATTAATGGAAAGGTTTTAAAATGTATATGCTCCATAAAGATTAAAATGCATTAATCTAAGATACACAGTAATTTATTTCTACCACAAGAAAGCTTCCAAGGTGTTTTTTGAGAAAAATATTTCTTAAAAAATCACCATCCTTTATATGTGTTTCTACTATAAACTTGACTAACTTGTCATGATTAACTTACAAAGTACTTGCAGCTTCCTTTGATATTAATTAGATTTCATTTTTGCCTCCTCATCCTTGTAGGGAAGTCATTATTACCTCTCAATAAGCTAAGCTAACCTAATACAAGTGCCCTAATGGAAATATCTATTTTAACCTCTGACAGTTATTACTGTGAAAACAAAAAGAATTAGAACCATTTGTTTTCATGCTTTCACAGTGAGAGGAGACTGCTGCCTTCAGCAAACTTGTAAAGCATCCTCACTGAAATGCTTTCTGGATTTTTCTGTGGAATTTAATTAGAAAGCATTACTTCCCAGCACCACCTCAGCAAGAGCCACCTCTTCTAACAGCTGCTTAGTAACATTTCCACAGTATTAATGTGCTTAGATCATCTGTATCCAGGTTAACCAAAAAATCCCATATCCCAAGTTCTATACACTTTAAATTACAGACTTTCCTGAAGAAACATGCTAAAACTATTAATTTTATGCTGATCTTGGAGGTGTTCTATGTATTATATCTAGAAAATACTGAGGGATATGCAGAGTTTCTTTTTTTTTTTTAGACAAAAAAGTACTTCAAACACATGCAATCTGTCATCACAAAGTCACGGGCCTTCTCAGTGTCTGGCCTTATAAAGAACAAAAGAGTATTAAGCACAATTCAAGAACAGCAAGATTTATGAGCCAGATGTGGTAGGCAACACAAATCACAACACTACTTTCCCCTCAGAGCTGATGTGAAGACAGACTATGTGAACAACAGAGAGGACCCAAAAGTCTTCAAATGCTTTTCTATTGTACTACTTTCTTATCAGACTGGTAGCCAATTTTACACACTTAGGATTTATTTACTGGCTTTGTTAATAAAAGGGAAGCTGGCCTTCTTATTTGGGAACTCACAAAGGTAAAGCTTGCAGGTGTTCAGTTACACATGGCCTATGCACGATGTCCTTCCTCACATTTACTCTGCCTGTCATTCATTTTCAGTTAGAGAACAGTCATGAAATTAGCTCTTTAAAAAGGTTTAAGTAACACGGAATTTCTCATGTTAAAAGATAACATAAGTAAAGTAGTCAAAATGATAAAGCTATTTTCCATAGAGGTAATAGGTGCATCAACTGCACATAAATGTTCATAACTATTGGAAGTGGGTTTAATATTTATGCTATGAGAGAGTAACCCTTAACAGAGTCACATGCAGTAAATAGAGAAGAGACCTCTTGCATACAATTTAATATTTTTTGTCTTGTGGTTATAGAGCTTTTGTTGACCAAGATAAAACACCATCAGATAGGGCACCAATCTGGCAAAATACTCATGGCTTCAGAGATATGAACAGAGCTAGAGCACCTAACTTGCCTGCTTTGCTGAACAGGGCCAGGCTGTGAGTGCTATGAAATCAGCATGTCCAAGTACACTGAAACAAAGGATTCCTCACAACAAGAACCTCACTTCAACACACAGCATCAGTGGGAAAGATTTGGAGGAGTGGGGGAATAACAACACTTCCAGCTGCATTTCAAGTCAGAGATAATGACAGTGACCTGCCAGATGAAGTTTGGAGTTTCAAATGAAAACCTGTCAGGCTTGTGTTTATTTTTCTAACAGATATGTATGAGCTCATGCTGTGTACAGTGGCACTTCAAGCACAGCATCTGCCTTCTGATTTGTACAAGAACAAACATATTTGTTAAACTCATTCTCCAGCTGACGGACAGCCCAGTGAAACAATCATCACACAAGTCTGCCTGCCACACACACATGCATAAATTAATATGCAAAAATTACATTTAGAATTGCAAATACCCTCCCTATATTAAGGTAGTCTAGAGAGTAATCATAATTCTACATCTCCAAAATATTTATATTGCAGAGGTGTCTGCACATGTTCCTGGGCTGCCTGTGCTGTCAGAGCCCGCTCTGAGTGGGGAGGTTGGTGCAGATGACCTTGAGAGGTCCCTTCCAAACTCAGCCATTCTGAGGACACCTGACCACTTTCTGTATACTGCTAAATACATTATCTTTACTGCTTCAAGTGAGTTTTTTTTAAAAAAAGTGAAATAAGTTTCACACAAGACACTTGGACCTTTAGATTCACGCGGTCAGTGCTAAATATAAACATTGGGAAACAAAGTCTTGTATTTCTCAATGTTCTCTTGGGAACTATATACTACTCTAAAGCAAAGCATCTCAGTTTTGTATCAGGTGATTTATGAGTTTTACTATTGAAGACAAATTTTCAGTGTGCACTTTAGGGTCACCTCATGTAAATGAGATCATTCATTTGTTTCAAATTAATAAATAATGAAATCTTGCAGCAAATCAAGACAGCAGGCAGTAAGGGGAAGGTGCTTGGCACATACACACCCATATGTATCTTACAATATACATGAAAAAGAATTGCCCTAGGCTACTTTTCTGTAATAGAGAAATATCATAGGATTTATTACTGGTAATGATCAATGCCAGAGTTTTTGAAAGAAACACAGATTGCAGATAGATCATAAAGAGAATAGTACGCTTTGGACTCTTACTGTACAACACAGTATTTCTTAGCAGCAAAATAAAACTTCAGTATGTCTCAATAAGCTTTTATTTAGTTGAAACACGTCTCTACTTTTTTGCCTGAACTTAGCAATAGAAAAATCTAGTAGATGCAATTATTTCCTACCTTCAGTGCAGACTGAGAAAATTGAAAACATTCACGGTGATAGATTTAAACAGATAAGACATAATCTGCATTTTCTACTACATATTAGAATAATGGAAACAACATTCTTACCCATGTATTTTTAATGATATGACCCTACAACTGTGAAGCATAGTTACAGAGCACTGAAATGTCATTTAGCAAGACGAGAAAGCTGTGACTTATTTTATCTGATCCAGAAATGAGCTGTCAAAGTTAAATTGTTATGTAATTAATTGTGCATTTGCTAGCAATTTTTAAACTGTGAAGCAAAGACTGTATTGAATTTGCAAATCACTGAACACTTTCATCTAACACATGAGGTAATCCTTTGAAGACCATTTTCCCTGAACTGGGTGTTAATGAGGAGTTCCTCACTTTAATAAAATGTCACCTAATAAGTATAACCAAACAATATAATTTCCTTTTTTCCTTTCTTTAATAACCTTTCTTAGCCCTCCCTGGATATATTCCATAACTGGCATTGAGGTACAGAAAGACTCGAGATCTCCAAGAAATAATTCACCTCCAGAGAGAGAGTTGAAACGGCTTACATGGGACTTGGCACAAATTTCAATTAACTGATTTACATGCAAGATAATGCACAGGACACCCTTTTTATTGCCTTCTGTTTATATCAGGTGACTTATGAGCTTTATTACCGAAGACAAATTTTCTATTTGTCTTCAGGTCTTTCTATTGCTACAGGGCCTGCAGTTTCAATAGTCTTTGGTTTCTCTCAGTTCTATTCAAAGCAGAGCTACAAGGGCTACTCATGACCTTTCAACCTTTCTCCTCACCCCAAGTATGTCTCTTTCTAGTTGTCCCTCTCCCTGCCCCTTCTGTATCTTCACACAATTCATTAGTCACAGGTCATTACTTATGCAGTTATATTTTGATAGTTTCCCCCAGATATTGTCTTTTGGAAGCTGAGATTTGATGTTCTGGTTACCAACGTAAAGACAACTCTTGAGATAACTTTTGTTGGCTTTTTTTTGCAGTCAAGATTCACAATTCTATAATTTTTGCTGGGCTGTATTTCTCCTAGATAAATGAGGATCTGCACGTGGCAAAAGGAAAAAAAAATGAGTATGTGTTTCCCAAGTGTCACCACCCAGCACAAGAGCTTACTGTGGAAAGATGAGCAAATGCTGAACTTGTAGTAAGTAGCTGGAACACAAGCATGGCATTTTCACTCTAATGAAGTTTTCACATCACTTGTTTATGGGGAGATATGCTTTTAGAAATGCTAAAATTACTCTCCTTCTAGGTTTATTTTTTTAATATATATCTTATTTTTTTATGTTGAAAGAAGAGAACCTCAAAAAGCAGATGAAAATTAAAAGAAACTCACTTAGAAACAAACATATTTCAGCTACCCAACACAGTAAATAAGCTTGTTTGAACTATGAGCTTTCTGCCAGAATATCTTTTTAGAGGTTAATTTCAAGTCACCAAGACCTGATATTTAACAGGTATGGTAACGTATATACAAAAAGGACAAAGAAAACTGAATCCTGAAACACCATAATTTAAAACGTAACATAAATAAAACTCGAAGCTGTATCTCAATAAATATACATTAGGACACTTAGTACTTGTACAGGTTCCAGAGTAAAGTGTTTTATACTACATACAGTGTATCATTCTCTTTTCTGCCAATTTTTATTATTTTTCATGAAGCTTACTACCACAGTGACTGCCAAGAACATTTTTGAAACCTCATGCATTCTGTTAAAACATCAAGAACACCATATTTTCAAAAATGAAAAAGATTTACTTGAAATTATATAGAGTGAAATTTTCTAAATTGTATCAAGTGGTGGTTTTATTCATATCCTATCATCTAATAAGCAAATTTGCCTTTTGGAAAGGCATAGTAAAATTGGTTTCCAGTTTAATGCAAGGATCATAGGATCATTTTTAATTCCTACACAATAAGCAGGAAGTTCTGGCCCACCTATAGATCAGCTGAGGATTTAACCTGCTGCAGATTGCAAACACTGGACCTTCTTCACAAAACAAACCAGTCACCCACCCCACATAAGGTACACACCTGCTCTCAGAAACATCCTTCCTATATAGCTACTTGGGGCCCAATAGTTAACATCATGTTAAAAAACTGTTTACATCTTGAATTGCATTATTTCAAGTATTTAACATTGAGATTGTCTCGGTTTCTTTTAATTTTTTCATATAATAAAACACATCTATTTTGCAAGTTCTACGAAGAAGGTAAAATTAGATCCTGTATCTGCTTTCATCTCTCACTGATTTTTGGTTAGCTAAGCTGTGAGAACTGAAGACCAGCAGAGTACCTGTGCTCTTTGTGTATGGAACATGAGACCTTTAATTCAGATACTGAGATCATCTCCATCAGGGCTAATTTACTGCATATTGCTTCCCAATACAGAACAATTAATTTCTTGCTCTCCATAAAACCCTTTCAGGGAAACCAGGTTTTTCACCCCTCAAAGATGCAGACTAGCAATTCAGGGGAAAATCCAGAGAACCCAGTCCACAGAAAAGGCAGATACTTTTCAGGTCATAAAACACAGTCATGTAAATTACTCATAAGGAAAACCTGAATTTACGCTTAGATAGTTCACAGTTTTCACCAGAATTCTTAAGCCTTTTTATTACATTATACCAAAAACTTTGTGATTTTGTCACTTCTATGATAAGAACCCTTTTCTCCTCAGCTATTTAGTCAGCACTATTACCGCAAATGTTCCATTTCCTCATTAATAATAGCTACTATGCTCAAGTTCTCCTCCTGTACTTAATGCTACAGGTATTATTACATTGTTGTGTAACTTCTGAGAATTATATTGTAGTAGAATCTATAATGATGAAGTCTTATGTTTAATTGTGTATTGTTTGAGTCATCTTGGATCTCTCTGAAAGAGGCAAGGCACAAAGTTTGTTTCTGATTACTGGCCACAAAGAGATATGCCTATATGCTCAATATCTTATACTTTTTATGGAAGTCCATGAAGATTAATTCTAAAGAAAAATGCAATATATTTGTAGATTACATTAACTTTGCAGTGTCTTTGGCTGCAAGGAGGATTTATGACAAATGGAAATATAATTGATTAAAAGCAAAGCAGGTTTTCCGATCAAATTTAAATTCCACAGTTCACGTAGGAGTTCAGCTGCACTCCAGAATGTTATATGCAGTTTGGTTTTTGGTTTTTGTTTTTTGTTTGTTTGGTTTTTGGTTTGGTTTCTTTTTTTTTTACATTTCAATTTTCAATTAGCCAATACTGGGGCAGGTACACACACAAAGAGAGAATGCCTAAAGAAACACTCTTTCTTTTACCATCAAGAGTTTCTGCAAAAGGTGTTGCCAAGACAAATGAAGACAACCATGCCTCTTTTCAAAAATTTAACATATTATTGGTTAACAGCCTTTTTTTTAGAGGCTACGTGCCAATTTTAAAGTGGCTAACATTAACCATCCCATTAAAAAACAAAACAAATGCTCCCTTCAAAATAGTGCTATTACCCATTAGCAAAGCTGCATAATGTACAAGAGATAAAGGTTAAATACTAAATCATGTTCAATTGCTTCAGAAAATTACTGGCACTTTGATAGGGTAAAGGTACTTGCTGATACTATGTTTTCAAATGTATTTTGAGAACATTATTATAAGACACACAGTAGTCTATTTGCATCAGGGCTGGTGCTTTTTTCATTAAAGCTGAAGCTCTCCAGTACAGACTGATGAACCAGAAGACTTCTCTTTGCAGTTTAAACACTTTTTATATATAAAGAGATATATAGATATACATACAATCCACCTTTCCACCTATAAAATGCAACACTAAATTTGCACCAGTAGAAGTGAGAACACGAGTCTTAGGTGTACTATTCATAAACATATTCTATTATTTCCACCACAATACCTCTTTGGTCTCAAGAACAAAGGCTTTGGGCTTGTTGTTTTTAAGAACTCATGCAAATGCCACTGACTTCACACAGGAGGATACAGAAGGCAGGTCTAGCCCCAAAGTTACTTAGTTTCTTCATCACAACTCTAATACCCACTAGAACTCCACAGTGAGGAAGAAGCAAGCAAGGAGGAACTACAGCAATGTAACACAACACGCCTGAAGAGCTTGGGTTGTCCCACCCCAGATTACTCCTACTATAACAACCTGGATACAGAACAGGCAATAGTGCATAAGCAAAGACTATTTAAGCTTGTCATCTGGGTTGAATCTAATTTTAGATCCAAGCACAGGTCTATCAGAGACTCAATGTGGAATCCCAAGTGCATGCTCACCACCTCTCTGCGATAGAATCCTTCACAGGAAAGCAGTATAGATTAGTTTCATTTTGCTGGAATGAACTTCTCTGTCATTAAAAGGATGTGAACTGATTACCTTAAAACAATTTAATACATCCTACAACACATCCTGATAAACTCTGGAGAGACATTAAAAGTACATATGTATTCCTTTAGTACCTAACTACCTAAAAAGTGATATAATTGTAGGAGAATACTTCCTTTAAATTGAAGTTTTAAAGTACATTTAAGTAGAGTTTGACGTGCAAGTAGGGACTAGAGGGTGACTCAAATGGGTACAGGAGGTCTTTCCAGCAATACCTCTCTCCCCAGTTCTCCTATCCCAAATATTTGCTTTCCAGACAAGAAATTTTTCCAGCACAAATAACACAATGTTAGGACTCCCACTTTTGTGGGTACTGACTGGCCTCACAAGTTTTGTCTTCTTGCTACAGTGCCATTAATACCACACTATTTACATGAAGCTTGCCCTAGTGCATTCTCCAAAACACATTTTAAAAATACATGTTACACACACATAGAATCTTTTTTCTAATTTGTCTGCAAGTGCAAAGCGTAATTTTTAACAAACAATTGCAACTTTTGCCACTTACATTGCCAGCCAAAAGAAGCTGTTTTATATTTCAGACTAAACCTCACTACCATTGCTCTTGTGCATCTCTGAAGGAAGTTTCACTCCCTCTTCCTGCACATCCATTTTCCAGCCCTCAGTGACCCCTCTGGCCTTCAGCTGCACTCACCACATTTTGCCAGCCTATCCCTTTTACTGAGGGGGCCCAAGTCTCAATGAAGGAAATTAGCTGCAATCCCATGAGTTACATTATCCCCGGACTGCCTGCCATCCTCCTGCTAATGTCACATAGGCTGCAGCTCGTTTCCCTCAGCTACACAGCATGCCACTGACTCATGTTTGATGCTCTGCCCACCAAGACATCCATGATGTTTTCTACATAACTGTATTTCATGTACATTATACTCTTTTTTAAGCATTTACAGATTACCTGGGGATTTGCACATTTGCTTAAAGGCTAGTTTAGAAGATTGATGCGAGAGGACTGATTTGTGGATAGTGGAAGTTACACTTCAAACAAAAACCTTAAAGCCACCTCACTTCAGACACCTAGAATAGATCTTAACTTTCTTCCTCTAAGTAAGCAAAACCATCCTACACTGGTAGGTTATACCACAGGCTTTGGATGGGCTGGGTGACCTAGCTGAGCTCTTTGTGTACAGTGGTGGTCTGGGCAGCATCCCTCCCCCAGCCCTGAGGCAGCTATGCCTCCTGGAGCCCACTCCACGCCACCATGGAGCTGTTCATCTTCACACTGGGAGTCACAAGCCAAGTTACACACACATGCACGTGGCAGATTTGGCAGTGCTGGAGGGAAGTCATGGCACTGCCGCACCAAAGGACCATCAGGATTAGCTAAGGCGTGAAATGAGGAACCAGCTCCAAAACTCTTGCTTTCTACATACAGACTTTACTTCTCTGGCATTTTACAGGGTTTTTTTTAAACCAAAATCACTAGTCATTTATAAATTTCATGTCATACAACTGTATATGTACACACACATACTCCATACAGAGAAAATATTTCTGTCCTTACCTTATCAGACAAACAGCTGAGATAGAGGAAAGTATTTACACACAGCTGCTTCAGTCCACAGAAACATGCAGTGGTTAGAAGTAGATATCACAGCTTAGTTTTCATAGTCAAAACCAGTTACTAAGGATAAGTTTGTGAAGAAATCTCAGATATCCTCAATCTTCTTTCCTTAGCACCACCAACAAGCCACAGTAATCTCATGATTTCAGGACTGAGAAAAGACATTTATTCTTTGGCTTTGGAGCACCTATGGGAGCAGATTTGGTTTTTTGTCAACAGCACAAGCAAAAAAAAAAAAAGGCTGAAAGTGAGGCAATTTGAATGCTTGTTTTCAGCTCTAAGCGTCAACCTTATGACTCTAAAGTCCAGCAAAGACTCCTTTTTACTGTTTCTGAATGTGCATTGATATATACTCCTGTGTATTCCAAGTTAGCTGTAATGCTGGCTGAACATGACCTGCTTTATCATTGGCTAAAGTTACAAAATTTAAAAAAATCCCCTACAGTCATATTTCAATTCAAAGGTTAAGATGCTTTTCTCCAAATAGGCCTAAATTGGAGGAAAAAATTCCTGCAGGCAGGGGGTCAAAGCTTGGCCAGCCAGTGACACCCACTGCTTTCTAGCACGCTCAGTTTGAGCTCTGAAGCCTCTTGGCTGTAGTACATTGCACAGCCTTTATACTTGATCATTAAATAAAGCAACCTGTCAACACTGTACCCTGACAGCTCTGAAAAAAAAGATTTAAAAGGGCCTCCTTCAGCAGGAAGCATATCCAAGGACACCAGCATTACTGCTGTGTTCTTCAGAGAGCAGACACTGCTTTACCCAGCATCTCCAGAGCTTCAAAGGGAGCACCTGCTTCATCTATATAGCAGTGAAATTCCAGATATTACGCAACATTCACTTCTTTTGCAAGTCTGAGAACTATTAGATTCCATGACTCCTTATTCATCTTCTGTCCTAAGTATCAATACTAACACTGTTTCAAAATATCACTGAACAGTAATTGTCTGCTTATTGTTCCATTAGCTTCAGACTTCCAATTCTACGTTCCTTTCACCAAGAAAAAGTAACTGTCTCAAAATATTCTACAGATTGCTCATGGTTCAGTGTTAAAGAGATAAATATTTTTTGGAAGTTACTTATGAGTACAAAATGTAGGCCGGGGTTGAAGAAAGGGGAATAGCTGTTATATTCAGGTTAGTGAAAAAATCAGAATGGATGCAAAGCTCTAGAAATTCCCCATTTGCCTATTTTGCAAGAGTGCAGAATAAAATAAGACAGGTTCTTCCTTATTCCAGTCTCAACTGGACACTTGCACTGGGTAGGCAGAGGAAACTAATCATAAGCAACACAAACAGAGCAAGATGCAGATGCATGGACATCAAAAAACAGAGTGGCTTGGGTTAATGTGTAAAAGGAAATAGACAGGAAGAGCTGTTAAAAAATAAAGAGGTTTTTTTAATTTGAGTTTACTATTCAGATTGGAAATGGAAGTGGAACAAATGTTGGTTTCTTTCTAACTTCCATAGCAACCCACTCACACTGAAGTTATGTGACTCAGAAGCTGTTTTCTTTAAATGCAGCCATATGGCTTTTAAACACTTTTGGTTCTGTGCCCAGACACAGAATAATTATTTCTTCATCTTATTGTCCTGATTGACTCCAAATAATCAAAATTTATAATTTTACTCAAATTAATCAAGTTATCCTTTACATTTCCCATGCTCCTGCAAGACATGCCCAAAGGGCTTTACTTTTTACCTTAAAAAAAATAAAGCGTTAATAGAAACCCACAGCAAAATTAGGGATATATCCAGCAACTTAAAGACATTTCACATTTTCCAAATACCCTATGTAATTATATCAAGAAAATATTTGCTCCTTGTTTATAATTTACTACTCAATTTCCAGAGGACTAAAAATTCCCGTTTCTCAAGTGAAGGTTCAAGAAGTCCACATCAGTTACAATAAGTATGTATGCTCATAATTCCACACTACACTTCCATCACTGAAACACAGCCAGCTTTGTTATACCGGGCCTGCTTAGAGTTATTTCTTAATATTTACAAGCTGCTGAGCAACCTATCAAAGTTATTCAAAATTAAAGCAAAATGGCATTATGGAAGTTCATATCCCTTTTTCAGTAAGGGTTCCTGCCAATTTTAGGGAGCCATTTTACATTCGAGACAAGGTTTCATTTTTCTAAGTTATAATTTAGTAGTAATTAGAAAACAAACATAGAACTACATGACAAAGATCATTTCACAAATCAAGACTGCAATCTTCAATACTCATCAGACAAACTCAAAGAACCACAGAAAGAATATTTCACAGCACAAGTGTCTTCACATTGACCACTTTGAAAACAAGCTCTTGAGTTACTGTATCTGTGTTTCTTTCCAGTACCATTCACCAGCATTTCATAAAACACAAAAATTTACCATACCTGTGACATTTTGGCACAATACCACAAAAAAAAAGTCAGTCTTCTAATATATCTCCATTTCCAAGTCAAAGACTAAAATAATGAAATGGAAGCTTTAGAAAACCAACCCACCTTTTTGTACAGATACAGTTCATACTGCAGAAAAGCTCCTCTGCATGGCTGGTGACCAGTTGTGGAATTCCAGCGCACAGTTTACACCCAATTCCTACACCTAGAACTACAGCAGGCAAACACCATTGTCCTTCCAAAAGCCAAGAACTATTTACTTCAGCCCAAACTGCCTGGTGAAGCGACCCAGCACAGGACCCATACACCAGCCAGCCTGGTGCCTGTAGCCATGGACTAGAGCAGCAGAGAGCCTGTAGTCAGATATCAGACAGCTTTCCCCAACTGAGAAATTAAATAAGGACATAGAAAGCTCACCTAAATGTGCCTGGCATACCTCAAAAGGGAATACATATCCACTTCCCTTCAGTGTCAATGCCTCAAAATTGTCACTTAGCTTTTCTCTTTTCCCCAGCTCAACAGAACACACAAGCATCTTTTTACACTAAATATATATTAAAAATACAACAGCCTGTTATTACCAGCCCTTAGGTACAGTCCTCAGCTCAGCCACGTACAATAGTGCTTCATTTTTCAAAAATAAAACCCTAAGAAGTTAAACTTTTTTTTTTGCCTGTCTACATTCTTGAAGCTGTTATGCACCACTATCAGCGAGACAGGAACACAACATGGAAAATATTTAAAGCATGGCCACAAAAGCCTTTCAGAATATTGCATGTTCATTGCAGATATCATAGCCAAGTAACACAAATTGCCCATGTTTACAATCTCTTAAACAACTAATTCTCCTTCTCCAGAGAGCCAACAAGAGATAGAAGTGGAAGATCTATTTCAAACCACACTCCAATCACTGTGCACAACAGATTCAAGCACCTGGATAATCTCCTAAAGCATTGAGACGTTCTCCAAACAGCATTCGACCTCTTAACTGAAGTACTTCAGATTTTAGAAATATTAGAAACAACAGAAAATATCCTATTTTCTTGTCAGCAGTTCACACAAGTCCAGCATATCATCGTGCACCCTTGTTTCTCCAAACAGTGCTACAGAACACTGAGCAAACGGCAAAAGTTTCAGTAAAAGATCCTCACTTACCTTGTCCTTGTCCACTGATCTGGTAACTCCACAGCATCAAAATTATTGATAATATCCAGTGCACCCGCCCAGCTACTCCACCGCTTTCTTGTCTTCCAGCCATTGCATTATTGGATGCTATACAAAGAAATATTATTGAATGTTTTAGTTATACCTCTTGGGAAATAACCTTTGGGTAGAGGAAAACAAAACAAAATCCCCACAAATTTCCTCCGTACACATTTACTGCCATACATTAATAAATATTCACTAGTCAAAATGATTTTTCATTCAGAACCTCCCTGACTGTTTGCTCAAGACTGTTACCTCATAGGCTACTAAAAAACCAATGTAAGTTGCTCTGAAAATGCTTGAATTTACCTTTCATACAGAGGTCCTGAACTTTACAAAAGAAATAGGTTTCAGTCCAGCCAGGTTTAAGAGACCTGAACAAGCAGCACTTAGCACTGAGTCACTCAGAAGTCCTGCTGTATAGTATAGAAGCTCTTTTGAGGCAAAATCTCTCAATTAATCCTTAAACTTGAATTTTTAAGAGCTTGGGGGTTTAGAGCATTGAGTTGTGCTACCAGTTGCATTTCACTGTGGGCTTTCCAGCACTAACATTTTCCACATCACAGAATGGCCTGACTTGGAAGGGACCTTAAAGATGACCTAGTTCCAACCTCTGGCATGAGCAGGGACACCTTCCACTAGACCAGGTTGCTCAGTGCCCCATCCCATCCAGCCTGGCCTCGAACGCTCCCTGGAATGGGGCATCA
Organism: Myiotriccus ornatus; assembly: GCA_036023395.1. Taxonomy (NCBI): domain Eukaryota; kingdom Metazoa; phylum Chordata; class Aves; order Passeriformes; family Tyrannidae; genus Myiotriccus; species Myiotriccus ornatus. The sequence goes on from JAYRBT010000001.1 coordinate 10,619,514, forward strand.
CCAGCTTCTCTGGGCAACATCACTGATATATGCAACATTTGCCTGTTAATTATTCCCCCCACCCTGCCTCTTACACCACTCTGACTCAGGTCTGCTTCTTCAGAAGGTCTGTTTGATCAAATACTGATTTGTCAGAATCATATTAACTACACTGGCCTGGCTGGGAAAAATAAGATGTCAATTCTACCCTAAAGCACAGGCAAGTATCACAGACATTGGTATATGAACAGTAAGGTAATTTATCCAGTATGTGGAAAACCTTGCAATAATTCGGTAAGTAGTTCTTTATAATAAAATGTAAAAATGTCTGTAATTTTACATTATAAACAACTGTAAAGTTCTTGTGAACAGTGATTCAGTTATTAAAAAAACTATAAAGCAAACAGGAAAAATGCTACACTAACAGAAGGGAATGTTTACATACTGGCTGATTAGGCATACTTTTAATATTGATATTATAGTAAGTTTTATTTAAAAACCCATCTATTTTACAAACCTAAGGATGCAAAACCAATCCATAGCAAAAGGTTCAACTGAAATTATACTGTATATAATTGTATATGATATATATACTTCAGTTCTCTTAGATCAGAATTCATTTCAGGCCCCACTAGAGCAGCTATTTCAGCAAAACAGTTCCCTCCCCAGCCAGCAGTCCCAGTTCTCTCTGTCCCCCCCTCACACATGGACAGCAGAGAGAAAGAGATGTTAAAGTTTTGTTTTGCCTTGACTTTTTCTAACTATTTAACCCCATGAGGAAAGGAGAAGCACACCTCTGAAAACAGGAATTCCAAAGCAAAAGTGCAGAACAACAAATGTGAATAAATGCCCTAAAAATACATACACTTTATCACTGCAAGGTCAAAGAAATAGTTTTGTAAAAACAGCATCTTGGAAAAGAGATATTCTGTTTCATGAATATTCTTTCCCCTAAGTAACAGACACATTTTTGATTCTCAGTGTAAGCAAACAGATGGTAGTCATTAGTTATTTACCTACTTTACTATTAATTAAAATGTCCAAGATAATTTTTGTTTTCACTGTTTCTACAGAAAGCTAGAGTTCCATGAAAATCTGGCATTTGTATCTACATCCCTGCTAGCTGTAATATAAATATTACAGCTAAGAAAGCAATCAAGGGCTGAGGCCTACAGCTAAGAAAGTACCTGAAGGAGGGAGCCTACAAGAAACCTGGGGGGTAACCCAGGTTCTTATTAATAAATGCCTTGGGGTGGATTAGAGTGAAACAACACTGAATAATCAGTGTTTAAAAACATTTATATGTAGGGTTTATTTTAGAACAATTTTGTTCCAAAGGTAAACAGGTTTGTTGCCATTTTGGGTGTCATCATCTATAGAAATATGGTATAAAGATAACCTTTAGGGAAAAAGCATAAGGGAGGGAAAGGGAAAGACATAATAAGGGTAAGGGAGAGTAAGCAAAGAAAAGATGAGAGTGGAAAAATGTACATGGTCACTGCCCATGGGGCAGCAATGAAACTTGGTAGTTGCAGCTTCCATGTCTGTCAGTCGAAGTGGTGGTCTTGATCCATTGGGGGTGGGGGAGGGAAGCCCACACCCTCAAAGAAGTTATGAGTTATTATATCCATGGATAGTGTCATGGGCCACACCACGAGCCTCTGCCGGGCCTTTGCAGAGTTCCTGTGGGGGGCACGGTTAAAGGGGTTTTCCCACCTTTCGGGATTGGCAGGGGGATGGGCTTTGATTGGCCATGCCATGAACCTCCAACATCTCTGACAGCCCAGCACAGAGTTCACATAGACACAGTAAATTTTTGGTAAATGACAGGTAAAAATATGCCAGCTTTCTGGCAAATCATCAGAATGTCACTTGCCTCATAAAAGTGAAAGTTACTACTGCAGATAAAGTACAATTTAGCCACTTAATACTATATTTAAAGTACAGTTTTCCTCTCCATACACCACCTATGAAATATCTGGTATGGACAACAAAAAGGAATATATGTCTTCTCCAGCCACTGCTAATTCAGCCAGCCTCACATGTCAGCTGAATCTCTCTGAAATGGATGTCTGATACAGGAGTTTTAGCAGGTACATGAAATGCTTGGAGTTATATAGTCATGGAAAAAAATTAGAGAGAAAAAAATCAACCCCAAAAAAACTGACAAAAAATCATCAAGCTCACAAAACATCCTGTAAAATATTTTGAATGCTGATGTCTAAGGAAATGCCAAGGACAGACTACATTTTGCTAATATATGTTACAAAGTCTAAACTGGATGCATTTTACATCCCTGAAACAAGATTCTGACCTTTCTTAAATGCACAAAAAGCTATGGTACCAGCAGGCCTGTTTATATCTACATAACTGAAATCAGAACCTGGTCTGATGCATATAAAATAATTGAATTTATCACTGATCTCTTACTTTGCCTGTTATAAAGACTGTATTTTTTAACCTCATTCTGTTAGTGCATTACCAAAGACATTATAAATACAAGATCCCTCAGAGGGCCATCTGTGGAACCAGATACTATCTGATGAGGACTTCCCTGCAGTATCAGGATTGTTTACACAGTGTAATGATAAAAATTTTCCTATTTAAATTCAGAAGCTATACAAGAGCAGCATAACAAGATCCATACCACACCAGATGCTTCCAGTGCTGCCCTGGCTGGGTCACAGCAGAACAGAACAGATAACCCACTACACACCTCAGTCTGGAGACAACTGTGGCTCGACTTGGATACCAAACCCATTGCTGGAACACAGCTTCTTGTGACATCAGAGCATGTGGCTCTGTATGTCACAGCATCATGGAACCTTCAAAGGGTTTGGGTTGGATGGGACCTGCCTCAGGCAGGGACACCTTTCACTGGGCCAGGTGGCTCAGAGCCACATGTCCAACCTGACCTTGAACACTTCCACTGCTTCTCTGGGCAACCAGTGCCTCACCATCAACACAGTTCAGAATTTCTTCCTAATATACAAACCAAACCTACTGTCTTTCAGTTTGAAGCCATTCCCTCTTGTCCTTTCACTACATACTCTTGGAAAAAGTCCCCCTCCACCTTTCCTGCAGACTCCCTTCAGGTACTGAAAGGCTGCATTAAGGTTGCCCTGAAGCCTTCTCTTCTCCAAGCTGAAAAACCCCAATTCTCTCAGCCTTTCCTCATAGCAGAGGTAATCCACCCTTCTAAACATCTTTGTGGCCCTTCCCTGGACTCGCTCCAACAGGTCCATGTCCTTCCTGTGCTGGGACCCCAGAGCTGGAGGCAGCACTGCAGGTGGGGTCTCACCAGAGCAGAGCAGAGGGGCAGAATCCCCTCCCTCCCCTGCTGCCCACACTGCTTTGGATGCAGCCCAGGACATGGGGGGTTTCTGGGCTCCCAGTGCACATGGCTGGGTCATGTCCAGCCTCTCACCCACCAGCACCCCAAAGTCCTTCTCTTCTGGGCTGCTCTGGATCTGTTCATCCCCCAGCATGGATTAGTACCAGGGGTGCCCCGACCCAGGTGCAGCACCTTGGACTTGGCCTTGCTGAACCCCATGAGATTCCCATGGGCCCACTTCTCCAGCTTGTCCAGGTCCCTCACGTCCTTCAGGTGTGTCAACCACACCCCTCAGCTTGGCATTATCTGCAGTTTTCTGAGGGTGTGCTTGATCCCACTGTCTATGTCATTGATGACTTAAGTTAAGCATGCCTGCCAGAAACTTCTGTGGTGCAATTACAAACTTTCCAAAACAGAGTCAGTAAGAGTGATTCAGAACATGAGCTAGAAATTACTGATTATCCAGTAACGTACTAAATTATTAAGTCACTAACTTATAATCAGGTTTGCTTTCAGAACCTTTCAAAGTTTAAGTAACTATTGATTCCTCCATACTCTCTGATTAAAATTTAAAGTGAAAAATGTAAGAGTTGTAATATTTTTAAGATTGAATTCTTTTAATATTAATGTTACAAAGAAAACATCATGTGTACTGCTAAAAGAAATAAAAATTACCTACAGACAAACTGGAGTTGTGAATTAATGGTTCCTGAATGAAGACAAACATGTTTTAAGCTGGGCCTTTAGAAATATAGTTTCCTCCATTCTTTTTTGTACTGAAACTTATGAATTTCACTTTTATGAAACACTATGGACCTTCATGGCAATTTCATTAAGACTGAAAAGAGGTTTTTCCCAAAATGATAAAGAAGCTTCCTTTGCAAATAGGAAGTTTAATTATTGGATGACTTTAGCTTTTAAGGTTTCTCACACAGTTGTTCAGATGGCAGGCTCTGACACCGGAATTGGCTGTATTACTACAGGGAGCAGAAGAGTTGTGGAAACTACACGCAGTGGTTGAAAGCAGTTCTGTTTCCAGCCACCACTCAAAAATACTGTTTTACTTCACAAATGATCAAATAAAAATCAAATTTTGTTGGTTTTCTTCTGGTGTTGCAGCCTTTAGCTTTCACAATTTCAATATTTTCGCAGAATAGCAGGAAAATTCCATCTCAGAAGCCAAGTTTCCTAGGCCAAGATTTCTCCTTAAACAAATGCTTTAGAAAAATCATGAAATATCAAAGATCTCATAATTAAAAAAAATAAAAAAACCCTCTTAAATCAGGTATGTTCTTTCATGCAAGAAAATACAATTCATCATAATGAAAGGTGAACATCTGACTTAGTTCCCTTTTTTATTTTTGTTCCAAACCAAATAAACCCTTTCTAACACATATTTTACATATATATATACAACACATTACACAATAGCAACAGTCTGTGAATAAATTTGAAATGTCCAGCTACACCA
>JAYRBT010000001.1:10624397-10654256 GCA_036023395.1 Myiotriccus ornatus
TATTTTACATATATATATACAACACATTACACAATAGCAACAGTCTGTGAATAAATTTGAAATGTCCAGCTACACCAAACTTGCAGAATTCTTGCTTGAAGTCCCATTTATTTACAATCCTCAGTCTCCACATTCAAAAACACATTCCCACATACAGTCTCACGGAGCTTATGGTTAGAGCAGATCACGTGAATGTGCTCATCAGGGAATATCTGCAGGCTATCTGCAGTGGGCTATCTCACCACGTTTGTGTAACTTTTCTAACAATCCTAAAAGAAGAAGAATATCATCCACAGTCAACACTGGTATTTTAGTTCATTTTCACAAAATAGAACTAATTCAAGGAGTAAATAAAACTGTGATGAATAAACGTAAGTTTCCCAATTACAATCATTCATACAATCTGCTTTTGCATTAACAGATTAAAATCAATATAATTGACTTTGTTCCATAAAACCATTTGTTTTGGTTTTCTTTGCAATCTCATACAACTGAGAAGTAAACTTACGATGCATTAAGAAATTTCAGGTAACTGGCTGTGTCAATGCAGCATGAAGGATGAGGAAAAAGTGAGCAGAAGAGTAATACATTTTTCACAAAGTATTGGATCTCATGAACAAGTTAATGATGTTTGAAAGGGAGAAAATGTGAGGATCAAAAGTTTTCAAGTTGCTGAGTGATAATAATGGTGCCATCTATTGTGCATCCATCACACTGAAGTGCTTGACACATATTTTGGACTCTTTTCATGCATTTTCTTTATGATGATTAATAGTGGCATTGTACCCTCTGAAATAGCAGCCCATCACACAGAGAAAGGTGTATTAAATTAAATTCAGATGATAACTATTTTGATCTCAAACAATATGGAGAAAAAATCTTAAAGGTTAGAACAAAAAAAAAACCACCTGTGTGAAATACTCATTTCTAAGATGAGGGTTAACAACAAAAAGCAGAGAAAAAGGAGTAGGAATAAAAAGCACTGTTTAAACACAAGCACTTTTCCAAAGCATCCATTATTCTGATTGCTTATCCCTACTCTACATTTACATTAGAAAGTGCTGATGTTTAGGATGTGTTTTCTTCTGTTACACTTTCAAGTAGAAAGACAATTTTAGGATGATTTATCTATCCTCTTTTAATGAAGATAGATAATTAAATTTCTCTAAAAGATAAAAATAAAAGGTGATGTGTATCACCTGCCGGCCTCTCACAACCTGGACGTGCTGCTGTGGTCTGGTTTGTCTCTAACACACATCAGAAGTGTATTACACATCAGTGTTTGTTTCCTTCTTGGACTTTAAACACTTTGGCTAAAGCATCTCCTCACTTTTTTTTAAGTGAGTAAGGGGAGTGCCTTTTGGTCTGGTGAGGCTGAAACCGGGGCGTCCAAGCCCCCTGACGTGACTAAAGCAACTTAAAGTGTAAGTTTGCTTGTGCTGACACATTTTAGCCTGCTGCCCAGGAGGATGAAGGCAGACATTGTGGCACAGCAAACAAGCTCTAACCCTAACTTCCTCTCTTCAGGAGTGGGATTTAGTAGGGGAATATTCAGAGTGTCCTTTGTTCTGTTTCAACAAGAAAAAATAAGGGAAAAAAAAAATCCCTACTCCCATCAGAAGAGTGGGTATAATGACTATCTGCATGAGTGTCATAATGTATATTTAATGACTAGAAACCATTCAGAAATATCTGGATGCGTCAGACACATACGGGAAGGGTAAACTTCTGCTGGAACTTGCTCAGGAACCTGTGCGGTCCTGTGTTCTCCAGGGAGCACAGAAGCAGAACTACACTACAGCTTCCCCAGCACGGGAGCACGGCTGCAGAAATCAATTATTCAGTCTCTTGCAGCAGTCAACAGACTTGTAAGTCTTAATGGAGAGCAACTAAGGAATGGGAGATGGCTGGTTTGTGGATTAGCTCAGGTGCACACAAGTAGTGTGGTAAAGTCTGAGTAGGTTTGTCAAATACTGCCACCTTCCCTAACCACCAAAAAATGAATAAGTAAGTCACAGTTCTGCCATTTGATATGCACAGGATTTCCAAAGGTGTCTGACAGCAAGTTTAGTCCCTGTGTCTGACAGTAAGTTTAGTCCCTGCTGGTTGTTGGTTTTTTGTTTTGTTTTGTTTTTACTTCTTTGTATAATTAAAAGTGTTCATAATAATACTGTATAGGACTGTTCAGAAAAACTGAATTAACTGGAAGCTGATCTATTGAGTACACATAGTATACTATATATATATAAGAGATTTGATCATGATTTAGTAAGTTATTGAATTATGGTGGTGTTTATTTACTACATATTTTTACATTACAATTAACAAGGAATACTGGCACAATTATTCTTGTAAATCCCCTCTCCTAACCCAAAACAGTTTTGATGGACTTGAAGAAAACAAACAAGGGTGGAATAACTGTGAATAATGAGAAAAATCAAAAAATCACCTAATTTGTTGAGTGGGAGTACTAACAGAGATAGAAACAGTTGGTTAGGGTTTTTTTCCTGTTACACTGAGTATGCAAAATCCAAGTAGGCACAAGTCCCAGGGGAATGAGATTGTTAATGTTCCACCCCTACCAGTAATCATACCTTCATATATTCAGAGAGTGCATAATTTACCAAAAAGTGCTTTGAGAGTAGTCTAGCAGTTTTTAATATTTATTAGAATTATGCTTACATCTCTTTTAAAGGATCTCTCCAGAGTTTAGCTGTGTGGGCTTCTATTGGATAAAAAGCATGATAGCCAATAAATTTTAAAATCCTCAAAAAGTTCTTAGAATAACTTTCTTATGCATAACCATGTTGCACCTAGTGATTTTAAAGACCAGATCCACAGAAGCTAGAAACATCTAGCTTTGAGAGCAAATGCACTATCTGTGACTTGAGGAGGTCCGTATTCTAACCAAGCTTCCCAAGAACGTGTCACCTTAAATCCATCGTTCCTCCAATATTTTATCTCCCTGATTCTAGGCTCTAGCGAGTGTGTTCTTATGACAGAAATTTCTTGTTTACAGGGTGCACAGGGAAGGAAATGTTTCTGCAGCCATTTATTTGGATTTATTGCTGTGGGATATCTGTCTTATAAGAAAAACTAGCATTGCTGGAGGCCCCGAGTTTTGGAAGCTATCCTAAAGGAGTAAAGCTACTTTCCAAATCATGGCTTAAAACAGTTAGAAAAGGAGAAAACATCACACTGTGAACATCACCACAGTATTTAATACAGTTTTTCCCACAGCCAAGGGTATGCTGCCTTCCAGAGGCCCAGTCAAGACTCCCAGTCAAATCCCATCAAGTTGTGAGGTGCCAGGTAGAGCTGATGAAGAAATTCTGCTGATTGAGAAGCAGACCAGCAGACAAAAGAAAAATCAATACCTGAGCATCAGTACAGTGTAATAAAAGCAATATCTCATTTTGACACCTTGACTGAGGGTTTTTTTTGGGCAAAGACTGCCATTATTTTTCCACTTTCACCTAAGTTTAACCCCTGATGTCAAGTTATGCTTTTCTGTGTTGTCCAGTATGAGTGACTCCTGCCTCATCTTCTCTCCTAATCTCCACATTTCTTGTTTCCTCTTTCATAAAATCTGCAACTATTCTGTTTTCTGCAAAGACTTTTCTCTCCATCATATTAAGCTAAACATGCACTAGGAGGATATCAGAGACTAATTAAATATTGAGGCTGTGATACTCAAATAAACAGGTATTTGGGCTCCGGGCATTTATTCCTCCAAATGTGCAGACTGTCGTCTCCTTCTCACCAACTATTTAATCAGTAGAGTCTTCATCAGCGGTCATTTGTTGTTCCTTATAACTTTTAGATGACCCTGTACAAGGTTCTCTACATTCAAATTTGAAAGACAAAGCCCTTGTGCTGAAGGCACTCGTAAGTTTTTTCAATGAGCTGTACCATGGATAAAGATTTAATCTGATGCCAATTCCCCACATTCATTAGGATCAGTTATTCCACAGAAAAACCCAAATGGTCCAAGGGAATTCATGTCAGATAAACTGTTTCTCCACCACTCAGATAACCAACAAAGAAAAGCACTACTTCAAAACATTCTTTAAATAGATGAGTTGACTTCCAGCTTTGTAGGAGTGTTAGGCAATTTCAATTGCTACTTGTGAAAATGCCTGGTGACGTCTCGCAGTTGGGAAACTTAATTTTAGCACAAGCAAGGAGTCAATGAGGGACAAAGGAAGGCAATAGCACGCACCTAGTCCTTGAACCTGCACAAAAACTTACATCAGAAACATTAATCGTACTGGGTTTTAGTAAAAACATATTGAGAGGTGGTTTCCATCCATGAAGCTATTTCTTTTCCTTACCATTTCTATAAGAGTAGGTATAGGATTAAGGTAATTTTTTAATAATTATTCTGATGTTTATAGGCTACTTAATTTAGGAATTTTGGAATAAAGGAACCCTCAGTGTAAGCCTTTTTCTTTGTTGATTTTGAGAGCTCTATTTGACATCAGAATAGATATTTTTTAATTCATTCTGAAGCCAGAATAAAATGCGTAAATGGCATTCATAATGATTCACCATATGTAATCAGTGGCTTCAGCAACACATAGCTCACATGGCAGTGCTCTGCATATAGGTAAAGGTCATTTAAGAGAGGAAAGACACACATTTACACACATTTTCTACACATTAAATAGAAAGAAACCTATACATCTGTGGTTTTGAGTTTCCTTCAGTGGTACCTGGGTTATTAACATTACCAAGACTGACAACTGAATGTACACTGTAACTGTTAGTTATAGCAATACCCTTATGAATATCCTGTGCCTATATTAATCACTCCCATTTCACTGACTGACATTGTTGATGGAGTCTTGGATGGGAAAATGCAGGTGAACACCTCCTACTTGCACCAGCCTTGAACTACAGTGGAGTATACCTGCTTCTCACCACCCAGCATGAGACACAAGACTAGTGAATCAACCCTTTTAAATTTTTTTTTTCTCTTTTCTTCTGGCTTGCACTTTGTGTAATGACCAAAAGCAACCACCTATGTACTTGCTATATCCAGCTGTATGAAAAATGCCAGAGAAATAGCGAAATATGTACCAGCTACACTATAAATTTCCACTATTAATTTCCATAACATTTAGAATGAAATATGTTTGATTTTCCACAAGTATTTTAATTCATGAAGTATATTTATTGTAGGTTGAGTCTGGAATAAGTGACCCAGTATGAATAACTTAAAATAGTAAGCCATATCTTTTGCCAGAAGGATAGTTATTTCCCTGGATTTACAGATGGTATCCTGGCTATTCTTGACCTAAGGTTTTTAAAAACGAAGTTAGAAACTCTTTTTGCAATCCTAAAGGCCCATGTAGGGACCCATCTTCAGTATTAATATTCCTTCTTGACCATAAATTCTTTATCGATACACATACATATGCAATGGACATATTTCCTCTTATCCAAACTTAGGAGAACTACCCCAAAAACACCCAAAAAAAAAAAAAAAACCAAAAAAACCCACAAAAAAAACCAAAAAAGCCCTCCTTCTCTGTTGGCTGCAGAGTGCTTAAATTTATCAGTTCAGGTTTTCTTTGGTGCAACATGCTGGTACTGAAGAGCCATCATACTCATTTGCATTTGTACTACTTCTCCCAGAGCTAATTACAACTATTTGTCTTTCCTAACTTTTTTCTTACTAAGATCAGCAAAATTTAATATATTAATAATTCCAAATTAAGTTCCAAATTAATAAAGGAGGTCTGCAATTTCCAGTTTACATACTACACTCTAACACCTTTTATGAGCTAAACTGTTTTGTGTTTAGTTATCTATAATTTGAAATAGTTGGCATTTTTGGGCATTAAATTGTAGGTAAAAGAGGACGAACGAGTTATTCTTCACTCCAGCACGGTACTGACTCCTTCCTCAGCTTTGGCATCAAGACTCTGAGGGATGCCCGGAACAAGCCTGGCTGGAAGCACAGCGCAGCTTTGCACCAGGTGTTATCCCCGCCGCCCTGGGGCTCCCACGAACCTCCCCCACTTCCCCACATCCAGCCCCGGGAAAACTTGTGGGAGTTACCTGGCGAGAGGCACCTGCTGGGGAGCACCCGGCGCCGGAGGGGCGGTGCGGGGACCCGGCACCGCCGCGCCCGGGGGGATGCGCGGATGGAGGTGGATGCTCCGCCGCGCCCACCCCCGGCCCCAAGGGTGGGCTGTGCTGGGGCCGAACCCCAGCCCCTCCCAGCCCCTGCCCCCCGGCTCTTACCTGGGCGGCGGGAGCCCCGAAACGCGGTCCCGGGAGATGCGGGAGGCGCGCCCGAAGTTTGCCGGGGAAAGGCGTGGGGGCAGATCCCGTGGGAATCAAAGCCCCCAGGGTGCGCGGTCGGTAATTCGCACCGTCCGGGCGGAGCGAGCTCACTTGCTCTGTTAAAGGGGGGACGGGGGGGAGGCAGAAAGAAGGGGAGCGGACGGAGAGCGAGAGGAAGGCCCCCGTTCCTACGGGCTCCTGCAACCGAAGGGAGGAGTTAGTTTAATTAGAGGCCGCGCTCCCGGGAAACGTGCCCGAGTGGGAGCGCGGACGGGCGGGGAGGGAAAGTTGCGGCGTTCTCCGAATCTCCAGCACCGCGGACAGCGGCCCCCAGCCACGCCGAGGTGTGCAGGGGTGTCCAACACACATGGGGCAACAACAGGCGTGCTGGACAGACGATGAATATCGGGCGAGCTATTCCGATTGTAAATTGTCGTCACCCTTCGAAAGTGGCATGTTATCCCTCCTGGGGATTTGCCAAGTGGCTTCTGCCCGCTCCAGCTGGAAATAGGGATCAGGTCATGAGAACCTGAAGAATCACTGATGTCCCCTAAACCTCAAATAGACAGAAATTATATTTGATTGCACGTATTCTGGAGGATTAGTGATCCACTACCACTGCCTGGTAAATATTATTAATCTTATTCTGCAGGTGAGGACATTGGGACAGAGAGATAAAGAAATTATCGAGGTTACACACATAGAGCCAAATTCCTGCATGACTCCAGATCTGCGTGTATGTAACCTGTGAGATCATCTTGCTCTTTAGAGAATTCTTTCCCTCCTTCTTCCTCCCTGGATTTAATCACAGAATCAATAGAATCACAGAATGGCCTGGGTTGGAAGGAACATTAAAGAGCATCTTGTTCCAACCCCCCTGTCATGAGCAGGGACACCTTCTGCTAGACCAGCTTGCTCAGAGTTCCATCCAAACTGGCCTTGAAAATTTCCAGGGATGGGGCATCCACAGCTTCTCTGGGCAACCTTAAGTGTAGTGCCTCAATTGCACTACCAGCAATAGCTTGATCATCAACTCTTGAAGTGTTTATAGACCTCTCCCAAGCACTTAAAACTTGGGGTCCTCCAGATTCAGTAAGCTGCTATTGTGAATGTAATAGAGCAAAATAAAGCAGCACGGTTTTGTGAGGAACAGTCAATAGGAGCGTGAGAACAGAACTCGACCTTTTATCCACATAGAGATGATTGTGAAGGAAGTGGGATAAGAATTCACATTTTAGACTCTCTCAAGGAGAAGAGGTAGAATTGACCTTTCGTAAATCTCAGCAAACAAAATAATTCCAGAAATTCAATGCTTATTATCTCCAGAGTTCGTGAAATATTAACTAAGCATTCCAGGACAACAAACAGTCTGTGTTTCAGCATTGTAGAAAAAGCATTTCCATAGGAGTGGAGCTGAGTTATTTTGGAAAAAAAAAAATTATATATTACATGGAGAAAGAAAATTTTCATTACTAATAATTCATGTAAAGTGGTAAGAAAAAGAACCTAATACTTGCTGGTTATTGGAAATAGTTTAGTGATTGAAAAAAAAAATAAAGGCAGACGAAGTTGATGATGAAGAAAGAAAAGAGGTAGGTAAGGTGAATCTTAAAATCAGTACTACATAACCCTTCAGTTCATCAATATTTATGGGACACATTTATGTGCATGCCTTTTCTAAATACTTGTATGGCACGAGAAAACAAATTACAGCTGTGGACACAGAAGAGGGTATGGAAAGCTGAACAGATGGAAATGATCACCCATGCATTTCCTGCCTAATCTGAAAGTATAGGGACTATGAGAACTAAAAGGCTGGGCTTATTTTTTAAATTGCCTTTATTATGTTATGGAAACTTTCCTGTCTGACCATTCAGGAGGCTCTCTGGCTGTCACACTCCTACCATTGACTCCTGCCATGTCACCTGGATTCCCCACAGGTCCCCATGTCCTTTGTTGGGCAAAGAGTTGTTGCCACCTCATGCATTCCTCAACATATATATGCAAATATATGTGTTATCTATTTTTAATTATTTTGTATATATGCATTTTTAATTGTTCCTAAATTACACATACAATTCCTCACAGCCTTCCCAAGGTATTTACTGTTACTTTCCAAGGTGTTTAAAGTAGATTCTAAAATCTAAATTCTAAATTCTAAATTCTTCTTTTTCTACTGAGCTTCTTTCAGTTAGCTAAGAAAAAAATTATATATATATGTACACACATATGACAAAGCCTAATGCCAGGCATTTACAGCATTTTGCATAATGGAGCAAAACCATAGGGAAGACAGACTTTGAAATCTCAGGATGTGAGAAGGAGGCAGTAACATAAGCTTACAAGAAGGTTTTCAGGGTAGTAACACACTTAAAATCACATTGTGCAAGTTTTCCCAACAACAGGCTGAAAGCAGGTGTGCCAGTTAGGCTCATCACAGGCTGTGCAGAGAAGACAGAGGCCTCTTTAGTGAAAGTGGATTGGAACGTATCCAGGACTGATACATGACTTTGGATATGACTGTGTCAAAATTCAGGCTGCTATGGCTTCAGACTCAGAAGTCACCTTGCTATGCAGATGGTCTGAGAGATGAAGCATGGAAGAAGAAAGCTGAAATCCTGGTGACAGAAGTCATGAACTGAACAGGACCAACTGCACAAAGCAATGTACGACATATCCTGCTGTGGCAGAGAAGAGTTTCTTTGCTTCCCTGGGCTAACCACTCATTCCCAGTCAGAAGGCTCATCTGGGGTATGACCAGTTAGGTATGTTCATTTTACAGGACAATCCAAACCATCCTTGTGGTTTAACATTTCACAGTATGGGTAATATTGCTCCAGTATCTCACAAGTTCTTAGTATCTACGGTCTCAGTGCAGTTTCCACTGGAGAAATTTTTTCTCAGGTAACAAAACATCAAATTTAAACAATGGCCAAGCAGTTATTGTCAGAAATTATTAAGGACTGAATAATGGTCAGCTTAGAATAGAATTAAAATTCCAGGATGTATGTACATCCTATTTTTAAGACAAGGAATTTTCTTTGCTCTCCCCTAGTTTTCCTATACAGCAGAAAGGGTCCTCTTATGTCAGACAGCAGACAAGGATGGAACAGGAACAGCAAAAATCTTCCTTCACTGGACAGCTTACAGTCTAGTAGAGTAAAAGACTTGATAAGAATAATGTACTTACTGTGTGGGCAGCAGAAGTTTTATGTGTTCTTAATTATTCATTTCTCTGCTGCTAAGTGCTTTGATTTAAAAATGATGTGATGTGTACATGCAGTGTTGATACTCAGATAACTTAATTGTTTTGGTAATATAACAGGGCATATGATGTAATGTCAATAGACTGCACCTTCTGTGCATTACAGAGCTCTTCCATGTGGATGCTTATCCTCTAGTGACAAAGCTAATGATTCCTAATATGTGTACAGGGTAAGAAAGAGACTGCTGTGATAGACACTTAATAAATGGTTAAACAGACTTGGGGGGAGAGCCAAGAAAAAAAACTCAAAATCTTGGCTTTGAACTGGTTTTGGAATGATATAAGCAGATGCAACAGATTTGAACGTGAAGAAAAGAAAAAGCCTGAGGAAGAAAGATACCCAAGTAATGCAGATAGTTTTCCTTACATACAATCTTATCAACTTCCCTGCCAAAAATACGCTCCAAGCAATACCAACTTTATGGCATATTCCCAGCACTAATCCAGGCTCAAATATATTAGTTACTGTAGGGCACAATGAATTGTCTTTTTCAGGTGTTTCAGTAAAGGAGTACAAAGTACCTAATTAAAATGTAAACATCCAAGTGGGTATTCATGCCTTCCAACTGATGTCATAGGAATTACTGCCTAGGAAAACTTCTCTCTAGCAACTATATAGAAATCTACTTTTCTAATCATGTCATGTAAACAGCATTAAGAAGATGTCTTTCATTCTTTTTTTTTCCCCACATACATTTGTGCTGAAGCAAAATAGAACTAGAATTACACAAAAGAGGCAGAAAGGGAAATAAAATCTAGAAATTTACTACCATTGTGGCTCTGCCACTCTGGATCAGTAGCATTTATTAATCAGGTCTTCTCAGAGGATGAGGGTCTAAATGTGACAGGTGCCAACAGCTGACTGTTCAAAGAACAGACGAAATTCTCACATTTATGTAATAATTGTGTTCTATGTAGTCTTTTTAAACACATATGGTTTATACTATTTACTATGAGGGTGGTGAGGTACGGGCACAGGTTGCTCAGAGAAGCTGTGGCTGCCCCACCCCTTGGAAGCGTTCAAGGCCAGGTTGGATGGAGCTCTGAGCAATGTGGAAGGTGTCCCTGTCCATGGCAAGGGTGTTGGAACAAGATATGCTTTAACTACCCTTCCAACCCAAACCATTCCGTGATTCTGTGATTCTATTCAAGAACATTTTTGTAAGAGTCATCCAAGTTCTGCTATAAAGTGTGTCTTTCTGGACAACTTGTGAAGTTTTAATTGGTTTGGGTTTTGTAGTTGTTTTAATTTACTGTTTGGGATTTTTTTGTGATTTGGGATTTTTAAGACATTAGTGTATTGATAGGTAGCAAAAAAGAGCAGAAAATTACCTCCTGAAAACAGGAAGATCTATTAGAGCAACTGTCATCCCTCTCTATATGTTTGAACATTTGGCACACTGAAATTAGTTGGTATTCTGGCAGGGACTTCAGCAGAATCAGAATTTTATTAAACAATATTTAGTAGGTAAGAAGTAGGAACCAACAAAATGAAAAGAGGATGGAGAACAGGCTGTATATGTAAAACATCTTTCATTAAACCTGTAACAAAATATATTCAAATCACTACCATCACTACTGTGATTCACAGTTTCTTTCAGAAGCACGTTTACTAACCCTTTTCTTCCCCCCCCCCCCAGTTAGCCTCAGCTTAAAAGTCAGATTTACATTGTACTTGCCCAAAGGCATCACCCATTTTGAAGGGCATCTGACACATCCAACAGGAACTGATGTGACAAATCAGAGCAAACCCATTATTGTGCTATCAGTCACATCAGTAAAAAATAAAGTACTGCATTATCAGAAGGAACTAAGAGGTCATTCACCTTTTTCCAGTTACTCATCTTAAGAATTAAGACTTTGAATGATAATTTGATTTGGGTTGTGTCACAAGTAGTTATACTACTGTTAGAGTACTATGTAATTACAAGTATAATCATGCTTTTGTGTGAAAATTAACCCCTAACCCCCTTACAGTGTAGAAGGTTAAGCACTTTGATTACTTCATACCTAGAATCTGACCCAGAATCTCAGTTTCATAATGCCAGACCAATTTCTAATTGATTTTATATCACCATTGATTATTATAGCAATGTAAGACTTCATCCAATTGAGTTATACAGCAGGGGAGGGGGAAAAAATCTATCACAAAGATACAGAAACATCCATCAAAGATGCATTTAGAGCAAATGGACAATGCACTTTTTTTTTTTTTTTTAAGTTGTAATTGTATTCAAGTGAAATGACATTTAGCAGCCATCGACCGTAGGTTATTGAAATATTCTGTGACCTTGGCTCGACTTCCAAATGGAAAGCAAAACCACAATAAAATTGCAGGGAATACAGAAATCAAATTTTGGTCTCTATTACATTGTTTTGAAAATGTTCAGTAGTATGTTAATGATCTTAATTACTCTCACAGCTACCAATTTTGGAACCAGTGCTTAACCAAAAACCACATGTTGAATAACCCCATAATCTGTAAATGGACAAAGTTCAAAGTGAACCTATACATACCTACTAGAGCAGCCCAACTGTTTTGGTAAGACCATGGTTTTCTTGCCCAAATAATTGGATCATTATACTGCTAAACTTGTACAAACCTAATGCATACACACATTATAGGTTAGTTCATTACTATATAAGATTAAACTGTGATAATACAGCTGCAATCACATTGGATGGGCATTTTCCACCCTCCTATATCCTGGCATTTGAAGCAGTAATCTTATGCTTAGCAGTAATGCCTTTTTTTATTCATATCACTACTTCTTACAGTGAAAAATCATAATCTAAAAGAAAACTTTTTTTTTCTTTTATTTCAGAAGGGAT
Source organism: Myiotriccus ornatus (assembly GCA_036023395.1). NCBI lineage: Eukaryota > Metazoa > Chordata > Aves > Passeriformes > Tyrannidae > Myiotriccus > Myiotriccus ornatus. The sequence goes on from JAYRBT010000001.1 coordinate 10,636,789, forward strand.
GGGAATGGATAGATGTTGAAAGCCAGCCACCAAAGTCCTGGTTTATTTAAGGGTTATTTATTTACAGCTTGAGACTGTTCACTGAATTTAGCCAAATAAAGGAGTAGGAAGAGGGGAGAGAGAGAACAGAAGCTCTTTGCTTGACAGCAGTTAGAGCAGCACTCCTGATTATTGTAATGGGTTCACTTGTCAAATGCCTTTCATACCAAAAGCAAGGCTGTTAAATGTGAAGCTGAGACTGTGGATTTTTTTTTCCTCAATGAAAAAGCACTCTTCACATCAACCCCCCACAGATGAGCATTAAAAGCATTTTGATGCTTGAGGGAATCTGATTTCCAGGGGGATATCACAGCATCTACCTGTCTTTTGTGGCTTCTGAACACTTTGCTCATAACTTCAAACAATGAGTCAGTGCATAGGAGTCCTTTTAGAATTTACTAATAATGAAGGTTTAGTTTTATCTCCCTTGACCAGTAGCATTCATAAGTAGACTGTGTTTCTCCCTTCCCACTCCATGAAAACAGTGAGCATTCTACCAACTGAATGGAAAGCCTTTGCTCATCCTTTCAGCTTTTAAGTAACAAAATTCCTTTTAAAAATATAATCAAAGGTAAGTGCTGGTTTTGGATGAGCCAGTAATCTGACCCTAAAGCTACATATTGACTAAATGAATATTTGGATACTTCTTTAAACTGAACAAACAAACAAAACCCCCAAACTTCAAACACTTCCTCTACTGCCTCAGAGGCAAACCCAAACCTGGATCAGCAAAGAAGAAAGCAAGACTCTCCCCTGCCTTCATCAGGACACAGCTGCCACCAGCCTGGTTGTTGTAGGTTGAATGACGGAGCACAGTGCTGGAGCCAGTGCCAGCAGCTGCTGCACTGCCAGGGAGACAACCTCAGGGCTTCCCCCAGCCACAGAGGTTGTGCTGTGCTGGGAAAACACACCACAGGGAACAGATGGACAGGTGGGGAAAGTCACAACTGAAAAGACTGAGGATTGCTCCTCTGAAAAGGGTGGTTGAGGCAACCACTGCACCCTTACAGTCGTGCAAGTGGAGTGATTTTAGCCATCACAGCAGAGCTGAAAATATAGAGAAGCATCAAGAGGAAGGAAGGAAGTCATGCTATTGCTGATGCTTTCCAGTAATCAGTGCTCAATGAAGGTGATTGTTCGCCGAGTACGTGGTAACACAATTGGAAATGAATTAGGAAAAATAAATCACTGCAGAACCAGTGACTGGAATTCTGACACATAATTTTTTATAACAAAAAACAGTTTTAAGAAAACAAACCTCTGCTTTTCTACTCCTCTTTATTTTCACAGGTGAATTCTGAAACCTCAGCAACATTGCTAGGACCAGTTTCACACACACAAGAATGTAAGGACAACCGGAAGACTCAGTAAGGAGAGTTGAAATAGACTGTTGGGTTTTTTTAAATTTTATTTCATACTATTATTAGATGCACTGCTTACAGTTTCAGATATGTGAAACCACGTTTCTAGGAGACATAGTGTTCTTTGGCTTTTGTGTTAGGCTGGGAGAGTTGACTTTCTTCCTTCAGTGCAAAGAAAGTCACGTACCTATACGCAAACGACCTCCTTTCAAGCACAGGAAAGAATAAGGTTTGTGTGCCCCACAGATTGAAAAAAAATAAAAATAATATTTTTTTTCTGCTGTGTATGAAGAAAACAAACTTCCAGTTGCATTTTAGAGCACAGATGAGTATAGTGAGTACAAAGATGAGCACCTCAGCATTGCTAGAGCTTTAATGGAAAATAACGATTAGAATTATCGCTCCCAGCTTACCTAACTTAATAAAGTACCAATTTATGAGGCATTTCTGATGGGTTTTAAGCCATCAAAACACCTGCAACTCACTTGAACCCTTACAGACCTGCAAGTGTCTTTGCTGACACATTATGCACGGATCTTAAGTGTGATATTCCATTACAGGTACTGCAGGCCACCAACATACTGGCAGAATTAAAAAGAAGTAGAAATGAGAATTTTAAAGGAAAATTAAGAAGAGGAAGAGAATATAACTCTGTGTGGAAATCAGTCCCAAAACTGAAACTAGATTTTCAACTACTTTTATAAAGCATTTTTAGTCAAGGCAACAAAGAGTATGAGCTAGTATATTCAAAGAAACCTCAATTCCTTTTGCTACTGTCCTGCAATAGATGAACTCAAAAATCATTAATATATTTCTGAAAGATGAAGAGTTATTGGTTGTCCTTTATTAGAAAGTCAATTGATTGCTCCAGGTTTTCTTACTTTGCATATCGAAAAAGAAAAAAAAAAAAAGCTACCAAAAGGATTAATTCTGTAAAATAGCACACAAAAGTAGAAAAAAAATCAATAGCAACAGGAATCTAGGGAATAGATTTAAAAAAATCACAAGGGCTGGAACAGTTGCCTATAAATGACAGATAAAAAGCATAAATCAATAGAAAACTCTGAAGAAGGTACCACAGGAATAGATGAATATATACTCCAGAAAAATGAATGTTTTGTGTGTGGCAGACAAAACCAGTGGAACCAACCAGTCATCATGAAATGGAAGAATAACATTACATCCCATAACACTTTGTAATGACCTTGATAGGAAGAAGTTGGCTGCTGAGAAGTTACATCTCACTTAATTAGACAGGATTTTGTGCAGCTCTGAAAGCATTTACTTGATCTTTGTCATGGTTTAACACCAGTTGGCAACCAAGTACCAGGCAAGTGCCCACTACATTAAATATACCTTATTACCTGCAAGCTCTTTGTAATTTGAAAGCATGCCTGCTTCTGAATCAAAGCAAGACAGGGATAAATATTATAATTCTCATATTTGTTAACTGCCTTTTTACCACCAGAAGTGCACCGTTGAAAGCAACACATTGAGATATAGCTGGAAATAACGCTACTAAATCCCACCTTCTGATTTGGAAATGATGATTGTTCTTACTTTTCAACTTCCCAGAAAGTTTTATGAACATAACTTCTTTGAATTCCAAAGGTAGTTTCTACTACCAAGTGTGAATGAACTGGTTAGGGAGCTTGGAATAAAGAGGAGGACAGTTCATTTACTCTGACCTTTGCCTTGATGTTAAGGAACAAAGGCAGCTTGTTCTTCCCACTTTGAGAACCCCCTGGCAGGACAGGTGTGACTAAACTGCCAGACAGACCACCTAAACAAGGATGCCCTCAGAAAGATTTTGTCCCGTAGCACCTGTCTTGGTATAAGGACAGACAGAAATATAAACAACTAACTGGGATTACTCAGCTATTGGTGACGAATCTAGAAACTTTCAGTCTGCAACACATTTCTCTCCAGCAATCCTTACCTGGCATAGTAGCCTTTCAGGGCCTGTTAAAATGCACTGTAATTTGAGCAATTTAAATTAGACTGGCCAGGAAAAACCTCCAAAAGGCAAAAGGAGAGCACATGCACCATGGAAAGTACCACAGGATCACACACTTGGCAACATCTGTACTTCCTGAAATCATAAATGGCTTTTTCAAAAATACTAGTGTGGAGGATGCATGATTTAAATGTATGATAGTTGTATTTAGTTCTTCCTAAATCTTCCCTTGCTTTGCTGATCCTCTTTCTCTTGCATCTGGCTGTTTTATACTTGAAAGAAGCCAAAACGGAAGTTCACATTTTGTTCTGGACGTGGGGCAGAACACAACAGTTTGCGAAAAATTTAGAGAATTAACCAGTGATGATTATGAGTGTTCATGTTCTACTCTTCTTTGGTGCTCACATCCTCAGCCCTACCCAGCAGTGACTTAGGTTTGAACCACTTTGTGCCTCACAATCCACCCTTATTTTTGAGAGGTTTGAGTTTATTCCATTCTCTTTCCATGAACAAACAGTTCTGGACAAGCAAAGAGAGGAACCGCAGGATCTTCAGGTTTTACCCTTACTTCCTCTGAGTATACACTTACAAAAGATTGAAGTCAGAGAAATCTTTATGAAAACCTTGTGAAAATAACCACAGATTTCCAGGCTGAGCAGGGAAAATCCAAATACTATTTCCTCAGATCTTTAATCCATTCTTTAAGCTACTCTCATAGCTTTTTTTTTTTTTTCATTTTTTAATATTAGCTCATACCTATATTATTTATCTAAAGCTAGTATTCAGCTATATTGTATAAGCTCACAATATTGCTTCCCCTTGTGTCAAAACCAATTCTGTACTGCTGCCTCAGGCAATCTCTCTAGCCTTCCCTTTCAAATCACAGTGTTTGAGAAAGCATTTTTCTCTCCTTTTCCCAACAACTTTTCAGCTGTACCCTTGACATATTTTAATTAGGGTTTCTCTCTGACCAAAGGACGGACACCTCTCTGCTCCAATTAGTTAATGGTTTCCCACTTTCTGCTGCTGCTGTTGTTCCCATTTCACTTGCCATCCTCCTTGACCTCACAGCAGCTGGAACTCTGAAATTAGATTAGACAGGTTCATGCAACTCTCTCAGCTGCACAGAGGCTGCCAGAGTAGTTTTGTTATTTGTGTCCGAAAACACGACTGAATTTTTATTTTTGTTGTATAAATTGCAGCAATGGTGGGTCTGTATGGATGGACATGACTATTTCCAATACAAATGAAAGTATGAAAATAACACAAAGCAGCAGGAGGAGACGGGTGTGCTTTCTTTTGTAGCACGAACACATATAAGACATAATCCTTCCCAAAGTCTGTGTTCAAAAGACTGTTCATTCAACATTACCCTAGTAACAGCCTTACAAAAAGGGAGCTACTAATGGTAACATATTCCAGGGACTAGGAATGGTTTATTATTAAGAAAGCTATATTGAGATTTTGACTGTTAAGGAACTAATCTTTTAATTTCAAGTACGATGTGCTTTTACTCCAAGGCTTATAGTAAAATTAGAATGGTAATGTGGGGGGAAAGAATTTTACAGAGACTGTTTTACTAACTTCTGCCTCTTGTGAAGCAACATTAACTTAGGTTGACTGAGGTATGCTCTTTAAATCTCACTGCTTATATTTTACAAAAAATTTAGAGGGATATGGGGTTTTGCAGCAAATACTCTCAAAGAGTCCTTTTCTGCAAATCACTTTCCCAGTTTTGAAAAAGTAGACTGAAGGCCATGCAAGGAAAACACCTCATGAAAACTACGACTTAGTAAGAGAAAGAGAAGGGAAAACCATTGGTTGAAAATGCAACTGAATGTGGTGGTACAAATTAGTCGCTGTTCAACAAGTCCTGTCACTTACTGGAGTGGGTACGGCAGTGTCCATACCCCTTATCACACAGTCACAGAAGGGTTTGGGCTGGAAGGGACCTTAAAGATCATCTCATTCCAACCCTCCTGCCATGGGGAGGGACACCTCCCACTACACCAGGGTGCTCAGAGCTCCATCCAGCCTCGCCTTTAACACTTCCAGTTATGGGCCACCCAGAGCTTCTCTGGGCCCTTGTTCCAGTGCCTCACCACCTTCATATGCACAGTAATCATTAACTTATGAATTAAAAAGAGAAAAAAAAAATAAAGCCAGCAGTGAAAGAAGTAGCTCTTACTTCTTATTGCATTTATTTTCTTACTACATACTGGGAAAAAGAAACTTGTTACTATTCTTTATAGAAGACACACAGTGGTATGTCACAGCTTTTGCTCCTTTTCTAAGGAGCTGTGCAGTTTAAGTTTGTTACTCCCAGCAACAGTTCCTCTTCCACCTTGATGTCTCTCTGCTCTTAAAGTAGGGCAGGATCAAAGAGAGTTGTTTGTTAAGCAACTCCTCTAGCACTTTCATATTCAGTTTGAGTTCCTCTGACTGTGACATTTCAGTTTCATACATATGAGGGTCAAATGTAGACTGACAGAGCTCTTTCTAGATACTCAGGAAACATCCCACCATCCACACCTCCTCTTAATTCTGTTACATTTTACCAAACAATGAGGAACCCACACCTTGAATCAGGCAATTGAGCTCTGTAGAGTGCATATAGTTTAATATAGGAAAAGTATCTACATCAGATTTTTCACTCAAAGAGCCTAAATAATATGCCGATTATTATTATTATTGTTGTTGTTATTATTATTACTACTACATAAAATAATTTCCATTATTTTACCAATGTGATACAATGCTTCATGAATGTTAGGGATTTCATCCTTACAAAAGTCCTGACAGATACATATTACTGTGTAAGAAAGTGAAATACAGAGTTCCTGACTCACAGTGAGAGTTAAAGGAAATGAAAACCATCAAAACAAAAAACCAGGCAAACAAACAAACAAAGAAACAACAACAAAAAAAAAGCCCCGAACAATAATAGCAAAAGTTGTCATGGGACATAGGGTTCCTAACCTGCCACTTAACAAGCAGCAATTGATCTGAATAAAAATGGAGAAAACAAATAAGGACACTCTCCTATTGTCAGTCATAGCAGGAAAGCTATTCATCGAAAAGTCAGAAGTCGGAAGTTTAAAAAGTCCAGAAGTTTAAATATATGTAAGCAATGAGATAGACAGAATCGATCCTGCTAATTGTTTCAATTCTTCATTGAAATTAAACAAAGATAAATCTATTCACTCAGTGAGCTGCAGGACCAGACCATTACTGTCAGGTCATGGCTACCATGCATATCAAATGTCACTTTTGATAGAGTCAATAACCTTCAGTGTAATTTCATCATGAAAACAAATAAATGAACACATAAAAGAACCTCAGCTCTACACCAAAACTCAGCTTCATTAAAAATAACTGCAAGGGCTTACCATTTGGAGTGCATGTAGACAAGCTGCCCTTACTCAGAAGTGTCTATGATCAGAAAACACAATCTCATTTGGATTTATGTTGCTCTCCTGAGGTAAATGATTATGTCTCCAAAAGAAAATCGGTATTCCATTGGCTGCAAATCTATTTCTGCAGGTTGAGGAAACCCTGGCTCCACTGCCACCTCACTGGTAATATGATGTATTTCAATGCATTTTGCTGAGTTCGGTGCATTCTGATACTCCCATTTAGTGTTTTGCACTTCCTTTTCAATTCTCTCTTTGCAGTGCATCAAACTTTGTTTATTATATTTCAAATAGTGAGGCAGATAAATACTGTCTGCCAAGATATGCTTTCAGTTTAGTGTGAAAGTACCTGCTTAAAATTCCCTTTGAGTTAATTTTTATTTATTAAAAAAAAAAGCTTTTTGGCAAGCCATTAATTATCACACAATTATTTGTGCTAGACTGTCACAAAAAGTGGATGTAGCACTACAAACACATTTTATAACCAAACAGCAAAAAAGATAATGGCCACCTTTCCCACTGAAGAATTTGTTGCACAATCCTAAATAAATAACCTACATGTCCTATGTAAAAAGGATTTTAGGCACCTTTTTCTGAACATGCACTCTGTTATAAAATCTGGCTTTTTCCTTTAAAACAAAGAATCTCTACCCTCAGAGGCAGAATAAGCCATATTTCTTAACAGTTTGCACACATAGCTAATATTTTACTTTACATTGAATAAAAGGAATTATCTCTGCAGCTGAAGCCTAAAAATATTCAGAGAAGTACTGAAAGTCTTTCCATAAGCATCTTGCAGGTGCTTTTCAATAAGTCATCCTCACTTGAAAATTTGATAATTAAAATTCTGTTTGCTTCATATTTGTAGTAAAAAACTATCAAGAACTGGGCCCTGATATTCTCTTATTCATGCAAGACTCAATAAGGGACAATTGTTGCTGAGTTTCTGCTACTCTAGGAACATCAAAAACTGACCACAGATACCCCATCTTTGGTTTTTGCCCTGACCATGTTTTCTTGCTATACTAGGCCTGACTGAGATGGAATTTACTTCCTTCACAGCACCCTGGATGTGGTGCTGTTTTGGATTTGTGACTAAAACAGTGTTGATAACACATCGATATTTTGGCTGTTGCTGAGCAGGGCTTTCACAGACTCAAGCCTCTATCTTTTTTTTTCCCTGAGGAAAAGAAGATGGGCAAGGTGTGTGTGCGTGAGGCAGTCACAGCTGAGACAGCTGACCTGAATTGGCCAAAGGGATAATCCATGCCCCTTAATATCATGGAGGACAGGAAGAACGGCTGGGGGTTGAGGGAAGAAGGAGGGCAGAGAGAGCTGGCTTTCAAGGTGGATGTTGCTCAGAGATTTTTTGGACATCAGCTTGCTAGCAGCAGGTGGTTCATTACCACTTTTTCGTCACTTTTTGTTTGTTTGTTTCACCTCCCCTTTCCTTCACTTATTAAAATGTCTGTATGTTGACCCATGAGTTTTCTCACTTTTGCCTCTTCCCATTCACTCCCCTATAACCATCACAGGAAGGGGGAGAGTGAGCGAGTAGCAGTGTGGGTGCTTGGCTGCTGGTTGGGGTCAACCCACACCACCTGTGAAGTTATTCCATGTATTTTCTCGTTTTCTGTATCCTTTCTTGCCTGTTGCACAAGCTTGATCAAGGTCCTTGCTTAGGGACAGAACTGAAGGACATCGTACAGAGAGCAATCCCCTCCTCTCTTTAACTGTCTCCAAACTACACCATTTGAACAAGTCAAAAGTGCTACACAGGACACTGAGCTTTTAATGAAGGGTAATGTTCTGCAGCTGGCAGTTTATGGTATAAACTGATCCAAGCATCACCTTTTCAGTAAACAGTTTTTAAACTAACAGAATTGTGTCCCTTTAGAAAGGCAGTCACACACTGCTAAGTTCACACAATTAATTCCACTTAAACTGATGTTTCTGGTACAGACACCCATACCTGAATCCTTCTTCCAGTGTCTACCTGAAATACAAGCCAAACAGTAATTGCATTGTGACTTTAGTTAATTTGGGTATTTGGAACAACATAACCATAGCAGAGCAGAGTCAAGCTTTTATATCAACTCACCTGAAACCTCAGGGGAAGTTCTCAGCCAGGCAAAACTGTAGCTCTGCTCAGCATAGTCAGATAAACCCAGCACAAAGTGGCTGGAGTAAGGGAAGATTAGAGACTATTTGCCCTGTCTACTAGCCCTGAAGTTTTATTAAATTCCTGGAGAAATTATTCAGATATTTGGAGAAAAAATAGGATGACTGAAGATATTTCAGGCAACAGAGTCTGTAACCACTTATTGGCACAATATCTTCCAAAAGGTCATTGATTATTACCAACCATGTCTATTAAAATCCAATTTTACATGACATTTCAAGAAATGTGTTGGGCAATAAATTGGCAGATTGAAAGTGTTTTTCCAAAGAAGAGAAGGCAGCCACAAGGGCAGATATACATTGCAGACCAGTAACACTGCAATAAACTAAAGTACACAATCAATCTGCTGAATTAATTCTGGGGGACTGATCCATTGTATTTGCTGAACTAGAGACAGTTTTTACAGAAAAAGTACAGTGTTATGAGGCTTGACAACTATTCCTGGGATAGATAAGGCCATTCTTGAGGTGCCCATGACAAAGCTGACATCTAACTTTATTCAGATGTGCCTGAAACGTATTTTCCCCTTGCCTTTCTCTTCCAATGGACTCTAACATTAATGACCACTGCCATCAGTATGAGCCCAAAAAGAAGGCTAACACTTCTTAGGATTCTTTTCCCACTACCCCATCCTGCAACCTAATCTGGTACTGCTGGAAGCTAGGAAATCTACTGCCCACACATACTAGTATAAGGAGAAAAATTTTACAGGAATAGATTATCCAGTCCACCCGCAATTTTCAGTGATCCAGTGACTCTCTGATACGCTTTTGCTTACCTCCAGCTATTATTATCTTACCTATCATCCAGAAAGACAATATGAACTAAGAGAAGCTACTATTTACAAATCTGCTGATTTACAGGAGCAACAAAGCTCATGAAATCAAGTGTTGTATGATGTTGCTTCACACTGAAGCTCTCTGATAACACCTGAACTCTGGAAAAAGTCTTCCTATGAGTGAGGTAACATATTTCTCCCTTGTGGCTACCCTGGAACTTAGTAACGACTAAATTCACCCTACTGCTTTTTTTCTCCCCCCCTCAGGATGAGCTAACTGAGTCTGCCTCCTCTGCAGAACTTACTGTCAGAAAATGCAGAAGCTACTGTCTCTAAGACCACAGTATCTTCATTAACAGAAGACTTAGATTTTTCAAAGGAATTGTTGGACAGAGAAGCAGCCTGATACCATAACCTACATCCTCATAGGAAATCCAGGTTTCTTCTTACCTCCTGGAAGGAAACACTTCAAATTCTCATTTATACTTGATTTGCTCTTTGAAATTTAATTGTTACAGTGCTACTAAGGCCAAATAACAGCTGTTACATTTTTTGCTGGTATAGAAACTGTAGCAACAAGGGAATGGAAAAGCAAACAATTCCAGCAAATCACTTCTCACTAATGGCACCATAAATCTGCAGTTACCCAGTTGACTTCAATGAATCTACTTTGCATTTATGCCACTGTAGCCAAGCATGAAATTCATGCCAGTGATTTATTCCACATATGAGAGAGATCTAGGTTGGACCCAGTTCTGCGCCTAGAAAACAGTCTGTAGTTGAAAAATTCCTGGTAATTGGAGATAGAATTCATGTTTGAGGAATGCTTCCAGCAAAATTTTTGTTAATGTTTCAGGGATTTCATTACTATGAAGGGTCAGATGTATTCAGCCACCTGTGATGTAAAGCATACATGTTCCAGATATTAAATAGTTCTTAGGACTCATCTGTAGGGAATAGGTCTGGAAAGCTGATTGCTCCTCACATTTTGACAAAGGCTTCAACTTCATGTTGCATAATTCCTGTACCTGTAATCAACTTCATGCACCAAACAAAACTTGCAATCTAAGAAACAGAGTTGAAGAAGGAAATGGAATAAATGCAAAACAAAAATCGGTTAGTCACCTTACTCTCTAATTTGGAGCTACAAATACTTCAACCAGTTTTAGTTAATGACATAGGCACTAGGGGAGTAAAGAAGCCAAACTATTTTCAGGGGTATCCAGTGACACAAGAAGAGGCAATAGGCAGCACAAATTGTAATACAGGATATTCCACTAAACATAACTAGAATCCTCTAATGATGAACGTTTAAGATTCCTATTAGGTTGTTGCAAGTTACTTGGCTATTCCTGATGCAAAGCAGTATTTCAACTTCAAAAAAAGTCAGACCATAATACAAAATAGTTCAACAGTTTGGGGACTGTTGTTAAAATAGATCTGTCTTTAGGAAATTAACTCTTGCTCTGCAGCTCTTATTCTGCTTCTACAGAGAAACTAGACGAACACTCAGTGTCTGCCACTGGTGGGTGATAGAATCAGGGTCATCTATATGGAACTCTCCACCTCTTCCCCAAGAAATGCCTCTTAACTTATTGAATGTAATTTATCATTGATGAAAACTGAATTGGTAAGAGTGTTGTACATTGTCTTCTCTGACTACAATCAAAAGGAGATTTCCTGCCTCTTCCAACACTGGTCTGATCTGAAACTTATTTAAAAGTAAAAAATATGCATTTCCTCTGAGTTCAATCACAGCATTGGACAAGGGTACCATGTCAGAATCCATGAAAGAACTAGGGAAGGGTAAAAAAAGGACAAGGTAAATTAGAGGTTTTCCCCTCCACCGACTACAGTCTCCACTCTTTTCAGTAGTCGCACAATAGATGCTCTGTAACAAAGTTCAGAAGAAATTTACATACCCATCTGGAGAAAATATAAAATTCATTAACACCTTATCTTATAGATGAAAATTGCAGATGTAAAACCTTTCTTCCTGTCACAAACTGGAGTCTTTTTTGTCAGTAGTGTGAATTGATGTTTCCCATCTTTCAGTTCAAGTGTTTAGTGGGAAATGTACAATTTGCACTTCAAAGACTCAATCCAGATTAGTCCTGTGCTTTGTGGCTGTAGGAAAGTCTTGCAATTGTATCATTAAAGTCGAGATATTTCCATATATTTAAAGTGACAGGCTTACATTCATTTCACTCCATGGGAAGCATTAGACTGCATATTGTTTGCAGGAGCATTTCAGCATATTTGGACCTCTGATCTATTTATTTGGTCATATAAATGATAAGCTGGGTGCCCACTGCAGTAAAAAGTCTCATGTGTGTGGGAAATAGTTTAGCAAACAATCTTAACACTCAAGGCAAAATTAAACTAGACTCCATGGCCCAAAGCAATCCTCTCAAAACTATTCCTCCTGCCTTAGGCCATTATTTGATTGTACAATTAGCTTTCAAATCCACGTGCTACCAGACTGAACCCTGAGAACTTTGTTCATTCGGTACTCCTGATGGAGGATGCCCAGCACAAAGATTTCATGTGAAAGGCCATCAGACATTATTCCTGCTGTGCCTGTTTACAGAAGCAGCTCTGTAATCACATGGAGGCACCAAAATGTTCATGCTTCTGATTCACAGAGAATATTTCTTCACAAAAGGATTTGAAAAGTGAACAAGCCATAAAGCACTATCATGGCAAGTAGCTGAGGTGGCAGGAGACAATGTTGAGGGAGCTGCCCATCCCTCCTGCATGGGAATATATTAAAAACATAAAACTCAAGGCACTGCTGCCTAGGAAGCAGGCTGAATGAATCTCTCAAAATTATTTTCAAGGAGACTGTGGTGTTACAGTTCACGGGAAGTGTATCAAACACTGTAGATAAAACTGCGCCAGGCAACACGGGGGCAGTGGCTGGGGTGCTGTCCCTCCCTGACAGTCACCTTCTCAGCAAGGTGTGAAGGCCAGGGAAGGTGGCTGGCCACAGCCCAGCTATTTCTGGGCACTGCCCCTGGCCCTGCCCGGCCAGGAGAGCGATCCCTACAGGGGATGAGGTCGGGGTGGTGCAAGGAATAGTGACAGGCAGAGTCAGGGCCGATGGCAGCCCCCAAGGTGCTCAAGTCCTGGACACCAACGTTCCCCCCAAGTGATACCAGATTACTCGTGGTGTTTCATTAGGCTTTTAAAGCTTTCATTCTGTGTTGTCCATGGCAGCTTAACCTCAGCACCCTCCCCAAAAGAGCACCCAATCAGCAGGGGCAGAGAGGAACTTCAGAGTTCTTCCACCAGCTTAGCAGGGATGGTTGAGTCCAGCCCAGGGTGGGAATGGCCACAGGGCAAATTTTCCCATTTACCAGTTCAGATTAACTTCCTCCTTGTCAGGAGTTACACCAGCAGCAGAGAGAAGTAACCCCAAGCTACTATGACCATTATTTGCTAAGTACAGTGTAACAAGAAATTAAATCCACACTAATGATTCTCAAACATTTTGGGGGGAAGTTTGTTTCAAGCTAATTCATCCATGTTAACAGTATGATGTCTAGTCAAATTACTGAAAGTCTGGTCACTGAAAAGTCAGAGAATGCAAAGGAATCTTGTAAGGTAAAGGTCTTAGTTTGCCAAAAACTGTAGTACAGCTCAGTGTAATTAGGAAATGCTGATGTTCTTGTAAAAAAAAAAAAAAAAAAAAAAAAAAGCTGACATGTCTGAAAGCTCTACTACTAAAACACTGTCAGCTAAACTGATTATTAGGGGTAACATAAATGCTGTGGAGAACTCCTTAATAGCAAAAAGCTTTTTTCACAAGGAACTCTATCCTCTATATTTTTGCATTCCCCATCACTAAATAGCAAGTGCTTCTCAAGCCTTAGTGCATTTATAACATTTCTGGGAGTTAGAGGAATACCATTATTTTTCATTTTGCAGATGGAGAGCTGAGGCAGAGGAAAGGAACCACTGACAATGGTCATCAGTTTGAATCTTCATTTCTGGATTTTTGGGCCACTATCCTAAATACTCGGCAGGGCTTTCTGCCATTAACAATTCATTTTTCCCTCTTATTATGGGTAGTTCTAGATAGATGCGTTGACAACACTACATCAAACAAAAGGCGCCCTTGCCTACTTCCTTGGGGAGCCAGAACTGAGATCTCCTCCTTTTCCTTAAAATGACTCAAAGACAATTTAGTATTAATTAAATTATTAATTAATTCCTGAACTGCTTTCAGAAATTTCTGCATTTTATTATCTTAGCTTAGAGCAGAAAAACCTGTTCTCGTAAATTTGACATCTAATGTGGCTTCCAAGACAAAAAAATACATGCAGCGACACAGAGCAACAGGGTACCTCTCGAACATGGTTTTAACCTAGTCTCCTCATGCTGCTAACCAGAATAACTTGTGGACACAGGGATATGGGTGAAAATCTTTCTCCAGTGCTGGCAAACTGTGATACCCCAAGTATCCCTCACTCATATGCAACACAACTTTTTTTTTTCTGGTAACTGCACCTCTGCAGACTCATTTTCTGGTTTATAGCTATATTATTTAGACACCCGATACTTCTAGGTATAATATTAGCTTGATGAAATAAAATTATGCTTGATATGGAAACTATTTCATGAAAGTAGGACAAGGACTTGAAAGCAGGATGGTTTCACGCTGTTGCCAAATACACGTACCTTCCACAGTAATACATGGAAGACAGCACTTAGGCACCCTGGCACTAATGCTGTAAACCACAATAGCTCCTTTGCAAGGGAGACAGAAAACACAGCTCCTTTCCCCTGAAGGGACAACACTGGGCCTGGGATTTGACTCAGTCAAATCAGTGAGCAGGCACATGAATTCACAAAAGCAGGTAAATAACTCACAGCTTATTACACTTAGCTGTACAAATACGTAGTATATCCTCAATATCGAACACCTCCAGTGTTCTTGCCTCTTTTCTCGTGCAGTCCTGATCCCGTAATACAACAGCTCTTGCAACAACAGGCATTTCAGCGCCTCTAAATCACACCATTTTTTGGCTGCCGACAGGTGTCACCATAAGGAAGGAACAGATTCAACCGAGATTTGTTCTCTAGGACTTGCCACAAAACTGTTTGGGGAGCAGCTTGAAAAAATGGCTACAAACTCTAAGTTACTTATGGTTTCTGTGGTCATACTGCCTTAAACCATCAGTATCGATGGAAACTTGGCACCAGTAGTAGGGACAATCAGAATATATCCCCCTTGCTGACTTTCTCACTGCCTTTTCCTGCAGCATTTTCTATTAAGTGGTATTCTTCACAAAATCTGCATAGATTATATTCCTCCTACACATATTTCTCCCACACTACCAAATTCTGAACTCTTCTCCAGCCCTACCTATTCTCTTTGTCTGTATGTTAAAATATTTTATTTTTTGAGTCTTTCTACTAGATAAAGCAAAAGCATATCAATTTAGTGAATTACTTCTGATGTGAACTTCTTTAGTTAAACTATTCATGTTCATAAACCTATATTGCTTATGAATCCTTAAAACAAGTGGATATAATCAGAGCTAGTCATTGCTGCATTGATAATTTTAGCACTTCAACTTCAAAAAACCCTGATAATGATCAGTCTCTTGGAGTTTGTTTTATATTTTCTGATCTTTTTGTTTTAACACTCTGTATGGCTCTAATAAGATAAAAGGAATGCCTACTTTTTTTTTTAAAAAAAAAACAAACCATGTTTTCTGCTTTCTTCCTCTTTCAGAAACTACAACTCCTCCAATGTCTTACAGATAATTGAATAATGAAAATGATGTGCTCGTTTTTACCTGAAAAAAGAAAGCTCTTGCAGAGCAATCCAATCTAGGAAGTCTGAAAGATAAGAGGAGCTGTTATGCAGCATTCAGATAAGGTCCTTCCCAGTGCTTTGCAATCAGCCAAATTCCTACTTCTTTTAATAGAAATTTGAAGAAGGATAGAGTACTTTGATAACAAAATCTTTCACATATGAAAAACATGGACATGAGAATGGAGACTACTTATTTAATCACCAAAGCACCTAATAAAGAATTCAACTGGAAAGAATGGAATTCAGGGAGAAGTAGAACTACTGTCATCTCTATTAGCTGTAATGCCCTAGGTTTGAAAAATGTCATGAGACCATAACTTATATATAACAGCAGATTACTTTAATAGATAACCCAACTGATCATCTATACCTGCACAATGAAATATACTGAACTGAAAAATTCCGAGATCACAGCTGAATGATCATGTTTCCTTATATGCATAGCTATATTGTGACAGTTTTCCTGCTGAAAAATTGTTTATAGTAAACATATATTTATATAATTATTATTATACTGGCTTCAATAAGAACTGCTGAAGAGTGGTTTTTTAAAATTGGAATTTGCTGATGATAAATTTTTTTGTTTGATCCAAAAAATGCTAAAATGTCACGGTAGACTGAAAATGAAATATTATTTTGATTCCTTTCAGGCTTTATGTTCTTTTTATGTTCTTTTCCTATTACTACATGACATCTGAGTGGCAATAACTCCTCCTGACACGTCATAACGACTGAAGTGTTCTGTTAGTCATATTCTCTTTCTAAAAGCAACACAAACAATTGAATGTTATCTTCAGATCCAAAGACAAGAAGATTTATTATATTCTTTGGAAATATGCCTCCTGTGCCTGCTATAATGAAAATGCTGCAAGGGGCACGCACCCAGGCATCTTGGTATTGATTCACTGAACTCCTGCTATTTACCATCTAGCTGTAATGATTGCAAAGAAAACCTAAAATACAGACAAAAGGTGTACTTTAAAACACGTTTCTTTCTTGAAGAAAAAGCAGGTCACTCTTATACTCCTGTTTTAGTTAATCTTACCCAAGTTATCTCATACAAGTGGTTGGAAGTCAGTGCAATGAGACATATCTCTGTGATTTGCCGGGTTACAAATGTTTCAGAGATGTCTTTTACCTTATTTTACCACGCAGATTTTTCTACTGGTGAGTTCTCCCCTTTAACAACTTGCTGGCAGAAATTAGAAAGCAATGAATCACAACAAGAAAAGGGGAAAGAAAAAAAAAGTGGAGACAGGCTGTTTCAGACCAGCTTCTTAAATTAAGACAAGCAGCCGGACCAGAAAGCTGAAGAGACTGATCTGCAGAGAGCCTGATTCGACTGGTAAGATGGCAAACTGCTCCAACCATGGCAACAATTTCCCAAATCCCGGGAGGGTTGCAGAGCATTCAGCAGCCATGGTAGCATGACCTCAGAACTAGCTAGGTTTGGGACACACAACTGGAGCCTCAGCAGCCAGAGGCTCAGCTGAGCTGGAATGACTGTGTATGAGAGTATGCTATGAACTGTATCTGAGACTAAAGCTGGTTTTGTCAAAGGTCTTTTCTGCTTTTGTTGCTATTATTTTCAAGTTAGTCTGTCCCCTCGTTCAATTCAACCATGCAGTGAAACCATAGTTTGGGCATCATGTAGACAGGGGTTTCAGCTTCTTTCATTTTTAATTACTCAAAAAAATTAGGTAAGACAAGATCTGAATTAAACAGATTGATGCAGGCACAAGTCCATTTCTTGAGAAAAAAAATTTGTAACCCTACATGTTTCCAAATAAGCACACATCCATAAATCTTCCAAACACTCAGGATGGAATACTTCAAAACATAAGCATACAAAGTAGGTAATTATTGGCTTGCTCACCATCCTTGCTGTTCTGCAATTTTCATTTCACTTTG
>JAYRBT010000001.1:10662024-10730422 GCA_036023395.1 Myiotriccus ornatus
GGGGGAGGAGGGGGCCTTGCCCCCACCTGGTTTTGCCACCGCTCCTACATGGCTGCTGCTCTTAATTTCAACTGCGCCATCCACCTTCTCTTCTGTTTTTTTCTTAAATATGTAATTAGCAAAGGCGTCACTCCAAGTTTTGATTGGGTTTTGTCCGGAAATCTACTTGGGCAAAACCATTCACAGCCCCAGGGACAGGCTGGTGGGCAAAACCATGACAGCTACCAATCCTTTTCTTCTGGACCATGCTTCATGATGGCCTCAGCCTCTGTTTCTGAGCTGTTGCTGTACTGAAGCCACAGCAGGTCAAGGACCTAAGAGCTGAGCTTCTCGAAAAGGTTATAGAGGGACATCTTTTTAGGTCATAAGGCTCTTAATCAGTGTTTCTCTCCTGCACTCCTACAGTACACAGAAGGATGCAAGGGCTGCATCTAAAACTGGATTGGCAGCTGCAGCAAATCCTGGAGCTCTGTGGCAGCAGGCATACAAGCTGCCTCTTACCTTGTGAGAAAGGATAGAGAGTTCAGTTGCAATTTAGAACAACTTTAAGGGTTAGCCCATTTTACACATTCACCATTTAATATTAAAAATATAATAACAGCCCCTGCAGTAAAGCAAGTCACCCAGGAGTCCCTCTCTCATCGAGTACTCCCCTTGCTGGGGTAGCCTGTACTTACTTTCTCTATCCCAGTAAGTCTTAGTCCAATTCTGAATATTCTCAGAAGAAACACTGGAAACCTCATAGTAAAAAAATAAGTTGAGGTCCCCACTGAGTGCTGTCAGTGGCAAGTGTCAAATGCAGAAGTTGACTCTGGACTTATCCTGTTTTAGCACCTCTTTAGGGCCCCATGTCTGAATCCTTCCTTCCTCATTCATACAACCTGCACTGTATTGGCCCATCACTTTCCCTCTGGACATTATTCCCTCATGTGGTTATTAACAACCCTGAAATGCTCCTTTTGAAGCAACCTATAACTCTATTTACAAAAGCTGCATGAAAGAGCAGATATTTTTACAGTACTTTTTTCTTCCTAAAAAGATACCTGACCTTCTTACAGCATTTTCTTATTAAATTGCTTTCCACTTAGCTGCATATAAACTTAGCCATTATTCCACCATCATGTATCTGCACTTCACCTTATAAAAATAAGTAATTCCAATGTGAAATTAATCCTTATCCAACGCAGAGATCATAAACCACAGCCTTAACTGTATATAGCATCACTGAAATCAATAAAGCCATCCCGAATTAAACTAGCAAATGCTCTTGTCCTACATATCTTTAATCTGGAGCATTCCAATCTATTGTGAAGTAAGAGAGTGAACATCTCCTGTATTATATATGTTGTCTTTTATCTAAGTAGGCTCCTGCTTGCTCCAGTGACTCCTAGTGCTTAATGAGTTTCTGGACATATCCTCACTGTCATATCATTCAAAACAGAGTAGTTAAAAGAAAAGATGAATTTATCAAATACTGATCAGATCTAACAAAAAAAAACCAGGAAAAACAAGTTTGGATGTGTTTTATAAACCTGTAACTTAACAGTTTAATCTCCTTGTGACTAAACATGAAATATAAATACAGCGTTAAATCTGTCATGTTTGTTGCATTTGATGGAAACAACTCAGTTCATTACTATAAGTAAATACTAATGAGATCCCTTTGGTATTACTACAATACAGTGGTTAATTACAGAGTCTACATTTACTCATGGGATGTATCCTTTTTCACATGTGCAGAGACTGCTCCTTACTGTTTAACAAACTAGATATAAGCAAATTTTTAAAATAAAGTTAACAAAATTTATCATTACAAATTTCCTGACTGGACAATTTTACATTTTACAGGTGAGAAAACCAAAGCCCAGTGGTATCACCAGGCCACCCAGCAGGCCAGGGCTTATTGCCAAATACTAAACCAAGAGAAAATTGGACAGTTGTATAAAGCAAATATTTAATTTCAAGTCAAGCTAGTCTGAAATTACCTATTTCTCCATTTAATATTTTTTAAAGGAAATTGATTTGGGGTTTTCAGCCTATTCTGAATTTCCGCAGTGAGAAAATGCTAGTGGGTATTTTGTACTCTGACAGCAAATGCACAAACAGAACGGCACTGAGTCCATCCTCTCTTCGGCTCTGATGGTTTGATCCACTGAACTGCCATCACCCCTTGCTTCAGAACAGGGAACTCCCTGGAAGATTTTCATTTTCTGACTGACTTAATTTTCTGCCTGACTGTGGCATCTTCTGCTGAGTCTGAGGGAGCTGACACAATTAGTACAAAGTAGCCTGTGGCACTGAGCCACAGAAAGCACTGCATTTCCGAACAATTACAGCCCATTTTGTTGGTGCTGGGAGACACAAGGCAACAGTCCAAGTGCTTAGCCACTAGAGAAGTGCAATTATGTGCTGGAAATGCACTGCCTGGAACAGTCCCTCTTACAAAATGGAAATTACCAACTAAAATTGGAAATTAGAAAAGGAAAGTTTCTTTCTGCCTCACGTTGCTTATTGGAACCTCCATTACAACCCCGCTGCTTCCTTCCTTTTTACCCAAAACTTGTCAAAATCAAGGCAAAAAAAAAAATCACAATTCCTGTCCTTCCTTTTTTTCATAGGAAGTTTAAAATGTGGGAAAATATTATTATTTCCTTTATACCACACCACTGAGCAACACTTAGTCATGTCTGTGTGCCTCCATGCAACTTTTCAACAGCACCTTACCTCATGGATTTTCCTCCCATTTGTAACAGAAAAATTCTAGGAAGGTATCTCAGTCCTCAGTTCTGCACATTGTCTTGCTTGTGTCTCATGCTCAACCCCACAACTCAGTATATCCTGACTGCTTGTGTAGGCACCATTTTGCCAGCATGTTTACGTAAAGGATGCAGGGGGTGAGTGGTCTGGTGTATATAAATTACAACCATTGCCTAAAAGCAAACATTAGTGCAAATTCTCCTTTCCAAGGGCTGCATTACCAGAGCTCCATCCCAAATTTGGAAGCAAGTAAATGGCAACAGATATAGGTTATAGTGCAAATGCCAATCTCAGGACACTTTTATTTGTGTCTGTCTTTGAATAGAGTAAGCTGTTGAAAATCACGCTTGTATGGGTAAAAATAGGGGGGAAACCCCATTTGTTTGACAACTACATTAATAATAGCTGCAGTAATAAGCAAGCACTCAGTTCCATTACTGGAAAGAGCAGTGTATCTACCCTCTATGCTGCCAATTTAGAGCTAATACAATTTCATTAATTTTTTCCATATATTAACTTGCAATTGAATATGTCGACCAAAATAAAATTGTCAAAAACATATTCGTACTTCTGTATTTCAGTATTTCAGGACATAAAATCAATGAAAAGAACCAAGAATAAAAATATTTTAAAAATATATTTTTTAAATATAAAAATATAAAACTTTGAAGAATTTGTAGAAAGCAACATCAAAAGGAAACTTAAGAGTTCATCTGATACATTTCTATGCCTGAACATCTGTGCCACACACTGAAAGATTCTAGTTCCAGACACTTGAAATTTAGTCTCAGGTCTCTGTATTTTTTAAAGGGATATAAGAAATAGGTATTTGGAGGCAAGATGATGAAAGAAAGAAGGCTCAGAGACCTGTGAAGGGAAAAGTGGAGTTGACAAGAGAAAGGCTTGACAAAAACCTGCAGAATGAAACAAGTAGAGTAACAGCAGTTTCAAAAAAACAGAAGAGAAGAGAAAAAAAACCAACAAACAAACCCCCCTCCTCCATGTACATGCATATAAGCAGACAAAGACATATTTTCCTGTGTATCTCCTAATGACTCTCTCAGAGAAAAGGAACAAAGATGTATACAATAGAATGATAAAGCTGAGTAAGACACCACCTGAGAAAACCTATGGTAGTGCAATTACCATCTCCATAGAATAAATATTCTTTTTAAAAAGTCAGTCCATGAGCATGTCTGTCCATGATTCTGCCTTTTTTTGTTCTGTCTAGACAAGTAAAAGCATGTGCAATGGCTGGTTCAGAGCTTTGCCTGTGCTGATCAGAATGCTGGAGCCTCCTCTTGCAGTGAAAACTTGCCTTCCCTTCCTTAGGACATTATCTTTCAGCTTCCTTATAACCCAGATGGTGACTTCCAGTAAAACTTACAATTCAGAGGTTTTGGACATCTCATTCCATTGACATTCAGATGAAATTGTTTTAAAGGGTTCAACCAAGTATTGCTGTCAGGAGCAGGGACAGCAGGGTCACAGGAAAGAAAGGAAAAGGATAATGTAATTCCTTTGCATGAGAAAGCAGTGTTAAATACAACAACCTTACAGAAGAAAAATACACCTCTCTGTTCCTCAGTTCCATCAGGAAAGGCAATCTGGGGCTGGAAAACATTTTTCTGAACTGAAGGAGAAAATCTTTGTGTAGCGTTTATTCCTGTTCACATCCCAATAGGTGAAAAGCTGGCATCAATCTCAACCTGAGAAGCACCTCTAATTCCAAGAGGCCCAACCAGAAACAAAATTAAAATGCATTTATTTAACCTTTAAGTTATTCTGTTCAAAACAGACTTTAGAATTACTTCATATCTCAAACAACTCTGCCCTGTCCATAGCTTAAAAAAAAAAAAAAAAGAGGAATGTTGCAATAACTTTCATCTACAATGGGCATAAAGACAACTGATTTAAATAGCAAATTTACATATGTGTTCACAAATGTTATTGTTGCAGTTCTCAGACTGAGACATTACATAATAGGAAAATGTGAATTCATTTATCCAATGAACACAGCACAGCAAAACTGTTGTGTATCAGATCTGTAGGCCACATATGCAGTATATTAAATTCACTCAGTAGACAGATAATTATGTTTCCATGTAAAAGCCAATACAAATAACAAATAAATATATGTAAGACAAATAATGTGCCAGGATTATGCAGATAATTCATATTTAATTCAGTAGTTGCTTCACTGCTAACAAATAATGATGAACAGACCATTGTATGTTCTCCATCATGATACATTTACTTTATTCAAATAATTTCCCACACACATACATGTCTGAACTTTTCAATTAATTTCAGCCTAAGGCACTCAAAGCAAGTAATGCATATTACCAGGTAGACTTGAAAATAAATCTAGCTTATCTCATTTCCTTTCTCATTGCAGTCTTTATCCTGAGGAAGCATCAAAATGTCACTGTTGTAGGAGAAATTAAGTTAGTAGTTGCTCTCTCTTCATGTACCCTTCTCAGAGCAAGGGATAGGTTTGAAGGTCAGTTCAGTGTTCTCTATCAGTACAAAATCATATCTGCACAGCTGCAACCTACAAAAGGAGAAGAAAAAAAAATTGCACAACAGAAAAAGTTTACATTAACAGAAAAATATTCCCTTATTTGAATTATTAAACCTCCAGTATTTACCAGCTCTCAGAGATGGTACTCAGAGCAAGAAGTGTCTTCTTGTCTGAGTTTACACCCAATTTTATGCATCCCTATAGTAGTTTTGCCAGACTGAGAAAAACAACCATACATCAGGTGGATGGTGCAAAGTGGCAGGAGTAAGAAGTGTATCACACTACTCTTAAGTATGAATACGCAACATTTCATCCATTACAGCTATTAATCTGAATTCAGAACTTCTCTTTAGCACCGTGGCACAAAATCTGCACAATTCCTGTTAACACTGGGCCTGAATAATTTATTTAAGTTCCCTAGGTAGGAAAGTGTTTCTGCTTTCATTTCACAGGGGAAAGTAGAAAATTACAACATAATATTTCTCTTTCCCTTGCAACGACAGCATGTGTAAGAAGGTTTAATGCAAGGGAGTAGTTTGTCTTCTAAACACCTAGAAACCGCAAAACTGCATAATAGTACACAAACACATAAAGAGGTCACGAAGGGAATTGTGGATACACAAAATCTTACTTTTTGAGGTCAAAATAGATGCAACACCTTTTAGGGCAAAGACAGGTCACAGTCCTGCTCTTCATGCACTACTGTAGATGAATTGTGAGAGATGGTTTGAACAAGAAAGTGACTGCTATACCCTCTGATGGCATCTCTAAGGGCATACAAGCTATGATACTTATTTTATTTAAAATTATCTTCTCTGTTGCTCTGAACTCACAGATGTGGTTATACCACACAATACCCAGCCTCACCCTGGGATGTAGGACACAGTGAAATAGAATTTCATCCAGTCTTTCAACCACAATTCGTTTAGATTTGAATTTAATGGTTTACTATTATATTATTTTTGTATTATTATTTTTATCTAGCCACACGGGACAAAATACCTAGACAAACCACAGTGATGAATTATAGAAATAAAAGCATATGGTTTCCAATATATTGTATCTCATTTGAAGTGCAATCCGTCTCAGCTTGTGGTTACTGAGCACCAAGAATGCCTTACAGGAGAGCAGCCCTGAGCAAGGAGCAAAACACTAATAATGTTTTAGTTAGGAGAGGCTTTCATAATCCCTCACTCCATGTGGCTTCTCTGGTCTTTGCTAAAACACATGGGCATTCTATACTCTCTTGTTAAAAAGAGATATTAATGAAGTCTTTCTTTATTATCACTGTTCTTGTTTTGGTTAAAAAACCCAAAGGTGTCTGGGCTAAGCATCTTTGAGACATTCAGCTTCCCCATCAATTGAGTTTGAACTGACTGACAGGATCATGAGCTCTTTGGTACAGCTGACATCTGGACATGCACAGGTTAGCAAAGCTTTCCAGTTTCATGGGAGAGCACAAAATGATTTATCTCAGAATCCAGAAGAGTCTGAAAATTATATGTATCTTTTAGCACTTCCAAATTCACACACCATCTGTGTGGATAGGGGATAGTCAGCCTAGCAGACAATTGTCAGTGACATTCCCCAAACTCCCACAGTTTGCTATTAACCCAGATCTGGGGACGCAGAGAATCCTATTGTCTTTTATCCCTGCACCTGTCCCTGGGTTTTTACCTATTACTTTCTTTTGAATAATTTAAATATTTTCAATGTAATTACTAGTTGATCATGCTGTATTCAAGTAATTGTTGTAATTATATGAAACTAAGGTAAATACAGGTAATTATAATTACAATGAGCAATTATGTAATTATGCCAACCAATAGTGTTGTAACATCTGCATTTAAATTGCCTTCACATTCTGATTCAATATACTATTTTTCATTGCTATCTAAAAGTATCTAACATGTTGATATGACTGCAGTCTGATGAGGCTCCATATGTAGGACTTCAGTGGATCCTTTACTAAAGTGTATCAAGTGCATTTTACTTTTAAACTAACAGGAGTCAGACTAACAGGAATGAAAATTCAAACCCAATAAGAGCTGTTCACTGAAAACCTTTCTTATTTGCTAGATCATTATCTGAAGAAGTCCCAAACGCTGACAGCCTTACATGAAATATATCTTCTGATTTATCACCATTAGGCTGAGAAGTAAAATTGAAATGTGATTTAGAACTTGGACTATCTCTCATCACCAAATGCTTTTAAATAAAATCATGCCAGTTCACTGAGAGCTTTAGACTTATGACCTTCGACAAGTCAATAAAGTCAAGTATATGAACATTCTGGAGTACTATTTTGATTATTGAGTGTTTTGTTTCTTCCTAAGTCTCTCCCATCCACCTCCTCCCCTTTCTCCTTAAATATAAAATAGATTAATATAACAAGGTTTCATAATTTTTACAAAGTATCAGAAAGCCTTAAATATAATATCTCAGTATAACAAAATATATTGACTTAAGACTTACTTGTACTGTAGTTTTATTCTCACTCATTACTTGCTTGATAAACATTTTTAGGTTTTTATTTTAAATTCTGACTTTCTTGAATCTTCCATTCATAAGAAACAAATTAACAGCTCTCAAACAAAGTACTCTTGCTACTCCTGGATATTTCTTACCTGTTCCATGTAATATGCTATTTTCACAAGATGCAAGTATAAAATTTAATCATTAGTGCTACTGTACAAGTGACTCTGGAGATTTAAAAAATGAACATATGGTAATGCCGCTGAAGTATTCTAAACCAGAAATAATAAAATCTTCAATTACGGAAAAAAAAACACAAAAAAAAAAACCCAAAAAACCAACAACCAACCAACCAAAAAAAACCTCGCAGATGATTTAAGTGTAAGCAGATAGAGACTGTGTTCTAGTCTTAGAAGGTCTTTACCGTCAGCAACAAGACCAAAAAACCTGTTCCTGTCATGCAGTAACTGAAGGGTTCCATTTTGTACCTGAGTGTGAAAAGCTGTGTGCAGACACATGAGTAAAATCAGAAAAGTGCTTAATAGGATCTATCTTATGGAGAAGAAGTTAACCATGCAGGTGTGAGTCAGGCTGGTCCTTGAGGGCACGTTGTGATAGAGAGCAGCAGCATGCAGTGACAAGCAGCATTTGGGACATCTGCAAGTACAGGGGTGCTGTGCACTCAATGTTAATGTACAGAGCAGCTCTGCCACAGGACAAATCTGATCATCAGTAGGATGAGAAGAACATTCATGTGCTTAGGAATATGCAATTAGAAAACCATCAATACAGGGAAATACACATTAGTGAGGATATATCCCAAGCAGTTTAGTTGAAACCCAACTTTTAATACATGACAAACACTTACCTTTCTGGATTATTAAGAGACTTCAGGGTCATCTGGAGAATCCTAAGCTTGTGTTTTGGGCCTATTAAAGTCTTCGTAGAAAAGGTCAAGGAAATTTTTGATATTTTTTCAATGTCTTGGTAAAATCCGGTTAGTATTCTGACTCTCTTGTACTGCTGAAATGTTGAAGCTTCACTAAAGAAAAATATTATTTCTAGTCAGATTTTTGTTAGCTGAGTAATATTCATTGTTGCTAAGCATTATTATTGAGATCAGAAATCTTTCAAGATGCATCAGCTTTGAGCATTCAGAAAAAGGACAGCTAGAGCTGGATTCAAACCAGTTCCATGCAAGGACCTGGGAAAGGACCATTTCAGTATTAGAAGCATTGCCTCTCACAATGAGCCATATCCAGGAAAAGGTGCCATGGACAGGTGTTAACAACCTCATGATACTTTTTTTAACTGACAAGTTAATGAGTTAAAAGGTTTAGGAAACCCAGAAAATTAGTCCTATAAAGTGAGAAAAAAGTTTTAAAGACAAAGCACAACATACCTATTCATCTCTGATTCTACTGTGTTTCCAGCATGGTCTGCTATTTTAACTTTAATGAAACCTCTCCTGTTGCTTTTATTCCAGGTAGTAATGTCCAGTAAGTAGTTGTACACTGCAAAAAGAAATAGAAAATCATGAAAGTCAAAGAATGACCTCAACAGGATACAGATGTTATTATCACCCTGTTAAAAGTATTCACTGGATGATGCTAGGAATAGTGACTCTTTACTTTTAGCCTACCAGTTCAAAGGAGGATAAGAAAGCTATTGACAGAAATTATTTCTGTATAATTACTGTATTGTTTCCTCCAGTTCTTGCATGGACAGTGTGTGCATCAGAAAGCTATCACCAAAATTAGCATGAAGAGTTTGACCTGCCTAAGGAAAAACTACAAAAGCAAGCCCTAATTAGCACCTCCAGGTTTTGGCAAAGAGGGGATATTATTTCTGCATCGGCAGAAGTTTTATGTATGAGCAAAGTGGGCAGTTACTTGGGCGAGCTTATTAATCAGGAGGTAAAAGCTGAAGGCATTCCCATGCCTTGCTTGGCAGGACAGGTCCTCCAAACAGCCTTCCCTCAGAGAAGTCAACCTGCCAAAACCTCTGTGTGGATTCTAGAAAAAATCCTGGGGAAGCCTGAGGAAGAGAAGAGCTTTTTTACACTCCATCCCTAGATCCCTGTACTCTGGAAGGACCACAGCCTGAGGAAAACAGGCTGGGGACCTGGGCAGGAGCTGATCTGCTCCACTGTGCCCTCAGAAACCTGTCCTGGCCTTCTGCCACACTTCTGTAAACATCAAAATACTGTAACTGTGCTATGACTATCCAGAGGAAACATACCTTTACTGCTCCCACAGTACACATGATTTTTTTTTTTTTGGCATGTTGCTTTTTAACATTCTCTTCTTAAAGACCAAGCCTCACATTATATGAAAAGCTTGTCCTGCTCAGGCTTACTGTTTCACTTCTTTTTAAGACCTCTTCTTTATTCCATTTCCTCAGGTTTCCAAATATCTAAGGTAATTCTTAGGATTTAATTAATCAATACTCTCTTTTTCAGACTTGTTTAGTAGAATAATTTTACTTCTTGACTTTTCATATTTTCCCTTACCTTTATGCTGTCATTACAATATTTCTCATTCTGTTTCATGGACCTCCTCCTATGTCTGATATTTCTCCCCCTCTTTTCTCTCTTCTACTACCTTCACCCCAGAATATTTCTTTTCCTTTAGCAACATACTCTTTCTTTCCCCCCACCAGGATTCTGCCTGTTTGGATTTCTGATGAATGCCCGGATTTTAATATATGTAAGAGTGAAAGCAAAGCTGTATTTTTCTGTGGGTAGAATGAATGAGAAGCCAGCCCCAGCAGCCTGTGCAGCCTTCAGAGCAAACCCCAGGCAGACAGGAGCAGGGGAGAACAGTAGTAGCAGGTTTGGGTTGAGCTGAAAGACACATAGAATAGGAGTTATTTTACATAAATTTTATGTAAAAAATTTTATGTAAAATCCATCACATCTTCATTCACCTCTGCTCTCTCCTTTGGAAAAAACAGCGACATAAGTAAGCATGAATAACGCTGTGTGTCCCTCACCACAAAACTTGTCAAGATGATGGAAAAAGCTAATTGAAAAACCTAATTTCACATGAATTTCTTGTAAGCCTATCCCCATGCCCCAAACCAAAGAACCTTAAGCATAACCAATTAGAAGCGTGTGCTAACACTTGCTTATGGTGGTAAAATCTTTTAATACAAACAGAAATTGGATGAGAATCTAAACTGGACCTCTACATGAATAAGTAGATATCTAAACTGTTGCAGCTAAAGCCCATGCCTGGAGAGTTCTTTCCCACAGAATATAACCCTTAAGCCTCCAGCTAAGTTTTCCCTCCACTGTTTTACTTCTGGGGAGCCATGGAGTACCTTTAGTTGACTGTAGGGTGATCTCCTCTCCATGAGGAACACAGACGGGTCCCTTTTTTGACCCCCACCCAGGGCAGTCTCGCTTCCCATTTTTGCTCTCTGAAAATGGCAGCACTGATCTCAACCTAAGCAGGTTCTCTCAGACCACCTTTTTCCCTGTCACTTCAGTCCTATTTTCTGGCTTTCTTCTTCCCCTTGGCACTCCATCCCATTACTTTTAAAGTCACATTTCTCAGTTCATGTAGGGCTATCTACTCTTCTGCCACAATCCTTCTTTCTCTTCTTCCTCCAGTCTGTGAGCTGCCCCTTAGCTAATGTTTTTTTACACCATTTTACAAAGTGGTTAACACACTAACTTTCTACTTCTAACACACTTTCACTCCAGATCATCTAACAAACAACAGCTATAACTCTTCACAAAGAGTTTTATATGTGTGTATTCAGTCACTCACTGCAGAACGGGTCTTGGTCCGAGGTATCAAAATAAGCTCTCGTGGGTGAATTATTTGCCATTAACCATTTTTTCCATCTATCAGCATGATAACCTGAAATCCAAAGTTTAAATATTTCATTTAGCAAAATCATGATACACATATAATTGCAAAAAAAAGAATCTAATACAAAGTGAAAAAATTGGCTTCAATTTTCTTATATATTCTCTGAGAAAGGAAATTGACTTGGAAAATACAGGAACCACCCGAGTATAACAGAATGTATTATGCAAGTATTTCATTCCTCTAATATATTAGTATGACTAAAATTGTCATTTTATAATTGTTATCTATTTATTATGGAGTCTTCATTCTAAAAAATAATGCTTACAGAGCTAATAAAAACAAATCCTAAAAAAGTAGCCCTCATATTTGCAGAGAACAGATACAGAACAGCTTTCCTTTATTTTCTCCCTACTATAAGCTCCTGTTATGGCTGGGTTTTATTATGAAATAGTATAAAGATCCATTTATGTTTTTTCTTTGAACCTGATCTAACTAAGGTAGGGTGCACATCCTAGTGTAAAGGATGTTAAAAAAAAGAAAAAATTACAAACTGAAAGTTAACTTCTAATTAAGTATTTTTGAAATTTCATTCTTAAGAAAACCCTGCCAACTAGAAAATGCTCACACTATTGTAGATCTTTTCAAACTATCCCCAGATCCTCTCTAAGAGCAATAAAACCCCAAACAACTAAAACCCATTCCAAATCAAAACTTGATTCCAAAGAGTCACAGGATCTCTAAGGTTGCTATAAACATTATTATTTCTAAATAAAACCCACGGGTACTCTAGGGGTCATAACACACTTTGGAAGCCTGAAGTGATGAACTAAGTAGAGGCAGTCTCTCTGTAGAGAGGGTGAAAATCTGTGAACCCATTTCAGTCTGGAAAGCATAATGATCAAAGATTAGGAACATTCAGCACCTGTGCCTAACAGTGATAACTATAAAATAGACAAAGCTATGAACTTTAAACTACTTTAACTGTTGGCAGCTCTGGATGTGATCAGGCTCTACATGATCCTACAGATCACTGGAATAGCCTCAGGAAGAGCAAGTCTGGATTTCCCAAAAAATCCCATCCAGCCCAGAGCAGATATTGTAACACTTACCCAGTACTGGACAGGACATCGGCTGGAAAGCATCACAATCAACACATTTTCCTCTCTTGTAATCCAAGTAAGACTCACAAGGATATGTTATTATGTCACACTTTCTTTTCAAAGATGATAAGAAGAGGAAAACAGCTCTTTGATGGTCACACTTAAAAAAATGAAGTCCTTCAGGAAAGAAAAAAAATGAGAAGAATATATAATAATTTTTATTAATGAAGAAAAAGTGTTATAAAAGTAGAATCATAGAATGGTTTGTGTTGGAAGGGCCCTTAAAAATCATCTTATTCCAATCTCCCTGCCTTGGGCAGGGACACCTTGCACTAGACTAGGTTACTCCAAGCCCCATCCAACCTGGCCTTGGATACTTCCAAGGATGGGGCATCCACAACTTCTCTGGGCAACCTGTGCCAGTGCCTCATCACCCTCACAGCAAAGAATTTCTTCCTAATATCTAATTTAAACCTTTCCCCCTTTCAGTTTGAAAGCCCCTTTTGCCAACACTAGTGCAGCTTGCAAGAGCTGCTGGAACCTGGCCAGTTCCTGAAAGGTCTCTTAGCTGTTATTTGGGGTTCTCTGACTCCAGGAGTCCCCTGATCAGCCTGACTGGTTCTCAGCCCACCCAGAATTTACTGTAGCTACCACTGCTGTCACCACTCACCTCTCCTACTCAAGTAATCCCATTTCCCCGAGTCATTCTTAGTTAGCCATGCTTTTACTCCCTGGTTAGTTGAACACCAAGTGTAAAGAGGGGATGCACACACAAGAAGAAGAAACTGGAGATTATTTTGAATATTAAAGACACTGATAAAAGTCTACAGGGTTTTATTTGTAAGAAATAATCTGCTAAATCCTATCAAACTTACAGAGTTTTTTGTTATAAAGCATGAGTCTGAGCTACAATTTGCCTTGTTGCATTCAGTGCAGACAGTTTTGGCACAAAAATTGCCATGAGGAACACTTCAGGGATTCTTCTCCCTAGTTGTCTGGGGTAATAAATTCCTTTCTCACCTAACAAAAGAAACTATGAGAATTATACAGATGAAGATGACGCTGAGTCTTCAGGGATTCTCCCACGCTCACAGATACACAAGGGGAAGCCCTGTGCCTCTGCAGCCGCTCTAATTGGTAGCAGCACCATGTGGCTTAGTTATCAGAAACATATACAGAAACAATCATATCCGAAAAGAGTAAACAAAAACAATGGGCAGCAACCTTGCCTAAGATTTATGGAGGTTGAAATGAGCAAAATTCTGCAGCAAAAGGTCTTAAAACCCTTCCCATCCTAGAGCCTAAAGGGTCTGTCCAAAGCCTAGGTCATCACTACCAACCAGGAGGAACCTAAGACAGAGTGAAGACTTGCAAATCTTGCCTTTCATGTCATATGGAAGTGATCCAGTCCAAACTTGGTCACAAATACATTCCCCCATGCCTAGCCTATATTTAACCACAGAAATATAATGATCACAACATGCAGATTGTGTATATAATATAACGTAATTCCACCATACCCACATTAATGATATGGTGGAATATGTATGCCTATAGGAAGATTCATATTTAAAAAAAAAAGTAAAATATCTTTGTTATTTCTCCTTTGCCGAGTTGGGATGAAAAGAAAGAGTGCAATGGTCTCAGCTCCTTTATTTCCCAATATGTGCAGTGTACATTCAATTCAATTTAACTTTTTTTAGTTTGATCTCAAGTGCTTCTCATTAATTAAATATATTTTTATTTACCGCTGAAGACTGTGTTTGGACAACCAGGCTGATCTGTTCCTCCATTTGGATAGAAATCAATGGTTCCTAAAGGTTTCTTGAAACCTAGTGCTAGAGTAAAAACATCATGAATCAAAAACCATATGCAGAATTACAAAGTCAATTCATTGTCATTATATTTACTACAAAGTAGCATGGAGGTATTACAGAAAATTTTTGTGATTATACCATTCTTTATTTCTGTAAACTGAAGACATATTATGAGTTAAAATCCAAAGGTTTTTTTCTTTTTAAGAAAAATTATACATAAAGAAAAATGCTGTACACAAATGTATACAAATTTGTGTAAGATTCCTACTGCTACAAAAGGGAAAGAACAGAAGCAGCTGTAGCAGAAACATTTACACAAAGAAACTTATGAAATTCGTGTTCTCTCCAGCAACCAAAATTCTCTCACGATGCAATTTTCATTAGAGTAAGATTTTCCATTTTTTGCACATTGGATTCTGAAGTACTCTAATGCAAGCAGTATATCAAAGTAGAAAAATCTCTATCTGCCCTATAAAAGTAAGCAAGATTACATGAGTAATATTTAATTCAATCTGACCTACCTTCATTTTTACCATACATTATCTTTATTCACAAAATCAGAACATTGCAAAAAATGGTATTTTACAGCTTCACATATAAATTTGTATAGTAAAATTCTTAATTTTTAATATTATTAAAGAAACTGATATGAAACTATGCAAATAATGTGACAAGTGTGGTAGGTTTGAACAGTTTACTTATGGTTTGAGGAAAAAATTAAACCAGATTAAGGCACAGATAAAGCAGACTTTGCAATGTTCTTAAGTTTAACCTTACAGTACCATGATTTAGGATTTTAAGCAGTGGCTCTGCAGCATCCTAACGTGATACAGCTGAGACTGGCTATCTTAGAAGTGATTAATTCAGTAATAATCATGTGCTTACAGACTCTGTGTTCACACACATTAGAACAGCAAAGGAATGTGAATGGTAACACAAAATACACTTCTGCAGCACTTTTTGGGTGTTACTGAAATAGCTTATCCCTTCTCTTTTGCTTTCCTGCCTTTCCTCAAGCTGAAAAAGGAAAGTTAAGGCTGTGTCATTACCATCAGTGTCTGAATGAATTACATCAACAAACTGTGCATCAGAACGATCCAGTCTCCCATCTGGCGGCACGTGCGTGAATGAAGGGCCCGCTGGATCAAGACCTAAATGAAAACAATGCTAACATTACAAATCTTGGCCTTGGTTCCTGTACAGATA
This sequence comes from Myiotriccus ornatus, assembly GCA_036023395.1. Taxonomy (NCBI): domain Eukaryota; kingdom Metazoa; phylum Chordata; class Aves; order Passeriformes; family Tyrannidae; genus Myiotriccus; species Myiotriccus ornatus. The sequence continues at coordinate 10,677,725 of JAYRBT010000001.1, forward strand.
TATAAAATACTAACATTTGAGCCCTATTCCTCAATTACTTAATTTTCCTGGCATAAAAATGAAAGTAAAACCCTGCACAGTTCTTCTCTTCAACTCGCTAAGCAAAGCAAAGGTTCCTATGACAAGACTGATCAGCCCATATCAGTTAATTTCTCTCTCTTCCTCATTAGTTGTGCTCATCTCCCATTTATCCAGATTAACATAAACCAACCGCATGAGGATTCAAATCATGACAATTAAGTTTGTCCTTTTCCCCAGAAAATACCATACCTATTACGCACTTCATAAAAATGAAATGCACAATATAACTGCTCTCACCACCAGAACACAACTATTCAGAAACTCAGGTAGCACAGCATTTAACTTAAGTGGCGTTTAGATGCAGCACTCAATTTTCATTTGAGAGACTAGAGGTAAACAGGTTGGAAAATTTAATCTGTAATTTATGTCCTGAAGACAGACTTTCACAACTTCCTGAACTTCTGCCAGGGATGTGTTTCTCCTCATGCATGTTATTAAATAGTCAGTTCTAATTTGTCAGTATTTCAGTGCTAGCATCTATGTGGTTTGCAACTATGGCAACATAAGGTACAATAGAATATGTGTACTGGGATTAAAAAAATTTACCTGTAATTCTTCCAAGTTTGCCGTTATACTTCTGGCCAACAAAACCAGCCACATGAGCCCCAAGACTAACTCCAATCATATAGATAGAGTCAAGAGAAGCTCCATGCACCTACCATGGGAAAAAAAAACCACGAAAGCCACAACCATACACAGAGTTAACTGAACAGAAATCAGTAGACTGATTTAGTTTTCACTTTTTGTCACTACTCTCAGTTATATTTCTAACTTTAAAAACAAATGGAAATTACAAAGTTCTTTTCAGTATGCAATTCTGCATTAGTTAAAGTGTAGGAATTGTGAAATTTTTTAACTAGTAAAATGTAAAAAGGAAGCTTGAGTCACATTTCTCCTGAAATGTCACACTGGTTAGAAGGGGAGCAGCAGAGGGAAGAGGAAGACATTTATCAGATTTAAGAAAGATGAACCAAAACTGTGAACTAGGAAAAAAAATCTTCCCCTACTTTATCCTTCCAATAAAATAAATTACAAGCATAATACCATTAACTAATACTTATGCCACACAACTGATGAATTATGGTGCCAAACACACACTTGCAGGGAAGCCTTAAAATGTCCTTTCTACAAACCAGGCACTATTAAAAAACAAAACAAAACAAAACAAAACAAAACAAAACCCCCCCAAAACAACAAAAAACCCAGCAACAACAAAAAAACCTATTGAAGAATTCTGAAACAGTATCATCAGACCTGTTGGAATCCCTGTAAAATGATGGGATGACACACAGCATCTGACATATTAATATGAATTAAAAAAGGCCTCCCAACTGCTTGTAAGTGTGAAAGTCATGATGACTTGCACATGCTGTCATTGTTTTACCAGGCAAATCTATAACCAGCAACTAACCAAATATCTATATCAAGAAGTTTGCAAAATACACCTTTATAACCAACTCCGGATTAGATACTGTTGTTATAGTCCTTTTTTTTTTTTTTAATTCCATATCAATAAATTTACTGGCATAATTACGAATTGTTATCACTCTATCTAGTCCCAGATCACAGATTCTAATAGGCTTTCTCTTCTTTCACCTCAGCCTTTCTCAAAATGTTAGGTTTTTTTGCTCTAACTCCACATGGATCGTTTTTTGCTGCACAGCAATGAAAATTTCTGATAATGGCTGAGAAAAGAAGTGGTGAGAATGGAATAAAGCATGTGATAAACAGCACAAACAAGATGATAATGTTTTGCTCATTTGATCAAGCAAAAAGTCAAAAGCCCAGTTTAGACCACTGGCATCAGCTATTGTTTCAGCAACTCCCTCTAGAGTCAGGAAATTTACATAATTTTGGAATTAATATTTCTACCTCTGTTAATGTTTTCTTTTTCATTTAAATGAAATTTAATTAGATTAATAGTAACAAGACTAGTGCAACACCTTTGTAAAATTTGAATGCTGCATATCATTTGAATATCTCTGCTTTCACCTCCCCACTGGTGCATTCAGTTTCTCTAGAAGGCTTAAAACTTCCAGCTGGCTAAAGAAATTAGATACACTCTCAGACACATTTCAGTGAAATGGAAATAAGAACTCTGGTGAAGTTAGAGATATGCAGTAATAACTGCACATAAATTCAGCAAATACTTCTATAAAGAAATGCCATTTGATACTGTTTACTGGACTTCTTTTTAGACATATTTTAAATATCCATTCCCACCGAAACTAGTCTCTTGAAACTTATTCAGAACGGACGCAACTCTCTGCCTTACCAGCATCTGATCAACATAGTTCTTCAGTATTTCTGCAACTTTTCTGCAGTTTTCAACAGCAGTCATGTAATTCACAGTTGTAGCACCACGATTCCAGTCAACTATAACGAGATTAATATCCTCTGAAGACAGTAAAAGATCCTTCATGTCACCCAGCCATGCTGGAGGAGACCCCGTCGGTCTGAAGCCATGAATGACAAAGACAGTTCTTTTGGCTGTATTAAGGTACTCAGATGCAGTAACATTGTGCTCAGTGAGTCTCTCAGAACAATTTGGATTTTCCTTGGTGTATAGGAGCAGCTGCACTCGGAGTTCTGTTCCAGACAAAGCATTGCCTATATTAAGATCTGTAAACTCAGGACATTTTTTCTCCTCATCTGAAAAAGATGAAAATGTTATTGTCATTTGATGAGTCAGAAGGGCTGAAATACCATCTCTTCACTTTTCATATTTTGTATGATGAAAGTGAAGAACTTCCATTTTCTTCACTCCAGAGCTTTGGAATGAGGTGACAAAAAGTGCACTGGACAACAAGGAGCCACTGTTTAACTAATGACTCTGCAGATACCACTATGCTCCTCTCAACCCTTCAAATACAGAATTATTCTAATTTTTCCTGAACAATATATTTTCTACATATAGATACAAATAAGTAGTCAGTGTTGACAAGATCATTTACTTCACCATCAAATTTAGGTTCTCAGAATTTTTTCACAACTGGGATGTTGTATAAACAGGAAGACTGGTGTGGTTATTTCTTCCTCTTTGGGCCAGAGTGGCAGAGCTGCCAATCCTTAGACCTTAATTTTTTAACCTATCCATAAGAAACAGCTCCCTGACAACATGGGGATGAACCAGAACCATTTCCTGGTTGTGGATCACTATAAGGGCACCATTACCAAGAATCAAGAAAAGAAGAAACAAAGGATCTTGTTCTGAGTTGAAAAAATAAGACTCTAATGTCCATGTGCATAATAGCACAAGCCAAACTGCAGTATTGAGCATTTCTGTCTGTACTTGGATAGTTGGGGTGTACAAGGTTAAGCTGTAGATCACTCAACAAGCAGGTGAAGATTTTCAAGAAAGTCTAAAAAGACCTAATTTTCTCCCTGTCTGGTGATCAACAACAAAAGTTAACCCTTTAAAAAGTACCCTTTGGCTGCTGAGGTCACATTGTGTGGATAAACCAACTTCAGGTCTTGGCACAGCACCGAATCCTGTCACAGTTCTTCTCAAAGGCCTCTTCATCTTCACTGTGGTGTTACCTGACTTTTGGCCAAAGAAATTTAGGCCAATCTCTTGACTTCCAGTGGGCTACATTACTTTACACAAAGCTTTTGTCTGTCTGATTCTTGATGTCACCTTTCTCAATTCTTCTGTCATTAAAATAGTCCGAAAACAAGTCAACTTCTTAAAAGCAAAAGTCAGAAGAGAAACAGTACCTACTCAGTTCCTTAAAAAATGATTTAAAAAGTAACCTGGATTTCTCAGAACTTTTGAGTCACAAGTTCTAGCTCTTCTCCTTTTCCCAGCTAGCACATAGCAGGCAGAACCAAATCCACCACATCTCAGAAGGACAGTGAGCCTGCACCAGCCTATAAAGCTCTGAAGGGCAAGTGCAGGCGGCTTACAAGGTATCTGAAAAACTCATTCAGTACTATAGTTCAGATCTAAGCAAAGCTAAACAATGTGAATTATGGCACTGGAAGTGCAGTAAAGACACTGAAGACACCAATACACTAATTTAGGGAACTACACCAATCACCTCTAATGCCAAACCATGTATCTACAATAACTAAAATGATCATCTCTGGACTGGACATCACAAAAAACAATGGATATATGCAAAACAGACCAGGCCTGAAGTTTTAAAGAGTGTTAAAAATAGCCTCAAACTGCCTGCCTCAAATCAACCAAACAACAGTTTCATGCCTATTATCACCTTATGATAATAAGTGCAATTATTAGTTTGTGAGAAAAGGTGCAATTACTTATATTTCAAAGTAAATATCACTGTTCTTCTCATTTAGACACTGAGAAATTTAAGTAACTTTTACTGAAATTACTGGACAGGTTATTAACTAACTAGTGATACAGGAAGGCAATTAATTTCACTGCCTGAACTTATCCAGAAGATGTTCTGAAACTGTGAGCTGTTCAGCTGCAGTGGCCTTGAATTTAACGAAAACAATAATCAAGAAAAATGTCATACATGTGACATGATATGAGATGTTACTATAATGTGTCACATTTGATCTCTAGTTTTCATATAATTATATATGATGATAAAACTGAAATATAAATTCTATTACCTTAATATCATCTAGAAAGGTAAAATTAAAACCAGTCACTTGATTACAGTTTTGTTACTTGGATTCAAAGTATTATTAAAACTCTTTCAATTTTGCCTAGTGTTGTCCTTAAAAAAATGTTTAATCACTGATCCTTATAATTTACCCCTTTGTATCTAACATATAAAAGATTCATGCTAAGATATTGCTCTGTCCATTTAAATATTTGGATTTTTTTATCACTTGATTGGTAGAAATAAAAATTACTTCTTCTAAAGCCAGTGAAATGACAGTGAGATAAACCAGACACAGTCTGGTCCAGAGGAGTGAGAAATCTATCACAAGGAAATTATTTTAACTGACAAAACTTATTTACTAGCTGGCAAAAGTCACAGGGAACCAATTTATTTACCTATGGTGGAGAAATGACAGAAATTATTTGAAAAGTAAATAGAAAAAGAGAAAAGATAGTATCTTTACTGTGGAATTAGGTAAATACTAGATTTATATATTTAGTACTTTGAATTGTTTAGTAGGGAGTCACTGTGGAAGGTTTTTCAAATTCTTATATCTGACCGAATACTGGAAGGAATACCCAGGTGCCCTTTGAGAACACTTGTTGGAGTACTCACAGTATTTGTACAATCAGAACATCCACGCAGGCACTGGGCTGTGACACATGCAGTTTAAGTTAATAGATAATTTTAATATTCCTGTGTAGACTTGTAAGCAGTTTAAGTATCTTCTGTGGTTGAAAAGGGGAAAATCTTAAGTCTTTTATGTAACTAAATTTTGCTATTTAAAAGCATAACACATAACTTGAAAACCTGTCCACCTGTCAAACCAACAACAAACAATTAACCCATGTTAGTATATTAAGGCTGCTTCACAATTATGTCTGCTTTGTACAAAGTGCACATACCTGGTTGTGCCTGGGCAAAGTCCAGCCAGAGATAAAGTATCAGGCTTTGGCTTTGTTCTATTTACTTTAAAATGAAAACCTATGTCTCAGTTTCAAAGTGATTGAATTTTCTTTACTAATCATCTGCTCCATTAGGCATAATTCTAAAGGTTTAATCTTAATCTTTTGGCCAATTTAAATCAAGGAAGATTCGGGGTTTTTTAACATTTGATTGAAGTCAAGATTGCAAATAAGCTAATGGTTCTTACCTGATTTCACCCAGTATATCAAACAGATGAAGAAACACAGTTTCAGCATGTGGAAATGGAGAAAAGCAATATGGAATATCCACAGACAAGTGACAAATTGAGTGTCTCCTTACGCTGGACTTCTAACACAACTGCATGACACTAATGAAGTGAAGAAAGTAAAGCTGTTGTCAAGCTTCTGCAATTCATGACTCCTCCTATTGAATGACTTCAGTAGGTAGGGTGGTTTCCTTAAGGGTTGTGACTGATTTTTAATCTATTTCCCTCTCTGGCTATCAGCAGATTTTACACGTAAGCAATGAATGTTGTATATTACTGACAACTCCTACATGCATGGAATTTAGGAAACAGAGTAACCAGTGGTGCATCACATTAGGCACCCACTGTGTCTCTTTTTTTAAGTGTGTCACTGAACGGCAGTTAGGGACACTGAGATGGGCAAAAGGAACTTAGAACAAAAAGTCATTCTGGTGACAGAAGCATTTTTTCATAAGAACTTGAAAATAATTCTGAGAACTGTATCTCCATGGATTATTTTTGCACAAAATTATCCTCTGAGATTTGTCCACAGATTCATTCTCTAATCTAACTTCAGAGAAGGTCTGTGAAAGCCTCTCTGGAAGAGAGATGGAGTCCCACAAATCTCATGAAGACATTGATTTGCTGTGTGTTTTGGCTGTCATTTAACTTCAATACCTCTGTATCCCAGCTACAAAACAAATGAAGAAATATTTATTTCTGTGAAGCTCATTTATTTACAGATCAATTCCCTGGGTAAATACAAGGGGTCAGACTGCAGGTTTCTGAAGTTTGTGGTGAGGCAAAGAGGCAGATGAACCCTGCATTATTTATGTACAAAGTTTGGATGCTGAGTTTGCCTATATCTGGCCCCAATTATTTCCAGGAGAAAGAAAAACATACCCCAACCATTCAAATATGGGGCAAATACATGCTAGAAATGTGGGGTTTTTTTCACAAAGTGCCTCCTTCACTGTGCTTCTAAACATATAGTCTAGATCCAATTCTTTTCTTTCCACAACAGTTAAGGGTGTGGGTGTGCATGTGTGTTTCATTACTTAATTTTGAGTGATTGGTCTCTCCAGCTGGCTTTATGAATCTGAGCAGCCAGCAGAGCTGTGCTGCACAAGCCTCTGCAGTGCATAGCCTTTACGGGGTCTCTTCAAGGGCTTTACTGCTTTGAATGCAGCCACAAGGAGAAAAAGATGCAGTATATCTGCTGGTATGAAAATCTACTCAGCTCTACAAGTGATCTCTTATTACTGTTTTGTTTTAATTTCTCGAATACGTCACTTTATTTGGAGTAAAGTTCACTATGGCAGATCCTGTAATTCATTTGTATTTCCTCTTGGTCTCAAATCTTTGGCACTTTGACAAACTATTACTATAAAACCACAGCCCTACTGACACTACGTATCCCTTAGAACAAGTAATGGTGTAGCGTCACTCTGGCTCTTTCCCCTTCTTACTTTTTAAATCCAGATTATTGTTACAACAAAAATTTAGTGTGTCCAAGCAGCCACCAGTCAGGCAGCCTCAGGATGCACTCTGTATACAATACACATTCATAAACCATTTAAAGCAGGGGGGGATCACCATCACTAAAAGCCAACTGGTAACAGCCGCAGTAAAACATCCACTGTGCTTATCCAAGACCCAATCACCTAGTCTTAGAAGAAAATCTTACATACATGCCTTAGATGTACCTAATGCCACTAGTTGTGAATAAACTGCTAACACTTGTTCCTTTACACAGAAACGGGGAAAAGAAAGGAAATTTTAAGCTACCTCTTGAACTGAAAAGTGAAATAAGCCCAGCTCACAGGTACAGTAGAGTGCCACCCATGTTGATATAACCCCCCCGCCATGAAACGCTTTCAAAGCCCCCTGAAATCAGTGTCAGGATACGACTCCATTACCAAATCAACACCCAGAAAGTTTAGTGGTATTAGTCAGGATGTTGAACTGTGGTGAACTGTTGTATGACCAGGGAACTTTGCTCACCCACGGTGGCACTTGTGCCACTGAGAAACTCATAAATCTCCACTCATAAACCTCACTGCAGTTTCTACTGACGCCCCACTGTCAGGTAGAATCTTCACGGCGACTCCTCAGGTACACTCTCACAGACAGATGCAACACTCAAGTCTCAGCCATTCCCCATCCTGCTTCCCTGCATTGTTGTTATGCCCAATGCTTTTCTTACAAGGATACACTCCTTCTCACACTGAAACTCAGAGTTATCTGCTCCCAAAAGTGCCTTATTATGCAAACAGGTGGAGGATGCTGGCACTGCTTCTTCAGGGCTTTTACTGTCCCCAAAGTGCTCAGGACAACCAGAGCAGCAACTCCTGAATGAACCCCAGCGCTTTATGGGGGAGCCCACAGTTTTTCAGCTATTAAAAACTACTCAAGACTGGTCGAGTACTCAAGCTGAAAAAAAAAAATATATATAAAACTTCATTTTATTACAGTCCAAGATTGCTATGACTTATAGGTAAGAGAATGGCACTATTATAGTTTAGCCCCCAAAAGTTTTTGATAGAATAACAGATAAAAACATTACAGTGTGGTTTTCAAGATTAAGATCGAATTCTTACACAAGCCTTGTTATGCTGGTCTGTGGTCACATGCAAATAGTATTTCCCCTTCTAACCTTCTTTCTACACCCAAGGATTTTGTAGTCTTGGGAAATCCCATTCTCAGAAAAACTCTCTCTTACGACTCAAGCCACTTCTACAGAAAAATTCTTCACTAACCACTAAGCTTAAGAGAGCTGCTCCCTTTCAGGCAAGAGGAAATCATGTCCAGCTTTTGCAATGCAGTATGTTTAACTATGAAAATAAACTGTCTAAGCATTATAAACAGAAAAACTCTGACGTGGTGGAAGAAATGTGAAACTCATCATTTACTCTACACTGAGCCTTGTCATTCCTGTAAATTCATAATCCCTTTCTAAACAGACTCAACAAGTTGGTAACTAATCATCCATTAGAAAATATCGGCACCAAGGCAAAAAACACCATCTGCACTTTTGCAAATAAATTATTTAATATTTATTTTTCACATTGTCATCAGGAAGACTACTGAAAATGCACTCCTTTGCAAAATAACACTTAAAAAATATATAATGAATCTTAAATGTATGCACGTGCTTGAAACTTGTTTGTAGCAACCATGCAGTCGTGGGTCATGAGGCAGGTGTAACTTCAGCTTTAAATACAGCAATCACATTCCAGAAATTTTTAATTATTGAGAAATGTACAACAGCCAACACTGTACATGTGTATTTTATTAGTAATAATCATAATGCTTTACTATGCTGATGGCTGAAACACTTGAGGGCTCTAAAGGTTTCGGAAGCATCTGCCACCCAGCCGTACTCCAGCAGCTGCAGCCCCCACCTGCCTCCCAAAGGTGGCACCGTGGGCAGCACAGTTTCCCAGCCCCATTTTCACGTGGTTTTGTGGTTTCCTGCTAGTTCTCCACTGCTTGCTTTCAGTTTCACACAGAGGAGGAGCAAATGCCCTGCGGCACACACACTTCTTCCCAGGGCCACGTTTCTGTGTAATTCACCCTTCCGCTGCTAGGCCTGACAACAACAACATTTTTCACCAGTCAGCAATGGAAACCCTGGAATGTAAAATTGAATAGAGCGCCTTAAAATGTTGAAGTGCTCCCACAGGGCTCACACCCACTCACACATTGCTCTTTTCTGACCTATTTCTATATTTGGACTATGTATGTTGTATGCATTTCTATGGACTATAGGAATAAGCTGGGCACCTGCTGTGTTGGTCCAAGTTCAAACCTGTAAAAACACTGTACCTTGTTGGAATGCCTTGTTCCACATTGACTTTAAAATTGGTTAAACCAGGTTTAAAAAAAATTGCAGATAGGCAAGCCTTTGCACTAACTATAGGCACGGATGTTACAAATGTTTATAAAATACATCGATGAAGAAACAAAAGGAATGCCATGTTTGGTTACCTTACACAGGGACTAACTGGCAGTTTAATCCTAAATCAGATTATGTCTCTGTTCTAACTTTGCCATGAAAAAAATTGTTTCCTTTTTCCAGCTATGGTAGTTGTAATTAAATAGATCAGTCTTATTTTCAAACATTCTGTGCTATTTTATAGTTTGTCAGTCTTTTAATTGTATAAGCCATAATACATGAAAAATTAAACTCTTCAGAACTTCCTCTTCACAGAGCTAACAATCAAGTTTCTATTTCTCTAAAGGCACCATTTTTAGCACAGCAGTACACAGTATAGAGTCCATTGAGTCAAAAATTCCTTCATTATCAGATGACTCAACCAATGCCTTCAAATTTATCCTTTTCTCCTTATCAGCTGCAAATGTTAAGACTGCACAGTCCCCCTGAACTGACCCTGCCACATTCAAGTGAATGTGAAGTGCATCTGGTGAATGAAATACCCTCTGAAAGAACGAGAAAATGGCTAAATTGTGACAATGTCATTACTGCAGAAGATAACAACTCCAGACAAGGACAGAACGGCCAAAACCACAAGGAGTGCAAAGCCAGGAAAAATACACACTAATGCTGGATAACTGGATTAATCTTTTCTGTTTTCTATTTTTATTTGAGGGAAATGTTCATCTTTGAAACTTTATTCAAAAAGGAATGTTAAAAATACATATTATTTCTGAAATGTGTTATGCATAGAATCGTAGAATATGCTGAGTTGGAAGGGACCCATCAGAATTATCGAGTCCAGCTCCTGGCCCTGCACAGGACAACAGAATCCCACCCTGTGCCTGAGAGCGTTGTCCAAACGCTCCTTGAAGTCTGTCATGCTTGCTGCTGTGACCATTTCCACGCGGAGCCTGTTCCAGCGCTCAACCACCCTCTGGGCGCAGAACCTTTTCCTGATATCCAGCCTAAACCTCCGCTGACACAGCTTCAGGCCATTCCCTCGGGTGCTGTCACAGGTCACCAGAGCCCAGTAAAACCGGGGTTGATGTGCTCAGTCACAAGACGCTGGGGCTGGAACGCCGGCCGCGGGCACGGATGATGCCGCCGCCGGTGCCGAGCCAGCGGCAGCGCCGCCCTCCCCGCTCTCCCTCCCTCCTCCGGCGGGCGGGGCGGCCGCTGTGGGATCCAGAGGCGCCGTGGGAGCCATGGCCGCCTGCCGAGGGAAGCGGGGCGGCTCCTACGAGCGGCTGAGCCCCAGGGGCGCGGAGGTGACGGGGCTGGCGCGGGGTCCGGGCGGGGAGGGGGTTCTCGGGGCTGCGGGGACCCCGAGCCGCCACAGCCTCCCACGGCCGCCTCCAGCCCGCTGGCAGCTCGGGCGGGGTTCGTGCCGGGTCTGTGCCCAAAAACCGTGGCTGATGTGTCCCGGGGGGAGGGAGGGCTGTCCTTCGGCTGGAGCTCTGCCGCGGGTAGGAACGGGCGCAGGATTTGAGCGGGGAATGCTTGTGAGCGGGCCTTGCGCAGTGTAAACGCTCCGTGCTGCGCCAGCAGGTCGGTGTTTGTCGGAGGAGGGCTCTTTGTCCCGTGTTGTTTTGTTTTGTGGTGTTTTGTTTTGTTTTGTTTTGTTTTGTTTTTCTCGGCTTGTCGTGTAATCATTCGGCTTTTTGCTGAAAGCACATGAAAAATGTTTGTGGGAAGAGGCAGAGGAGCCCGGGGCAGCTGCCGGTTGTGTCGGTGGGTGTCCCACGGCATCTGCCGGGAAGGGCTGAAATTGCGTCCTTGGTCAGGAATTATTTAAGGAGGTAATTGCCGGGGGACAGAATTCACTCCCTAGGTGTGCTGGAGTCATTCCTGGGTGTGGATAAACATTTCTCAGGAAATACGGGAGAGTTCGTATTTGTTTGCCTTTGTTACACTTATCTCCAGCTCACTGTGAAATTGGCAGCGGTGCACAAAGCTCGTACTCTTCATATTTATGTGTGCGTGTTAGCAGTGCTTCATCTCTTGGGGTCTGAAAGGAGCCTGCTGTCCTGTTTAGGTTTTAGCAGCTGATAACTATTAATAGCTGTGTTTTCAAATGGGGGAAAAAACCAAAACCCACAGGATTTTAACGATCAAGATTTAAGGAAGGTTTTCTTGTTTCACACGTGGGATGGAACAATGTGTCAGGTTGGAAGGAACCCATAAGGATCATCAAGTTCAACTCCTGTACTTTACTGTTAGTGTGTAAACAGTGTGAGATAAAGCTAAAGTGGTGGCTAATATCCTCTTACAGCCAGTTAAGTTGTATTAATTCGTGAGACTGTAGATCTCTTTCATTCTTCATACCTGGTGTTAGACTGTGTTGGTGCAAGAAGGTGACAGGCAAAAAAAGTGTATGTACAGGCCTTATTATAGGTCAGAATTAAATAACTTCTGAAAACCACACATTTAGTAAAGAAATAATAAAAAAAAAAGCCACCAACTTTTTCTTCGTGCTTCCGAGTATCATTGAAACGTTTTCCCTTATTCTTTTTCTAAACAGAAATACAACACTGAAGAGAATGTTTTTTTCTTCAGTAAATTAACATGTTCCTGGTTTAGCAGGTGAGAGTTTAATAGAGTGCTTGTTGCTGTTCATTGATGCTCAGAGAATTGAAGACTGTGCACTTACTTTCCACAATATCATTGTCTTGAGCCTAAGATTGCTATTAGATTTTTGTACAAAAATCAAAGTTTGCAACACGTAGAAGTCATATTCAAATCTGTATTGTTTATACATAGTAACAGTCATTTTATACATTATCTAATGGCATTATTGAAAACATATTTTGAAAACTAAGCACATTGTTCTTGACACAGCAGATACTACTTTTAGACAATGGGATATAAAAGGCCAGATTAAACTATCCTTCTTTATTTGTTGTCCTTTTTAATTTATTACCTGTCTGTATAATGTTTGGCAATATACAAATAAGATTTCCTTTATACTGCATGTGGTGATACAACTATCTAGATCTCCAGAAACAAATATTCAATAGTGCATGTAAGGTTTTTTGCCAAGTAGCCAATTTCCTGCTCATTTTCCTCCCTCTTTTATGGCAGGTCACAAATTATAACAGTAACTCACTGCTCACATAGAATAGGAAGTTTCTCTGCTGCTTGAGAAATTTTCCACCAAAAAGTAGGAACTGAAAACTCAGCTCTATCAAATCACACAGCTTCCTGTCACTTTATATTTTGAATGTTATTTTAGACAATTTTGTATGTTACGTTTTGTGACCATTACTAATTTTTAACATTTTTTTCTTGAAAAATGACTTGAGTCAGACTTACACACTTCAAAAATCCAAAAATGGAAAAAAAACATGTTTCTTGCTTTATTCAATATTTGTAATTTTAAGGAAAAACTGAAAATTATATTTGCTGTTAATAAGCTGAGACAAAACATCAGATTGTTTCAAGGATTCAGAGTATTCAGTTAAACTCTGGTCTTGTTGAAGTTACAGGAGTTCACCTTTGTTTTTTACCAATCCTTATATTCTACACTATAAATACAAATTTTTAGTTTTTCTAAGAAGTTGTGCAGTTTACTGAGTGCTTCTGTACGACATTATGTGTTTTTTATGTCACAGTGTCCACCCAAATTTTCAAGCTAGACTGTCTTTTGTATATTTTAACCAATTTCACAATGTTTAACAAAAGAAGAAAAGAAAAACAACTAGAAAAAGATTTCAGTTATTTAGCTCTAACTAGTTGCAGTTAAATTCATATTGTGAACATTAGATATATTCTCTCTTTTCAATCACAGGTGAACAGGATAAATTATGGCTCGTATGTTCTCACATGCTTGCAATCACATGAGGAAGTCTTAAATTCATTGTTGCATAATAAACCCATAGTCCTATATTATGTTTCTTTAGAAATCAGGCAGTCTGAAAGTTATGGTTTAGTAGATCTGTTTATCCTCCGGCAGCAGTGAGTTTTAGTATTGAGATGCATTATGCAGAATTCTTGAAAAACAGTTCCCACTTGAGTACCAATCAGTCTGCTTCCCTCACCTGTCTTAAAAAATAATGCTTTTAGTGGGAGACTGTGTTAATTTTTTGCCTTAATTTATCATGCTTAAGACAAATGCACTTCGTATTAATGTTACATCTTCAGTAGATGTTTGGGTGGCCCCTGGGGATAGTGAGGTCCACCCCCACCAGAATTTCTCAACCTCCAGGAAAGCATTTTTCAGTCCTGTTTTGTGTCCTGTGATAAGCACAGTAGCACACACAGTAGGCCCAAGGCCAGCACTGGCACTGAGGGGCACGGGAATGATACACACTGGAAGGGCACACATGAGGAGATGGACACTGTGCTTGTGTACAGTGTTCAGGCAGGGAGATCCTCACCGGCTAAAAAGCATGAGAGCTGGCACTGACATTCTTAAGACCAGTTTTAGGGGTTTTTTACACTGAAGTGGATGAAAGCACTTTGTTAAAACAAATTCAACAGCTGAAGGTCGCTGTAGGGAAACTTCCATTGTACTTGTGCTGAAACCCAGTAGTTTAATGTCTTGCTTAAAGAGGAGTCACAGCATGAGTCACCATCCTTGGAGGTATTTAAGAGATGTGTAGACGTGGCACTGGGGGACATCCTTTAATGGTAGACTTGGTGCTGTTAGGTTGTCTGTTAAGATCATCTTAAGGGTTTTTTCCAACCTAATTGATCCTGGAATTCAGTGATAACACACTCCTGTGATAGAAATGGCATTTCATTCCAGATCAGAATAGTAAGTGGGTAATGGTACTACACGTCTGTTTATGTAGTAGTGTGTTTTTCTGTAAAGAAATACAAGATCAGAAATGTAGACAGTTTCTGAGGTACACAGGTTCCTCAGAATTTGCTGTTCAGATGTGACAATCTGCTTGGCCTCTCCTTACTTCAGGTGAGTTTCAGTGTATTGAAGGTAACTGTAAATATCTTCCACTGTTGAGTCTGTAGCTTTTATAGGATTACATATATTATTTTGATTATAGAGTTTATATTCACTAAATTATGTAATTATATTTTTGAAATATTAGTTCTGCTTGTTTTGTCTGCTGTATTTCAAGGTGTCTAAATTAATTGCTTTCTTTCAGAGTGATATCTAAGGGCTACAAGAAGCCATTGGAAAGAGAGGACCTGTTTGAACTCCGTGAAAGTGATTCACCCTACAGTGTGTGTCCTAACTTTGAAAAGCAATGGAGAAAAGAAATCCAGAGGTCTACCACAGGATTAATGGTACCTATAATTCTGACAATAGGCAATATCCTTCTCCAAGGTTAAGGAGTCTGGAAGCTGGAGAAGATCTCAAAAATCTTGTTGTTTATTGAACAGCCTACATTTTACAGGACACGGAGGCCCCTCAGTGTTGGGATCAGTGATCTCTAATATGGCTATAGAATTTTCAAACTTACCTCTTAGAATGATATGCTGTTACATTACAACATTTCAAGTGATAAGGAATATACTGTGATGGGTATGGAATGTACAGTGACTTTTATTTGTTGATGAATTCCCATATTACCAAACGGTGCAACTAATTTCCCTCTGAACTTTTCTACTTCCCTATGTCTTATCTTTGCATCTGTATTTCAGGTAGTAGAAGAGTTTATGAGCAGCTTGTTTATTTGTAGTCACTGGCTTACAGAACACAAAAAGCAGGCTTCAGTTTTCTTTAATTTCAACAATACTGAGTTTTACAGATATTTGGGCTTTTTTTTCTTGAGTCTTGTTTTACATTTTTATGTAAAACCTTGACAGTTTCAGTCAGTTACTATTTGCTGTAGTTCCAATGCACAGTAGTTCCAGTGTAGTTTCAAGCTCTGTGATGTCAGGAAGTTCACAGGATGAGGACATCACCCATAAGAGTGTGGCTTTTGCTTTTTAATGACTTACTGATGAGTCCTACAGAGTCTCCTCTTACTGCGTCTCATCATTGTTTTTCTTAGCTATCTATGCATTTGCCCGTCCTTCCACTGATGATATAAACCCGCAAACCCTTTCTACTGAAGCATTTAAAAGTATTTGCCAGTAAGGATAATTTTAAATTCAGAAAATGCTTTTATTATTTGAGTAATCTGAAAAAAAAAAAATCCTGTCATCATTATGATGGTATTAGATGGACACTTCCATATTACATATTTTATATTGTAATGTGGGTGAAGTTCAAAATTTTTTTTTCTCTTAATTCTGTATATGTTTTTGTAATCTTGCAGGCTTCTTACATCCAAAGAATGCTATTGAAGAAAACAAGTTTCCATAAACCATCTTTGATTTTGCCATTATGGCAAACATTTAAATCTTTATTGATTAAAGTTGCATTTCTGAAAGTTGCAGCTGACGTTCTGGCTTTTGTGAGTCCGCAAATAATGAAGTAAGTTTTTAATGTGTTTTACTTTGTTTTCAAAGAGCAATGGTAATAATAAAGTTAAAGGGTTACCAGTATCAAAACCAAACTAAGCAACAGCTTAGATGTTTAAAGATTTTATCCTCCCCTTCCATGATTACCTGAAAGTGATTTAATGAGGGAAAGGTCAAAGAGCTCAGAAATTTTATAGCTAAAACAGAGGCAAAACCGTTAAAAGTTCCACAGTATTGTATATAAGTAGTTAATAAGCATAAATAAAAAAATCAAATGTTAAGAAAAAGGGACTACAAAGATACCAAACTTTTCCGCTTTTTTGTCATTGTTTTTCCATCTCTATTTTAAAAAAACTCAGCTAAATATTTAAATACATATATGGCTTCAGCACTGAATGGAAAACTGTGATTATTCTGTTATCATATTGTTGGTACCATGAGGTTCCAATGAGATTGGTACCAAGTAGCTTTTAGAAATTGTGCTTACCACAGAGGTCTTAAGAATTGATCAAACTCTTGAGTGTTTATAAAGAAAAGACTTAGTGAACAGAACTATCATTAACCTTCAAACTACACCCTGAATCAGCGTAATCCTGAACAAAATGATTGACCATAAAATCTGTTTAAAGATATCATGGTCGATGTTTATATAAAATAATCTTTTAGTAACATGAAAATCAGAATTTTTCTCTAGTTTTTTTTCTCTCTTGCTTTCATGTTTGGTAGTTGCAACCTTTCTAAGTACAAATATCTAATTCTTTTTTCTTTTTTTCTTTTATGAAATAGTTTTCTTTTATTCTTTATTTGTACTCCTTTGTCAGAGAAGTTAGCAATAGCATATGTCTAGATTTGTATTGGAGAATTGTTTCTAAGCTAACAAATTGAAAAACACTGATAAAACCAGTCATTTTTAACGTCATATTTTGTTGTTACCTTCCACCATAACTAGACCTAAAATAGCCTCAATTAAACTCAATATCTCAGTTTACTGAGCTTTTTATTGTTGGTTGTTGATTTAATGGGCAGAATTTAAAATTCTTTTTTTTTTTCATTTTCAGAGCAATGATAGTGGCCAGTGAAAGTCAGCCTAGCTCCTATTGGAGGGGTTGTGGCTATGCTATTGCCCTGTTCGTTGTAGTTCTGTCACAAACTCTTCTCCGTCACTTATACCAGCATAACAACATACTTACTGCAGCCAAAATCAAGACTGCAGTTGTTGGCCTGATATACAAAAAGGTAATCACGTGTTCTTCTACTTCTCTTTCAATATAAGACCTAAAACATATACACAGTGTTCGAAGACCAATGTGCCTACCAGCCTGATCAAAACACAGGATGTGATACACTCAGTGACAGGACAACAGATTGAGATTATTTTTTTTTTGATGGTTGTTTATTTATAACAATTTGGAATTTCAGTGGCATTTCTGTTGTAAGACTCTGAGCCTGAAACTACAAACTCTATTTCAGCCACGTGTACAGATATGATGTTGGAGACAGATGTAGAAACTGAATTCTATTTTGATTATGGGTTAAGTTCCCTAATTTGCTGAATGAAATGAGAAAAGTGGTTAGGAGGGGTGTCTGGGAAAAAGTAAAGGTACCACTATTGTTACTATATAGTAGCAGTGAATATGAGAATGAATATGAAGTTTGCCACCCTGTCTCCTTTGGAGGTTACAGTTTCGCCCAGTTTTACTTGCTTTTGAGTTGAATACATGGTAGTTTCATTGGTTTTCAGATTTTTAAAAGGTGGCTAACCACTGTGGAAATCTGTAGCTTATGCCACCTTTAATAAGATACACTAAGCATTAGCTAATTTAACAAGATGCACAGCATTATCTACAAGAGATGCAAGTGCTTACAATGCAGAAGTAAAAAAGGTTGTCTGATCTGCTAAACCTAAAAATGTTTACTGTCCTGTTATTATGTAGGATATGAGATAAGGCTGCTTAGTGCTTAGTGCTTAGTGCCGCACCTTTAGTTTACTTTGTTATGAACAGGGCACCTGGGTATTTTTACTGCAGTATTTAACTATTAAGCATAAGTTACGGAAGGAAATAACCAAAAGCTGAACTAAATTACTGTCTGTTAATTTAAAATACAGTCTCTTTTTCAAGAGTCAAACTGATTTTTTGACATAGACTTCTCAGGTTATTTGCTGAACCAATACACAAAATTTTACTGGTAACTTGCAAAGGAGTTCAATAAAGGAGTTAGTTCTCTCAAGTCACATGTCAAGGTGTGTCAGTGCATTAGGTCATGAGCAGGAGAACAGAGGCTTCAGTTGGAGTGGGCACATCTTGGGGGAAGTTTTCTCACTTACAGGGTAGAGATACAGCCTCTTCCTCTCTCTTAGTAGAGTTGGTTCGTGAATGTCAGGCCAGGGCTATGTTTGACACACGAGGTGGATGGTGGAGTGAGCTGCTGCAGCACTGTCTTATTGCATGCAGGAGTTGCAAGTCTGTTTCACCAAGTTCAGCTTTGCTCCACTTACTGTCCTCTTAGCGCTGTGACCTCTGTATTTTCTGGTTGCAGGCCTTAACTTTAGCAAATTCCTCACGACAAAACTATACAACTGGGCAGATTGTTAACCTGATGTCAGCAGATGCTCAGCAGCTCCTGGAGCTAGCTATCAACATGAACCTGTTGTGGTCAGCACCTTTTCAGATCACCGTGGCTGTCATGTTCCTCTGGAAAGAGCTCGGCCCCTCAGTCCTAGCAGGTGTTGCACTGCTGCTTTTGGTTATACCGGTAAATGCACGCATTGCAGCCAGAGTAAGAAGGCTGAAGGTGAGATGTTTAAATAAGCACAATAATTAAGTTGTCATAAAACGGTATTAAAATAGTGTTGGTACATCTAAGCTAACCCGCAGACAAATAAAGTATGCCACGCTGCAGCTCATTCTCAGTGAGGGGGGGGGAAGTGTAACTGCAGGAGCCAACCCATATGTTTGGTAACTAAACCAGTGTGTAGGTTGGATACCTAAATTTTCATTTTTCTGAAAGAATATTTTTGTATTACTGAAAATCACTTTATGACTTGATGTAGGAAACAGCTATGGGTTTTTTTACATATTACATGAGCTAATTCCATTCAGTAAGGGATTTTGTAGGATTAGGGCCCTCTTCCACTTCTATTATTCAGACTAAGCTGCTCAGTGAAAATTTAGCATGTTCTCCTGAGGTTATGGGAATTCCCCTAGAGGTAGTGTGTGTGTTCTGACTTCTTTTATGCTTCTCTGATGCTACAGATCTCTTGGCACTGTATTGCCCGTTACTGTTATAATTTCTGTGAGCTCCACTGGAAAAAATACTACTACCTTAAGTCTTGCATTGCTTTCAAGGCAATTTGTTGTCTTTTCTACCTTTGAAGGTGTATCATGCAATGAAGACTGTCCCCATTAATTCTTTTTTAAGGCTGTGACAGTTTAGAGACATTGACAAAAAACCCTCTCACCTCTTTTGCAGGTGAGGTGCAGCAGCTGCATATGCACTTAGATCCCTAATGTGACACGAGAGAGAGAGGAAATACAAAGGACAATAAAATCATTCTGTCTAGAAGTTTTCAGCTTGTTATTATATACGAATAAGACTCCAAACAGTAAAGAGGCTGTTACTGAGTATTTTTGAAATGTGAGATGCAGAAGAGCCTGAGTGTAGCATAAGAGTGAGGAGAATTTCTGGGTTTTTTTGGTTGTTTTAATAACAATGTGTTCATCAGTAACAGAGGAGATTTTCTTCCTAATTCATGTATATATACATATATATATGTATACAGTGTTTTATATTCATATAGTTGCATATATATTCATATGTGTGTGCATTTAGTGTTACACAATATTATTATTGAGTCTGTATTTACCTGCTTAGCAGTTTTTAAGATTACAAAACATTACCATTCCTGAAGACCCTGGGAACTGGAAGCCTATTAAGATTTTAATTCAATGGAAAGAAAAATAAACTGGACAAGAATTGAAATGTGCATTTAAGCTATTTTAGGTAAAATAGTTATTTTAATGTATTTAATCCCATCTAATTTTTTTTTTTTACTATATCTGTGTGAAACTGGTATAACTGCAGTGCTAATGTGTTTTTCAATGAGGTAAAAATAGCATAAAAGTGTCTGCAGTGCACTGCATATTTTACTTTCCAAAAGCATTAGTTTTTTGAAAAATGAAAACATTTCTGTGTTTTAAACAGAAAAGCCATATGAAGTATTCGGATCAACAAGTCAAGCTATTAAGTGAAATATTACATGGAATAAAGGTACTGACACAACTAATACGGGATTTTGGTTTTTTTAGTTAGGTTGTAAAGATAGTAACTTATTTTAAAAACTTAGGTTTTATGAGTAATGTTTCAGCTAACAATGATAAAAGTTTAAAGATACAATGTTTTAACAGAATGTGCTTAAAGGGATTTTGGAAAATATTTACTGGTTTAATTTGATCTGAAAAACTCAGTATCCATGATGCATTAATTTTATTACCAAATTTTTAATGAAAAAATAAAATACATTAATAGATGTCTTAAAACATTTAGTGGATGAGATTGTAGCATAGAAGGAAAACACTTTTAAAAGTTGTCTTATTTTTTGTTATTTATCCTGTTTTGAAAGCAGCTCATTCTTTGTGATACGTAAGGGACACTTTGAAATCTGAAGAATTAAGAATGACTAAAGTGTATTTCCCATAAGAGCAACCTAATTTAAAGTTACATCTGGTCCTGCTTTCCTTTGTAAAACATTCACATATTTCTAGTTTGTCATTGGTGAATATTTGAAAATGACACTTGGAGATTAGGTTAACTTCTGAAGCCTGGTCACTGCTTTTTTGTTTTATTAAAATATGTCTGTTTGATTGTCTAGGTCCTGAAACTTTATGCATGGGAACCTGCCTATCAAAGGAAGGTCTTGAGCATTAGAGAACATGAAGTGGATGTTCTGAAGTCATTTGGATATCTGACAATTTACTCCACGCTGACCTTGACATGTATTCCTTTTATGGTTGGTTTTATAAAAATATTAATTTGTGCAGGACTGTTTCTCAAGTTCCCTGTTGCTTTAGTAGCTGACTGGCTCACAAATGTTGCCTCCCAGTGCCTCAAAACATTACATTTTCAACACAATATATTTGAATTCTCAGGTTATAATAGTATGTATATGACTAGAGAGGAAGGAGAGAGATTGTGAATTGACCAAGGTTTTAAAGACCTCCGCTAGAAAGTCAGACACCAAATCCAAAAGTCCTGAATCTCATGTCGCTGTTTTAATTATGCTGTTTCTGTTGCATAGAACCCAACTCCCTATGAGTTTTAAAGGAACGAATTTTCTGTGTTTTTTAGCTATCCCTTCTCAAACACTAAAACTCTAAATACATGAAAAAGAAAAAAAGGGAAAAAGAAAAACAAACAAACACACAAAACCCAAAAAGAGCCCCAAAACCAAACAAACGAAAAACCCAATCAAAAATATGAACCAAATTCATCCTAGTCTTGTTTCAGTGGAGTTCTTTCAGGAGTGCATTCAGGTCTTTGGATCTTTACATCCTTCTGTTAAACTCCATTGGAAAGTAAATGGAGACTTCGGGTCCTGGGGATGACTGATTAAGGGATCAGGAGCACAGTGTTCTCCTCTGTCCTTCCAGTTGCAGGGATTGATAAGGGAAGAAACAGGATGAACAAGCTCCAAGCCTAGTGTCACCAGCAGAATTTTGGATTTTTGGATTGTGGATTTGTCTATATGACAGCAGGCCTGTCATACACCAGGGGGTAGGTAGGAAAGGATCTTTGTGCAGCAGTTAGAGGGGGTCACTGAGAGGGCTTTAAGCTAGCTTTGAAGGGGAAAAGGGATAAAACCAGGCTCACTAGATACTCTCCAGGGGAATGCTGTGCTTAATGGTGTCAAAGGCTTTGCTAAAAGAAGGAATTCCTAAAGGTACAGGAACAGGCCATCCCCACATAATGAAAAATGAGCTGTGGAGAGGAGGCTGACTTGGCTGAACAGAGAGCTTTGGCTGAAACTTGGGGGAAAAAAAGGAGAGTTCATGACCTTTGGAAGAAGGCTCAGGTAACTTAGGAGGACTGCAAGGATGTTCTGAGGTTCTTCAGGGAGAAAATAAGAAGGCCCAAGATCCAGCTAGAACTTATCTGTCTGCTGCTGTAAAAGACAATAAAAAATATTTCTATAAATGGATCAGCAACAAAAGGAGGGCTGTAGAGAATCTCCATCCTTTGTTGGATGGGAGGGGTAACTTAGCAACAAAGGCTGAGGGAAAGACTCAGGTACATTTAATGTCTTCTTTTCCTCGGTCTTTAATACCGTAAGACCAGCTGTGCTTCAGGTACCCAGGCCCCTCAGCTGGAATACAGGGACAGGGAGCAGAATGAAGCCCCCATAATCCAAGGGGAAATAGTCAGTGACCTGCTACGTCACTTAGACACTGCCAGGTCTACGGGGCTGGATGGGATCCACCCAAGGGTACTGAGGGCTCTTGGAAGTGCTCAGATGTGACACCCATCTAGAAGAAGGGTCAGAAGGAGGGTGTGGGGAGCTGCAGGCCTGTCAGCATGACCTTGGTGCTGGGGTAGGTCATGGAGCCGATCATCTTGAGTGCAGGGCAACCAGGGTATTAGGCCAAGCCAGGATGGCACCCTGAGATGGGAAGGTTATTTCGTATAGTTTGATGTGTGTCTGATTGGGTCAAACACAGTAGCCATGTTTTTTGTTCACTAAAATTGTAGTATTTCTGCGCTCAGTATTGCAGCTATGCATTCACTTCTGTGTGCAGCAGTTACAGAGTCTGTATTTATACCTGAGCAGGAATGGGGTCTTCTAGATGAAAACAAAACCAGTATCTCTGTAAACATTTTAGTTGTGATGTGATTTTACTTCTTAATATACTTTGCCATTTTTTTATTGGAAAGGTCTCATTGGCTACATTTGGATTCTTCTTTCATCTGGACAAAGAGAATGTTTTAACAGCAACAAAAGTGTTTACATCTATTTCTTTATTCAACATTTTGCGACAGCCTTTGTTTGATTTACCCTCTGTGATCTCTGCTGTAGCCCAGGTAAGCCTACTATGAACAAGTGCTATAAAAGGCTAATTTTGTATCATGTCATGTTTCAGCCATTTCTAGGAGTGATGCAGTAACTTGATTATTTTAAGTCACATTTTATTGAGGTGAAACTGCACAGTATTTAATGGAATCCAGAGCATGAAGGCTTTTTAAAGGATATCTCATTCTTTTAAGTACAGTGAAAATTGGGTAGCACACCTAATTGTGACTGAGCTTTCTGTTTCTTGCTTTTCTTCCTTCAGGGGACTAGACTCACCTTCTGCTCCTACTCTTTCAGCCTCTCTTCCTCATAGAAGATACAGTATGAACAATTTGGGCTGTTCATGGTTAAATCCCTGAGCCACTGTAATATATTGGAGCCCTTGGTACCAAGTATGGGACACCCATTGTGGACCCTACTATTCTGGTTTTTTCAAGTCACCACTGAAGGAAGTGGAGAAAAAAGGAGTAGAGCTGCTCAGGATCCCATGTCAGCAACCTTCAGGCCTAGTGGTACACCAGTAGTGTTGCCACCTGGGTTGGGAACTTCTAGCTTTTAACAGCCTGTTATTTATTATGGGTATATCATATGAGCTGCTCATGAATGTACTCGGTCACAGCTTGTACACAGCTCAGCCTGTGTAAGGGAGGGGACCACTGGGAGCAATTACTCATCCTGATTTGATTTAATTTATGATTAGCATAGTGTTAGATCCAAACCTTTTCTTTTCCTGTTGGTTAACTTCTAGTAGCTTAAAAATATGCACAAGCATAAGTTAATGTCGCTTTGTCGCAGCACAGTGATGGACGTGATGCACTCACAGTAAAATGTCTTTCTTCATTCTATGAAGAGAGACTTACTGTGCACTATTTCTTCACCAAAAAAAAGAAAAAAGCTAAACCACAGGTTTATGAAAACAAACCAATTGAGTCAGAGGAACTGGACATTCAAGGATGAAATATATCTTCAAACATTGGCTTATTGATCACTTCAGATTGTTTAGTACTTTAAAGAAAATGTTTTTGAAATACCTAAATGCCTTTTCTGTCTGTCATTAAGTAAGATGAGAACTCAGCCTTTCTATATGATCTAGAACTAGAACTTTTTAAATATTATTTAAAAATATGGGGATCACAGACATGTTATAAATATTGTATATATGTTCATTTTGTAGACCAAAGTTTCTCTGAGCCGTTTAGAGGATTTTCTGTTTGCTGAGGATCTTAACCCCGAGGATGTCAGTACAAACTACAGTGGAAGTAAGCAGTAGTTATTAATTTTTAATTGGTCATCATTTTATATGGAAGATTATTAAGAAACTCAACTGAGGGGATGGATTAGCAACTCTTTGCTCTGTTTTCTTTACTGCAACAGATCATGCTGTTGGTTTTACTGGTGCTTCTTTCCGCTGGGAGAAAAATGGCCTGCCAGTCTTGAAAAAGTAAGGTATTTGTTTCTTAATTTTAAGAGCTCCTTTGGCAGAATGTGATGTCTGTAGAGATTTTGATCAGGTTAAATGTATTCTGATTCAGATTAATTCATGTTGTTACATGCCGAAAAGAACATAAATTACTGTTTCCAGAGTTTCCCACATGATCAGTATGCTCTGGAAAGTCAAATCGGACCTAGTCTCCCTGATAACCCCAGAGGAACCACATGAAAGTGCATGTACCCCAACACTGAACTGTATAACTTTTGTGGGAATTCCTCCCTTCCTCCCTTTCTCCTCCCTCCTCCTCCTTTCCTCCTTTCCTCCTTTCCTCCCTCCCTTCCTCCCTCCCTTTTGTTGCTGTAGCATTTTGTATTGCCTACAAGTAAGCTAAGACAGTTTAGGCATCCTTGCATTGAATACTGATATGAAAATTGGGCTGTGGCTTCCTTTGGAAAAAGCAAACAAGCAAAAAGTTTGCTTTTCTCAGAGTGGTCCCTTTTGCCTGAAGACACCCCTCATTTTGTTTATCATTTCTTAACAAGGTATTTCTTAGGTGTAAATTCAGCTATCCTAAACTGCTATGCAGGGAACATACTGAAGGGTTAGGAATGACAATGCATAACCAAACCCTGGGATGCAGTGGAGAATCTATTTGATAAGATCTGTACAGATGTAAATGTTACTAAGGAGCTGAAGAGGTTAAAACTCACCCAGTCTAACCCTCTCACCACACTGTCCACCCTGTTCCTCTCAGGGTTGGGGCACTGAGTGTCCACATCTCAGCCACCATGGCCTTCAGTATAGTGTCCAGTCATGAGCTGCCTTCAGCATCATATACAGACTTCATTAAACTCTGGTGTCGTCTCTGGGTACAGTCTTTCTCTACCTCATTTGTGTTTCCAGCTGTAGTCTGAAGGGACTATGCTTATTGTGGCATAAGGCCTTCAAATCAGAACACGCTTGGATCCAAAGAGTATGGAGTACAGGTACTGCATCTTGTATGCTAAAGTTTATGAGGATACATTGGGCTGCTTTTGGCAGCAAAATACACTGGTTCTGAAGGGCAGCTTTTATTCACCCAAACAGCTACTTTTTTCCCTGAGAGGGATCACATACTGGCTACAGTAGGTGCTCCATGAGAAGTCCAGCAGTTGATTGTCAGAGTGAGATGGAATGTGAACCACAGGCCTGAGAAGAATACAGTAAGACCACTTACTGTTTAGGCTGTCTCCCATTTGATTTAATTGTGACCAGATGAAAGCACAACCTCTAACTTGAGACAAATAAATTTATCCTGAAAGTCATTAGTACAGTTCTTGAAATGGTACATAGTCAAAACATGTACAAACTGAAATAATAATTTCCCATCGTTCTAAGTGTAATACAGAGTCTTTCTTACAGTGGCCACAACCCATCCATGATGGAGTATTTACAGAGAGAATAACTAATTTTTCTTTCTCAATATTTCCAGCTTGAGTGTCAAGATTCCTGAAGGCTCTTTAGTTGCTGTTGTGGGACAGGTTGGATCTGGAAAGTCATCTTTTCTTTCTGCTGTTCTTGGAGAAATGGAGAAACTTGAAGGAACAATTCAGAGAAGAGTAAGATTGTCTGTGTCCCCGTGCATTGCACACCCCTTAATACCTAAATTAAGCAGAACTGATTAATAAATTTTCAGAGGGCATGTAGCTTAATGTAAGAAAATGTTTCGAAGCATTTCCAGTTATGGTTCCTCTCCTGTAATCTTAAATTTTGAAGCTGATGGGTTCCACAGCATGTTATATAAAAATAAAAACAATCAAATTGTATTTTGATTTCTACCTAATGCAGACCTATTTTGCTGCATATAAATATTACAATGGATGCCTGTTTGTCACTGTGATCTTTCCCTGGAACCCTTTACTGCATATATGTTCCAGCTCTGTCTGATTTATTTGAAGTGATATGTGTTTTTATAATAATGATAGGCAATTCAACAGATTGCTTTTATTACCTGACTTAATAAAAATTCTAGCAGTTTAATAATGCTCGAGTTTTGGAAGGAATTGCTGGTTACTTTGAGGCAAAGCTGGAATTTCAAATTTATTTTTGAATGCTATTTTGTGTGTTCATACAGCCCAAGTAAAAAAATTGTTTCCAATTCTTTTTAGGGTTCAGTGGCTTATGTTTCTCAGCAGGCTTGGATTCAAAATGACAGTTTACAGGAAAATATCCTCTTTGGTGCAGGTCTAAACAGGCCATACTACGAACTTGTTTTAGAGTCTTGTGCTTTAGTGCCAGATTTGGAACAGTTACCGAATGGAGACCAAACAGAGATTGGAGAAAGGGTGAGAATTCGAGGTGTCAGAAATAGTGCAGTAAGAGAAGTTGTGGCTTTATGGTTTCATATACTATCTGTTGGATAATTAACACTAATGACTAATCAGTAATCAACCAAGTACATGTACCCCATCTCCTTACTTAGCTTACTTTGAGCTTCTGTTCAAGCTCCGAACTCTTATTAATTTTTAAAATGGCCCTTTTCTGTACAGATGTTTGTGTCAGCCCTGTCCTGTTCTCTGTGGTTTCCTGTATGCTGTAAAATGCCTGTATGACTGCAAATAGAAGTTATTGTATTTTTTTTATTATTTTCCAAAGTACCTTGTATTTGTTCATTTTGGAGTGGGAATAATCAACAGAGCCCAAACTTTGCTCTAATTACTTGGAAATCCAATGTTGCCTTCCTATTTCCGTATGCAGTATAAAATCTACTTTGATTACCTGAGAAAAAGAATAAGACTGAATATGATACTCTGGTCTTTATTAGTATTTCATATTTAAATGTGGATTATTTCGTCTTTGCTTTCTTTTCTTAGGGTGTCAATATAAGTGGAGGGCAGAAGCAGAGAGTGAGCCTTGCTAGAGCTGTGTACAGCAATGCTGACTTGTATCTCCTGGATGATCCCCTGTCTGCTGTAGATGTACACGTTGGAAAACATCTTTTTGAGAAGCTAATTGGCCCTTCAGGTCTCCTAAAAAGCAAGGTAAAGTAGGATGACTTCCTTTCTGTCAACTGCTTTGTACAATACAGCAGACATGTAAAAGTCCCAGTCCCTCTGCAAAAGTTCATCTCTTACCTAATGTGTTGATGAAAATTATTCTGTATAAAGAGTCTGAATAAAAAGCACAGCTAATTGTGCCGTTTTGAGGCCTATTTGGTAGACATAGCACAGACTGAAGAATGTGGGAATCTGAAAGACTCATATAAGAGAGTTGCTCATCTCTTCTTTAGTGGCAGTTTTTGAGGGGTGCTGTGGTGTGCACATGGAAGGCAGGCAGAGCCATTTGTGGTCACACATGATACCTCATGGCAGCAAACAGGTTATAGCCAGTATAGGTTATAGAAAGAAAGGCTTCTTGTTGGACAGAGAAGTTCCTAGGGGAAAGTGGAACCTGAGGGGATAGATTCTCCCATTTAAGAACTGTTGATGTGGGAAGGTACGATAGCTTGTAAAAATCTCTCCTCAGTGTTGTGAATTAGTGCAGATTATTCCTGCTGGCTGTTGCCTGCAAAACACATGTGTTAACATGAAACACTTACTGTTGTGTCTACATTTGTTGCTTCATAGATGTCCTTCACTTTGCCTCTCTCCCATCTCTCTTTCCTTAGTTTACCTGCTCGATGTATGAGTATTTATACATTGGTTATAAGTATTTGGCAGAAGCAAGAGCTCTATTAATGGTAGGCTTCTAAGATTTTAATATTAAGACTATCGTAACTACATGTAGTGCATTAAAACCTGTAGTATCTAGGTGTTTTCTTTACAACCTAATCTAAACCATTCCTGAGCAGGGAACAGGTAAGATACAGTAAGGACTAAGAAACAGGTAAATACAAGGAACAGCAAGCAGCTTTGAGCTTAAGGTTTAACATTACAATTGGCAATTAAAAGCGTATTGTAGAGAAGTAGTCAATAAATAACAGCAATAGGAATGATAATAATAAAGTAGACAAACAAATGAGCAATATCGCAGAAGAATTCCATTATATCATTCCATCAATCGTAACTGAATGTCTGCTTTTAGTATATGTTTATATTTCCATGGCAAAATGGAAAACATTGTGTTTCAGACTCGTATACTGGTGACCCATAACCTCACACTCCTGCCTCACACCGATCTTATAATAGTAATGGAGGAGGGCAGAATAAATCAAATGGGGACCTACCAAGAACTCATTTCAAAGAGAGCTAATTTTGCTGAGCTTGTTCAAGACTTCGGTGCAGAGCATACAAGTAAAGAGACAACCCCAGTGGAAGGTGAGAAAATTTGTATACAGTGTTTGCTTAGTATGTTTACTTTTCATTCCAGCTTCTCAAAATATTCCTCCTGAAAATGAATAGAAGAATTGCTGGAAAATGTAGAGCATTCCTGTCTATGTTTTGCTATAGAATTACAGGTTATAAGCCAAAAAAAAAAACCTCGGGCTTTAATGTCTTCAGATCAAATGGTATGATAAAACCACCTTATGCAGCTGTTTTCAGCTTTTCCATATTGTATTAGTCACTATGTAAACTTCCCTGATTCTGCTAAGGGCTCATCACCCAATAGGTAGCTATGGATATTTCAAACTGATCTTGCAGTATTGATGATTTTGTCCTGTTTTGTGTTGGATACTTCCCATTTCCATCACCTTTGACTGCTGTAACCATGAAGCACAGCAGGAGGGGCAGGAGAATATGGTCCACTTGTAGGAGAAAAAAAATTATTTAAACTTCTACTACTCTTATTAAATACTTCCAGCCAACAAGTAGGCAGTGTAAACAAATATTGCATAATCCCTTAAAAAAGCGTGCAGTCATTCACGTGGGTTGGGACTGAGTTTACCTCTGTACCTGAGTTGTTCAATGTGTGCTCTTTGTGGAGCTGTGGGAAAGAAGCAGGTACATGGACCATTCAGTCTGACCTGTTTTCGTTATGTGCTTCAGGAGGAGATTAATTGTGGCTCTTTAATTTTGAGAGAAGGAATCTATCCACATGAACAGAAGAGTCCTGTAAGAGCGAAGTGACTGCAGATGTTTATAATGCTATTTCCCAGTTATCTTAGCAACTCTAAATCGAGCATCCACTGGCCCTGTACCAGAGCCAGTGCTCTGAAACATTTGCTGGGGATTGATGGGGAGGAGTGGAGAGACAGAACAGCAAATTTGCGAAACGCAGCAGTGGGCAGTCTTGTGTTAGCTGTGTTGGGATGGCAGTGTGAGGTAGCCCTGTAAGGAAACATCCACTATTCACAAAGGGTAATAAGGAGAGGGAAGGGGAAACAAAGTCATGAGGAAAAGAAAAAGCATGCACTGTGTTGTGATACAAAATTGTGCAGCAGAAGTACACTCAGCAGGATGGCTGGATGTAGAAAATATCTTTGTCTTAACGTCTGTTGACAAAAATAACATCAAATATGAAAAAAAAAAAATCAGTTCCTGGAAGAAAAAAAGTGTTGGACTCCTTTCAATAATTCAAAAAGAACAGTAAGCTCAGCTTTCCAACCATGATCAAGGAAGCCTTTGAGATAAACGCTAATGTTAATATTTGCAGGAATGCTAGTACTTTCACTAAGCAGGAGTGGAATTCCAAGGATACTCTTGGCTCATGGGAGAGATTCACCTGCTGTCACAGTTCTAGCATTTGGTCACAAATCTGTCGTCTGTCTCGTGTAGTAGCTGCCCCAATACTAGGTCAAGTTAAGGAGTCCCTAATTTAAAGTATCCCTCTTCATCATTTTTTGTTTCTAGCCTCTTATGCTGTACCTGTCTACTATATAGTGGTACCTGTCTACTATACAGTGGTATAATACTGAGAAGATTTCACTGCTCTTTTTTCCATTGTAGTGAGTTCTTCAAAGGAAGAGGGACAGCTGGGAAGGAGCCTGCAACAAAAAGACCTGCTGAAACATAAGGAGTAGGTATTAAAAAAAAATAATTAGCCATTGCTTAACTGATGCAATGCTAGAACAACCCTAAGTGCTGAAGGCTGTGGCACCATGCCTCACCGTGTAATCATGGTTTAAGCCTGAATGCCCATTAGCAGTTCCCTGGAGAGCATGTATCTGGTTTCCCTTTTTACATAAGAAATCCAGCGAATGTGCCATGAGTTCAGGAGGTCCAGTCCATGGGCTGCTTCACTGTGTGAACCAAAGTATTTTAGGCAGGAGTGAGGGGAGCTTTCAGGAGACCAGCTGAAGCCTCTGATGTGGGTGCACCCACAATTTCCAGACAGCAGTTTGACTTCTTTAGGTATTACATTGTTTATGCTCTTTTTTTTTTTTTTTTAATGTTGATTTCTCTTTTTCCACCTTTAAGAAAACTCATGGGCTCCCAAAGAGTTGAATGACCCCCTAGATCAGCAGTGGTGTATTTGGAATGATAGAGGATAGTGCAAAGATGAAGTAGAAGAGACTCAACCCAAAAAGTTAAGACAATGTAGGTCACTTAAGCTTAACCAGCCTGGTCCAGAAGTCATAGAATCAGATGTGTCAAACAGTAAGAGAGACCCAAGTTGCCTCAAGAAAGGGTGGTCACACATCTCTAGCAGGGCAAACTCAGTCTTACCCACACATACAGGAAGTGAAAAGGCCATAAGTAGTGTTGTCTTCTGACCCTAACGTTGTTCTCACAACAAAAGCAGAACAGCTCAGGACAGTTGGTGTCTCTATAGGAAAAATTTACATGATTTTATAGCATCCATTTTTGTTTGGGAATAAATGGATATATTGTTTGCATGAGGACTCACAAGAAGATTTGAAAGTGTTTCTTGTTTGCAGCTCTTCCTTTGGTCAGCAGAAAGCACGCACTAACAGTAAAGAGAAAGTTGCTGCTGGCAGCGTAAGTATCACTAATAGAAAAAGCTTTGACATTTGTCTTTATAAAAATGTCTTATTTTGCAGTTGCAGTTTTTTGTTTCTTAGATCTCTTTTCTGAATTTAAAATAAACCTTAGAGGTTTTTACCAGATTTTAAACATGTGGTCTGAGATTTTCTATTTTGATGATCTGCTGCTGGCTGTATTTTCGTATTACATCTAAGTTGACCTAGTTTTGGATATTTCAGAAAGAAGATGATTAAAAAAACTTTTATTTCTGTTAGAAAAACATTCTGTCTGTCTCAAGGAAATTTAAGTAGCTATGTGCTGGAGCAGAGACTAGAAATTCTGCATGGTAATACTGCTTGCAGTATTGTTTTGTGTTAGAAGCACACTTTCTGCAGTCTCCATTTAAAAAATCTGCCAGTTGCAAGAGAGGGAAAAGAACAAGTGAAACATTATGGAGAAGATCAGAGCTTCTTGTGAAGCTGTAGTTCAGTTGAGATGAGAGCTGTGGGGTGGAGGGCTGAAGAAGGTATTAATTTCTAGCAAGATTGTAGAAATATGCGCTTGGAAAAAATTGAATTTACAGAAGAGACAGAAGAGTTTGTGCCAATTGGAGCTAATTTCACTTAAGATCCTGTAATGAAATCCAAGAATCTGCTCCTACCAGTTCTGCCTTTAAAGTGGCCTAGCTTACTTTGGCCCTGTTAGTCATCACCTACATGAAGAATGAGAACTTTCTCCTGCTGACACTAATTTCCTTGGCTTCAGTAGCTCAGAGTGGTAGTTGTAAAGTTTCTACTTCCATTGATGAACAGAGTAAATTTTGCTTCATACAAGCTGTCAGAAATTCCACTTTTGGTTGGTTCATTGTTGTTTTTTATTTTCTTTTTCTTTCTTTGTTTCTTTTGTATAATCTACATATGTAACAGTCTGGCACTGGATAGTATCTCGAGCAAGATTGCCTATGATATGTATCGTTAAAGAACAGAGTCTAGTGGGAGAGGAAACCTTTTCACAGTACAACTTTATATACCTAATTTATCAGAATTAAGAAATTGTTTAGATTTATTCCAAATGTAATTTATCCAATTCCCATTATGTAATGTTTATTTGGCTTCAAGAATAATGATGACTTTATGAGTAATTTTTTTTTTCGAGATGAGGTGTTTTTTTTATGATTTAACGAGTACCTTCTTTTTTTCATGTGTTCTTTTCTTTTAGATGAAAATGTCGGTTGTCTTGAAATACCTCCAAGCCTTTGACTGGCGATGGATGGGGTTAACCATAGCTGCTTATATAGGCCAGAATGCACTGGGCATTGGACAAAATCTATGGCTTAGCATCTGGACTGCAGAGACAGCACAAGTTAGTGATTTCACAGAATGGAAACAATC
This sequence comes from Myiotriccus ornatus, assembly GCA_036023395.1. NCBI lineage: Eukaryota > Metazoa > Chordata > Aves > Passeriformes > Tyrannidae > Myiotriccus > Myiotriccus ornatus. Next base: position 10,710,597 of record JAYRBT010000001.1, read on the forward strand.
ACGAAACTATAAGCTTTGTATCTATGGGCTTCTGGGATTCATTCAAGGCAAGGATGAGCATTTATGACTCTTTTCTCACCGTTTGCCAAGTTTGATCTGCCTGAATATGTGTCAGTAAAGAAATAATGCTGGTTGTTTCACGGTGTGCAACACAGTATAATAGTTAAACCTGGGGAGAGCAGGAGACATATTACAGCCATGTAGAAGAAAATGCTGTTTATTTTGTGATATTTCTGTGAAGTCTTGGAACATCCATGTGTAACCTAATGAAGCTCAGTTGGGGCAGGGATTCAGTATGGATGTGGTGTGCTAGCAGAAGAGACTACTGCAGGAAAATCATACTTATGAAGTAGTAAGATGTGTCACCAAATTGCAGATATGTACATTTGTAAAACTAAGAGAGGAAGCACAACTATGGGATTGCTCACTGTGGTAGAAAACAGTGACAGGAACAAGATTCGTCCATTTTTCCAACCCAGCCATTCATACTGCCTTTCAATTTATCCATTCCCAAGGCCTGCTTGTTTGCTGTGGTGTTTACGTGCTCACCAGGGGATCCCTGTCTGCTTCCCGGGCATTGCATCGTCAGCTGCTGGAAAACGTGCTGCACCTTCCCCTGCAGCATTTTGAAACGAATCCAGTGGGTCAGATCATCAGCAGGTTTACAAAGGTAAAGGGAACACTTGTGCAGAGTTTCCCATTTTACGGAAATGAGGCTTGAGTGACTTGGTTTTAATTCCATTTTAGCACTGTTAAAAGAATAATGATATTAAAGAAAAGTACTACAGTATCCAGCAATAGGAAGCTGTTCCAGTGCATAAAACGTAAAGAACTGTCTCAAGCTATTTTCTTACAAAGTCATCAAAACATATTAATGGTAGAAGTTGTATAGACCCTATTCAAGATCATTAAGAGGTCATAAGACCATTCCTGCAGGTTTATTAGACCTAAATCTGATCTGTTATTTAAAAAACCCCTGTATTTTTCTTCAATAATATATTGCATGTTAGAATCTAACGTTATTGTCAAAACAATACATTAAATTCATGTTCTCAGAGGCATATAGAAGTGAATGTTGTTTTCACTTCATAAGTGAATGTTATTTTATACTTTTGTACGGCTTTAGCTATAAGTGGAACCTTTATTGCACAAGCAAGTGTTATTTCCTACAACTTTTAATGCTTCCCACTCTCATCATAAGTAGTTTGTTGCAATGCATTATTAATTGACTGCTGATGGTTGTGTTCTCTAGAATAATACCAAGAGCGGGTTGTGTAATACACTAAAACATGAGTTAATTTAGGTTTCTCAAAGTTTTAGTGGAATTTACTCACAAAATCTTGATTCTTCTGTGCATTGTTACAGGACCTATTTGTAGTGGATGTCTCTTTCCATTTCTCCTTGAGAACTTGGCTGAACTGTACACTAGATGTTATTGGAACCATTCTGGTTGTCACATCTGCCTCACCACTATTCATAGTGGTAGTTATTCCCCTGGGATACTTTTATTTTACTATCCAAGTAAGTGCATTGCTCTTAATAGGGATTTCTAGATGTGTGTGGATGAAATGTCTAAAACAATCAAGCATACAGGCTTAAATAATTTTTTACTGTGGAAAAACATGTATATATACAAAACATATCTGAAATTGTTTTCAGAAAAAATCTTCAGGCTTCTTGACAGGAAATTTGAACACTTCCCGAATATGTAATTCCTGTAATACTTGGGAACTTTTAACAACTTATGACTTTCTCTTCATACTTTGCTTTTTTATGGGAAGATACAATATTGATAGAGATCCCAGCAAGAAATCTGCTGAAGCTACGTGAAGAAATGGGGTGTATATTATAGTGAAAGTTAAAAGTTGAAGAGTAACCCTGAAACAGCAGCTGTACATAGAATGATGCCTAAACTACCTGTACTGTTTTTTGTGCAGAGTTTCAGTTATGCTACTGAGAAGCCAAAAATTAATGTTTCAGAAACACTAATGCTGCATTCCTGTTTCTTAATACTCAGGGTATGGTCTGGGATTAAAGATGTTAAAACTCTTAAAATAAGAACATAGAGGAAGGAAAATAGTGCCTGAATTCAGTGTCTGCTAAGGAGTTGAAATATAGACACCGTGACATGGAAGAAATAAACGCTGACTTTCATCTGAAAAAGAACTGGGACATTGTAATTTGAAAGTTACATTGAGTTTTAGTGGGTTGTTACACACCCCTGGTGGTACAGCACATTTTGTATAGAATTAGGAAATAATATTCTTTTATTTTAACCTTACCAGTAATTTATATATGGCAGTTATGTCAGCATTGCAATGTTGGTGTGTCCCAAGAGACAGTTGGGTTTTATTTCTATATTGGTTTTGAATAACTTTTTTTCTGTGTAGACACTTCCAACTTCTTTCATGTTCAAAATTTACAGGAATTCCTTTTGAGAATACTTACCTGGCTACTGTCTGTACTGTTTCATTAGCGATACTACGTCGCCAGCTCACGGCAAATTCGACGTCTGGCAGAAGCATCCCAGTCTCCAGTGATCTCCCACTTCAGTGAGACTCTTGTGGGGAGATCAACAATTCGAGCATTTGGCCACCAAGAGAGATTCATTAGAAAAAACTACAATGTTGTGTATGAGAACTTAGTTTGCTTCTACAACAACCTCGTCTCAAACAGGTACTTTGCGGCAGTTCTTCATATGTGACTGAACCTTCTTCTGTAGAATCCCACAACTCAGTGTTTACCTTTAGTCAGAGTAGAGCTACTGGGAAGCAAGGACAAGATCAATTTGTCCACCACTCTTTGTAATGAATGCATAGTGTTTAAGCACTAGGATGATTTCTTCTCTATGTATTATAAAATATCAGGTTTATAGAAAATGTGCATATGCTGTCTGGGATAAGAATATTTTAAAAAAGAAAACCAAAAAGGAAAGAGTTTACCAATAGGTCATGAGCATGGACTGTGCTACATTTCAACTTCCTTGCAACTTTATGAACAAATCAAATTTGCATTTCAGTAGTTCATGTGGAAGTAGCCTGGTGTCTGTATCCACAGGCACCAGGTGGATGTTGAGCGTGGAATCTTGGGTTTAAGGAAACAAAGTCCATTTGCTCACCTTCCTTTGTGATTCAGTTCAGTTACAAGCAGAGATTAGCAAGGAGAAGACTTTCATGTCTGGTTTTCAGTCGTATATCTGGCTCTTTTTCAGGCAGGGAGAGCAGGGAAGCAGTATGAGGAGTGAAGGGAATGCTGGCCAGGAGTTGTGACACAGGACTTTCAGTGGTGCTACCAGTTCTAGATATGTCATATTCCCTTCCCAGTTCCTCTGTAAATTGAGAATGATGGTATCTGTCTCTTTTGGGGGAAGTGGGTAAATTGCTGTATAATGATCTCAGAGTCATTATATTAGAAATATCTTCACTGTGCTATAAAAAATTTTGTAGGTGATTTTTTTTTCTTTGCCTTGATTTACTACAGGTGGCTCTCTGTCAGGCTTGAGTTTTTGGGAAATTTGATGGTGTTCTTTGCTGCACTGTTTGTAGCACTGTCTGGAAATACAGTGAGTTCTTCTACAGTGGGTTTATCAATATCCTATGCTCTAAATGTAAGTAATAGGATAAACTTTTTGCTGTTACCACATTGCATATAAAAAGAGCAGTATACCTATAGTGAAGCTGAGTAGGTGAATATACACAGTGGCATCAACAACACTAAATCCCCTGGGTGAAACAGAGTTTCCCTTTGAATTGCATTAATTCTAGGAAGCTTCCCATTGATTATTTTCCACTTCTGAATTTAGATGGAATAATAATTATTAAAACTTACTTTTAAAAGTAGTTAATGAAACTCGGTATAGTGTATTTTTAAGCGTTTTGTTCAACCAAATAGGAAGCTTAGTCATGTACAACTATACTTCATATTTGATTTCTTGTTCATTTACTGAATGTTATGTAGAAACATTTACTTAGAATTCTGTTCCCTAAAGTCATTTACTTTGGCATTGCCCTTGTAAAGGTAGTATGTGAGAACCACATTATAGGGTGTCTTGAATTAAGATAAACTTTATTGATAAGTTGCTAGTTAAAATAAATCTGAAGCATGATGTAGACAGAAACTAAACATCCAATTTCCTTCAATTCTGTGATGCTAAGGAGCCTGGCACTGTCCAAATTCTCACTGTGGTAAGTGCTTCAGAAACACAGCTGACAAATACTAATGAATAGAAATACAAAAAAACCCTGTAGACTCTGTCATGGCTTATCCACATCACAGCCAGCTCACAAGAGTCAAATTCCTACGTTCTCCCATGTAACTATTTCCCCAGGTAATTCAGATTCTAAGTGTTTGGGTGCGTAAAGCATGTGAAATCGAGACCAACGCCGTTTCAATTGAAAGAATCTGTGAATATGCAACAATGGATAAAGAGGTGAGCATTCTTCTTGAAATGCTGAGGATTCATCTTGAATATTTAATTTCTGTGCATAGAAAATGACTAATTCGACTGACTTTAATATTGGTGAGCGGTAATAGCAGGTAATTGTTATTAAATGCTTTCTAGGTTTTGTGGTTGTTTTTTTTTTTTCATTGAGAACATGTAGTTCTTCATCACATTTATAGTCATAGCAGTTTTATTCCTACTTTGACCAGTAAATTTTTTGTTATCATTCATAGGAGTAGATTTTGTAGTAGGACTGTAGCTGTAGCTCAGATGAACTCTGTGTTATGTGCAGCCAAGAGGAGCATTTGAGGAGCAGGAGAGAGGAAGACAGGCCTGTCTGACCCTTAACTGGTACTCGCCTCATGTCTGGGGAAATATTTGTTTTTAAATCAATTTGCCTTGGCTAATGTGCTTTTCTGAAAGTAGTGTCCAAGTCAAGCATGAAGGCAAACAAGACTGTCCTCTACTTCTTCATTCTCTTTTACCCTTCCCTCATGTTTATGTTCCTTTGTTCATATCTTTGTGTTCCCTCCTACTCCTGAAAAAAAAGTGCTTCTCATAGAATATGCATTTTAAAAATCTGAGAGATTAAGCATCAGATTCAGTTCAGTTCCTGTCAGTTGATACCAGATACTAGACTATTAGCAGCTACCCAGTTAAACTGAATTTACTTTTTTAAATGAGTGTATAAGATGTTGTTAAACAACCCCACATGCTTCTTCCTAGAGTTCATGAAAATAGGTTCTCCTTCCATTATATTGCATTAGAATTACCCTAAACCTGCTGGGATTTTCAGATATATATTGTATTTTATCTTGGAACATTTTTACTCTCATATATTGAAATACCAATGGTTTTAATTCCAGGAACCATGGATAATGTCTAAAAGACCACCAATGGGGTGGCCTGATAGAGGAATAATAGAGTTTGTTAACTACAAGGCTCATTACAGGAAGGATCTTGGTTTAGCCCTGAATGACGTCTCTTTTCAGACACAGAGTAAAGAGAAGGTACTGTATGTAATAAGAAATAAATCAGATGTATAAGATTCTGTTTCACAACTTTCTACTTCAAAAATATTTCAGATAAAGAGGCTGCATGACTAGATGTAGCGAGATGATGTTGAACAGGGACGACGTTAAATGGAGAAGAGAGTAAAGATAACGCAAAAGAGAAAAGGGAAGATATTTTGTAGGAATGTGTAGAAATTGTTACCCCTGTAAGAAACTGAGATAAAGTTTTATGAATTTGGCAGTTTTAAGGAAGAAGATCCAAATTTGAATTTAAATTTCTTGTCCACTGTGCTAAATGTTTATGCAGAGAGATACACTGCCAGGTTAGTGCTAATCAACTTTGGCCTTGGGATCAAGGAACACCAAATGAAACCTAGTTTAGAGTCTTTAGTTTGAGCTGAGGAGTGCAGGAAAAAAAAGGGAGAGGAAATTAAAAGTATTCCCACTGAACCAGGCATAGGCTGTTACAGCTCAGAATCACAGAATCAGCTCCTGAGGGAGAACTGGATTGAGAGCTGTGAAACTGAATTCGCTGTATCACTAATTCACTATATCTATATCATTTTTCATCTAGAATATGCAGACAGGAAGTTACACTATCATAAAACTTTCTGTTTCAGGTTGGAATTGTTGGAAGAACAGGAGCTGGTAAATCAACACTCACAAATTGCTTGTTTAGAGTTCTGGAGGGATGTGAAGGCAAAATAATTATCGATGGAATTGACATATCAACTATTGGACTCCATGACCTACGTGGAAACCTTAACATTATTCCACAGGTGAGATGTGTTTTAGAGATAACTACTACTCTGTTTTGACTAATAGAAGACATTCCATTTTTGGGAGAAATTATATCCTCAAAGTCCACAGGCTGCCTAGAGACAGAAGCTTAAAATTCCAGTAGAATTTTGACAGTTATATGAAAGAAGTTTCAAAACAGGGAGACCAGTGTCATGACATTAGGTTTTTGGTATACCATGCTTAGTTTAGCAGCCTAGCTAGCAGAACTCATGTTCTCCAGAGGCTGTATATGTATAGTTATATGGAGGGTTTCCAAAGTTCCACTTGAGGGCAAAAATATTTTAAAATACCTCCAATTATGTCTGAAGAATGTTGGGATTATATATTGAAATATAATCTGCTATAGTCTGCCATGTAAAGCTGTCCCTGCTTACTTCAGAACAGGACAGAAAACTCAAGATTAGTTCAGATATCGTTAGGATTGTGTTCATACTGGTAAAGTGATTTACACTGAAATGCTCCAGTATAAAGTAAAACCTAGAACACAAATTTAATGATCACCTGGAGGCTTTTTGCACATTCCCTGAATGCCACTCATACAAACATTTTTGTGCATGGGTGATGTTAACATCACTTACATTAAATTTATCTGATGTTTTTCAAAGAAAGGTTCTTGGTTTTTTTCCTAACTTTTTTTGAACTTTAACCCCAGTAATATTTCCTGTGTGTCTCTACTCATATTTGACTTAGAATCTCAGCCTTCTAATTTTACTTAGCAGTGCCTATGAATCTAGTATCTAGTGCTTCACAAACTTAGCAGTAGTAATAATTGATGTGTTGTGGCTGTTGCCACGTGCTGGGCAGGTCTGTAGTCAGCCATAGAACCAGAGCACAGTGAATGCACAAGAAATCTCTTGCCCTTTACATTTCACCCTATAACAGAATTCATCTCACAGAGACACCACATTATTTTTGTGCTTACATTCACCAGCCTCAGACTGTTAAAATGTCCAAGATTATTTGTCCCAGTTCCCTCTGTTATGTGAAAACTGTTTTAGGGTTGTGTTGGAATTGTGCACTCATATTCTGCTGTTATTTAGGACCCAATCTTGTTTTCTGGAACACTGCAGTCAAATTTGGATCCACTTGGAAAACACTCTGATCTTGAACTGTGGGAGGTGCTGGAACTGTGTGACTTAAAGGATTTTGTCCAGTCACTGCCAAAGAAGCTCCTTCATGAGATTTCAGAAGGTGGTGACAATCTCAGGTACATAACCAAGGAAGTGCCATTGCAGTTATTTTCCAGTACTGTAAAACTGTGTGTTCCTTCCAGAGGATTTATTTCAGAAAGTATCAGGATAAAAGTGACACTTCTGTCATTCTAAGTAGAATTATTCTGATTGTGCGAGTTTCTTTGAGGTGGCCAACTGGTCACAACTGTATAAAGTCCTGTGGTATATGGGAAGCCAAGGAAGTAGACTATTTTCAGCTCAAGTATATGAGGAAGTGTAAAGAAGGGGGGTGTGGTGTTGGAATTCATGTAGCACCTAATTAGATTTGGGCAGAAAAGTATTCATTAATTTAAATGTAAAAAAAATCAAAGCAGGGGAAAAAAACCCAAAATAAAAAAACCAAACCAACAAAACCAAAAGCCACCAAACTCCAAAGAGCTTATTCCTTTGCTTTGTATGCATAGGCAAAGAAACTCAGTTTTTGCTTGTAAAATGTTATGCAATGAGGGTGACACTTGAAATAAAAGAACACTAAACTCAAGGAGGCAAATACTGAAGCTTTCAGCAGCAAAGGGGCAGGTCTTCAATGTTGAGTGTACTGAATAACAACCTGAATTTTTTTGACAGATCGTTTGCAGGAGGCAAACGATCTTCTAAGAGGCACATGCCACAGCTGACAGACAGGAGTATCCAAACTTTTACACTGAACGTTATTAAAAAGTGGTTGGCAATTCAATCTGGCTTACTCGGAGTGCCCATTATAGTGTGAATATAGAAACTGAAGACAAGACTAGGTTTACACTACAAAGTTCAGCCACAGGTGTGGAAGAGTCCCACCTTAACTGCTATTGATATGCTGATCAAGAGAAAATAAAACTTCCAAAACAAGGTGAACATATTTCACTGGTTTTCAGGAAGTTTTGTTAGGAAAGACAATACAGATTGGCATCACAGTAATCTCAGCTTTATCTTGTTCTTCCATTCCTCCATGTGCCTGACCTGCCCTTCTCAAATGTTTTTTTGGCAGTGTTGGGCAGAGACAGCTGGTCTGTCTGGCCCGTGCTTTGCTGCGAAAGACAAAGATCCTGGTCCTGGATGAGGCGACAGCTTCTGTTGACATGGAAACAGACAACTTTGTGCAGTCCACCATCAAAAGAGAGTTTCAGAACTGCACAGTATTAACTATAGCACACAGGTTACATACAGTGATGGACTCAGAAAGGTAAGTTTTGATAAGCCATTAGAAAAATTAATGGCTTCCTTGAACTGCACGAGTTTTCACTTACTGAGGTTTACCCTCCCAACACTTCTAACCTTGATGTCTTTGTACCTTTGTAATCCAAGATATCAAAAAAGACTTGAGCATCAATTTTAATAAAATGTTGATAACCTGTGTTCTGCCTCCCCCTTCTAATTACAGAATTAATTTACTAATTTTCCTGCTAAGGGACAGTTAAAGCTACTAGTAAGACCACTTAATTCTCTAGGGTGAATGGACTATACTGTATAGCATTTTTACCAATTAAGCAAAAATGCCTTTTTCAAAAGGTTTTTTTTAACAAATTAGTTCCTACCTTTAGAATGAATGAACTAATGAATTAACTAATGCAATTATGTTTCTTCTAAATAAGCCTTCCCATTATCTAGAGATATCTGTATTAGGACTGGAAAATACAGTTGAAAATCTGATTTTTCTTCTCCCGTTATCTTTCTATTTTTGCATTCTAGAGTGCTTGTTCTGGATACAGGAAAGATTCTAGAATATGATACACCATGGAATTTGTTGCAACGAAAAGGTGCCTTTTCTGAAATGGTTGCAGAGGCTGGCATAAGAAGATAAAGAAAACTAATGAATAAATTCTTAAGGAACACTCAAGGGATCTCTTGCATTCCACATATGTAGATGCAATATTTTCTATTCCTTATAAAATACCTTATTTAAGAGCTTACTCAAGAGCTCCCGGCAGCTTTGCTGTTTACTACAGCTACAATCTGTATATATTGATCAGATTTCTTAAAATAATGTCCAGATTTTATATAAATCACTTCTTTTGATCATATTGGCACTGGAACAGCATAATGAAGCAGTAATTTTCATGGCATATCATAGAATCATAGAATCAGCAGGGTTGGAAAGGACCTCTAAGATCATCAAGTCCAACCCTTGATCCAACACCACCGTGGTTACCAGACCATGGCACTAAGTGCCACATCCAGTCTCATCTTAAAAACCTCCAGGGATGGAGAATCCACCACCTCCATGGGCAGCCCATTCCAATGCCTGATTACCCTCTCTGTAAAGAACTTCTTCCTAATATCCAACCTAAACCTCCCCTGGCGCAGTTTAAGACCGTGTCCTCTTGTCTTACTGATAGTTGCCTGGGAGAAGAGGTCAACCACCACCTGGCTACAACCTCCTCTCAGGTAGTTGTAGAGAGAATGAGGTCACCCCTGAGCCTTCTCTTCTCCAGACTAAACAACCCCAGCTCCCTCAGCCTCTCCTCATAGCACTTGTGCTCCAGTCCCTTCACCAGCCTGGTTGCTCTTCTCTGGACGTGCTAGGTGTTTCCACCTGGATTACAGGGGGACTATTCGGCTTCTTATCCCTGTCTACAGGCTCCAGAAGCCAGCTGTCCTCAGGACAACCTGTCTTACTGTTGAAGACTGAGGTAAAGAAGGTGTTAAATACCTCAGCCTTGTCTTCATCTTTTCTAACTATGTTCCTGCCCATGTCCAATAAAGAATGGAGGTTTTCCTTGTCCTTCCTTTTGCTATTGATGTATCTATAGAAAGACTTTTTGTTATCCTTAACAGAGGTGGCAAGATTAAGTTCAAACTGTGCCTTCGTCTCTCTAATTTTCTTTCTACATGACCTAACTATATCCCTAAACTCTTCCTGAGTAGCCAGTCCTTTTTTCCATAATTGGTAAGCTCTCTTTTTCCCTCTACTTTCCTTCAAAATCTTCCTTTTCAGCCAGACCAATCGCCTTCCCCATCGGCTTGCCTTTCAGCAGACTGGGACAGTTTTCTCTTGTGCGTTCAAGACTTGCTTCTTGAAGCACATCCATCCCTCCTGGACCCCTTTGTTTTCAGGGGTGGTTTCCCAGGGTATCCTCTGAACTAGTCTTCTGAACAGGCCAAAATCTGCCCTCTGGAAGTCCAGGGTAGAGGTTTGATTGATGGCCCTCCTTGCATCCCTGAGTATTGCAAACTCTATTATTTCATGGTCACTGTGCTCCAGGAGGCCTCCGACCACTACATCTCACACCAGCGCCTCTCTGTTTGTGAACAGAAGGTGTAGCGGGGCCCCATCCCTGGCAGGTTTATTTACCAGCTGGAGCAGGAAATTATCTTCTATACACTCCAGGAATCTCCTAGACTGCCTCTTCTCCACTGTGTGGGGTTCCCAGCAGACAGCCGGCAGGTTAAAGTCACCCATGAGAACAAGAGCTGGCAATTTTGAGACATCTGCCAGCTGCTTGTAGAATAATTCATCACCCTCATCATCCTGGTTGGGTGGTCTGTAACAGACTCCCACCAGGATATCAGCCTTGTTGGCCTTCCTCCTGATTCTGATCCACAGGCACTCAACCTTATCATTACTGACTTCAAGTTCTACAGAGTCAAGAGACTCTCTAACACATGGAGCCACCCCTCCACCTCTCCTACCCTGCCTGTCCCTTCTGAAGAGTTTGTAGCCACCCGTGGCAGAACTCCAGTCATGGGAGTCATCCCACCACGGTTCTGTGATGCCCACTACATCATAGCCTTCCTGCTACGCCCAGAAGTGCCACATGCCTGTTTGCCTGCTCCTGTTCGCCACACTCCGGGTCACAGGCGCTTCTAGCAGCCGTTTAAATCGATGGGCTGGGCTCCACCCCCTAGTCAGCTCCCAGGACATCTCCAGCCGATGTTTTAACTGTTGCACTAGTAAAGACTGATTGAAAAATAAATCTTGCTGTTCACAGGTTGGTCTTAATTAAAAAATAGTACTTAATTAAGCTGCTCTGACATTATGCTCGTTTAGTTAATACATTCTTATTATGATTGTGCATTCAGGAAAAACAAAACTGCTTGTTGTGTGGACATATAGACATGCCACTTGGGGGTGATTTTTAAGATGTGCATATTTGCACGTATACCTAGGTAGTTCTTGAGGGAATAAATTGCCTTTTGACCTCGTGATGTCTGAATAACTGAAAACCATACATCTTATGTATCTAACTGTGCATTACAAAATCCCATTGTGAAAGAATCCCAGAAAAATTGGCAGAAAAGTCCCAGAAAAAGAGGCAGCTGCCTCTTTGCTATTAAATTTTAAAGTAAACCTTGATACTAATTACAGCAGCAGGACAGGTTATGTACATTTACTGAAAGTGCCAGTCAAATGTGCCTGTGCTTTTTACTACAGTTCCTGAAGCTCTTCCAGTTTAATACCAACTCAACCAGTGTAATCAATCTTTACTTAGTTTTTAAGATAAGATCCCCATCAACTGTTTAAAAAAAAAACAAAAACAAGGTACCTTAATAAAGTTTCAAGCTACAGTCCTGTTATGTTAGTTTAATATTGACACCTGTTTTATATCAAGGATGATGTTAATTTCTTGCCCAACAGCAAGCAAAACATATTTTCTGTGTTAGAAGGGTAGTGGAAACTCTGAAGAGAGTTCCTCAAAGATGTGATTCTACTGCAGTGAAGGTGAATGATTTCTCTTCTTTCCTGAAGGTAAAAATGCAAGCCTATCCTCATACATTACAAAGTACTGTCCAGTTTAACTGGCTGCAAAACACAACTCAACATACTGTCACTCACAGAATACTGTTAGAAGCATGTGATGGTTTTAGACTAGGAACAGCCCAGCCCAAGTACCTATTATGTTCTGAAAGTCCTGGAGAAATGGGTGTTAGAAAATATTTCTCAAGAAACAGAAAAGTGTTCTGCTTTTCATCTCTTTTCCTCTTTTTTTCTCCCAACTGAGACCACCAGTACCTTCCCAACTGAGCAGAACGTTTTCATGCCCACATTTACCTTCACTGCAACATTCACAGTGCCCCGGGCAGGCTCTGCTTCCCCCAGCCTTGTCCCCATCCCTTTCCTGCCTTTTCATGCTGCCTCTCCAAACCTATTCTTACCTGAAGTACTGCAGAGGTCCTGGAAAGGACTGGAGTTAGTGCCATTCCATAAGTGATAATAAGTTTTAGGCATAAGGCTAGGAGAGGTAGACTTCAGTACATCAGAGATCAATCCCTTTTTCAGGGTCCAGAGAAAATAATCTGAGGACTGGCATCAGTGCACGGTAATCTTTATTTAGTGTTATTTGTGGGAAGAAGGGTTTTCTGTGCTTACTGCTGGGCTGACATAGCCTTTGAGCTTCAGACTACCTCCAGATCACAGCTGGGAGAGCTGCAGACTGAACAATTTCAAGGTCTGAGTGAAAGGAAAAGGCTGTCCTAGTGTCAGCAAAGCCAAATAAACATTCCTTCTCTTTCAGCAAGCTGTATCCCTCACATTTAACTATAACTTTGAAAGAGGAGGTGCAGTGGAGGCGGAAGCAGCATGATATGCTCTTGCTGTTTCCATGCAGCAATGGCTTACCAAAATAAACCCACCTAACAGACTTAGGGCAGGCAGGGAAAGGCAGTTTTGCATTAAGCACATCACATGGGGTTTGCAGCCACTCCTCACCTCACACACTCAGTGTCAGAGGCACTCTAAAAAACAAAGAGGGACCACTTGGCTGAGTTCAGTATTAACTCAGGTTTTGTAGTACCCAACCCACCAAAACACCACAGCACCAGACAACTCCCTTGCCAGCACAAAGCCACATAGCCCTGCAGGCGAGTTCAGTGCACACCCTTGCCCCTTCTGCCCTTTTTCCTCCCTTTTCCCCTAAGCCTCCAGGGTATTTAGGGGTCAGGTCCCAGTCTTGTCCTGAGGGACCAGTCATAGTCACCCGCCACGTGAGAAAGGCTCTGCCCCACAGGGCCACCACCTGCTCAGAGTCCTGAGAAGGTGCTTGGGCCTGTTGTGCCTGGGCAGGTGACCTTCACTTGGTTTGGGATCCTGTGAGGGACCCAACTGTTCATCCCCCTGAGGAGCTACTCTTGGATTCCTTTTCCAACCAGGTAGCTTGGGATAGGGAAAGGAAGGGTGGGGATAGCCAAGGGACCAGAGCAGGTCTATGAGAAGAGAGAGTGAGGCTCAGAAGGGCACCACGACTCAAGTTTTCCTTTTCACAGGCAGGAGCACGGAGCAGAACCTGATTATGCTTTGCTTCAACTCCCTTCCCCACAGCATTCAAAAATCCCACCATCTCCTCAGGTGCCGCTTCTCTAAGCCCTGCTTGTTGCCCTTACTCTACACTTTCCTGGTAGCACCGAAGGAGAAACTGGAAGGAAGTTGAGGGGAAACCCCTCCTTTATCTCACAGGAATGGACACTTACCTGCTTTTTTTGCCAGTTTTGAAGGTTTAATTTACTAAACCTATGACTGCTCCGGCTCTCCAGACCTTAAATTTCCTAAGATGACAGAGATGTAGAAACCCTCTCAGAGCTGAAACAACTTCATCCTCTACCCTTCAGAGGAATTTGAAGACAGAGGATTTACTTGAGAAAGTGAAAGAAGACATGTCCAAGGGATAGAAATTGCTTTTATTAAAAACATTCTAAAATGTTATTTATAAAATGCATTTCATCATTCTGCACTGGGAAATGATTCAGGAACATACAACTGCTGAGGCGTCTTAATACTTTCAGAATTTCAATTCATAGAACAGGCTTAAGCTAGAGAAACTTGTTACACATCTAACACCACAGGCAACCATAGATTTCAAGGATTTTGGAAAGATTTCAGCCTTCAAATATCAATTTCTTTAAAGAGAGACTTTTGGTAAGCATGTGCATACCTGGAAATATCCACTTAGTACAGCCGACTCATCTTTAAAATTCAATGGTTTTGCCAAAATACAGTATTAAAAGATACAAAATAAATAATTTGCAAAATTCACAGAAGTTATTTAATAAATAAGGATGCATTGTGAGATATCCAGTGTACAGTAACTTCTCTAATAAAAAATCCAACCGGTATAGAAATCTGAATAAATACCCTTTTGTGAATTTTTTTTTTACATGTAAACAACTCACCCTTCCCTTCCAATTCCCAGATTAACGCTGAAGGAGATTTAACTCCTCCAGAGTGAAGGAGTATGTGAAACAAAAAAAGAGTACTTCATTTATTTGCCTCAAGAGTTTATCAGTTTAAAGTCATTCACTCCCACACTCCTTGGGACTTGTCCCAAAACTGCAAAAAGCTTTTAATCATTTAACTTACTGTGATGTGGCTCTGTTTTTACACAGGTCTGCTTGTTTTACACAGTCCATTAATGACATGAAGACTAAAGCCCTACTGTAACTCCAGTAGGTTTTGAGATGAATTCCCAGCAGGGCAGAAGGAAAGGTCACAATGATTCCAAAGACACTGGAATGTATGTTGAACACACACATTTTTATCTGCAAAGCAAAGGCACCAACAGCAGCTGAGGACTGTACTGACTGGCATTCACCCATGGTTTCCCTGGAGAGGCACTTCTTTCACTGCAGGAGTTTTAGCTACTGGAAGTTCCATATGGACTTCAGTGGAGTCACTTTCAAAGAGGCACAAAGGGAAAAAGAATCCTCAAATAAAATAAAAAAAAAAAATCACTTTGGCCTTCAACTCAGGGAAATGAAACAGATGTTAGCAGTATTCCGAGAATCCTCTGTCAAGTTAAACAATGTTGATGGAATGCTGTGTGCAGCTATGATTCAATTTAAGAGGTTTTTAATTGGATTACTTCGAAGATACGTTTAGACAATAGCTACACAAACAGCTGAGTCAGCACAACTGATTTATGGCAGTGCCATAAATCAGGTCTGCTGCCAAGAGAGTAATAAGCCAATTTTAATATAGTCATAGGTTAAAACAATAAATCTAAGCCCCACATTAACTTTTGGCAAGGTTTAATACAAACAACGTTATTCTGGAGAAGACAAGAAAATGCTTAGAACCACCTGTTACTAGAACTTACCTGGTGAAGACTGGGCTGATGGGTGTTGGAGCCAGTCTTGGCTGAATGACATGTTTTTATCATACAAACTTCTACACAGATAAAAGAATTCAACTGGCCTTTAAGTATTGCTTTATTCCTCCAAAGAGAGTAGAACTGCCACCAATTAGGGTTTGTTTTCAGATCAATAATTTTTTTCTCCTCATGCATTTTCAAGATAGCTGGACAGCAAACTATTTGCCTAAAACAGAGTCCTAAGAAGTGCCACCTCAAATCCCAAGGCACATACACAATTTTCTTCCTAACAGGACAGCTAAAACCTCTGTTGAGTTTAGTGTGGACATGAAAAACTTAATCCAGAGATATGAACTAAAAAGTATGAAGGAGTTGGGTCAATTTTCATTTTCTAGGATTACAGGAACTAGACTTCATCCAGGCCATCCCTTCTGTTCCACACTCTCTCCCTGAGGACAGTATGGCTTGGGGTCCTTCAGGGGAAAGACATCACACACTTGCAGATGAGTAACAATGAAATTTGCATTGGTTGAATTCAAGGGTAGACACACAAGTGTGGCTTTAAGATACATAAAATTACCGCAGTTTTCAACCAAGGCAGGGGAGGTATGAGTATTTGGCAATACACCCCGCTTTGCTGTGGAGAACATCAGTGGTAGAACAGCAGCACCTGTGTGTGTTAACCATCATAGCCAGATCAGGAATTAAGCCCTCGGAGACACATCAAGTGACTATGTTGGCAAGAGCTACATTTTCAGTAAGGTTTCCCGAAACATGAGACAATTCTCCACAGAGCCTCAGCAATACCATTATGCTGTTACGAACAGCAGAAAAATCAAGTGAATGCCTAAGTCTCATTCAAGCTGCAAATGCCTTTTAGAAAGGTGCTTAAATGCTCAAATGGCTCGATCTAATAAATAAATGTAAGCTGAGCACTGCCAGTGCTCTGTGCGTTAACACTGCTTCACAGTTAAAGTAAATATACTGGACCTGGGAATACCTACAGTACCACATTATCTCAAACCTTTGGTCACACTCCCTTTATATTTTAAACACACACCACTCCAGGATTTGCTAATAAAATTTAGCAAGAAAGTGTCAACACTAGCATTTTCATCCAATCTCCAAGGAAATACAGCACACTTCTGAACTCGTTTGTACCTTTAAAGTAACATCAAGCTTTGACACAGGTAGGTGTCCAGTAATACCTCACTGGAACAGATAAAAATGGAATAGAATAGAGCTAAGATTAGGCTCCACTGCCAGTCAGATGAGTATGCACCTTCAGAGCACACTTTTGTAGAGCTGGAATGCAACTGGGAAGAGTTTCTTTTCAGTTAAAATTAGTCTTCTGTAAATTCTTATTAGGGATTTCTATGGCGCTGACTTGAAGAGGCCAGGACCCTGCAACAATTCCTGCTTGGATGGCTACGCCCGTCACAACTGCCAGGTCAGGATCTACAGAGGTGTTGGGTTCCTTTCCAAAGAAGTCACGAATAACTTTACGGATTTGGGGAATCCGTGTGGAGCCACCGACTAACACAATTTCATCCACTTCTGCTTTGTGTACGTGGCCATCCTGCAACACTTGTTCAATGGGCACAAGAATCTTCTCAAAAAGGTCTTCATTTAACGTCTCAAACAGCTTCCGAGAGATTTCCATTTCAAACACCACTTCAACAAAGCCGTTCTCTATTTCCGAAGTGTCTCCAAGACTGTTCAGGTCTCTTGTTTTTTCAGAAGGCTCACCTTTTAGCACACTGTTTGTTTTCACCTGACTTTTTGGAAGTGCTTTGGTGAGGCTGTTTTCTGGCAGAGTCAGCACCACACTTAGTGTAGCTGCCTCATGAACAGTCAGATTTAATTTCACTGCTTCCACAGCCTGTCTGAGGCGGTGGATCTCTTCCTTTCGGGTTGGCAGAGAACCGTATGTTTGACGGAGATGATCATACAAATACTGCATCAACCTCTGATTGAAATCCTGTCCTCCGAGTTTGTTGTTACCTGAAAGACCAGAACAGAAGGCATCAGACACATCACTTTCAAAGCAGCATGCATCTTCTTTACTGGGAGGTGGTGCTCAAGGACCAGAACAATCACACAAGCACAAGAGCCCATAGAGTTGTGAAAACAAACAAAATTATTGTCCCCTGAAGAACAAATGATGGATAATAATTTCCACTGTTTTGTTTTGACTGAGAATAGGAATTCACTTAGTGGACCTCTGTCTAAATAAATCAATAAGAAGCTGCTGAATCTTTCTTGCTGTTCCACTCTTAGTAGACCGAGCAGCGGCAGCTCACATCAAAACCTGCTCATCAAGGGCAAGGCAGACAGTTGGCACTGCACCTCAGTCCTGTCTGCACCCAGGTCATCTGGAAGGCAGTTGTGTACTCAC
Source organism: Myiotriccus ornatus (assembly GCA_036023395.1). Taxonomy (NCBI): domain Eukaryota; kingdom Metazoa; phylum Chordata; class Aves; order Passeriformes; family Tyrannidae; genus Myiotriccus; species Myiotriccus ornatus. The sequence continues at coordinate 10,728,482 of JAYRBT010000001.1, forward strand.
TGTAGTCTGACTAAATGTTGCTGCCACTTGCCTCTGTGCTGAGTGATGAATCATCCTGGCACACAGGAATCACAAAACTTACTTCTGGGCACGCACATTCCCAAAACCTGCTCCACTGAGCTGGCATCAAACACAAGGCCAGGATGGTCCTCAGCCCTGGTCAACGATTTGCCAAGTATTCCCAGTTTGGACAAAGATAACAGAAAGATTTGTAATAACTCCAGCCCTGCAAAATCCCATTCAAAGTAACTGTAATATGCACCAGCACTTTACTCGTGGGCACAAAAGTTGACAGCCATGGATAAAATGAAACCACAACTTACCCCTTGAGTCAGCCAAAACCTGTGACTTTGTGATCTTGCTGAAACCAGTCATAAACCTAATTCTGCATGAAAAGCAGCAGAGAATGCATTGGGAGAACATTTAGTGACACAGCTGGTAGGTTTTAGAAAGCTCCTCCAATGGCAACTCCACGTGCACCTTTCCTCCCACTCCTTCAGAAACAAAAGCATTTTTCTTACCTGCCATGGCTCGTGTGTAGAACATCCCTCCCATCTTGTTCAACAGAGACACATCCAAAGTTCCTCCACCCAAATCCACGACCAGAACATTAAACACATCAACTTTGTGGAGTCCATAAGCCATAGCCGCAGCTGTGGGCTCATTGATTACTCGCAAAACCCTCAGCCCTGCAAACAGCAGAAACAAGAATCAACAGTCAGGTACACTTCAGGAAACTGCAGTTCTCACATCAGAATGACATTTGCCATTACTTTTTGGTATTTTTATTTTTTTTTAATCAGATTCATTTTAAGCAAAATGTCAGATCTAAGGGAAGTAGTTTTCTGAGCAGTAATACCCAATGAACTCTTTTCCTTATTTAATCCTAAAGGTGTACCACTTCAGCATGAGGGCAAAGTCATGAGCCACCATTTGCCCAAACACAATTCTTCCAGACAAACCTTGCTAAGGAGCCTTAACTTCATACATTCTGTTTCTGTTATTGTCCAAGGGTGCTCTATATAGTCTCCCTATTTGGAGGTTACAAAAAACTCTATTTTCCCCAAAGTAAAACTTCCTTCTTCCAGCCACCTATGTCTGCATTATCCAGCTGCACCTGCTGGGACTCGAGTTCTCTGCTGTTCCTCACACTGGATCCATTTTAAGCTGCTCTATCACTGATTCACTGTTTCTATATCCTCCCCAAAGACCTTGCTGTTTGTTAGTGAAAGAGACCTGAAGGTTTCCTAGAAAAACACTAGAATACATCACCTGCAAGGTTAGCTGCCTCAATGGTAGCATTCCGTTGCCTTTCATCAAACTCTGCTGGCACAGACATGACTGCCTTGGAAATGGGCATGCCAAGGTTAGCTTCTGCCATTCTCTTCAGTTTCAGCAGCAGCTGGGAGCCAATCTGCTCTGGAGTGACGTGAAAGGTTCCATTAATTGTCACAGAAAATTCAGCTGATCCGTTGTTGTTGAAAATCTAGAAGGATAAAGCAACACAAGCCACAAGTGAGAAGCTGTTTTCCCACCCTGCTCCCACCATGTTTTATTTGCCTACAGTGTCTTTAATCTGTAAAAATATAAATGTGTTTTTGCCACTTTCTAGATCACATTAATTCCTTGACTTGGAGAATTATACAAGCATGCCACTTAAGGGGCCCAAGTATAACCAAACAAGTATCCCACTGAACCCCAGTAAGACACATCAAAAGAAGTTAAGACCTAGCAACTGTGTAATCCATTTCAACACCACAAAGACAGAAGTGATGCTTTTTAATCATTAGGTTACCCTACTCATAAAGCTTCCCACCACTCTTCTTTCTGTCATGGGTTTGCCATTCCCCCTTGTCCTGTCATTACAGGCCCTTGTAAATAGTCTCTCTCCACCTTCCTTGTGGGTTCCCTTCAGGTACTGGAAGACCACAATTCAGTCAC